>CM077221.1:34676379-35423879 GCA_039654775.1 Spinibarbus caldwelli
ATAAGTCTGAATATATAGATGTAAATCTGAATATATAGAAGTGAATCTGAATATATAGAAGTACATCTGAATATATAGTTATAAGTCTGAATATATAAACGTAAATTGTGAATATATGGAGGTAAATCTGAATGTATAGTTACAAATCTAACACTAACACTAGTTTTGTTTTTTCTATTCTATCTACTTGTTTCTTTAAAAAAAAAAAAAAAAAAAAAAAAAAACACTAGGTTTCTTTATTCTATATTCTATCTGCTTGCTACGTGTACTGCGTTAGGCTAACCGAGACTTGTCATAGTGCTTGCATGTTGTTGCTCTTTTGTTGGTTTTGATTGCTTCTGTTGTCCTCATTTGTAAGTCGCTTTGGATAAAAGCGTCTGCTAAATGATTAAATGTTAATATAATGTAAATATATGTGATGCGATCTGGGAAAACCCGTCGGATGTTGCGCTGGGACATTTTCAGGAAATTAGAAAAATAAGTCGAATGTCAATTTTTTTTTTTTGTCAAAATTAGGTTTTTATTAAAATATTATTCTATAACGTCTTGTCTATCGTCTCTGAAAATATCTTGGCAAAATTTACTTGTTTAGTACAGAAAAATAGCGATATATTGCAGCAAGCAGAAAAGACTGTGTCTTTCTCTTATGTTAAGGACGCGTTGAGGAGGTGCTTTCTCTTAATACCACAAAAACTGTTAACCTATCAAAATAAACCACGTAACATATATAATAAAGTTGGATCTATGCACATTTCCCGCCAGTCCTGTGTAAACTATGGCATGCAAAGTGTGTTTGTTTGTTTGTTTGTTTGTTTGTTTATTTATTTATTTATTTATTTATTTATATTTATTTATTAAGTAAATAATAATTTATTAAGTATTAAGTATATTATGATATGGCGGAACACGGGAGAACAGTCTGAAGTAACATTAGCTGCTCACTTAAACGATCTTGCACATCTCAGTCTGCTCAATCTTGGTGATAGTAGTGCCCTACACGATGTTATAATGGACTATTTCGCATCCAGAAATAAATAATCGGAAGATGAAGTTACTAAAGAGGAAGAGTCCGATGACAGTCTGTTAGCCTATATGCACAGGTGCGCGAACAGTTCTAAATGTAAACTACAAGGTAGCTACACTATTGGTGCTATCTAAACATACAAGGGTGATCAAAAGTTCAGAGTCTATGCCCATCATGATAAACAACGGAAAACTGTCCTCTTCAGGGTAACGTTAGTCTGTTTGTGTAATGATGCAGAATAGCGCTCCTGACAGACAGCTCTCGTTAAACCCATGAAGTGAAAGTGAAACCCGTCTCCCTTTAAACCCGTTTTTCTCAAAATTCCATTTCTGAAAATAATAGCTATCAGCCAACTTCAGATAGCCATAAATTTTGTTACGTTCAAGCTATGGACAAAATAAAAACAGTTTTGGAAAGGGCTTGAACCCAGCTTCCATGGTATCAAAACCTAAAAAGGTCAAATTTCACCATGTGTTGGGTTTTCCTATATCGCATCACATATTCAGATTTACATTTATACATTCAGATTTATAACTATATATTCAGATTTACTTCTATATATTCAGATTTACTTCTATATATTCAGATTTATAACTATATATTCAGATTTACTTCTATATATTCAGATTTATAACTATATATTCAGATTTACATTTATATATTCAGACTTATAACTATATATTCAGATTTACTTCTGTATATTCAGATTTATAATTATATATTCAGATTTACTTCTATATATTCAGAACTACTTCTATATATTCAGACTTATAAGTATATATTCAGATTTACATTTATATTTTCAGACATAACTATATATTCAGATTTACTTCTATATATTCAGATTTATAACTATATATTCAGATTTACTTCTATATATTCAGATTCACTTCTATATATTCAGACTTATAACTATATATTCAGATTTACATTTATATATTCAGACTTATAACTATATATTCAGATTTACTTCTATATATTCAGATTTACTTCTGTATATTCAGATTCATAACTATATATTCAGATTTACTTCTATATATTCAGATTTATAACTATATATTCAGATTTACTGCTATATATTCAGATTTATAACTATATATTCAGATTTACATTTATATATTCAGACTTATAACTATATATTCAGATTTACATTTATATATTCAGACTTATAACTATATATTCAGATTTACATTTATATATTCAGACTTATAACTATATATTCAGATTTACTTCTGTATATTCAGATTTATAATTATATATTCAGATTTACTTCTATATATTCAGAATTACTTCTATATATTCAGACTTATAACTATATATTCAGATTTACATTTATATTTTCAGACATAACTATATATTCAGATTTACTTCTATATATTCAGATTTATAACTATATATTCAGATTTACTTCTATATATTCAGACATAACTATATATTCAGATTTACTTCTATATATTCAGATTTATAACTATATATTCAGATTTATATTTATATATTCAGACTTATAACTATATATTCAGATTTACATTTATATATTCAGACTTATAACTATATATTCAGATTTACTTCTATATATTCAGATTTATAACTATATATTCAGATTTACTTCTATATATTCAGATTCACTTCTATATATTCAGACTTATAATTATATATTCAGATTTACATTTATATATTCAGACTTATAACTATATATTCAGATTTACATTTATATATTCAGACTTATAACTATATATTCAGATTTACTTCTATATATTCAGATTTACTTCTGTATATTCAGATTTATAACTATATATTCAGATTTACATTTATATATTCAGATTTATAACTATATATTCAGATTTACATTTATATATTCAGACTTATAACTATATATTCAGATTTACATTTATATATTCATACTTATAACTATATATTCAGATTTGCATTTATATATTCAGATTTTTATATAATTATTTCCTGTTTGGCACCTCATAATATATATATGTGTGTATATATATATGTGTGTGTATATGTGAGTGTATATATATATATATATATATATATATATATATATATATATATATATATGTATATATGTGTATGTATATGTGTGTATATATATATGTGTGTGTGTGTGTGTGTGTGTGTATATATATATATATATATGTGTGTATGTATATGTGTGTGTGTGTGTGTGTATATATATATATATATATATATATATATATATATATATATATATGTGTATGTATATGTGTGTGTGTGTGTGTGTGTGTATATATATAGAGGTTTGATTGTGTTAGATGGAAGTCCAGCCAGAAGAGCATTGCAGTAGTCCAGCCTAGAAATGACAAGGGCCTGGACAAGAAGTTGTGCACCATGCTCTGTCAGAAAGGGCCTGATCTTTCTGATGTTGTGTAGTGTAAACCTGCAAGATCGAGCAGTCTTTGCAATGTGCTCTTTGAAGGTCAACTGGTCATCAAAGATTACACCAAGATTTCTGACCGAAGTTGATGGGGCAATTGTTGATGAACCTAACTGAATCGTGAAGTCATGCTGTAGAGTTGGAGTAGCAGGGAAGACAAGAAGCTCAGTCTTTGCCAGGTTGAGCTGTAGGTGATGTTCTTTCATCCATGCCGAGATGTCCGCCAGGCAGCCTGAGATCCGTGCAGCTACTGTTGGATTATCTGGTTGAAAAGAGAGATAGAGCTGTGTGTCATCAGCGTAGCAATGGTAGGAGAAGCCATGTGCCTGTATAATGGGACCCAGTGAGGTCGTGTATGTGGAGAAGAGGAGGGGTCCAAGAACCGATCCCTGAGGAACCCCAGTGAGCAGTTGATGTGCTTTGGATACCTCCCCTCCCCAGGCCACCCTGAAAGACCTACCAGTGAGATAGGATTCAAACCAGACAACTCGTTCGAGTGTTTTCGCTATGAATGGAAGGAGAGAGACAGGTCTGTAGTTTTCTATAAGAGAAGTGTTTAATGTAGGTTTCTTGAGCAGTGGGGTTACCCGAGCCTGCTTGAACGCAGTGGGGAAAATGCCTGTGAGGAGAGATGTGTTGATGATGTGTGTGAGTGCTGGTAAGAGTCTGGGAGAGATTGCTTGGAGAAGGTGTGAGGGGATTGGGTCTAGAGGACATGTTGTAGGATGGCTGGAGAGGAGAAGTTTGGATACCTCTGCCTCAGTGAGTGGACAGAAGGAGAAGATGGGCGTTTTAGCAGTGGATGTGGTTGGTTGGAGGTCGTGTGTGTGTGGAGGAGAGAACTGACTACTGATTGTTCTAGTTTTGCCTGTAAAAAAAGTGGCAAAGTCATCAGCTGTTATAGAAGTGGTGGGAGGTGGTGGAGGGGGACAGAGGAGAGAATTAAATGTTCTGAAGAGATTAAGCATGTCTGGAGCGCTGTTGATCCTGTTGTGGAAATGTGAGGATTTAGCAGTGTAGACATCAGCAGAGAAAGATGAGAGCAAAGACTGATACCTACTCAGGTCCGACGGATCGTTTGATTTGCCCCATTTTCTTTCTTCCGCTCTGAGTTTGGTCCGATGCTCACGAAGAACATCGGATAACCAGGGGTTAGAAGGGGCAACACGTGCTGGGCTGGAGGAGAGAGGACAAATGTCGTCAAGACAAGAGGTTAAGGTCTGGGATAGAGTGTCAGTAGCTGCATTCACATCCAGAGATGAGAAATGGGTAGGTGAGGGAAGAGAGGAGGATACTACAGAGGAAAGATGTGAGGGAGAAAGGGAGCGTAGGTTTCATCTAAAAGTAACCAGTAAGGGGGTTGGTGGCACACGGGTATCAAATAGTAATGTAAATGAAATGAAGAAATGGTCAGAGATATGTAGTGGTTGCTAATTATTATAATTACCAGTAAGTGCAATCAAAAATATAAACCTCAACGAAAATGCAGAATAGAAATAGGTAGGAAACGAAGTATTCCGTCCTAGCAGCAAGTAAATAATTTAAACAACAGATCTAAGAACAAGTATTACAACAACACTTACGCGCTGCCGTCCGTCTCTTCTGGTGACTAATCGGCTTCTCCCAAGTTCTAACAGCGACCAAGCAGTTTAAATACTTTTAACACTCGCTGTGGCCAGCTTCTGATTAGCCCAGCCAATAGCCAAAAAGGAGTGCAAATAGCTCAAGACGAAACTAACACTTAGCACAAGGAGCAATGCAAATGACACAGGCTCCTTCTTAGCCGAGGCGCAAATTATTATAATTACCAGTAAGTGCAATCAAAAATATAAACCTCAACGAAAATGCAGAATAGAAATAGGTAGGAAACGAAGTATTCCTTCCTAGCAGCAAGTAAATAATTTAAACAACAGATCTAAGAACAAGTATTACAACAACACATACGCGCTGCCGTCCGTCTCTTCTGGTGACTAATCGGCTTCTCCCCATTAGTCACCAGAAGTTAATGTAAACAGCTGCGAATGAAAACGCATGTGTATCAGTATCCGTGAAATAGGTCTTGTGACAGCAGCCTAATAAAGTTGTGCCGTTTTTCATTAATGTTAATCAAACAACAAAAGACAGAAAATCCCTCACTGCTCTTGACTAAATAATGTTTTGTTGAATAACTTTAATATGTTAATTTACAGTTTATTCAATTTCTGTAGCCTGTTTAACACGTTCATATTTTAGAAAATGTAGTTATTATTTGCATCATTAATGATTTATCTTATCCACCCGCGACCCACCCGCAAATGATCAGAATGCAAGTTTTTATTACCCGACTCACCCGACCCGCAGATTTAACCACCATCCGCGCATCACTAACGGCTACGCAAATGCATTTTTAAATGCCAGTCACAGTGTTTAATGTATGTCTTATTATGGTATTTCAATTTCTGGGATGAAAAAAAACAAAAAACAGAATACATCATTAAATTGCTGGACGCAGCTTACGTATTGCAGGACGCGGGACAAAGCTCTCAATTTCGGGACTGCTGGTCACCCTAGGTTATTTCTGATTGCAACTGTATATGTAACAAAGTTGCCAAGCGCTCCACTGACTACAATAGGTATGCTATTGATCCAGTGCGCTAGTGATGCAGTTGTGGTGCTATGCTATTACTTTTCAAACATGAATATAAGTCATGAATATAAGTCATTTAATGAACTAGAACAGCCTACTGATAGCAGTTTTCTTCAAACAGATTGGCTGCTCTTGCTGCTCCTGTCACATCCTAAAACATTTACTGAAACCAGTATTTTATGATTGTGAAAGACTGACTTGACATTGAATAAAAATATTGTATACTGTATACTGTTCTTGGACTGTATGAAAAACCTTTGATTGGTTGATTGACCAGCACTAAGTTAAAATAAAAAAATAATGAAATAATAATAATAATAATAATAATAATAATAACCCGGAAAATGGGTTAATGCATTAGCCCAACAAGCTGGGACAAAATAATCCAACATGTGTTCTGTCCAGTACTGACCCAGTGTTTTTAACCCAGCATTTTTTAGAGTGTAGTATTGCATCTATGTAGGGATACTATTATTGAAAGTATGACTTTGTGAGAGTGACTTTTTCTTCTTGGCAAACACAGTAAGGAAATGTTTTGAAAAATGTTCAAGCTTCAAAAGTGACAAAACATAAAATATTTGATTACCCACTTTTATAGAACTACTTTTAGTATGATTTTTGGTGAGTGAAAAAAATAATAAGACTAATCTCTAATTTCAGGAGCATCACTGGTGAGTATCGAGGACGCAATAGAATCCATGTTTATTCATCGGAATGTAGAGATCATGCAGGATGGAATCAAATCATTCTGGATTGGCATGCACCGTAGTCATATGGGTTAGAAATGTATTTAATCCAAACAAACAATACTCAAAATGATCTCAGAAGCACCATCTGATGTGTGTATATGTGTGTGTGTGTGTGTCACAGGAGAATGGATGTGGATTGATAATATGGTGGTAGATTACACAAACTGGAAACCCCAGATGCCCAGTGATTTTGGTAGTTGTGTGGAAGTCCAGTCAAACACTGGTATGTGGAGTACCACGAACTGCAATTCTTACAAGCCTTATATTTGCAAGACTGCAAAAGGTTAGTTGTCCAAACAAATATACAAGTGCATCTCTATTTTTTGCATTCAGTTTAATATTAGAGGTTACCTTTCATAAACATGTACAAATATGTATTCATATTTCAGTTATACCACCAACAGAGAAACCATCAATACCACGTATGTAATACATCTATATTTCAAGTACTGCAAGGAGTTAATTGTAATTAATTATACTTAGGGCTGTCAAAGTTTACAAATGAATGCTTATTTTTTAAATATAATTACACATTTACCTATTACATTATTTTACACTTCAATTAATTCTGTCTAGCACCAACACAAGTGTCCATGTTCAACACACATCCTTGGAGATTAGATTTTAGGGGGCTTTCACACTGGTCACGAGTGTGATTGCCCCCTGCAATCTTGGTCTACTGATCTATATATTAGGGCTGTCTATTTAGCACGTTAATCTAATTAAAATCTTAAATGCAATTAACGCACCTGACCCATCCAATCAGGCGAATCAATGATTCAATGGCCCATTAATACAGAAAGCCAGTTGTTCAATCAGCCATTTGAACAAATGGAATGAATGAATAAATGATTCAGTGGCTTATTCATTAAAACATTTACTGCCACCTACCACCTGGCCACTTAGTTTCATATTTAAAGTATCATTTCTTTAAAAAATAATTTCATATTTCTATAATAAATACATTCTGAAAATATTTTTTTTTATTCTAATATATATATATATATATATTGCTAATGTTACTTTTTATAATACATTTCTTATTTAAGACCATGAGGGCTTTAAATTATCCTTTGGGGGTAATGTCTTCATGAGTTGCATTAGGGCAAGTCTATTTTGAACTACAGAGATTGATAGTGGTGATTGTAGTGGTGGTGTTCAGTGATTTTCCAATTGTCTGTATTGATTGACTCTGGACTACAAGCTGCAGGTTGTTATTAACAGTCCAGGGGCCTGTACCATGATGGTAGATGAACAAATTCAGAATTATAGGATGAGTTTTGAGTTGACAAAACCAAACCACTCCAATCTGGCTTTGTTGGTACCATGAAGCTGATCATCAACTTTCTCTGTCAACTCAGGCTTGATCCTGAGTTAATGGAGCACGTGCACATGAATGTGTGACATCAGCGGCGAACAGCCAATCACAACACAGAGCAAGTGTGATTCACTTCTCTCGAGAGAGCCAGCGAGATTCAAAACTCTTTTGTTAAAGGTTAAGAGATTAAAGAATATGAGGAATTTAAACGGATTTCCACTGAAGTACTTGTCCATGAAAGAGGACAAATAAAGGAAATTATCTTGCTCTATCAGTGCAGTCACAAGTGAAACTTGTGAAGTTAGTTTATATAGTTGATAAAATATAGCGATAGAGACTCGAAAATGTAACGTCACATGTAGCCATTTTTAAAGTGTTATCTATTGATTCTACCACTTATTTATATTACATATGATCTGTATATATTAGTATTCATTTAAAATAAATGCTTTATAATAATTGTTAAACTAAAAGTGCTTGTGTGTAATGGAGTAATAATAATATAAATCATATTATAATTATATAAATCATCTGTAAATTGTAATTATCATTAAAGTCAGACAATTTAGTTGTATATATATATATATATATATATATATATATATATAAATTTTATTTATTTATTTTTTTTTTTTTTATAAGGTACTTCATAGTGAGCTTTAATTTGTAGGAAGAGAGACTAGGGGAGTGACTTTTTTTTGTGTCAGACATGTGTCACTTTGCTCACATCTGATTGGTCCAATTTCAGTTTGAGATCTCTAACCCAGAACATAACCTGCCCTGGAGCAGGCTAGCTGTGCAGTGTAAGTTACTATGGCAATGAACGCAGCTAAAAGTCAAGCCAGCTAAAAGTCAAGCTACAAAGAATGTGATTAGACTAGATAGCTTATCTCTTCATGATGATAGACGAGTTCCAATCCTGCTCCAACACAACTGCCAGTAAATTTCAAGTAGCCCTCTACACCTTGATTAGCTGGTTCAGCTGTATTTGATTAGAGTTTGAGCTGAACTCTGCAGGTCTTCAGGAGAAGGGTTGGAAACCCCTGAGTTAGAACAAATAATGCAGGCCCATACCTTACTCATTGCATGCGCTGGTTACTTCCTGGATGATTTTGGACCGAGTCATTTTCACATTTGCGTGAATCACGGCACAGTTGTATTGTAACAGAACTCAGACCACCTACAGGTAGTACCTGGTTTGGTGCGGCCCACATGACAGCTTTTACATTTTCAACAATGTTTCAAACTAAACTGTCAGTTTAAAGAGCCTCATTTAATAAAATAAAATAAATCTTATATATATATATATATATATATATATATATATATATATATATGTGTGTGTGTGTGTGTGTGTGTGTGTAAATATATATATATATATATATATATGTGTGTGTGTGTGTGTGTGTGTGCGTGTAAGTGTAAGTGTGTGTGTGTATATATATTAGTGCTGTCAATCGATTAAAAAATTTAATCGCGTTAATCACAGTCATGGACTGTGATTAATCATGATTAATCGCATTTTTAAAATATTAGGATTTACCTGTAAATGTGTTGAAATAAAGAAATGCATGACAAACTAGTTTAAGGAAACAGAAGCTTTCACACCTCCGCCAGGTATGAGACATAATCCTTATTATTCTTTTATCATTATTCTTTTGTTTTTATTCAGCCATTATCAGCCTTTATACTGACAATAAAACGTTTACCAAGCCACATCACTTCAATCCCAGTTTACATTTACCCAACTATTATCAAACGTATTTCTAAATAAATACAAAACATTTTCTTGCGACCTTACGTGAAGTATTATGACAAAATGCTTTATGAAGAAGAATTGGACCTGTTCTGCAGGTGCATTAGCGCTAATATTAGCATCATGCTTCATTAGACAATTTATGAGATTAATAGTACACTTTTACTCAGAACTCACTTCAAACCACCATCGAGTGTTTGTAATAACTTCCTTTTGCGATCACATGTGGAATTTGGTCGTTTATTGTTGTTAAAATATGCTATTTATAGCCTTTTATATCGCTGCACAAATTAGCATTTCAGATGTACACATTCATCTCAAGAAAATCACATACAAACCATATCCTATCGTAATCGTGTTTATTATCTTGTATAATCTATAGTGGCTGTTGTCATGTTTATTTCTGCTGTGTAAAAGCCTTAACATGTATGCTCGGCTGAAACTCACGTTGTTTGTGATGTTTACAGCCGCCTCTCCGTTCTTAAGTTGCCAGGGATACATTCCAAGTACAATACATATTAGTAAAAGGATCTATTTTAATTTTTATTTGTCTGTATACACTTTGGGTGGCCGTGGTACATTATAAAAGTAGCGCAAAAAAAACCACAACCCGCGGCTCTGTAATTTTTCCCGCGACTGTATTTTCAAAATAACCTACTTGTGCCGTTACCCTGGCAACACTGGTTCACTGTAGCCTCATCACACACTGATAGATAACCTTTCGCGCAGCGATGACGGGAAGAAGTTGGGGTCAATTCTTATCACATGATTAATTTGCGTTAAAAAAATATTAACGCGTTAAAATTTTTTGATTAATCGCATGCGTTAACGCGTTAACGTTGACACCCCTAATATATATATATATATATATATATACACACAGTATATATGTATATATATATATATATATATATATATATATTATTATTTTTTTTTTTTTAAAAAGCTACGTAGAAATTTAACATCTCAAAATTCTTATCACTTTTGACAGCCCTAAATATAAAATAACCATACATATATCTCTAAATTCTTATTCTATACATATTTCAATGTTGCTACTAATTTCTGTCTTTGCATTGCAGTTACTGTGGTGGAACAGGCCCCTCATGGCTCCGCTGGTATCGCAGTAGGGGTTATCTTGCTCATAATTGCTATGGCAGGGCTTGCCACATTTTTGTTTTTTAAGAGAATCCCTAGGCCTGTAATTGGAGAATGTACGTTTGACAACAGACTCTACATAAATTCTGACCTAATACGGTCTCCTGCCACAATTGATACAAAGGGACTTGTCGCCAATATTGAACAGAATGAGCATGCCTAACACAAACATACACACTTTCACATACAGATACACACAGACATGCATACACACCCCTCGCTATGACAGTATGGGAAGTGACCCTATTAAAGCCCATCCAAACGTAAGTTTTAAACTTGAGCATACAGTATCTTATAAATCTGGGGAGGGCTTATAAAATACATGTGTATCATTTAAGCCCATCTGTGTTCCAGATGAGCCCACCATGTCTTGATCTGTGAATGCTCTTTATTTTACAAAAACTTCATTTTTGATTTGTCATTCCAGCTAATTAAAGAACTGATCATAGTAGACAAACATGGATTACAGTTTTAGATACAGTTAAAGAAGTCTGTACAGTTTAAACACTTTTTGTATATCGATGTTTCCTCAATTATATCATGGTTCCTGTAACCTGTTCTTGCTTTATAAACATCTGTAATATTTCTTTTCTCTCTCCTTTCTTTGAATAAACATGTTTTAGGACACTCTACATGTATCTCTCTCTCTCTTTATATATATATACACACAAGTGAGATCAAGTGTTTTTTAATAAAAAAGAAAACAAATAAATAAAATAGAATTAGAATAGAAAGTGTTAGAGTTGGAGGGTCAAATAAAGATGGAATAGATGTGTTTTTAGCTGTTTTTTGAAGATGGCTAAGGACTCAGTTGTTTGGATTGAGTTGGGCAGGTCATTCCACCAGGAGGGAGCAGTTAAAGTGAAAGTCCTTGAAAGTGATTTTGTGCTTATTTGAGATGGCACAACCATGCGCCGTTCACTTGCAGCTTCTAGAGGGCACATAAGTCTGAAGTAGTGAATTTAGGTAAAGGGGTGCAGAGCCAGTGGTGGTTTTGTAGGCAAACATTAATGCCTTGAATTTTATGCGAGCAGCTAGTAGCCAGTGCAAATTGATGAAAAGATGTGTGACGTGCATTCTTTTCAGCATATTAAAGATTAATCTTGCAGCTGCATTTTGGATTAATTGTAGAGGTTCGATAGAATTGGCTGGAAGACCTGCCAAGAGAACATTGCAATAGTCCAGTCTGGACTGAACAAGAGTGTAGCATGTTCTGAAAAAAAGGGCCTGATCTTCCTAATGTTGTATAAAGTAGGGCTGCAGCTAACGATTATTTTTATTGTTGACTAATCTATTGAATATTTTTTCGATTATTCGACTAATCTATTGTAGCAAATTAGCTCAAAAGGGAAATGTATGTAAATAATTACAATTAATTATGATTAATTACAATTAGTTATATCAGCTGCCATTAGTAATTGTAGCAGAATGACATTGCCATCAACTAATCTGTTCATCCAGCGAACATTCAGTGTAAGTTCATATCAACTCTAGGAAAGGATATTTTCGTGGCCACAGAAAATACTTTCCTAAGTGTTAATGTATTAGAGCATGTAGCAAGGGTCGAAGTCATAAAGGGACATTAATTTGCAAGGCAGAACCAGAAACTCATGTAATTTGTGCACAAACGTTTATTAACTAAACGCTAACACACATAACTAATCTAAACAAACAAACAATCACTCATACATGGGGAAAGGACCAATGAGACTTGATGGAGGAAATCATCAGGAAAACCAGAGAATGAAGCTATGAAAAGAGTAAGTTAACCACCTGAGTAAAACCATCAGCACCGTTTCTAACAGGGTCTATAGCTTATACTAAACCTCTGTTTCATTTAGTTAAATGTACTATACTTGCATTGCCTTGGTCGTTGACGAGTGTCCGGATGCAGTCTTGGATGAAAGTCTTGATGGTTTCAAGGTTTTGGACTCGCGATCACGTTCTTTTGGGTTTAAGAGTGATGAATTCCAAAGATGCCC
Source organism: Spinibarbus caldwelli (assembly GCA_039654775.1). Lineage (NCBI taxonomy): Eukaryota > Metazoa > Chordata > Actinopteri > Cypriniformes > Cyprinidae > Spinibarbus > Spinibarbus caldwelli. The sequence goes on from CM077221.1 coordinate 34,689,400, forward strand.
TGACTCGATGGTGATTGGGAGTTTCTTCCCAGGCAGAAAGTGAAAAAGAGCTAAGAAAGAGATCTGCTGAGATCCGAGGATCTTTGGTTGAATGGAAAGTCAAGGCCGCAAGGCTTAAGGGTTACTGAGGAGCTCACATTCATCCTCATCCTCTTAGGATCTAAAAGAACCGCAGACTGCGAGGCGTGTCACTGATGTGAGAGCTTTATCTGATATAGAGGTCACACCTCTGGGGTATCAAAGAGCCAATGGTGTCTTGAACTTTTGGAGGGAAAGTTTACGACTCTTTGTCTCCAAGCATGGTTATTTGCATATGCAACTGGATCGAAGTTGACAAACTAATACAAACTAATAAAGATTCTTAGAACACTAATATGTTACATAGGTATCAACATATAATATACACTCTCAATTAGATCATCCGAAGACGAATTGATAGAGACCAAACATGGTATAAGTGAGGTGATATTAACTAGTGATCTATCATAAGCATGCATAAAACAGTATACAATACACAAGAACATATACAAAAACAGTAGTAATATACACAATGACCTGAAGGATATGTGTGTTCATTCAAAGTAAGGTTTTTCTATTAATTAATTAAAGAAGAGTACATTTTTATGGCATAATGTCTTTCCCAAGGTCCAAAGATGGTGAGAGGGAGAATTCTCAACATGCCATTAGGTCATAAAGTTTATCTGGTCTGGCTGAAATGTCATGGTTGTCATGGTAACTGGGGGCCTGGAGTCATTCACAGACATACTGGCACCCAGAATGTGTATTGGGTGAGGTGTCTGTGACTATTTGTTAATCTAATGACTAATTGATTTGTTAAATCTAATGGAAAATTGTGTGTCTGATTGGTCCAAATGCTACACTATTTATTATTTGTCAGTTAATGTATTTATTATTTTCTTATCAGTTGATGAATTCTTTAGTTAAACTATCAATAAATAATAACAGTAACTTCTGCTATTAATCTTTTAATCAAACGTTTTCTCATAATTAATACTTTACAAAAAAAACAAATTATAATAACAAGAAAGAAAGAAAGAAAGAAAGAAAAAAGAAAGAAAGAATTACAGGGCAGTGATACAATACAATCAATAGAAATGCACATTATGGCTGCATTCACAGTTACTGTTTGGGACTGACAGCAGTTACTTACATGTGAGAGACTTGAAATGTTTTATTTATTCAGCAGATTAATAATTATATATTAAGATTTGAAGTCACAACCACATTCAGGACACTAGAGCGACAGAATCAAATATGGCGTCATAACACCGAGAAGTTTTATCACAGTTGACAGCCCGTTTTTAAATAAATGAGCCCAGTCGAGGCTTGTCCAATCCATCACACAGTTAAACAACTAACAATGACTTTAAATGCTTTGTTAGCGAGTGCAGAGAGCGCATTTGGTGCGCGCGTCGAGCTCGCGCAATCGTGCTTGCGGCAATGACAGCAGCTTTGAATGCAAGAATGCGGTTGTGAATCCTGACAATGTAAAGGCATCAGTTCGGCTATATATATGCGGTTCTGACGGTCGTAGAATAATAAAATGCTCTACGAACGCAACTCTGTGAAGTGATGTTGCCATAGCCTTTACCTTCTGCTCTAGAGTCTTGTTTTGTGTTAAACATGGCATTCTAAAGTAGGGATAACTGCAGGCTTGCGCAATAGGCGTGGCTAAAGGTGCGACGCGTCGACTCATTCCATGTTAATCGATGTATTTTCATAATCGACGTAATCGATGACGTCGACGAATCGCTGCAGCCCTATATTGAAGATTTGGAAGCTGCTCTTGCCAGTCTTAGGGCTTCAGCAACTGAGATCAAGGCAGTCTTGGTTGAATGTCCACTTCTGAAACCAGACTGGTTGCTGTCCAGGAGGTTTTTCTGTGAGAGAAAGGCAAAGACTTGGTTTAACACAACTCGTTCAAGTGTTTTTGCAATGAAAGGGAGAAGGGAAACCAGTCTGTAGTTATCTAAGGGTGCTTTCACACTAGCACTTTTGGTGCGCACCCGGGTTCGATTGACATCAGAGTTCGGTTCGTTTGGATGATGTGAACACTGTCTTCTGAACTCGGGTGCGCACCCATGAACCGTACCCGAGTCCGCTAAAAAATGGTGGTCTGGGGTACTGTTCATGTGAACTCCAGTACGGTTCTCTTCTGATGTGAACACAGTCACATTTCTGTTCACCTTCATCATTCTTTAGAGCATTTGCAGTACATTCGTAATTCAAATGTAAGTTGCATTATGTACTGAAGCTTTGGAAACAAAACCAACGGTTCAAAAACATAAATATATAAAAGTGAGGAGAGCAATTTATGCATTTTGCTGCCTTCTCCTGCGCTGTCGTTACTAAACAACGGGGTAAACAGCTGCTTGCTTGATGACACAAATGAACCGCAGTTCTGACCCAAATAAAATAATATGAACACAGTCCAGCAGGGCCAGGGGGAGGGGGGACCATTCAAACTCGGGTTCGGCCCAGACAACTGAACCAAGTGTGAAAGCACCCTAAAAGAGTTGGGTTAAGAGTGGGTTTCTTACAGTTTTTTTCAATTGCTAACATCCCTTTGTCTAATCTATAATCACATTTTCAAAACTCTAAACATAATTAGCCAGGGGCGGGTCTACGTGGTGGCCAGGGGTGGCACCGGCCCCCCCTGAAATCCGATTGGCCACCCCAGGTGCCCCCCCTACAAGATGTATTGCGATTGGTTAATTTTACAGCCAATCAGTTTTTAGTCTCTACTGAAGTTCGCAATTCAAAGAAGTGCAGCACCAGAGAGAAACGACAACGGTCGTCGCGGACTTGAAATGGAATGTATTTGTGAAGTCAAGTGCACATTAGGCCCATGTTATCAAGTGTGGGAAGTCAAGACACCAAACAAAGAGCTGGTAGGTAACCTTTATGTATGGTTTAATATGTTTGCCAGGTTTTCTCAGATCAGTATGTTTACCCAGTCAGCCTCTGTTCACGTTAGTCGTGGTTGATTTCAATCGAATGTTCAGTCAGCGTTTAATAAAAGACAATAAAAGTACAATAAGCTGGTCGCTATCAAACAATAAACACTGACAAGGTGATTTGCATATTTTGTATAAGTATGATGGAGTTTATTTTGCGACTGTGACCACATTTTCATACAGACGATTAACATTCTTGAGATGCAAGATTGCACCAAATGACAATATGCACGGAATTTTCCAAAAAAAAAAATTGTCTGGTGACACGTTACTTGTTAGTGCATCAGTAAGTCAGTTAGATAGTCAGTTAAATTGTCAGGCCTAACTTAGTTGTTTACACGTGAAATGACATAGATGCATTCTGATGCAATTCATTCACAATTTGAATTTTTTTTGTTCAGATTGAGAATAATAGACACACATAACAGTGTTTCTTTTGAAGGCAGGGGAGAGAGCACTGCCAAGCCATGTAAAGAAGTAAAGATATAGGGAGTTTCTTTCAAAGAAAAAAGATCAAATCAAGTATTCAAGAGACTTCATTCACATCATCACTGGGCTAATCTAACTGGAAGAAGACAATGTATTAAGATGGAGGTTTCAGGGGACATGAAAAATCTGAAAATCACGTTAATGCCATTTTAGCATGGAATCAACACAAAAAAAAAGGATCTTGACCGACACTTCAATGTTAAATGCCCTCGATAAGAAACACCAAATAGTCGAACAAAATCGTACCTACATTAAAACAGTTGCTGAGGTACTTTTGTTTACTGCAATGTAAAACATTTCACAAAGGGGACACCTTGAGACAGATGCATCTGTAAACAAAGGAAACTTTTTAGGCATTATGGATTTGATTGTTAAGCATAGTCCACTAATTGACAAGAAATTAAAAGCTGTGGGGAATGCAAAATACACAAGTAACACTATACAAAATGAAATTCTTCAATGTCTGTATGGGAAAGCATCATCAGTAAAGTCAAGGAAAACTTTTTTTTTTCCATCATTGTAGATGAAACTAAAGATTTAAAAAAGAAAGAGCAACTGTCATTAGTACTTAGGTACGATTGTAATGGTTCAGTCCATGAAAGCTTCCTTGATTTCAAGAAAGCTACTGAGCTTGATGCAGAGGGACTCACTCAAAAAATAATACAATGCCTGGTGAGGTATGGACTTGAGTACAGGTCTACTCTAGTGGGGCAAGGTTACGATGGGGCATGAATCATGTCAGGGAGACACTCTGGAGTTGCAGCACGGATTAAAGCTAAAACAAATCAAGCTTTTTTATGTGCACTGCAATGCACATTGTCTTAACCTTCAAGTCAAGTCGAGCTTTATTGTCATTCTGCTACATGTGTGGACATATAGTGGAACGAAATGTCGTGTCTCGCAGGACCACGGTGCTACATACTAGTTAAACATAAGATAAACATACAACAATGCAAGTATAGGAAAAACAATAGAGCTATACAACAGTTAACTATCTGACTATACATATACTAAAAATACTATAACTGCTATACCTAGTTGTCCACACATACACAAACTGAGACTGTACAAAAAACTTTACATAAATACTGTACATGAAATTGTGCGAAAGAGATATATGTACATAAAATTGTGCAGAAAAAATATATATTTTGTACATTATTGTGCAGAAGAGAGATTTTGTGGGAGACAGTGCATAGTGCAAAAAGATTTTGTAGTGCAATGCTCAAGTAAACGTATTATTTTGTAGTGCAATGTTCAAGTAGACATATATTTTCTTAAGAGTCTTTGTGGCAGGGTTCTAGTTAACTCAACAAAATTAGTGCCTGAATCCGAAACCTTCTTTTCTTTGCTACAGAAATTGTATGTGTACATGTCAGGCTCCTATGTGCACCAGAAATGTCTCTCTGTGCAAAAGGAAATGTATCAAGGTGCCCCAAGAGAGCTACAAAGGCTCAGTGACACCAGATGGGCATGTCGGTTACTTGCTCAACTGGATCTTACATTTATCGGAACACTTGTCATCTTTACAAAAGTCCTTGGGGAGGCAAAATTCCTTGCAGACATGCTTCAATCAACGTCTCTTGATTTAGCGAAGGCTGTGGACTTAGTTAAAGAATTTCAAGACACCCTCCAAGACCTAAGAAGTGATTCATTTTTTGATGAAATCCGGAAAGACACTGTAGACATGGGAAAGCAGTGCAATGTTGCAGTAGAAACTGTGGTGAAAAATTCACATAAAATTAGTTCTAGATTGAGTGGGTCAGTTGTTGAATCCACTGTTGGACAGCGGAGGTGTAAGGAAGGAGACATGGAATGGTTCAGAAGTGGTATATTTTTCCCCATTCTGGACTGTCTGAGTGGGGAGATGCAGAGGCATTTCAGTAAATCAAACTGCAGTATAATGCAAGGTATACAAGCACTGAACCCTAAAAGCAGAAACTTTCTGGATGAAGAGATCCTTTTAGCTTTGCTAGGATTTATGCATGTGATACTGATGACATAAAACATGAACTGCATCAAGTGAGGAGGGTTATAGAAAGGAAATTCCAGACTGGAATTGAATTGTCCAGTATCCTAGAGTTTACCATCTTCCTTGAGCCATTCAAAGAAGTGTTTTATCAGCTTTTTCGCTTGTGCTGCATAGCTGTGGCCTTACCAGTCAGCAGTGCAAGTTGTGAGCACAGCTTCTCTGCACTAAAGCTCATAAAAACACATTTACGCACTACCATGATTGATGACAGACTCAATAATCTTGGAGTCTTAAGCACTGAGGTGAGGAGAGCCAAATGTCTTGACTTAGATGATTTTGTCAGACGGTTTGCCAGTCACCACCGAAATAGAAGAATTCAGCTGTTTTAGTTGAGGTCTGCCTTCTTTCTTTTTCGATAGCCTTCCTCTCTATATGCTACTGTTTTTATTGTTTCTAAACTAAAGACTGATCTTTAATATATTTGTAGAGAACAACATAATGGTTCCATATTTTATTTTTAAACTGTGGTGTTTTCATTTGAACTGTTAAAGTGCTAAAACATTTATTCTGTGTAACTCAGCTTTTTTTTTTTAATTAATCTGAAAGAAATTTTGAATGAAACACTATGATATTATGGTCAAACCATTTGAATTATTACAGTGGGAAAAAAAATGGTGTGATTTTACTCTACTCAAATTGGGTGAGGTTTTTTATTTTTTATTATTATTATTTGAAAGATGTTGTGAATAAAACTACTGTATATTGTAATGGCCAAACCGCTTATTAAAAGAAAATAGACATCATTTCTGCTTCTGGGTTTTTAAAATTGCTCAATTTTATTTGATAAACTTGTGTTAGTTTTATGAATACACTACAAAAATAAACACTGGCTCTCAAATTTAACTTAATGGATAAATACAGGGACGACAAAAAACTAAATTAATCAAAAATGTGTGTTTTTACTACATTTGATTACAAGTAACTTTATTCAAGTTAAAAAATAATAAATCAGTAGGATTTACTTAATATTGTCATGTGTGCCTACTATGCTGGAGCGAGGAGACGCAGAGACGTAGGAGATTCCAATAATATCAAACTTTAATGAACAAGAACACCAGGAAAGCACACGTAGCACTGGGGTAAGATGAACAATACTGGACACTAAGGAAGAGAAACACAGGACTTAAGAACACTGGGGAAAACTAGATAATTAATGAAACACAGCTGGGGACTAATAAACCAATGATGAGGACAGGAACAGGAAAAAACAAATATGGGCATAAACACAGTGACACCGGGAGCACGTGGGGAGGAAAACACAAGACACATGAGTACAAGTCTGACATTTCTACTATATAATTTGGCTTTTTTTTTTTTTTTTTGATCACTGGCAGCCACCCCCCTTTGAGGCAATGCCCCAGCATGCCCCCCACTGAAAATGCTCTAGACATGCCCCTGCAATTAGCACAATATCCATCTGTTGTGACCATACCATTAACACAATTCGTTTTGTTTTCACACAATATTCAGTCAATTAACACATTTCTAAAATGCTTAAATTTTCTTTTTACACAAGCTTACCCCATACCAAAATCATGGATCATTATAATCTTTTTTTTTTTTTTACAAATGCTTAAACACAGCATGACAGAAATGAAGACCTAATGTTCCAAACTTTAAATAGCCTTTAAAGTGTAAAGCCTACTTCTGCAACAAAAGAGTTGATAAGAATTACTTTAATTACTGATAACTGAGAAATAGCTCATTCAAATCTTAATTAATAATTTCAAGTCTTTCCATTACATGGCCATGCACAATAAAAAGGCACTCTCTGGATTGTATTTGTTCAAAACAATACAGAACAACACAGAGAAGCAGAAAAATAAAGAAAATGTCTGGACGAGGGAGAAGAGTAGTTGGACCAGGACTGTATGGTTTGGTTCAGCTACCAAATCAGACATCAAGAGTCTACAACAGCCAAGACTGCTGAGACGATTATTGGCCCAACCTCCAAGATCTGTACACCTCCAGAGTGAGGAATAGGGCTTAGAAAATCACTTTGGACCCCACACACCCAGCCCACTCTCTCTTCGTACTGTTGCCTTCTGGTCTGCGCTACAGAGCACTGACCACCAGAACAGCCAGGCACACAACAGTTTTTTTTCCCTGCAGGCTATATTCAGCCTCAACAATTAAAACATTCATAACTATACATTGTCCATCATAACTGACACATTTATACATATAAAACTGAAAATTATCTATTCGTAAACTGCACACTTGTAAATATAAAAACATATCTGTACATTCAGTTAAGCAATGACATGTTTTTTTCTCTATATTTCTATATAGTGCATTATTTAATTTTCTGTTTTTCTTATATTACTGTTATAATTCCGGTGCATGTCCGCACTGTCATGTATGTTTGCACTATGTCTGTACTTTCTTCTGCACTGGAAGGTCCTGTCGTCAAGTCAAATTCCTTTTGTTTGTAAACATACTTGGTAATAAAGCTCTTTCTGACATTCTGACAAGGGAGAAGGAGAGGTAGGGAGCAAAAGGCTGTATGTTTTTTTTTTTGTTTTTTTTTCCACACAGAAATTTCATTTTGCCAATAAAGCCTTTACTGCAGTAATTCTATCACTTTTCTTTTACATTCCATAAAGTACTGATGACTCCTTCACTATGCAGTACACATACCATCTAAAATGAATCCACACATTCACACACAAAAAAATGAAGAGTTCAGATGACTGAATTATTATTGTTATTATTATTATTGTTGTTGTTGTTGTTGTTGTTGGTGTAGTTGTTGTTGTTGCTGTTGTTGTTTAAATGGATATCATATTGTTTTTTTCTATACAAACTGAAACATGGCAAGTAATGCAGTTTTTGTAGTGCCATTAATTGTTAGAATTTTGGCAGTCTATGCGCTATGATTGACTATATGTTCCTGTTGGATAGAAAACTAGTGCAAATGTTTTGACCGAATGACTCACTTTTGAATCGGGTTTGCTGTGTTTTGATAGAGTTAGTATATGTAGAAAAAATGTATTCGGCATTTTGAAATGTTCAGTTTGTATTTATTTAACAAAATGTGGTTTTGGCCAGAAAATTAACTGTTTAGCTAATTGTGTGATGTTGGTGTGTTGCTGTGTTAAGAGTTTAGAAAAAGTACTTTAAGTATTGGTAAACGCTTGTTAGCAATTGAAAAAAACTGTAAGTAGTGGGTTTCTACGAGTCTGTTTAAATGCTGAGGGAAAAACACCAGTGTGAAGGGATGTGTTAATGATGTGAGTGAGTGCAGGTACAGCTGCAGGAGAAATGGCATGAAGGAGATGAGATGGAATAAGATCAAGTGGACAAGTAGTAAGATGATTGGAAAGGATGAGTTTAGAGACTTCTGCCTCAGAGAGTGGAGAGAAAGATGTGAAGGAGTGTATGATTGCTGGTAAGATGTGTTTGACAGTTTGTGGTGTGGAGAATTGTGCAGTGATGGTTGTAATTTTATTAATGAAGAATGTGGCAAAGTTGTCAGCTGTTAGAGTTGATGAAGGAGGGGGAAGAGGACAAAGGAGGGAGGAAAATGTTTTAAAGAGCATGTGAGAGTTAGACGAATTGTTAATTTTGTTGTGATTATTTTTGTTATTCATACTTCAGTACAGTAAAAGTACAACAATTTGGTATAATAGTTATTTTATAATAAATCCAAAAGCAAGATGTGACAAAACCTAGGGAGTGGAAATGGCAACTGAGCTGATGAGTAATCCTCTGCTGCCATCTACTGGTTATAATGGTAATTTCATGTCATTTTCATCTTAAAAGTGCTTGTTTTCCACCAGGAGACATTTTTTTTTTCATCTTCATGAATGAAAAGTGAATTTTAAAGTGAATTTTACTGCACAACTACACAAAGTTAAAAAAATAATAATATAGACTTTAAAATATTTTAAATGACTATAGATAAACAATGGGTAAAGGGCGGTGTTTTTTATTTTTTTATTTTATTTATTCATGTATCTCACTCCAGTCAGCCAACCAATGTTGACAACCCTGATATATTACAACATTTTAGCTAGTTTTAAATTAAAGATTTTGTCTTCTGTGTATAAAATAACTTTCCTGGGTATATATTTTTGTAATTAAGTAATTCTATTTCATAAATTTGGTACTGATAACAGCTTAATATTATTTACCTTAGCCTACCTTTGGGGTCATTGCTATTATATTCCAGTATCATTATTCATCAATTAGCTAGTTATAGATTAAGAATTGTTGTTTTTTTATGTACAGATGGCTTGCTGTTGTGTATAATAATTTATGTTGTTAAATAACATTCTGTTCTGTAAATGCATAGTCTGCTGTTTTATTTAGCTACTTTTCAGTACACCACATTAAGTATGCCTCTTAGTACTGTGAGACTTTGAATGTTAAAGTGCAAATTAACACCTGACCTCTCTTGTGGGTTTACTACTGTTACAATTAAAAATCATAGAAAGGTAAAAACATTGGTATGATGTAAGCAACACGGCTACAACAAATAAAATTGATAATAGGTGTGTTAGATTTATAGTGTGCGAATAATCAAGCATTGACAATACTCAGTCATATTGGCAGTACCAAGGGGCGCCCAAATAAAATTCTGCTTAGGGCCCCATAAAGGTTTGTTCCGGCCCTGGCGAACGTGATGGAGAACAGTGATGCTGGTGTTTTATGTGAGTATTACAAAACAAAACACGGTTCCTTGTGTTAAAATTGTGAACTACACAATTTGTTGAACTACTGTAAACTGTTCAACTGTTGAAGGTGTAAAGATGGTAAATAGTATAGTATATTTATGATTTTGCTGTAAAGTTGTATCACGTATAGCGAAAAGGGGAGCGTCAGAAAGCACACATACGTCACCAGAGTGAATTTACATAAACCATATGCCTCTTAATGACAATTACTATGTCTATTTAACATCTGACAGGAAAATATTTCATAAGAATTGCAGATGAGCACATCTAATAGGCATGAAACAGACATCTGAGTGAATGATGTATGTGGGCTATGTAGAATTCACTGTTGTCAACACTGCTTTAGATGAATGTAAGTAATGTAAATAAACAAGTAACTAAACATGAGTTATCTATTTCATTTGTCCATTTGTTCATTTCTGTGCATTTGCTGCAGAGCTTTTGTGTTGGAGCAGGACCTGCAAGGCAAGGTGACAGCAGATTTTGTGGAAAAAGAGAAAACCTGAAACAAAAATATAAAGCAAGATAATTTGTTACTTCTAATACAGAAATCAAATGACAGTGCTGTTAAAATAGGCATGAAACAGACATCTGAGTGAGTGATGTATGTGGGTTATGTAGAATTCACTGTTGTCAACACTGCTTTAGATGAATGTAAGTAATGTAAATAAACTAGTGCTGTCAATCGATTAAAAAATTTAATCGCGTTAATCACAGTCATGGACTGTGATTAATCATGATTAATCGCACATTTGAAATACTAGGATTTACCTGTAAATGTGTTGAAATGAAATGCATGACAAACTAGTTTAAGGAAACAGAACCTTTCACACTTCCGCCAGGTATGAGACATAATCCTTATTATTCTTTTATCATTATTCTTTTGTTTTTATTCAGCCATTAACAGCCTTTAAACTGGCAATACAACGTTTACCAAGCCACATTGCTTCAATCCCAGTTTACATTTACCCAACTATTATCAAAAGTATTTCTAAATAAATACAACAAAACATTTTCTTGCGACTTTACATGAAGTATTCTGACAAAATGCATTATGAAGAAGAATTGGACCTGTTCTGCAGGTGCATTAGAGCTAATATTAGCATCATGCTTCATTAGACAATTTATGAGATTAATAGTACACTTTTACTCAGAACTCACTTCAAACCACCATCGAGTGTTTGTAATAACTTCCTTTTGCGATCACATGTGGAGTTTGGTCGTTTACTGTTGTTAAAATATGCTATTTATAGCCTTTTATATCGCTGCACAAATTAGCATTTCAGATGTACACATTCATCTCATGAAAATCACATACAAACCATATCCTATCGTAATCATGTGTTTATTATCTTGTATAATCTATAGTGGCTGTTGTCATGTTTATTTCTGCTGTGTAAAAGCCTTAACATGTGTGCTCTGCTGAAACTCACGTTGTTTGTGATGTTTACAGCCGCCTCTCCGTTCTTAAGTTGCCAGGAATACATTCCAACTATAATACACATTAGTAAAAGGATCTGTTTTAATTTTCATTTGTATATACACTTTGGGGCGGCCGCGGTACATTATAAAAATAGCCCCAAAAAACGCAAGCCCACTTGTGCCGTTACCCTGGCAACACTGGTTCACTATCCCTCATCACACAATGATAGATAACCTTCCGCGCTGCGATGAGGGGAAGAAGTTGGAGTCAAGCATTACCACATAATTAATTTGCGTTAAAAAAATATTAACGCGTTAAAAATTTTAGATTAATCGCATGCGTTAACGCGTTAACGTTGACACCCCTAAAATAAACACATCTACATAAAATAACTAAACATGAGTTATCTATTTAATTTGTCCATTTGTTCATTTATGTGCATTTGCTGCAGAGCTTTTGTGTTGGAGCAGGACCTGCAAGGCAAGGTGACAGCAGATTTTGTGGAAAAAGAGAAAACCTGAAACAAAAATATAAAGCAAGATAATTTTGTTACTTCTAATACAAAAATCAAATGACAGTGCTGTTAAAATTACTGATTTTGTATTTGTGCATTTTTGAAGGATATGAAATGTCTGCAGACTGGTATGAGCAGTGAGGATAGAGAGTCCGCAGCAGCATCCTGGAAATGGTCTAATGCAATGGATGAGACCCTCCATCACTCCACCTGCCCTTGTTGCCTCATCTGGATCAGATGCTGCTGTGGTCTCTTCATCCGCAGTGAGCCCAGAGCCAGCGAAAGCATCTAGAGAAAGACCAAAAGACATTGAAGATGTGATTTTGGTCAAGCTTGTTCTACTGGTTTCTGTTTCATACAATGTGTGTCAGATTTTCAGAGACTTTGCTTGTGTAAAACAAAATCCCAATAAATGACCCTCACTTAATAAGAATAACATGCTGAAGTGTTGTGAAATACATGAAGACTGATTGTATAGGGTTTATAGACAGATAAGTTGAGAGTGACTCTTGAAGGACCAGCACCTCATCTCTGCAAAACTTTCAGGATAGGAGATGGACTAAAAATGAACTTCCAAAACTTACCGCCAGATTCTAGAAGATAAATTTTTGAAAGAGTGGTACAAGAGGATGTGATGCTGGTCCTTTAAGGATTTTAGGATTCTTTACCCAAGCAAAGTCTCTGAAAATCTGACACATTGCACTTATGGAGACTCCAGGTAGGTTGCAGTTTTGGAAAATGGTGGCACTGGAGACTAAATGGTTCCGGATGGTTTCACACCTAATTCTTCCACTTAATTCTTAATTATTTTGCAGTTAACGTGTCTTTTCCCTCTTTCTGTTTTTTTTTTTTTTTTTTTTTTCTCTGACCATGCTGACCCATTAATCATTTTGCTGTCCAATGGTCATGTCTTAACTTTGCAAATTCTAGTATTGCATTGGTATTGCATCCTTCTCATAGGCATTTAATAATTTTGGACTTTTCAGTCTGAGTTAAGTCTGAGTCTTTTTTTTTTTTTTTTTGGCTCATTTTATTTGTAAAAGAAAGTGTCCCTAATAATTATGCTGTAGTGAACTTTGCTTTCGCCAACCTAAGGAGGCGAAATAGTGTAGTGATGGGTACTCACATCACAGGTCATGTTATGATTTTTGGATCACTTGTCACTTAAGGTGTGGTTAGGAGTACATCACATAAGAAAGATTGGTGGGATACCTAACTTGTAGAACCTTACTGCATTATCAACACAAGGAAGACACAAGTGTAATAAAATAAATTTTATTAACAAAAGATAGACATGAGTAATCAACTACTAAATGAATACCATGAATGGAAAAGGAATAAAGTGCATAAGATGCATAAAATGCAAGTGATTTTGTTGGATGTTGCTATGTCAGAGCTACGTTATCTGGAAAGATAAACTGTCACTACTCTGAAACAAGTAAGGTGAAGAACCTTATTATGCATCAAACAAATACCTGAAAGATTATTTGTTATCAGCTGCAATCAGCTATATAACTTCTAATGTCAATTAGAAAAATCATATACTGATAATACACAACAATGCCAAGGTCTCTGGGAGAGGTTTGGATAGGTGATAGTTACATTCTCTGTGGTTGAGTGAGCAGTCTGGTGGCGGTGACTTCATCCACTAGTTGTGCTGGTAACAATGCAGTGGGGAAAGGAGCAGGAATCCGTTTCGACAACCTTGAATATGAAGCGCTGGAGGATGCTGATCTCCTGGAGCACCAAAGGGTCCTAAAATCTGGAACATGCAGATGTGACCCTGAAGTAGGTGCAGAAGGTCCTTAGCCTGGAACACGTAAGCAAAGGTACCTTGGAGTGAAGGTTTGCTCGCCGGAGCTTAACCTTGTTGCAAATGTCTATGTGTCTTCTGCCTCTCTGGGCTAGAGACCCAGAATTTGGTCGATCCGCTTTGTCGCTCTAGGATGGAGACTCAGGACGTGCTGCATCTGTTGTTGTCTCGCTGGATGAAGACTCTGAAGTTTGAACGTAGATTATTTCTTTCCTCGCAGGCTGGAGGCTCAGAACGTGGTCATATCTGTTGCTGCCTCAAAGCTGAAGACTCAGGACTTGGTATCTGTTATTGCCTCTTCCCTCACGGGCCAGAGGTTCAGAACTTCTGTGTTTCTGTTAGTGTCTCTCCCTTTCGGGACTCAGATTCAGAACAAATGTGTCTGTTACTGTCCCTTCCCTTACGGGCTGGAGACTCAGAACGAGGAGTGTCTTTTGGGAAGGTACCTTTATCCCTTTCCGATGAGGAGGAGATTGCAATCTGATGCTTCTCCATTTCCAGGCTGTGATTGGCTATTTCCATCATTGGACTATGCAACTTATTTGCATAGCCCAAACACACATTTAGAAAAGTGTCACTAAAGTTTTACCAATGCATCATTCACTTACCAAACCACAACCAGAATACCTTTGGCAATGTTACGAACACATTAAGTCCAAACATGATGGAAGAAGATTGAACTGTCATGCATGCATTCATTTGTCCATTAACAGCTGAGTTTGTGTAAGATGTTGCACTACACATCACTGTCACTGAGAATACTTATTTCTCTGAATAAGTATGAGTTGTGTGTGTTGTAGTGTGCATCAGTTTTAAGGTTTGAAAACATACATAGCTATGAATGGATTTGGATTGAACTCTGTGATCTCTCTCTCTTTGTTTCACCCACTGCTGCTGTGTCCAGAGGTCCTAAGAAATTTTTATGGTGGTCACAGGCCAAAACCTGAGGAATCAGTCTGTTGGTGGGTGAAGGGCAGAAACTGCATTTTGACCAATGAGAAGTCCTGTCCTTCCTGGGCTTTGTTCCAAAGGTCTTCTTCTTGCCCTCTCAGAGGTGTCTGGCCATTGTCCTGGCATCTTTATCTGATGGCGTTGGACAGTTTGCTTATGTTAGTCCACCAAGTTCCAATCAAAATGTAGCAAACCTTTGTCCATTATAGTGGTCAGAGAGGTGCCCTGCCATAAACCGGGCCCTGAAATGTGCTGTCCACTACAATGCACACCTGAATATAAGATGTTTTCACTTCCAGCCTTCATGAACAATTATATATCACTTATAAATGATTAAATACAAAATTAATAGTAGTTAATAAGATTGATGTTGTTTGGAATTGGTAAAATATGTTAATAAAAAATATGACCAGAATATCAGTGTGCCTAATAATTATGCACACACTACATGTGTCACGATTCACATGGGGAGACGGAATCCAGGAATGGAGAGACGAGGAATAAATCAGAACAGTCTTTAATGGAAATCCAAACTGAAGAATATACCATCGCGCCATATACCATCCAATGGGGAGGTGGGGTGGGCGCTCTGGAGGCCTCCAGGAACAGGAACATAAAGACAAGACAGACGGCCTCCAGGGCGACGCCCACAGCGCGTCAGGGAATTCAGGAGGCCATGGTGGGTCAGGGAGTTCAGGAGGCCATGGCGGTGCAGGGAGCTCAGGAGGCCATGGCGGTGCAGCCTTCGAGGCCGTGGCCCATCTTCTGTGGGTTATCCTCGTGAACATGAGCCCCAATAGGGCTAGGCTCGAAATCCGAGGACCATTTAGGGCATGACTCGTGCATACCAGCACAGGGGCCCTCTCAGGGGTACACTCGGGAACTGCTTCCATAGGGGCGTCCCACGAAGCAAGCGGCTTGGGAATGGCCTCCTTGGCCATGACAAGAGAAGCTTCCTGCTTCCACGGAACCCCCACAGACAAGACATGACCGACAAAACCGACTAGAAAGGGTTCCGGAGGACTGGAGAGGCTTGGCGGTGGGCTTGGCATCACGGCAGGAGAATAAAACGAACAAACAAAAACTTTTCTAACTGGAAACAAAAACATGGGGAAGGGAGCACCGCTTACTCTTGTTTTGGTCGAGTATTCTGTCACGATTCACACGGGGAGACGGAATCCAGGAACGGGGAGATGAGGAATAAATCAGAACAGAGTCTTTAATGAAAATCCAAACTGAAGAATACCAAATACAGGCAGGGATCACAGACGCGACAGACATGAATGACATATAATAATCGACAGGAAACACAGGGAAGGACACACTATAAATACACAACGTAATGACATAATTAAACAAACACAGCTGGACAATAATTAACTAATAATGACAGGAACAGGAAACAAACCAAATATGGGCAAACAAGAGGAAGGGAAACACAAGACACACAAGACAGTCCTGACAATATGGTACATTACGTTCAATAAATTTTACAAGGGGAATACAATGTTTCAGAGCGTGCTGCAATTTCTTTCTTACAGACTGTTGAACATACTACAGCAGATTTCATTATATTTATTGTTCCTAATGTAGCAAATTAGCTCCAAAAATGAATTGTATATAAATAATTACAATTAATTATGATTAATTACAATTATTTATATCGGCTGACAGTAATAACTGTAGCAGAGTTAAATTGCCATCAGCTGATCTGTTTGTCCAGCGAACATTCAGTGTGAATTAATATCAACTCTAAGAAAGGATATTTCCGTGGCCACAGAAAATACCTTCCTATTAATGCATTAGAGCAAGTAGCAAGGGTCAAAATCGTAAAGGGACATTAATGTGCAAGGCAGAATCAGAAACTCATGTAATTTGTGCACAAGAGTTTTATTAAATAAACACTAACGCAAACTAGTCTAACAAACAAACACACAAACATACTATCGCTCATACATGGGGAAAGGGCTAATGAGAGTTGATGGATCAGGAAAACCATAGAATGCAGTTATGGAAAAAGTCATTTAACCATCAGCGCCGTTTATGACGGGGTCTATAACTTGTACTAATAACCTCTGTTTCATTTAGTTAAATGTACAATACTTGCAATGCATTTGGTCGTGACGAGTGTCCGGAATGCAGTCTCAGATGAAGGTCTTAATGGTTTCAAGGTTTTGGACTCCCGATCACGTTCTTCCGGGTTGAAGAGTGATGAATTCCAAAGATGTTCTGAGGTAGAAATGTTCTTCCAGGTAGAGAGTGGAAAAAGAGCTAAGAAAGAGATCTGCTGAGGTCCGAGGAGCTTTGGTTGAATGGAAAGACAAGGCCGTAAGCCTGGCACAATAACTTAAGGGTCCAGAAGAGTTCTAGCTCACATCTTCCTCATCCTCTTAGGGTCTAACAGAACCGCCGACTGGGTGTTTGTGGTCAAGAGTCATCTCTCAGGCTGGGGAGATCACCCACGGCTCTATGTTGGGGGCCCACCGGGCTTGCCCGCACCGGTTCAGGCTCTCCGTGAGTCCTTCACGGAGCAATTAGAAGATAGCCGAAGAGCTTTTTGCAGAAAGAAAGCTTTTTGCAGAAGAGAGAGGCCGGACCTATGTGTGAGAGCTTTATCTGGTATAGAGGTCACACCTCTGGGGAGTCAAAGACCCAATGGACTCCAGTCTCTTTGGAGGGAAGGTTTTACGACTCTTTGTCTCTGAGCATAGTAATTTGCATGGGGTTGGATTGGAAGTTTATATACAAACTATTAAAGATTCTTAGAACACTTATATGTTGCATAGGTAGCAACATATAGTATACATATAATATCTCATATATAATATAAACATATAATATACATATAATATCTCAATTAGATCATCCAAAGACGAATTGATAGAGATCAAACATGATATAAGTGAGGTAATATTAACTAGTGATCTATCATAAGCATGCATAAAACAGGATACAGTACAAAAGACAATATACAAGAACAGTAACAATATACACAATGACCTGAGGATATGTGTGTTCATTCAAAGAAAGGTTTTTCTATGAATTAATTAGAGAAGAGTCCATTTTTATGGCATAATGTCTCTTTCTTAAGGGAAAATGAGGTGAGTGTTGCTCGGCCCGCATTCCTTAGAGCAATAAAACTAGTGTTATCAGGTTGGTTGCTATGGAACCGGGGACCTGGAGTCATCCACAGACATACCACCACCCAGAATGTGTGTTGGGTGAGGGGTCTGTGATTATTTGTTAATCTAATAACTAATTTGATTTGTTAAATCTGATGAACAAATGTGTGTCTGATTGGTCCAAATGCTACATAATTCCCCCCTTTCGAACGTTGTTGTCCGTCCAATAGACAACAGCGAGCGATGTTAAAGATGCAGAACAATCAGACACGCACCTGCCACTCATGGCTGGGAGACAGTGGTGGCTCTCAGGCCGTTGGTTTCCTCCAGGAGTGGTTGTGGTGCTGTGGTGATGTAAGCGGTAGCAAGATGCGGGTCCTCGAGCTTGTGCAGCAGGTGTTGAGGCAGTGTCACCTGTCGTCCTGAAGTGAGTTGGTAGGTGGATCATGGAGGACGGATGACAGGTGGATCCTGATGGTCAGATGGCAGGTGGATCAGAGAGGATGACAGGTGGTTTCTAATTTTCCTGAGACTTTGGATTCTCAGCTTGGGTGTGAACCTTGGTCAGGTTCAGAATTGTCTCCGCCGGGGTCCCTCTTCTCCGGTGGTTCCGTTTGAAGGTCCGAGGAAGTGCAGCCGTGCACCTGTTCATGGATCTTTGCACCACATTGACTCTCAGGACTGGATGAGTGTCTGAGGAGGTATAACCTGTCTCTGTCAGTCACGTGAGCTTCCACTTCTGGATACTTTAGCGTTCGGTCAAACTGGGTGATGTTTTAGACAGTTTGTCAAGGTCTTTGAGAGTCATCTCCTGTGCAGTTTCGGGGTCTGCATGGATGGGCTTTCTTCTTTTGTTAGAAGGGAAGAGTTCTGTGGTGAAGGCTGGCGATGCTTTGGTTTGCAGCCATTCACTTCTTCCATCGTGTAGCAATTCTTGGATAGGGAACTCCGTTCTGCTCAGCGGTGGTGATGCTGATGAGGGCTCCGCTTTACTTGGCTCTAATTCCTTTTCAGGTGGTCTTGTGGGTGAGGCTATCTGTAATGCCTCTTAGCCACGTGTTCACATCTCTTCCTTGGGCAGTGGGGTTTGCAGTCTGTGACACGTTGGCAAACTGGAAAGTGAGGACTGACACAGATCTGTATGGTCTTATAGGCCCATATGTGGTGAGACAGCTAAGTGTCATTACAGTGATTGCAAACCCAAAGTGGAGTGTGTTGTCGTGGGGCTTTGTGGTTCAGGTTTTCTGTTTGGAATTGACAGCAACCTGACATGTTCTGACACATTCTGCCACATCTTGTTGTATGCCAGCCCCGTATGCCATTTGTTTTAGTGTCTCAAAAGTGTCTCTGGTACTGTGGTGTCCAGCACAAGGTGCGTTGT
Organism: Spinibarbus caldwelli; assembly: GCA_039654775.1. Lineage (NCBI taxonomy): Eukaryota > Metazoa > Chordata > Actinopteri > Cypriniformes > Cyprinidae > Spinibarbus > Spinibarbus caldwelli. The sequence continues at coordinate 34,708,782 of CM077221.1, forward strand.
GGACATGCATTAACATGACTCCCCATTAACATGGGTGGGTGGGTCTTGGTTGAGACCATAGCTCACCATGCAATGCACTTGTGATGTTGTTGCACGCCTGGGACAGGTGTTGATGCTTGACTGGCTTCTTGTTCATTGTGGCAAACTCATCTTTTTCCTAACCAAGGAGGTGGCGTGTGAATCTGAGCTTGGCATAATTTGAGTCTGTGTAAATGAGGAGTTCTCTGATGCAGTTCTTGTGAGCTGATGCGATTTAAAGGGTGATCAGGATGGCTATCACTTGTACTGTGATGACTGGGAGTCCAGCTTGAAGTGTTGGTGTGGGAGAGGTTTGCTGTTAACCCACAAAACACCCGTTCTGGGCACACCGTGCCTCAACATTGCATCCTTAAAAGGCCATCGACCATGTGGCATTGGGTGCGTTGGTCCTCTGTATGGATGCTTTGGCTGTTGAGGGCCATTACAGGTTGGTGGCACGTCTCTGTGATCACTTTCCGTGTTCCATTGTAAATGGAGAATCGCTGGATGGTTCGTGAAGTGCAGAGCAGGGCTTTTTTGTCATCTGAGTAGTTAGTGCTCCGGTAGGAGCAGTGTTCTGCTGAAGTGGCAACCCCCCTTTAGTTCTGGCCGTGTTGTTGGTGTAGACCAGGACGAAAGCAGTAGCTGGTGAATCCAGCTGTCAGATGAAACTCCTTGGGATGAGAGTAAATCAGGCATGGTGTAGAATGCAGATACCATTTGAGTTTGAGGATGTAATGTGATCTTGAGTGAGTCCACGTAGTTGACATTAGCTCTGCATCATTGCCTCTTGTGAAGAGCAACTTTTGGAAAAGTTGTCGGCAGGTGCAGGATGTCTCTTAGAAAAGGGGGTGTGGCTCAGAGTGGGGCCAGGTTCCCTCCATTCCCTGGAAGGTGTGTGGTTGAGGGTTTGGCCACGCTGTCTATGTGTCACACTGTCGCTGTCTGTTCCCTTTTGTGTATTCTGGTACTGCAGTCTCATATTTTCACCAGAGTAAACGTCTGGTATGATCTTGCAGGAAGTTCCTGCACTTGACAGGGCTTCCCCAGGGGGTTGCGAGGTCTCATAGGGAAACTCGTGCACTTGTTTGCGAAGGCAGGTCTGGTGTGTGCTCGGTGAGTGCTTTGAAGCGTGTGAGGCTTCAGACCATGTCCTCATGGCTGGCTGTGAGATTTTCCCGTGACCTCGGCGACCTGACAGTTTGTCGGGGTGACCTGTCTGGCTGGAGTGGCAAGGGTTCTCGCACTTCAGCCCGGAGTTTCGCTGGCTGGAAAGGTGAACGTTCCCGCACTTGAGCCCAGTTCTATGAATGCTTAAAGTCCTTTGGGGCTCAAAACAATACAGCAGGTCTATGTTGGTGAAAAGAGAGCCTGTGTCCATTTGTGTTGTGTACACAGGGTGTACAGTCTCATGGAGCTGATGGTCAGGTGCAGAGGAGTTGGCCGTGTGTGTATTTTGGCCTGTCATGGGTGGTCAGCCGTCTGCTGATGTGCTGTCTGGGTGCCATGACCATCTGGCGTTAGGATGGATGTCTCTGCGGTGAGCAACTGTTGACCAAGATCTGGGCATTTCTCTGAGTAGGAGGGCATTCTGGTAGGTTGTTGGTTTCTCATGCCACTCGTAGTTAAAAGGAGTCTGATAGGCTGATATATCCTGGTCGTCCTGCCGGTGAGGCCGCTCTCAGGATCAGTTCCTTTAATATCCTCAGAATCTCTGTTGCTGGCCCATGTGCTCTCCAGAATCAGTTCTGGGTACTGTGCAGAGATAGGCAGGATTTTAACAGTCTCTATGGAGGCAGCGCTGTGTTCTCTGTAGGCTATATGGGCTGAGCTCCGCAGATGTCAGGTGGTCATTGTGCGGGGGAAGGCCATGGCGCTTGGGTGGTGACTCACAATGTGATGCGGATTTCGGGAGGAGGGAAGGTTCTAGAGTTGAAGCCTTCCTCCCTTGTGGCCTGTTCTGTCATCTGCCGTAGATTCAGAGCTGGCTGTAGCAGGCTTCTTGTAGTTTTTGTAATCTGCTTTGACAGGTTCAGACTGCTGGTACAGGATGTTGTGTTTCAAGGCTGGAGGTGATCCTGAGATAGTCTGTCTCGTGTGGTCACATTGGGCAGAGTTCAAGCACAAAAGATCATGTTTGCAGGCAGGCAAGTGTGGTGGCCTTCTGCAGTATTTAGGTTGACAGTTGTATTGTCTCTGGCCAGCTTGTTGGGGTCTGTGGGGCCACATGGTGTGTGCGCCTGCAGTGATCCTCTGGAAGGGTCCCTGCCCCACCCCCCTGTGGTTGCTGGCTGGTGAAGTGTGAACAGTGGGCTCTCGCCCCCCCTCGCAGTTTTGGACTCTTGGCTAAGGGGGCCTGGGCTTGCTTGTCATGGGAAATTCTGTGTTGTGTTTCCCCTGTCTGTTCTTGTGGTCTGCAAGCATATTTCAGTTCATTTGTGACATTGAGTTCACCTTGGCTCCGTTTGACTTTACCCAATTGGTGCTTGGAGTTGTCTCGTTGCTGTGTTGCGTCAGGCAAGGAGTCAGAAGTCTGTCTTTCCCAGTACTCCTCAGTTGAGTTTTGTTCAAGGAGCTCTTTTGCTAGTGTCAGCAGCTCCTGTAACTCAGAAGTAGGCGTGTCCAGCTGTCCTTGTGCAGCATCCGTTTGGCACCTGTGTGAAGGGTGTGAAGGAGGATGTTGTGGTGGACTGTCATTGGACATGCCGTGGTGTTTGCAGGATGAGGATGGCCTTTTCCATGGTCTCTGCCAGTGGTTGTCCTGGGGCCTAGGTCCGTTGCCATGGTGATGGCTCTGTCCTCCGCTGGCTAGTGGCTTCCTGTAGAAGGGCCTTACATTGTGGCAATGCTGGGTGCTTCCTGGGGCCTGCTTTGGATTCTGGGTTGTGCAGTTCAGAATCAGTGGGGTTTTACAAACACCTTTGGTAGAAGCCTTGTGCTTGTTAAAGGCCTTCTGTGTCAGGTCACGCAGTTGTTGAATAGGCATTGTGTGGCAGGCCATAATGCCGAGATGGTGACTTACAATGGGGTGGAGGTTTCGGAGGAAAAGGCTCTTAAAGTTGTGGTCCTCCTCCATCCCAGGTTCACTGCGAGCTCCGAAGTAAGCTCGTCGAAGTCTGTGGTAGTAATCACGGGGAGTTTCATGACAGCCCTGTTTGATGGCTAGGGCAGCGATCAGTCCGTGTTCAAATTCTGGGTCTGAGAATTCTTTTATGATAGCTTGTTTAAGCTGCTGGTAGTCTGATTGGATGTGTTCTGGCTGTCACGCCAGGAAGCGTCGCACTTCTGGGCTAGCGGTGATCCAGAGCAGATAGAGTCTATCTTGGTGTTTCACACTGGTCCAAGACTGCAGGTGAAAGTCAATCTCTCTTAAGTAAGTGTGAACATCATTCTCTCCTGCAAGTTCTGGTGTGAATGCAGGGATGTTTCTGGCCATTCGTTGAGGTCTTTGAGTGTCACTCCATGTCCTGTTTCAAGGCTTGCCTTTCTTTCTACAGCTGCAGAGGTTTTCAGGAAGCTGACTAGTGAAGTGTCAAACAGAGAGCTTTGGGTCCCCCCTTCGTATCTATGTACGGGAGTAAGGGGGCTTGCACTGCTGGCCGTGTTACTTGAGTCCATGCACAGTTTGTAAGACTGTTTCAGTTCTCTCTGAACCGTGTCAAGCTCCTCTTTAATGTTGCAGAGTTTCTGAGTCAGAAATTCTGTGGACTTCAGTTCTGGCTGCATGCAGATGGCCTTCTAAGGCCTTAGCTCTGGTGTTGCTCTCATTAAGTTCCACATACGCTGTTTTTAACAGTGACTTTGTGTGAAACAGTTCTCTTTCCAAGTCTTGTCTGATGGCTTTTTCCAGCTGCGCTTGGTGTCCAGCAGCTGTTAGAGCCTCCTGAAGACTGGTGATTTCCTTCTGTTGTGCCATTCTGTAAGGTTCCTTGCATCCATTCTGTGCCTTCTCTCGCTGAGCGTGTGTCAGTTCCCTGTAGAACTCTGTGACTTGCAGGTTCAATTCATTTACCTCCTGTCTGAGGCCCTTGAGGGTGTAGGCCAAGGAGAAGATGATGCTAGTCAGCTCCTGGTGGTTCAGGCTGGGTGTCAGGTGTCCACTTGTGTCACAGTCTCACTGTTCCTTTCTCTGCCATTGCAGGTCGCTGGCTGCTTTGGGCTGAAGGATGTCCATCACTGTGCTCTGCTGGGTTTTTCAGCTGGTCCTGGTGAGCTGGCCGGGCTGGATGTCTGTGGAATGTCTGAGACACACTGGCACGCTTGGGGGAACACCAGAGAGAGAAAGGCAGAAGGCAAGTGCAAGTACGTACAGAGGTGTTAGACTATCTGTATAGGGAAAGGCTAGGCCGTGTAAGGTGTGAATAGCTGATGAGGGGCAGCTAGTGAGGTACGGTGCTAAGCACACAGGAGAGGGTTTGAGTAACTCTGTTGACGGAGCTGTAAGCAGTGGTCAGCTAATGACCGGGCTATATGTGTGGTCAAACTATTACTCAAAGCACTGATGGTTTACAGGTTTGGTCACTATGAAGGTATTAAATAAACAAAACTGAAATAAAATCAGGAAGAGACAGAGAGAAGGAAGGGCTTTCCTTATTTAGTTTAAGCTAGGAGATATGACTAAGCAGTTATCACTTGTTCAAAGGAATGTAGCAGGGTCATAAAACCTAGGGAGACTGTTAGCTACGCTAGCAGGGAACATCAAACACCTCAAGGTAAATAAATAGAAACAATAGGAAGTTTTCCTATCTGCTTAGAGGCCTGGTGTAAGGAGGGTAATAGAAGAGACAGGAATTAGGCTACTAATAACCTGTACAGTTCATTAAGGGGACAACAGTTGCTAGAACTGCTCTAATCCTATACCGAGAGGGAAGATGGTGATGGTCAAATAACTAAAAATAAGGTAAAGGCAAAATAAAAATGTCCTAATGGCTTTAGGCAACTAAAAGAAATAATAAAAAAAACAAAAAAAACAAATTGATCTAATTAAATCTCAGATTTAATTAAAATCAACTTAGCTGGATCTGTACATTCAAGCTTAAAGTAAATGAATGAAATCAAATCAAAGAGAGGTAGTGTAGGATCAGAACGAGTCAGACAAAGTTAAGATTCGATCCGAACATTGAAACATGAGGAGCCGAAATTCCAGAGAGGATCCCAAGGCTGCAACAGGATGTTCGTCATAAATCAGATTCCTAGCTCCAGCCCTCTGAAGAAAGCAAACCAACAAGCCTCTTTCACAGAACACCTTGCAACATTAAAACAAAAGGAACACTTATTGATAAGTCCAATGAAGGAAGGAAACTGTCAAATTTGGGGCAAGTAATCAGAACTGATGATCAAAGATATGGCTGTCACTTGTAAATCTGTTATCAAAATCACGAGCTAGAGACTTCATTGGGTGGGTCACCCCAGCTCTCCACATAGAAGACAAAGACGGAGACTGAAATTCCTTAACCTCTCTAGTCTTCACAGAACATGTCCTTATGTTCACAGAATGGTACAGAAACTGCCTTTTCACATATAAATGCACCAAAATCATCTTAAAAGAACTTATGAGACTTATCATGTTTATGCATAATCCCATATCATGTATGTAACCCACACAATTAACCATCATGTTTTAATCACATATGATGTATGTCTTTTAATAACTAGGGAATAGTTTAAGAGTTAATACTCATGTTTGGTATGTATGAGTTTGAAAAATCATGCTTTAAATGTTTCTTCCAATCAATTCTTTGTCAAATGTACCATATTCTTGTTAGAGAAATCATGTCCAAAATTGTACTCCGTAAGAGCGGGAAAATTTGGACCCTATGACTGATAAGATAACATGTTAGATTTATGAATGGGGAGGAGAAACATACAACACCACGAGCCAAGATCATTTCTAATTGGTCAAGGCGTCCAGATAGGACGGTCTAGAAGCCGAGTTTAAATACTCAGGACAGCTCTTAGCTCTCTAGGCTCTCTTCCTCTGCTTCTTCTTCTCTTCTGCCACCGCGTTTTGACGCTGCTCTTTGAGCGTGCTCTGGCCTACGTGCCAGCTGCCAACACAATGAGAAGAAAACCACCTAGTCTCGTTACATTCTTTTCTTATTATTATTTCTTGTCTTTCCGTGAGAGTTTCGTTAAGTTAAGTTTGCCGCAAAGTCCAACTTCGACTGCACCCGCCTCAAACTTCAACCAGACCAACTCCGCATCAAGAGCCAACGCCCAAGACTTTACTACGAAAGACCACTGAACTCAGCCAATCAGCAACCTAGGGAAACCCCTTTCTCCAAAGACAAGGGAATCCCTTAAGGCAACACAAGCAAGTAAAACCTCTAGACTTTTGCTGAGTCGGTGCAGTTTAATAATAATATGAACAGCAGCTATGTTAAACTTTCTCCTTTTGATTTCCTGTTTCTATCTCAGGATGCCCAGCCCAAAGTTACTAGAGATTATGCGAGCTCCAGATTGGATCCAAACTCACTTGTGAAGACTGACAACCAACATTCACAGATGACGCCAGCACTCAGAAAGACTTCAGATGATGGCAGCTGTACATGGACATACAAAACTGACAAATATCACCCTTATATTGCCTATAAGGGTAAGTCTGATGATTTTGCTTTGTATTATTGCAATGTCTCTAATATCTGTAAATGAACAATATCTACACTTTCTCTGAGTTATGAGTATCTATATGTCCTCTTTTATTTGTAAGCAACACTGCACAGGATGATGCAAAATGAAATGATGAGTTTTGACAAAATGACAAAAAGACACTTTTTTGCAGCATCAAAATGAAAAAAAAAAAGGATGTCTTTTGCATCAGTTTTGCTGACAAATAAACTGGGTATCTCAAAGAAAGAATAAACATTGTTCTTTTACATATTATCAACATTGTAACAATACAAAATGGATTGAAAATTGTTGAACTTACCCTTTAATAATGTTGAAGGATAGTGTTTAACTGAACACATGGCTAGAGACTTTAATAAGATTTCATCAAAAAAGATTTTAGAATTTTTATCATGTAATTTAAAACATTTTAACTGCTGTAATTATTATTTTCTCGGTTTTTACTTTGTGTTTATGTAACCCTTGTTTTATTGTAACTTTATTGTAATAGCCTTAGATGCTGACAGTAGGCCTACTGACCACATGACTTGTATTATCTTTGAGCTCCTGTCAAATGGACATTACTTTGTTCCCCAGTGAGTCTCAGTCACCTTTGGCTGATTAAAGGATATTTTTAAATTGTAACCTTGAAAACATGCCTTTTCTGTAAACCTAATTTGAAATGATAAGTATTGTGAAAGGTGCTTATAACTATACAAAAGTTAACCATGGTTTTGCTATAGTAAAATTGTAGAAACCATTAGAGTAGTAACCAGGTTTTTTTTTTTTTTGGTTCATACCATACTTTTGATATAGTAACCATAGTTTTTTAAATCATGGTAAATTTTGTACTTACTATGGTTTTACTGCAAATGCTGTAGTGATGTTTTGTTGTTGTTGTTGTTGTTGTTGTTGTTTTGTTTTGTTTTTTTACTTACTGTGGTTTTACTGCAACAGCCATAGTTAAACCATGGTTATTGTAGTAAAACTATGGTTGATTTTGTTTTTACTATGGTTTTACTGCAAATGCTGTGGTAAAACCATGGTTAATTTTTTGAAAGAGTACAAATAATCGTGAATTGAATGCTTTTCATTTGTAAGTCACTTTTGATAAAAGCATTTGATAAATGTAAATGTATTTGCATATTTAATATTTTTATTGAAAATATTAATAAATTTGCAACTGTTATTGAGAGTGGTGTGTATTGTTTTATTATAAACCAGCAGCGGCAGCCGCGGGTGGTCCGTAAAGATGAGCAAAACTCCGGTGAACCACGCCCACGCAGAGCAGCATCGGCCGGAGAGCATTTCCGATCAAAGGCTGACATCGCGGCGACATATTCCCCATTAGCAAACGCTCCCTGGGCGACATCGCGCCGATGGAATTTTGTACATCGGGTCGACGTCGGCCCAACGTATGTGTGCTGTTAGGATGACGTATCACAACAACACTATGGAGACCTGAGGAAAAGCGGGGATTAAAGTCCAAAACCTGACTTGAAATAACATAAATCACTCGGGCTAAAGCGGTTCCATAAACGACAATGTAAGTTCACACAATATCACTAATTTGTGCACGCTTATTCTTAATCAGCCCTTAATGTCGATCATGGATCTAATCGATCCACCATGGCAAAGAGCGAATATGTTTGTGCTGTTTAATGCATTAGCTTTCTTGTTTTATCAACATAACCTTTCTTTCGGTTTTCCTTCTGAAGTTCTCCTGCAAGATGGCACATGGTAAATTTGCTGATGATTATTTATTTTAAGAGGAATGCATGCTCAGGGTGACGGGTCAACAAAACATCACAGGCCTCAATGTCACTGAGGTAAGTTTTGAGATTTTTTTTACTAGATCTGGCTTCGCCCACACAACAGGAAAGACATTTCTGAAATGCCTGTCGAGATTGTGAACTACATCGAGCAGTTCTTTCGAGGGAAAGATCAAGTTGGCGGTGTCGAAGAAGGCCTTGTGTTTTTGAAATAGCGAGGCATCCTGACTGATACAGTAGCTGTGGTCGATTTTTGGAAGGTGGACTAAAAGATCCTCGCAGCTCTCACAGTTCCGTAGATCCACATCTTCGGAAATTTTTCTCACCACCTATCAAGCAACATAAGTAAGAACCTCTTTCTCCACATGATCTCCTATCTCTATTTCCACCTTTTGTTTAAAAAACAAAAACATAAATAAAAATACAAAATTATTTTCTAAGTGGTTAAAATAAACGAAACTGTGTGTTTTGTGAATATTTAAAGTATATGATCACCGCTTGTTTCTGATACCAATGTCTCTTGTGTTTGATCTTCCACCTCTCGTGTACATCTTCAGAAATTTTTCATCATCATCTGGAATGCAGTTTGTCCCACAAAGCTGCTCATTATGTTGCTTATAGTAGCACTTTTCAGTGCTGCTGCAAACTCTCGGGTAGTTGGGTGGAAGCGGTGACCCCCCTTTCCACGGATGACTGAAACAAGATTCTGGTAATGATACATAAAGGAGAGATGTTTAAGCCTGACACAACAACTGTTTTTATAACAATGGTGGGAGGTTGGGTTCTGACTGTTTTTACAACTAATGGAAAATTAGATTTCTTTTCTGGAATAAATTGTATAATGGTGCCTTTTTTTTTTTTTTCTTTTTTTTTCTTTTTTTTTTTTTAGAAATTCTGCTTGATACTGTAGTAAAGAGAGCATGGTCCCTTTAAGCCTATTCACTATGTTTATTCTTTTCCTATTCCTATTGGCTGTTTAGTTACGTCAGTCAGAGAATATGTGGTGAGTTACGTCTGTACGTAGAATTTTAGTAAAAAAGAAAGAAAGAGGTTGCTCGCACGCTCATCGCACGGTCGGGAAAGCTGCCGTTCTGTGCCGGAGCAAGAGCACCGAAGAACAGTGACATACAGACTGTGTATTTATGCAGATTGTACTGTTGGTGAGTGAACTGTGTAACTACGTTGTTCAAGAAGTTAAGTAAACTCTACGAGAAGATCATCTTGTCGTGGCTCATTCCTCCCGCGCATCCACATAGGCCAACGCATAAATGAAACTAACTGCATGCACGACAATACTAATCAGAAATTGCATAGGCCTACTTCAGCTTTAACTTTAGAAAAAAATACATGCACCAGTTTTAGAGTTGATGTTGGTAGTAAAGACAATCTAGATAGTATTGCCATGTTTATGATTGTTAGTGCTGTTATTGCTGTGTTAGTTGTTATGGCTACCTCAATGCAGTCTTGATTCAGACGGGATGTGCACAGGTAGGTTCCACCTGCCTGATGCAATTCCTCCTGCACTTTCAGGTCACTCCTGATTGTTAGGACAAGACCCCTTTGGCAAGGAGGTACTGTTCCAGATCTTCATAATTTTACATCGAGATATAATAGTAAAAATATATAATAACATATAAAAAAAATATAATAGTTTTTGATGGGTGGAAAAAAGTCCACTGAAATCTAAAATCTAACCTGAATTTCCAGTCAGATGCCCATTGAATGCACTCTCTGTGGTGTTCTGAGATGCATTTTTTGAGGTTAAGGGCCGTCTCCACCATTTTGAGTCTTTCTGACTTCTGTTGTGATAAACACAAGAGGTAAGAGTATGCTTTTTGTCCTTGATATAAAATATGTGCAATTTTTCTCCCACCTTGAATTTAGGATGTCAAATATTTTGTCCATGCGCGACAGAAAGTCTGCCGTGTGAGAGGCATCTAGAGGAAGTCTGCAAAGTTTAACCAGTGTTTGCATTCCTGAGGAGACAGGAGAAAATGACATCTATACAGTAAGGGGTACAATTCACAGGTAAGTTTGATCAGGCATTACTTGCTCACATCTCTTTAACAAGTTTAATTCATGTCAAACCATCTAATGAAAAGTGTCAGTGTTGTAAAGTTGCACTGAAGATGTTAATGGTATCCTGTTTTCTTAAAGATCATTTGTTTTTACACATGACATGCAGCTACAGAGTGACTGAACACCTGTGTGGCATAACACACCCTCATATTGGCAAAGGGTGGTAAATGTATGTGCTGATCTGTTAATTTTGGTGCCCGTCTCAATGTGTTTTGCCGGTCGATATTGTAAAACATCTCCAGATGCTTCCAAAGCAGTTGATGTCCTTCAGGCTGAGGAGAACGAAAAACAATTTTAAGGTTGTCACACCACATATATGAACTGAAATTAATGATGTTTTGTTAACTTTAATAATAGGATGCACATTTACATTCAAACCATATTTCTTGAAGTTGTTCCGTATTGATTTGAATAGGTGGGGGACATCAAAAATGATAGAGATGGCCTTTCCTCCAGTACTGATAGTGTGAGCAGCTTCGGTGCCATCTTTCATATTAAGAGAAGCACCAAGGTGTTTTAATGCTTGCATATTAGTAGCTGCCTGTTCACAGACAACACATTTTACCTGCAGGTAAAAACCAAATCAGTATTCAAGTTTTTGTTTTTTGTTTTTGTCTGTAAGGATACTTTACATAAATAAATCAAGAAATCGCTTGCTGTTAATCCTGCAGATTCAAGATGTCCTATTTTGTCTTTTAGTAGAGAGGCAATTTGTTTTCCATTCATGGATGTTCTTCAGAAGAAAAAAAAAAAAAACAATGGGCTGCATGGAGAGACACACACCGTTTTCAGTACAAGCTATTTGTGGTTAATTGTTAGAAGATTTACAACATTTTCGTCAACATTCGACTGTCTGTTTGTTTGACAAATTATAGATTTGGGAGAGTGATTCAGCAGTCAGTTTTTTTTTTTTTTTTTTTTTTTTTTCCCATTATAATTTTAACCATAATTTTTTGCAATTCCTTTTTGGTAACTTTTTTTTTTTTAATACCTGTTTCCATTTCTTTGCTATGCCATGGACCATGAAGACCATTGCCTGGCAAGCATGATGGCCATCAGGTGTTAGGCCAGCAATGGTGTCCATCTTCTTGTTATAGTCTAGATGGTCCCTGATGGCCATCTCATCAAAGACAGAGCACATTTTGTCTTTTTCTGTCATTTTACCTGCCAGGTTTTTTATCTGGTAGAGGACCTTTTGAGGAATCCAGGCTGAAAATTTGTGATATTTTTACATGTATTAAGAGGTATACTTTAGATACAGTTAACTTTAGACACAATTCAGCCATACAAAAAACTGTTAATTTCCTTTGTGTGACCTACTTAACTGAAAGTACCCCAAACATTTCATCATATGTTTATTTAGGGTCCAGGGAGATGGAAGGACAAATATTTTTCTGAGGTGGTAGTAGCACTTTGGGCTATGGTGGTTGTCACCGGTGCACACACGAGGGAAGTGAGGAGACGAGGGTAAACTCAAAATACAGTCTGTAATGAATCCAAACAGGACAGAACAGGGCAGGGCAGGGACACACAGGAACACCGGGAGTAACGAGTAAACCAAACGAAAATTAACAGAACAGGCAGGAATGAAATACACATGATAATTAACTACACACACCTGAAAGAAATCACAAACAATCAAACTTGACAAGGACAGGAACAGGAAGGACCAAATATGGACAAGGAGGGAAACACATGACACACACGACTAGGGATGGGTACCGAAACCCGGTATTTAATCAGTCCAGGGGCTAAATTATGAAAGACTGGAGTATCGATAAGCTCTGACGTTAACGGTTCTGCTATCGGTACTGGGGAAATTAAGAAAACACACATACATTTATTATTGCTATATATACATTATCTTGCAAATTCTATCTCACCAGAATCACCAGCTGTTTTCATATGCAATAATATTCAAACATTTGTCTATGATGCATTTTTGCTATTCGCAATTCAGAAGCGAGATCGCGTTCATGCGGAGGAGCTTCAGCACGCACAACATGAAAGCCCTGTTTAATTATGATAGAAGAGAGAACTAAACATTCAAACGTCTGCTTACACTTTAGGCCTGTGGCTGTGGCTGCTAATTTTTTATTTGTGACCCGTGCTGGCAAAATGAGTCGGAATGCGCACGGACTAATTTTGAGGTACAGGCAAAAGAAGTGAAAAATGTCAGTTTTGGTCGAATTTGAGGTTTTCACAAAAATTTGTTAATTAAGCCCTCTTCTAGCGATCCCAATGCTCCAAATAATAATTAAACATCTAAAATGATCTTTATTTGTACGTTTTCTGAGAGGAGTACCTTTTCTCTGCTCGCTTCTGGAGGACTGCTGCTGCTTCTCACCACAAGTTGCAAGTCTATTGTTGCAAAGCGCAGCATTCCAGCTTTGTGAATATTCATATCGAATTCTCTCGTTGACATGAGTCCAAACCAGTGAAATATTATTTTTAAACCCATGCTGATGAAAACAAAACGATCATGCTGACTGACATTTGCAAAGCGCGTGCATAAGACGCGCCCTACCCAGCGGGCACCTTGATGTCAATTTGACGTCAAATATTAGTCAAGATTTGATCAAGCTTCTGTATTGGGAGGTAACGGCGGAGGCTCTGGGAAAGGCAAGGTAATGGCAGTTGGCAACACTGGACTGTGACTGGATCACTGATGGCAGGAAATGACGGTAGCTCTGCTAGTGATCCGGAAATGGAAGATGATTCGTGTAGCGGGAGTGCAGGAGGGAATGAATGGTGGAAAGTAGTTAATCGGAAAAGAAAGAAAACTAATAGTCAAGGATCATTTACGGATAGTGGGAAGGATGACCACGTGAGTAGGAAAAATTCAGAAGAATATAAAGTAATGATGAAATTTGCAGAGCCTGGCATGACGATAAACCCAATTAAACTGACTAAATCTCTGAATAATGCATTAGGAGAAATAAATAATGCAAAGACTGAGATGGAAACTTGATTGTCATGTGTAAGGACGAAAAACAACAAAGAAGGCACTAAGTATAAATTCGATGCTTGGATACTCGGTATCATGCACATTGATGAAGACGAAGCCTTGGGTTCGTAAATAATGCAAAGACTCTGAGAGATGGAAACTTGATTGTCATGTGTAAGGACGAAAAACAACAAAGAAGGCACTAAGTATAAATTCGATGCTTGGATACTCGGTATCATGCACATTGATGAAGACGAAGCCTTGGGTTAGAGGCATTATAACTGGAATTCCTACTAATGTACATCCTGATAAAATTAAAAGTTGCGTTGAAGGGGGAAGGTAATTGTAGCAAAACGGCTACAGTATGTGAAGAACAAAGAAAAGATGGACAGTCTATCGATTATGCTTCAGTTTGATGAAGAAAGATTGCCAGAGAGGGTAAAAATAGGCTATGTAAGTTACCCAGTGAGACCATACATACCTCCTCCACTTAGATGCTTTAAGTGCCAGAAGTATGGACATGTTAGTGCAGTTTGCAGAGGAAAACAATGTTGTGCAAGATGTGGGGGTGATCATGTATATGATAAATGTGGCGAAGGAGCAAAGGTAAAATGCTGTTATTGCGGAGGTGAGCATAGTGCTGGATTTGGGGGATGCATTGTTCACAAACATGCTGTGAAAATTCAAAATGTAAGAATAAATGAGGGGTTGACATATGCTGAAGCAGCCCAAAAAGCAAAACAAAATTATAAATCATATATTGGAGATAAAAAGGTCTTATATCTCCACATCAGAGTGGATTCAGGGCTGGTCGGAATACATGGATGCTGTTTTAAGCTTAGAAGCCGATATCAGGAAAGCTCAGGCAAATAAAGAAGTATTGGTAGGGGTTTTATTTGATATTGGGAAAGCCTATGATATGCTTTGGAAAGAGGGACTTTTAATAAAACTTAAATGTATGGGAATTGGAGGAAAGATATACAACTGGATTATGGATTTCCTTCTTCAAAGAACAATTCAAGTTAGGGTAGGAGTAGAGTATTCTAAGACGTATACGATAGATAATGGTACTCCTCAAGGAAGTGTATGCAGGCCAATATTTTTTAATATTATGATTAATGATATTTTTAATAACTTTAAAGGTGACATTGGAAGGGCATTATTTGCAGATGATGGGGCAATATGGAAAAGAGGACGTAATATTGCATGTGTGTCTCAAAGATTACAAAAAGCAGTAGATAAAGTGGAGGTGTGGGCAAATAAATGGAGCTTCAGATTATCTGTGGCTAAAACTCAAGTTATATGTTTCACAAAAGGGAAAAGAGTACCAAGGGTTAAGTTGCAGTTGTACAGACAGGAACTGGAGCAAGTATCAGTAGTTAAATATCTCGGTGTATGGATGGAATTTAGATTGACATTTGCAATGTATGCTAAAAAACTGATCAAGAAATGTAAAACGGGAGTAAATATATTACGATGTCTATCTGGGGTAGAATGGGGAGCTTGTAGATTGTCCTTGAAAAGAATTTATTGTACATTAATCAGACCTAGTTTAGATTATAGAAGTATTATTTACAGATTTGCATCAGAATCCACAATCAAAAAGATTGAAACAATACAGAATCAAGCTCTTAGAATATGTTGTGGTGCGTTCAAAACGTCTCCCATTGCAGCCATGCAGGTAGAAGTTGGGGAAGCTCCTTTATTCCTTCGTAGGTATAAAATGAGAATGAATTATTGGGTCAATTTAAAAGGACATAAAGAGAGTCGTCCAGTAAAGGGAGTGATTGAAGAACGCTGGGAGCTTGGAAACAAAAATATTAAAAGCTTTGGATGTGTAACGGGGCTGACGAGATGAGAGGCGTGCGGATCCATGTGCAAGGCTTTATTGTGAAACATGGTCAAAACACAGGCAGGGTCAGACGATGGCAAACAGGTATAACACAGGCAAGACAAAGAGTAATCCTAGAACAAGTGTGGGTCGATGATCGGCGAACAATATCCAAAGGGCAAGGCAGAGAGAGTAAATCCAGGTAAACAGCAATAATCCAAACGAGGGCAAACAGAGTCCGAACGGCAAGGCAAGGGTTAATCCAGGAAACACGGGCTAGAGTCAAAACACGGGAAAACAGGCAAGGCAAGACTAAGACAACTCAGAGGGCTTCGTAGGGTAGCTATCACTAGGATATTTGTGTACAATACTCGGCGATCTGACTGAGGAAGTCCATGGCTTAAGTAGTGTGTGTGATTGCGAGATGGGTATCAGGTGTGAGCATGTGATTAAGGAAATGGGTGCTGGGAAATGAAGTCCGGGGTAGTGTGTGGCGAGAGAGTCAATGTGATGGAAGGGTGACCTCTGGTGGCGAACAAATGAAGGTCCATGGACCAGATTCATGACAGGATGGGTTGCTAAAATGGAAGCCCAAGTAGTTCGTATTGCAGACTGTGATGTTAGTCCAGCTGTAATATTATCTAGTATTCCACCATGGATTTTTCCTATGCCAAAAGTAGATTTTCAAATACAAATAAAAATTAAGAATGAAAAAGATACCCCAAAGAACATTATTGCACAGCAGTATTTAGATCAGTCTTATCCATCGTGGTTACATATATTTACTGATGGTTCTAAAGACCCTATCTCTGGTAGAACAGCTGCTGCAGTATTTATTCCAAAGTTTCAAACTAGTATTAAGAAAAGAATAACTGATCATGTATCCGTGTTTACTGCAGAATTAATTGCCATGGTGGTAGCACTCCAGTGGGTGGAGGATGTAAAACAAGGTTAGTAGTTATATGTTCTGACTCTTACGCAGCAATATCGAGCCTTTCAAGTGGAGTAAAATCATCAAGGCAAGACATGATATATGAGATTCTTGCAAGTTTGTTAAGAATAAGAAATGTAAGCGTAATAACATTTTTGTGGGTTCCTGCTCATGTGGGAGTGGAGGCCAATGAAGAGGTTGATAAGCTAGCTAAACAAGCTCTTAAACACACAGAAATAGATATTCAAGTGAATCTTAGCAAAAATGAGATAAAAGGGGAAATTAAAGAATTCATTAACAATAAATGGCAAGAAGTATGGAACTGTGATAGCAAGGGTAGACATATGTATAATCTTCAGCAGCAAGTAGGAAATGGAAGAAGTGTTTTTAGGAATAGGAAAGAAGATACAATTATTTCTCGCATCCGAATAGGACATTCTAGTTTAAATTAATCACTTTTTAATATAGGAAAACATGAAACAGGTCAATGTATTTATTGTAATCAGGCTGAAACTATAGAGCATGTTTTAATAAATTGTAAAAAAAATATGAAAAAGAAAGGTTAAAACTCATTAAGGTAGGAAGGGATATAGGTGTTGAATCATTTAATTTGACAAGCCTTTTGAAAAAGCATGCAGAACAAGGTAAAATATATGGTGCTATTATAAAATATATTAAAGAAATAGGATTAATCAGGAGAATTTAGAATTATAATTTACTAATACATATGATATATCTCAATTACTTTCTTTCTCATTTGTTCCTGAATTTCTTTGGATCTCAACATGATGTGCAGCTTTTGAGGATCTTTTGGTCTATTTCACTTTGTCAGGCAGGTCCTATTTAAGTGATTTCTTGATTGCGAACAGGTGTGGCAGTAATCAGGCCAGGGTGTGGCTAGAGAAACTGAACTCAGGTGTGATAAACCAGTTATGGGTGGGGGCAAATACTTTTTCACACAGGGCCACGTGGGTTTGGATTTTGTTTTCCCTTCATAAAAAAAAAAACCTTCATTTAAAAACTGCATGTTGTGTTTACTTGTGTTATCTCTGATATTTAAATTTGTTTGATGATCTGAAACATTAAAGTGTGACAAACATGCAAAAAAATAAAAAATCAGGATGGGAGCAAACAATTTTTCACACCACTGTATGTATGTATTTATGAAATGAAACATTTTATTTGTGTTGCGGAAAGTAGCCTTCAACTGTCCTTCATATGAGGTGGATGGGGATATCGAGAACAAGACAAAATGTACCCAATTCAACCAATTTAGTGAGATGGAGGTTACTCTTGAACCAGTACCAACAGAATGCCATCAGCAGCCTTCAACAAAAGAAATGTAAGTACAAATTTATGTAATATGTCTTAATAGGTACATTGGTAATTATAATAATTCAAGTTGAATTCACCGCATAGTGGTTTTGTCATTCCTTCTTTCCCAGAAATCCTCAGACCAGACTCCGATAAAGACACGTCAGAAATCTCCAAGAATAGGACACATGTCAGTTTCATGAACTTATTTGTAATTTGTTTACCCTTGCGTCACTTATATAAATTTAAAGTATTTATAGTACTTTATAAGTAATAAAAGCAATGTTGTTTACAAAATGATTACATCTTATGTCATCTTACACCATAATGCAGAATGTGTAGTTTTTTTTCTTGTGAAATAGTCTCCTTTCCTTATGAATCTGGAAGGAAATGACTATGTAAGTTACTTTACAGACTTACATTTTATGTGAAAATACCTTACAATTGTAAAATATCTCAGAAGTTCTAATGATCAGAAGTCATTTCTGTTTGTATACGTTTTTAGAATTAGAGGTTTTCCTTTTGATCTGATCTGTTTTTACCCTCTATGTTTGCAGTCATGGGACCAGTTCCTCAAACATAAATTCAAAGCGGAGCTGCACCTCTGGTACCCGATGAGCAAGGAGAATTATGCTGTCTCAAGAAACTCCAGGATCCTGACCCAGATCTATGTTAGGGGTAAGTATATTCCTGTACATTAGCACAGAGCTTCTCTAACCTGTCCTGAAGCCCCACTCTTTTACTCCAAGAACAATAACTAATGCCAAGTATTTTAGCATCCACAAAAAGGGATGATAACATTCTGTTTATTCTAAGTGGTTGCTACAGTTAAATAATATGCTGCTTTAAATGTTTGACCTCTTTATTGTTTTTATTGTTCAGTAATAGAGAAATCAGTCATAGTTGTGGCAATGAAAATTTTATGGTTATAGATATTTTCCTGGTGTGAATGGGTCTTGACAGAATATATTTGTCGTATATCAATGTGGTCACCAAAAAAGTAAGGTCATATCAGGAGAATTGTTTGTGCATTTGACTTTTAACAATTTTTTTTTTTTGGCTTCGATAGGAATTTGTTGCCATTGAAGATACATCCTCATGTGAATGGCTTCAGTAATGTGACCAGATACCTTGATTGTCAAAGCCATATGATGTCTGTGTGGTGAGCTTTTGAATTCAGTGTCTTATGCTTTACATTTCCATGTGTTGAACCGAATAGAGTATAATTAAACCAGGAGTTGGACTTTCAGGCCCTTGACACATGCTCTGTTGTTGATAAGCTGTGATTCTCAAGAATGCTTGAATTGTACATTTACAATGAAACGTGTAGTACTAATTTTGGAAAAAGTGAAATTGCCTAATTTATGTGATAAAATGTGAGTGGTATGCAGAGCTGGGTAGTAACTGATTACATGTAATCTGGATTACGTAATCAGATTCCAAAAATTAAGTACTAGTAATTAGAGTAAGTTACATTTTAAAATACTCGTAATCAGACTACAGTTACTTTTTTATCGATTACATGATTATATATTATTCCCACAAAAGCAATAAATTATTCATCATTTGTTGATTCTCTTTAATTCCTCTTTTTTTATCTTTTAAATTTTCCTTTCTAAAATAGCCTACCACTTATATATACTCAAAGTCCAGTTTTGTGGATAAGTGGCGACAGCATTTGACCAATGGATTTACAAAAATCATTTCAGGTTTAAGAAGTGTTTCAACATGGCATCAACTGCTGATGAACACATTAATTTTTATTTGAATTATCACACAGTAGGTTATTTATCCATGCATTATGTATTATTGAAAGGCTTTTATCTTTCAAACTCATTAAAATGCACATATTCTCATTATTTCTTATTTGCAGACATTCTCAAACTTTGTCATCTGAACCTCTTTCACCTAATATATTTACTTTAAAGGAGTGGTCAATCAGCAATTCTGTAAAAGACAATGTCTCCCTTTGCATTGAACTTTGAGCATCGTAACTTTGCAGATGTTGTTTATGCTCAAACAGCAACATTACCCACGAACTAAAGTTAAAAAAGTGAAATCATAATTAATGACCCCTTTAAGTACCCCTGAGAGTTTAAAATAAATATTTTAATAGTTATCACAATTGCATGTTCACGGTTCTCTGACATTGGTTAGTGGTCGTATGGCGTGAAGGTAAACATAAAAATATTTCTTCTTTTTTACTAAGTGAATTATTTTGATTGTTATTTTAAAATGATTTATTTTATTTTTACATTTTTTATGATTTAATTACATGTTTGCATTTCATTTAACTCACAAATCCCCTGCAGTTCCTTTATGAACCCCAGTTTGGGAAACGTTGATGTAATATAATGTTTAATGCACTTGATGTTGTTAATTACTATGAAAGAAATATATTTTCTCACTCTTTGTATTTTTACATCATTATGGTACATGATATTCCTGTTTAAATCAATGTGATAAACAAGTTAGGTCAAAAGTAATCTAAAAGTAATTATGATTATATTACCTAAAATGTGTAATGTAATGGGTTACGTTACTGACTACAATTTTTGTCATGTAATTTGGAATCAGTAACGGATTACAATTTGTAAGTAATCTATACTATAAAATAATGTGTATACTGTTTTTGAGAATTACTCAATATGCATCCTACTATATTGACATATTGTGATACACAAAAATGTGAGAATTAATGTTGGAATATTTCAGTTTTTTTTTTTTATTTATTTATTTTTTTTTTACAGTGTTGAACTGTAATTCATTATCATCCGTAGTACTTTTAACCTCTGATTTACAAGTACTGTAGTCCTTTCAAGGGATACAAAATCCATTTTACAGTTTGTATTTTTGAACTGTTGCTTGATGAATAAAACTTTTCTTACATTTATTACTGTTGTGTTGTTATTTTGGTGGTCTAGAATAGGACATCAATGTGTGGATGTCAAATTGACATCAAGTTTTTGACATCAATTTGATTTGCGTTTTTGACCTGTTTTTTGATGTCAAAGTTTGATGTCAAATTGACATCAAGTTTTTGACGTCAATTTGATTTACGTTTTTGACCTGTTTTTTCACCTCAATGTTTGATGTCATAGCTATGTTTCCATCCAAAGATTCGAATTTAAATTATGCGCAAAACTGGAATATCGCATAAAACATATGCGAATAAAGCACCGTTTCCATCCAAAGAGTCAAACAGAACAAAATCGTCACTTCCTGGTAAACTGTGGCACTAAATATCACTAAGAATATAGGAGAAGCCATTGAATATAATAATTTTCATATATGATATAAATTACTTACAGACGTAACACAATAAATGCTGTCACTGCGTTTGGAGGATGCCAGCTGTTTGGGAACACAGTCGTGTAAGACAATTATACAGAAATACTTTGATGACAGACTTTGCTCAGGCTTTTCAGAGTGACTACAACAACTTATAGATGCTGTGAACGAGATCGGTCAGCTGGTTAGTCAAGTTATCCCGTCTCATAGCGCAAAGTCACATGACTTTTTTTTGATGCGCATGGAGGAATTTATTCGGTAAATGTGTTTCCATCGTAGTTTATGCGCATTTTTTCTTATCGGATAAAAAGTTTATCCTACTCAGTTGTGCGCATAATTTTTTTATGCGCATTTTCAGAATTTATGCGCATCTTGGCGTTTCCATCCAGCGAATTTTTTATGCGATAGTCCAAAATGCGCATAAAAATAGGTGGATGGAAACATAGCTACTTTGACGTCTTTTTGACATCAATTCCCCACTGGGTAGCGCGCGATCTCCCTTATAAAGTATATTATTGTGAAATATGTATAGGCGAGATTCACACAATCATAATCTGTTTAGTCTTACATGAACGTTTAGTTAATGGTTGGGGGAAAATCTGTTGTGTAACATTATATTTGATCCATGCATTACAGTAGGTCTTAAACTGGATCTGTCTCAATAATTATACATTAAAAGAAAAGACGGAATCACTCGCTGCTCTTGATTAAATACTGTTTATTTGCATCTTTGTTCTTATCTTTTAATAACAAAGATAAAATAAAAGATAGCTATTTTGTGATTAATAACATAGTAATTATTATTAAGAAAGGAACTGTAGGAAAATATGCAACGTTGCTTGGTGATTCTGCTTTGGAATCTTTAACTCAATTTTTCTCGAAATCAGATCCGCTGCCTCTATTGCCTTCAAACGGCTGTAGCTCAGACATTTTTTGTCCGATTCCAACAAGTCATCATTTTGAAGGTATTTTAATGGAGATGTGAAAAGAAAAAGAACTTATTTTTGAACATTTGCGCATTCTGACTCATTTTGCCAGCACGGGTCACATTTTTATTTCGATTTTGGCTTCTGGATTATAGCCGCGTTTCTTCTTTCCCTTCACAGCGGTGCGCATTCGTACGGTACGGAGCCCCTAAAGGGACATTGGCAAAAAATAAAAAATGAAGACTTTCGCGTGCGCACGAGAAGCTATCGCGTGCGCACGAGATACTATCGCGTGCGCACGAGAAACTATCGCGTGCGCACGAGAAACTATCCCGTGCGCACGAGAAACTATCGCGTGCGCACGAGATACTATCGCGTGCGCACGAGAAACTATCGCGTGCGCACGAGAAACTATCGCGTGGGCACGAGAAACTTTTTTGAGCTCAGGCTTTACAGTTTCCGGTTGCGTCACTTCTGCCATCTTACAAAGAAGAAAACAAGAACATGCATGTGCACGAATTAGCCTAATTGAGATCTGTTTTGGCCTTCAATACTAAAACATTGTTTCTGTTCTTGCATTGGGACACAGATAAATCATCATTGAACAGCATAAGAACAGCTATATTCCACCTGAACAATACATAGCCTAACATCTCAGGACTGTACATCTGTACATAACTTCTCAAAACTTTTCATCTGTAAAATAGCGCATTCATAATTCTTTCTATTTTCTCTATATTTTGTACATAACCTCCTAAAACATTTGCACATTCATAATTCTATTTTATCTATATTTTTATTACCATATAGTTGTTATTCTTTTAATGCATTGTCTATTCTGTTTATTATTAGCCTTATATTTCGTTCTATTACCTTAAATTATATGCATGTCTGCACTCTCTCTGTACTTTCTCCACTGGATGCTCCTGTCACCAAGACGAATTTCTTGTGTTTTTGTGTGCATAAACACACTTGACAATAAAGCTCTTTTTGATTCTGACATTTAAAACGCATTTTGAGGTCTAGAAGTGATTGGTAGCTACAGTATAAAAGCTCAAATTTTAGATTTCGATATGGCAATAGCCTGTTGTCCCACATAAAACGTTAAAAGCAAGTTAAATATGTATATAATCGAAAGCGATTTTTTTTTATTTTTGATAATTATTTCTTTACTTCAGTTAGGTTTCGATAACTGCTGTTAGTTTCGTTTCATTTTCGTTTTTTATTTCTTTGACATTTTTCTTTCTTTCTTTCTTTGCCTAAATGCCTTTATTTTCGTTAAATATAGTTCCTAATACAACATATTTTACCCTTAAACGTACACTGAAAAAAATGACTCATTGGATTTACTCAGTTTTTTTAAGGTAAGTGGTTGCAATCAATTTATTTTAGCTACATTTAAATAAACAAATTTAGTTCAAAGTTAGTCAACTTATATATATATATATATATATATATATATATATATATATATATATATATATATATATATATATATATATATAAGAAATAAAAAACGAAAATGAAACGAAACTAACAGCAGTTATTGAAAACCTAACTGAAGTAAAGAAATAATTATCAAAAATAAATAATCGCTTTCGATTATATACATATTTAACTGTCTTTTAAAGTTTTATGTGGGACAATAGGCAATATTTCTAAAATGCTTGTTAAACGAGTTTAAATGTAATAAATATTGTATTCATGTTTAAACTTTAAAATATGTTGTATTAAGAACTGTATTTAACGAAAATAAAGGCATGCAGGCAAATAAAGAAAGAAAGAAATGTCAAAATAAATGAAAAACTAAAATGAAACAGTTATTGAAAGCCTAACTAAAATAAAGTAATAATTATAAAAAATAAATGTGCTGGCAAAATGAGTCACAATGCGCAAAATGGGTTCTTTTTATTTTCACATTCTCCATTAAAATACGTTCAAAAATGATATGTGACTTGTTGGAATCAGGCAAAAAATCGAGTTAAAGATTACAAAGCAAAATCACCAAGCAACGTTGCATATTTTCCTCCAATCCTATTCTTAATAATAATTACTATATTATTAATCACAATATAGCTATTTTATTATTTTATCTTTGTTATTAAAAATAAGAACAAAGATGCAAATAAACGGTAGTTTAATCAAGAGCAGCGAGTGATTCCGTATTTTCTTTTTATGTATGATTAACATTGAGACAGATCTATATTAAGACCTACTGTAATGCATAGATCAAATATAATGTTACACATCAGATATTCCTCCAACCATTAACTAAACGTTCATGTAAGGCATAACAGATTATGATTGTGTGAAACTCGTCAATACATATTTCGCAATAATTGCGCGCTCGAGGAGAGGCGAGACTTATGTACGCGCTTTGCAAATGTCAGTCAGCTCGATCGTATTGTTTTCATCAGCATAGGTTTGAAAATCATATTTCACTGGTTTGGACTCATGTAATCGAGAATTCGATATGAATATTCACAAAGCTGGAATGCTGCTCTTTGCGACAATAGACCTACAAAATATGGTGAGAAGCAGCAGCGGTCGTCCAGAAGCGAGCATAGAAAAGGTAGGCTACTCCTCTCAGAAAACGTACAAATAAAGATAAATTTAGATGTTTAATTACTATTTGGAGCATTGGGATAGCTAGAAGAGGGCTTAATGAACTCATTTTGTGAAAAACTCAAATTCGACCAAAACTGTAATTTTTCATTTCTTTTTTTTTTTTGCCTGTATAGCTCAAAATTAGTCCATGCGCATTCCGATATATATATAGCCGATATAAAGTGCAGTCAGTCGATTAAAAAAAATAGCTAATTAATCGACACGTTTTTTTTTCTGAAATCTGCATCGGTCTTTTCGCGACGATTAAATGTTTAATTTTACTTCTAAAATGATTGTTAAACCAGTTTAAATGAAATATTGTATACATATTTAAACGGTAAAATATGTTGTATTAGGAACTGTATTTAACGAAAATAAAGGCATTTAGGCAAAGAAAGAAAGAAAGAAAGAAAAATGTCAAAGAAATAAAAAACGAAAATGAAACGAAACTAACAGCAGTTATTGAAACCTAACTGAAGTAATAATTATCAAAAATAAAAAAAAATCACTTTCATTTATATACATATTTAACTTGCTTTTAACGTTTTATGTGGGACAACAGGCTATTGCCATATCGAAATCTAAAATTTGAGCTTTTATACTGTAGCTACCAATCACTTCTAGACCTCAAAATGCGTTTTAAATGTCAGAATCAAAAAGAGCTTTATTGTCAAGTGTGTTTATGCACACAAAAACACAAGAAATTCGTCTTGGTGACAGGAGCATCCAGTGGAGAAAGTACAGAGAGAGTGCAGGAATGCATATAATTTAAGGTAATAGAATGAAATATAAGGCTAATAATAAACAGATTAGACAATGCATTAAAAGAATAATAACTATATGGTAATAAAAATATAGATAAAATAGAATTATGAATGTGCAAATGTTTTAGGAGGTTATGTACAAAATATAGAGAAAATAGAAAGAATTATGAATGCGCTATTTTACAGATGAAAAGTTTTGAGAAGTTATGTACAGATGTACAGTCCTGAGATGTTAGGCTATGTATTGTTCAGGTGGAATATAGCTGTTCTTATGCTGTTCAATGATGATTTATCTGTGTCCTAATGCAAGAACAGAAACAATGTTTTAGTATTGAAGGCCAAAATAGATCTCAATTAGGCTAATTCGTGCACATGCATGCTCTTGTTTTCTTCTTTGTAAGATGGCAGAAGTGACGCAACCGGAAACTGTAATGCCTCAGCTCAAAAAAAGTTTCTCGTGCGCACGCGATAGTTTCTCGTGAGCACGCAAAAGTTTCTCGTGCGCACGCGATAGTTTCTCGTGCGCACGCGATAGTTTCTCGTGCGCACGCGATAGTATCTCGTGCGCACGCGATAGTTTCTCGTGCGCACGCGAAAGTCTTCATTTTTTATTTTTTGCCAATGTCCCTTTAGGGGCTCCGTAGTATTCTAATGTGTTGAGATAGTGAATTGGTGGGTTTTTGTTAAATGTGAGCCAAAATCATCACAATTAAAAGAACCAAAGACTTAAACTACTTCAGTCTGTGTAAACTGAATTTATTTAATACACGAGTTTCACAATTTGACTTGAATTACTGAAATAAATGAACTTTTCCACAACATTCTAATTTATTGAGATGCACCTGTGTGTATATATATATATATATATATATATATATATATATATATATATATATATATATATATATACACATGGGTGGTATGGCTTCAGCCGTAGAGGCCAGGGCGAGGGCGAGGGCGAGGGCGAGGGCGAGGGCGAGGGCGGGGGCTGGGGCGGGCCTCTACGGCGGCCTCCTGAGTCCCCTGATCCGCCATGGCCTCCTGAGTCTCCAGAACCGCCAAGCTTCCTGCTCCACCGTGGGTCCCAGAACGGGCGCCGCCCTGGAGAACGTCTGTCCTGTCTCTGTGTCCTTGTTCCTGGAGGCCTCCAGAGCGCCCACCCCGCCTCCCCATTGGATGGTATATGGTGACGCGACCTTCTGGAGGGTGGCATAATGTCAGGATTGTCTTGTGTCTTGTATTTTCCTACCTCTTGTATGCCCTTATTTGGTTCTGTTCCTGTTCCTGTCGTTATTAGTTAATTCTCTTCCAGCTGTGTTTATTTAATTATCTCGTTTACGTTGTGTATTTATAGTGTGTTCTGCCCTGTGTTTCCGGTCTGGTATTGACCATCATACCATGTCCTTATGTGTATGTCTTCCCTGCCTGTTATCTGTACTTACCTGTTGGATGATTAAAGACTCTAGTTTTGGTGGATTCCTCGTCTCCCCGTTCCTGGCTTCCATGTCTCTTCGTGAATCGTGACAACTGGCTATTCTATATGGAAGCCCATTTCCACCATGTAAGAAAAAAAAAAAATTATGCCTTAAAAAGTCAAAATTATGACATACTTAAGTCATAATTACGAGATAAAATGTCGAAACTATGACTTAAAAAGTTTTTTTTGTTTGTTTGTTTTGGGGGTGTACTAGAACATGCTCATATGCTTGGTGGTTCGAAAAACGCGTTATTTTCCACATAATTTACATTATTCAATTTCCTTTCTCCTCAGCCTGGCACAAACAGCTCAATTGCCATATCAATTTGAGCTGGATTCAGACCCCGAGAATGTTGAACAAGAGGATCATGCAGAACCTTTGCAGGCACGGATATTGCAAGACATATTAGAGTGGTAACTTTATTGCTGTTGTTTTTTTTTTTTGTTTGTTTTTTTTTTTGTCTAAATCATGATTTGTCGCGGCATATATGCAAATTCATTCTCTGCCAGCAGGAGGCGCTGTTGGAGCAGTAGAGATCGAGGTTTCCCCGGTAACGCTGTACACAAAGCAGCGCTCCGCTCACAAACATTAGGCATTACATGCAACATGAAATGAAAATGACATCCAAAATTTTCTGAAGACAGTCGGTTTCCTTCAGAAATACAGTGATATAAAAACAGTGCTCATGTTTATTCAACAAAGCCTTTTGGAAAATCTATTTGTGGCGGTCAGTTTTGATATTGTGGCAGGCGCCACAAATAAATCAGTGCATGAAAAATACTGTAGTCTCATAACTGAAGTGTAAATTCTGCAGATTACATCACTGTCCAGTATTGTACTGTCAGCAATTTATAAAAACGTTTTCATAATTGTAATATACATATTTACATACATAAATATACATAAACAGTGTTTTCTCAACATGTTTCAGTGTTGTTGTTGCTCAGCAATGGCATGGATGTTGTCTGGGGGTTTGGCAAAAGGAGGGTGGGGCGGTCGGCGGTGGGCGGTGCTCGGGGTGGTGAAGGAAGACGGTGACTGAGTAGTTCTGACGTCACATTTTTACGGAAGTCACAACGGCTCGTGAAAAGGCACAGCTACTTTATGCAGGCTGTGTGCATTTTACTGTGGATTGACTGTTTTGAAACTTATATGGTAGTTTAAGCCACCTAGACCTCAGTTATCATGAGAAAAACACAGGAAATTTCAGTTTTGACAATATGGGACCTTTATGACCAGAAACTGCTTTAAGCCAAGTTAATTTGTTTTAGAATGTCCCATTTATCATTAGACCACTATCCTGTGACCAATGTGTTTATAAAGTCAATGTCAATTTCATCTTTTTAAGTCATAATTTCGTTTTTTTATCTCGTAATTATGACTTAAGTAAGTCATAATTTCAACTTTTTAAGTCATGATTTTTTTTCTTACCTGGCAGAAATGGGCTTCCATAAATTTAAGTTGTCATAGGTCTTGCTAAGATTGTGTAAGTCATTGTCAAAAAGTATTTTAAAAAATACAATATATTATATAAACATAAGGACCATGCCAGTCATAATAGTCATTACAACTAAAGTCTACTTTCAGGTAGATAGAAAAATATATTGCTAGACCATCCGCAATATTAACAAATACACAACAAATCTTATTATATAGTAATGCCGTAAATGAGTCCTAGGTGTTGCGAGATTCCCTACTCTTCCTTCTCTTAAAAAAATAACATTTTTATCAGGGTAAAATATACATATAGTAACCAATGAACATGCTGTTTAGTATAAAACATGTTGAAGATTAGTTGATAGACTGTCGATTCAATAAACGATAAGCCGTTTCCTCTAAAAAGCTGTTTATTCAGCGTAGTGAAGCCTCTCCTCCATTGACATCCATTCAATAAAAACGGCCGCTAGTCTCCTTCCTTTCCCACTACTGGCAGACCTGAAGCGTTAGCTTTAGCCATTAGGCTTTTTCGGCTAATGGTTGCAGGCTTGCCTTCTAGTGGCTTTGGTCACGACTTCTTATGTTGAGGTAACGACATTTTTCTCGTGGTCACGAGTTTAATGCGTAAACAAGCCTGCGTGACCATAGCAACCCGAGATTATCAGAGATGGTTTTTATTAGCCTAATATATTATTTTGAATTAAGAAATTATTATATTAAATCTGCAGTCCGTAACTTTTTTTGGTTAAAAATGATCCGAAATCAATATTTGAGAAAGTACATAACCAGCCAGTGTTCAAAACTATCGCCTTACTTCAGCCCGATTCACAACGGTTATCTTATAATTATGTTTTCTAATTTGAGTGGCAGGGGTAGGTTTCCGCGGGAAATTTGAGCATGCTGCTGCGTAATTACGTCACGTCTGTAAACATAAAGAAGTTGTCCTGGCTTCTAGGCTATGGCATGTGAAGATACTGCAGCTGGCGGATCATTTATACCCTTTTTTCACAGCAGCTAGAATAATTAAATTTATCATTTTGATGGCGGATTGTAATCCAGAAAGGATTATGTGTTTATGAAACACATGTGAATGAAATTAAATTATATTCCAGTTTTAAATGTGGTTCTGCTTACAGATAGCCAACGTGGGATTACACAAGTTTTTGTATTTTAAATAGAACCAGTTTGAAGGAAGATTAATTTGCTTTTTGGATTAAAAGAATTTCTTAATATGAAATTTGAATGGTATGACAATTAGATATTAGACTGTACAAAAATTGAAATCTACACGCTAATACTATATTCATAGTCAGGCAATACTGATGTTGTGAACATTAATAATTTGAGAACAAAGTATAACAATGATAATACTTTGCACAGTTAGATGTGATATGAGCTAACTGATCTTTAGATTTAATCACCGTTGGTAGCGCGATTTATTGTAATGCTTTTTTTCCTCAGTTGGGCAGAACAAACGTCGCAGACTTGTTACTTACTTGTTCAGATGGCAATATATGGTGAAAATTCTGATTTGGGTCATGTATTCCAAGACATAGGCAGTAAATATCCACACCGGTGCAGTGACTGACAACTACACATTCACCTCAAAACATTAGATTCATCCACTGGAGCCGTACCGGAACAACGGACCACAACCCCACGAACTGAAGATAATTCCGCAAGAAACTGCAATTCCAGATTTTCAAACATAGAGGGCGACAAAGAGGTAAAAGTTACGGACTGCAGCTTTAATTATTATAGAAATTATTATTAGACTATTATATTAACCATAGGCTACCGGACTGTATTGCGCGCGATGTCGCATTCTAATGAAGTGAATAAATGTTACATAAAGTACATAAAATAAAATAGGTCTACAAACAAACATTTTTATCCATCTCATCCCATTTTATCCGGTCTTGTAAGCCCATTAACTAATCGTCTTTTTCCCGAAATATTTGATTATTATTATTATTATTATTATTATTATTATTATTATTGGTTATATTTTTTTCTTTTGTAAATGAAAACCCAACACGTTCATTTATCGTCACACACGGGCATAAATACAATCATAAAGTCAAAACTTTATTGCCATAATTTCCAGGTGTTTACAGAATTTGCAAAATATATGGTAGCAAATACTAGCATAATACAGAACGTTAATTAGGTAAAGCGATACACGAATTGAAAGGGAAAATAAGCATAACAATAAATATCAAATATAGACCTAACAAATTAAAATAATAATAATAATAATAATAATAATAATAATAATACACAAATATTAAAATAAATGTTTAATGTTACAGTTTTTCACATTTGCTAAGACACTAAACCCCATTCTCTGAACCAAATTCTCAATAGGCTAAACCAATTTGTCAAATAAGTAACTCTTTCTGCTAACCCTTAAACAAATTTAGGCAGTTTAGACACTGTTTGCAGATCTCATGCACTCTTTTTACAAAACTCTAAACACATTCTCATTCACTAAAGCACAATTTGCACTGTGATGAACTTGTGATGCAAAACCCTAAACACAAGAAAGTAAAAGTTAAGCACAACTGCAACATAGCTGTCATCATTTACACACAATAATTTAAAATTCACACTTGTTTCTAAATATTTGAATATACAAAATATAAGCCAGTACAAAGTGCACAGATGGCACGAGTGCATCCATCAATCTGAGAGGCACAGGAAGAGTGCATATGAGATGGAGGAAGAGGAGGACAAGGAAGAGCAAGACCAAGAACAGTCATTTCAGATGAAATCAGAGCTACTGTGATACCCCATGTTCTTGTGCATGGAATGACAGAGGAAAGACAAAGACCTAATTTGAGCAGATTCCCTGTGGCCACCATGATCAGTTGGAAAGTTCAAAGGAACAGCAAAAGAAGAGTGGAAGAGAATCTTGTGTAGAATTGCAAGACTATTGGAAGAACTGGCCTGTGGTGACATAGACGTGCTGTCTTGTCAAGGCTGGATCCGTCACACCAGATTTTTTTTTTTTTTCAGTTGCCTGCCTGCGACGTAGATGAAGTCCTCTAATTCTTTCACACACACACACACACACACACACACACACACACACACATATATACACACTTTTGAGAGTAACATTTTATTTTGGTATATTCACCAAACTGCTTTCACTAATATATATATATATATATATATATAAATATATATATATATATATATATATATATATATTAGTTTTAATTTTGATGATTACAGCTTACAGCTCATGAAAGTCAAAAATCCAGTATCTCAAAATATTAGAATATTTCCTAAGATAAATCAAAAAAAGGATTTGCAGAACAGAAAAGTTCAAGTTATTTAAAGTATGTTCATTTATGCACTCAATACTTGGTCGGGGCTCCTTTAGCACAAAAAAATCCAGCATCAGTGAGGTGTGGCATGGAAGCGATCAGCCTGTGGCACTGCTGAGGCACTATTGAGCCTTCAGCTCATCTGTATTGTTGGATCACCTGTTTCTCACCTTTCTCTTGAATATATCCCATAGATTCCATATGGGGTTCAAGTCAGGCATGTTGGCTGGCCAATCATTTTTTTTCACATTTTGTTATGTTGTAGCCTTGTTTAACTGCTTTAAAATCCTTTTTTTCCCTCTACATCAATCTACACTCCATACACCATAATGACAAAGCAAATAACAGGTTTTTAACACCTTTACAAATTTATTAAAGATAAAAAAACTTAAATGATTCCATTGCATAAGTATTCATACCCTTATCTGGGACAGTTGAAATGTAGCTCAGGAGCATTCATTTTGCTTGTAAATGTTACCACACTTTGAGTGAAGTTAACCTGCAGCAAATTCAATTGAATGGGTATTATTTGGAAAGGCACACATGTCTTGATAAAATGTCTAACAGCTGAAAATGCATATTAGAGCAAAGACCAAGCCCTGAGGTAAAAAAAAAAAAAAAACTAAATAAATAAATAAATACATAAATTAAAAAAAAAACCTGGCTGTAGAGCTCACAGACAGGATTGCATCAAGCCACACATCTGGTGAAAATTTCAGAAAAAAATTCTGCTTCATTGAAGGTTCACAGAAGCATGTAGCCTCCATTATCCATGATGGAAGACGTTTGGAACAACCAGGACTCTTCCTAGAGCTGGCCTCCTGGCCAAACTGAGCAATTGATGGAGAATGGCTTTGGTTAGAGTGGTGACCAAGAACCTGATGGTCACTCTAGTTGAGCTCCATGATCATATGTGGAGATAGGAGAAACCTACAGAAGGACAAACATCACTACAACACTCCACCAATCTGTGCTTTATGCTGGTGTGCCCAGACTCAATCCTCTCATCAGTGAAGACACATGAAAACACACTTGGAATTTGCAAAAAAAAAAAGCACCTAAAGGACCCTCAGACTGTGAGAAACAAGATTCTCTGGTCTGATTAACCTCAATTCCATGCATCATGTTTGAAGGAAACCAGCTCTGCTCATCACCTGCAGTACCATCCCAAAAGTAAAGTGTGCTGGTAGCAGCCTCATGCTGTGGGGCTGTTTTTCAGTGGCAGGGACTGAGGGACAAATCAGAGTAGAAGAAAAGCTCAGTGCAACAAATTATAGAGATAGCCTTAATGAAAACCCAGTCCAGAGTATTCAGAACCTCAGACTGGGCAGAAGGTTTACCTTCCAACAGGACAATGACCCTAAGCACACAGTAAGAGTGGCTTATAGACAACTTTGTGAATGTCATTGAGTGGCCCAGCCAGAGCCTGGGATTGAACCCAATCAAATATTTCTGGAGAAACCTGAAAATGTGCATCTGCCGCCATCTAACCTGACAGAGCTTGAGAGGTGAACAGGTGAGCTGAAGAATGGCAGATAATTGCCAAATGCTGATGTACAAAGCTCGTCGCATCATACCCAAAAATACTTGAGGCTGTAAAGGTGCTTCAGCTAAGTACTGAGTTAAGGGTTTGAATACTTATTCAATGTACTTATTTCAGTTTTTTTTTTTTTTTTTTTTTAAATTTACAAAGTTGTGACAGTTCTGTTTTTGCCTTCTCCCAACTGCTGTTTTGAGATCTCTCCACAGGTGTTCTATGGGATTCAGATTTGGACTCATTGCTGGCCATTTCAGAACTCTCCAGCGCTTTGTTTGTAACCATTTCTGAGTGCATTTTGAAGTGTGTTTCGGGTCATTGTCCTGCTGGAAGACCCATGACCTCTGGTGGAGACGCAGCTTTCTGACACTGGCCACTACGTTGCACCCCGAAATTCTTTGGTAATCATCAGATTTCATGATACTGTTCACACAGTCAAGGCATCCAGTGCCAGAAGCAGCAAAGCAACCCCAAAACATCTTTGAACCTCCACCATGTTTGACTGTAGGGACTGTGTTCTTTTCTTTGAAGGCCTCATTTCTTTTTCAGTAAACAGTGCCATGATGTCCTTTACCAAAAAGCTCTACTTTTGTCTCATCTGTTCACAGTACGTTCTCCCAGAAGGATTGTGGTTTTGTCACATAAGTTTTGGCAAACTCCAGTCTTGCTTTTTTATGCCTTTGTGTCGGCAGTGGTGTCCTCCTAGGTCTCCTACCATAGCGTCCCTTTTCATTCAGATGGCAACGGATAGTGCGAGCTGACACTGTTGTACCCTGTGTCTGCAGATTAGCTTGAATTTGTTTGGAAGTTAATCGGGGTACTTTATCTACCATTCGAACAATCCTTCATTGTAATTTTTCATTAATTTTGCTCTTCCGTCCACATCCAGGGAGGTTAGCTACAGTGCCATGGGCTGTAAACCTCTTGATGATATTGCGCACAGTGGACATAGGAACATTATGCCTATGTCCACTGAGCCAATGCGCCGCAGCATTGGCTGCCCACTGCTCCAGGTGTATGTTCACTACTGTGTGTGTGCACTTGGATGGGTTAAATGCAGAGCACAAATTCCGAGTATGGGTCACCATACTTGGCCACACCCCCCCCCCAACATTAAGATCTCTGGAGATGGACTTGTAGCCTTGAGATTGTCCATGGTTTTCCACAATTTTTTCTCTCAAATCCACAGACAACTCTTTACACTTCTTTTTTTTCTCCATGCTCAGTGTGACACAACACAAAGGTTGAGTCAACTTTTCTCCATTTTAAATGGTTGCAAGTGTGATTACTATATTGCCCACACCTGTTACTTGCCACAGGTGTGTCTAAATACAAATTACAGGAGCATTAAATGCTTGAAAAGCAATTATTTCTTACAATTTTGACAAGGTGCCAATAATTTTGTCCAGTCCATTTTTGAGTTCTGTGTGAAATTTTATCAAGTTTGACTTTTCTTCTCTGTTTTTTTGTGTTGTTGCAGTGCAAACAAAAACAATAAGCACGGGAATACCAAAACATTTGCAATTGGAACAATTTTCTGAAAGAAGTGTTGCATTTTCTGACAGAACTGCAAGGGTGCGGATATTTTTGGCCATGAGTGTGTGTGTGTGTGTGTATATATATATATATATCCCAGACAGCAACATAGTGTTGGACCAGACATCTGGCCTGCATGGATTTCACGCGGGCCAGATGTGAGCCGGATCTGGGCCAACACTATGTTGCTGTCTGGGATATATAGCTGACATATAATGCCTCCAATTGGGCCAATACTGCAATGGCTCTTCTAACTGTATTGTCAGATTGTGTATAGAACTTAAAAATGGTACAGTAAACAACAATGCATTGGCTCTTTCAACTCAGTTTAGTTCACATTGATTTATATAACGCTTTTCACAGGGAATGTTGTTTCAAGAAACTTTACAGAAAATGCATGTTTCTATGTTACAACACCACAATAGTCTTTTATTAGATGATATCAGAAAGTACAGTTGGAAGATGCTACAAATTACATTATTTACATATTACATATATGCATTTAAGCAAAATATGCATTTTAAAGCCATGACAACATGATCGTTTTTGTATAATCATCCAGAGTTGATGTTCTGAAGTCCTTGGAAGGGTAGGTGTCATGTTCCTTAAAAAATGTAACTGCTTTAAAGAACCCAGAAACCAACCTGAAATAAATAACTTCAAATATATGACTTAGTACTTTAACAGTTATAAAGAGCAAAATTATCATTGATTAAAAAAATGGGTTTGCTGAAAATAATTTTTTTTTTTTTTTTTTTTTAAATATATATCAAAGTCAAAAGCAGTAAGCCTGAAACAAATGTCTGTGTGATATGTAGGTGTTAGGATAAGAGCAGAATATAGTGCATTTGCCTGCTGTGACATACGGTACAGTAGTTGATCAGTTTGCTAAGAAGTGAACAATGGACAGCACTGATAACAGTCTTATCACATACTTACCAAAGAATACAATCAAGTACCACTGAATACCTGTAAGTTATAACATTCCTGGCTCTTTCACACATGCACATACACTAAAAAGATGAGCCATTCTGTGTGACCCTAGCTAGAAAAATGGTCTGATGTATTGGGTTCTAGCCCTTGCAGGGGTAAAAAAAAAAAAAAAAAAAAAAAAATCATACCATATCAGAGAACGAATGGTGTATGTATGCCATTTCTCTCATTAGATTAAACAGAATGAAAAAAAAAAAAGAAAAAAAAAATCATATCTAGGTATGTTCACTGTACTGTATGAAGTCATAACTATCTAACAACTGGATTCTAATTTTTAAGTATCTCACTGTCTGCTTATAGGGAATATACATCACATCATCATTTATAAATGATCGTGTCATCTATGGAGATTCTGTTGAGTCTGTTACTTGAGTGATCTTTAAGAGGCAGGGTGCCATTGTGTTTCACTAATGAGGCCTCTGTAAGCATGGAGTCCCCACAGGGGTCTTGTAATCCAGTGTGTGTGTGTGTGTGTGTGTGTGTGTGTGTGTGTGTGTGTGTGTTCTGGTATTCATCACGTTGTGGGGACATGAGTCTGTTTACACAGTCACGTCATGGGGACCTCTTGCGTTGTGGGGACCAAAAGTCAGGTCCCCATAAGAGAAAGCCATATACATGAGTAGAGGAGCTGTTGTGAAGGTGCTGGGCGGAGTTTTAGCGTTGGCCCATACCACACGTTTATCCGTGAATGTGTGAGTGTGAAGGGAGTGCTCAGCTGCGCCTCCAAACATTTCTGAGCGGTACTGCGCGCGCTTCTCCACACACACATTCTCCATATATGGTCGGCCCCGCCCACTTCCTCGTCCTCATTAGGAACGATATCATCGGCAATATGAAAATATGAGTATTAAATGGACACTTCACACGGACGGAGCATAAGAAGATGATTTACAGGAGATACCAACTCGAGGAGATTGTTTGCAGGAGATGCTAAAGTTGTAACGTTACAGAGGAAAAAGTGAAACTCAAGGTAAGCACATTTTAAACCAATTAGGTTAATTAGGTCTAAAGTCGTAGGCTAGCTAGTTAGCATTAGCGCTAATTAACTGTTGAGGCTAAGGCCTACGTGTGGCCTGTAATATTTCTATGTTTTTCAATTGGCGATCGCATAATCATACAATAAAATGTTTACAAAGTATTTTTGACTGAAAAGCGTTATCAAATCTTTAGCCTGACTGATTGCTAATGGAGCGATTCGGTTAATATTAAGTTTGTTTCTGTCTAGTTCGCGTTAGTTCTGGAGGGGGGAGAGGAATTATTTTATATTTTATATTAAAAAAAATATATTTCTTGTTAGGCCACGGGTTTAAATCACGTGTCACATTGATCAATTGATAACATTGTAATGTAGTGTTGCATTACAAAAATACAATACAGTGTTACATGATAATAACGTTCATATCTGCTTATTGAACACCTTAGATTAATTCTGCACGTCTCTCCATATTCACAGAGTATTTATTATTATTATTATTATTATTATTATTATTATTTTTTTTTTTTTAATTTTATTTATTTTTTTTTTACATTTTTTTTAACTTATTTTATTTTTTTTTTTTCAGATTGAAATGCCACCACGAATCAGCCCTCTTAAGGATGCCATGCATCATGTTGTCACAAAGTCTGACAAAACTAAATTAGAGGTGAAGTACATCAATGCGGTGAAAGGTAAGGTGGTGTCTGGTATGATTTATCAGTTAATAATTACTATAACTTGTAACAATAACCTTATGAGTATGTAATGCAAAACTTCTGGGTATGTTAATTAGGAACCTGGTTGCAGAATATTTTAAATAAGCTACTGTTGATGTGTTCTCTGTTTGCAATTATCATCCTTTATCTGCAAGAATTTATTTATTTATTTTTTTGGTGAAAAGGTTTTTGCTGTATTTGCAGGACGTGGACTATTTGCAAAAGGCTCCTTTTGCAAAGGAGATTTTATTGTCGAGTACAGGGGTGAAATGATCAATTATGCAGAGCTGGAGAGAAGGAGAAAACTCTACCACCCATCCTGTGCTGTTTTTATGTTCGAGTTTAAGTGGAGAGGGAAAACATGGTGGTAAGAAGTCACATTGCACCAAATCTATATTCCTTGTGCTATACTATAGTAAATAAGGCCACGTTTACACTGCGGGTCTTCATGACCAATTCCGATTTTGTTACTATATATATATATAATTTTTTTTTTTTTTTTTGGACGACGTGCTTACATTTCTTTTAAGAGTGACACTTATCAGTGTGTGCATTTTACACTGCACTTGATGACACAAACTAAAAATAGCGTATACAGTATGACATCACAAATCAATTTCAATAGTACATTAAGTTTAATTTATTGATATGGAATTAATATAGCAACCTTTTTAATGCAATAGTTACAGCCATACATCAAAATAATTATATAGTACAGATTCTTCAGGACAGTGATTATGTACGCAGCTCCGCTGAAAGCTTGCGATTGGAATAATACTCAGGTGGTAGATATTTAAGCATGTCACAGCTTCTGAATCCATTTGAATACACAGTCACACAGTCCCCCCCCCCCATTAAAACCAAATGCGTTCATCAGTGATTGTATATCAAGGGCAGGGACATGTTTGTGTGCAGTTTATTTTGTGGTTTCAGTGGAACGAATGGGGAGAGTCTCCACAGCGGGACTGAAGCACTCGTCTGTGCACGAGCCGCTGTCACAACAGCTGCAACGAGCACTCAGTGTTATTTCAAAAGCAACACATTTCAGCGTCAAATCGCCTTTTATTTAAAACAAACAAACGAAATTAATACTCTGCTCCTCAACTGTAGATGTTTAATTTTTTACAGGTATGTCTGTATCATTTAAAAAACCTCACTTTTCAATAACGTAGCAGTTGCGTTTACTGAGGAATATCCGATCTGTCCGCTTACACGGCAGGCGCAAATGCATGTATCCAATTATATCTGATTTATTTTCACATATGAATGACGCCTGAAACCGATCTGAGAATATCCAAATCCATGCTCTTCTCTTTCCTGTTTAAACGGTCGTGGCTCTTATCTGATCTGTGCCTCATGGGATGGAAAAAAATTGGAATTGAATCACTTGAACCATGCAGTGTAAATATGGCCTAAGACACTGATTTGTGGTGATATATTGTAACTCTTGTATTTATCCGTTTAATTTTTTTTTTTTTTCAAATTTAAGCATTGATGCATCTAGGGAAGATGGTTCGTTTGGGCGGTTAGTTAACGATGACCACCAACATCCAAATTGTAAGATGAAGAAAATTGATGTGAATGGAAAGCCACACCTGTGTTTATTTGCACTGAAAGACATTAAAGAAGGAGAAGAAATGACATACGATTATGGGGGAGACGACTGCCCATGGAGAACGCAAGTAAGTTGCACAGCACACTGTATACAGAATAGCTCATTTTTGCTGGTTGAATAAATTACAATTTTAATCTATTAGAAATATGAATATAATTTCTCACAATTATGACATTTGTGTCAGTATTTTTTTTTTTTTTTTTTGTGTATACATTAAATAATGGGGTCTTACAGTCTTAGACCAATTTAGGGGTTAGACATTCGGGGGGTTGTATGCCTAGCTTAATGGGTAAAATGTTATTACCAAAAAAAATTCTAGTGTTTGCAACAGATTTGTCTCTTGTGTTTCCGTGTTGTGAAATCTTCTGATTATTGATGTTGTCTCTTACAGAAGAGCAGCATTGCTGCTAATAGCAGAGAAGCAGGTGAATCTGATGCTTCTCTCCAGTCACAGACTCAGATGGATGATGCTTCTGGTCAAGCCAAGTCTCCTCAACAGGTACGTTCACGTTAAACGCTGAAGATTTAAGTCTAACATCTGTTTTTGTCATGTTTCGAGCATATTTTGGTGCATATCTGGTGTAAATAAGTTCACTCAACAGTTTAACGACACGTGTCCAGTAGTTTAGTGGTAGTGGAATATTTAGGGCCAGTTTTGTCCATCACAAGTGTTTTTTTCTTGGTTATTTGTTGCTTTAAAATTTACACTCCCGACGTCCCCACAACACACTTTCGGTCGCTCAGTGTTGGAGTTCAGATTGTGTGTGAAATTAGATGAATCTGGTCCCCATAAGGAACAATAACGTTGTGTGTGAAAGGTCCTCATGAGGCCTGTTTTGTTCAAGATGTGTGTGTGAGCACAGACAGAGGATGCTGGACAGTAATAAATGTTTAAGATGAGGTTGATTGCCTCTCTGAAGTCATGAGGTGTGTTTCCGTGTTGTGAAATCTTCTGATTATTGATGTTGTCTCTTACAGAAGAGCAGCATTGCTGCTAATAGCAGAGAAGCAGGTGAATCTGATGCTTCTCTCCAGTCACAGACTCAGATAGATGATGCTTCTGGTCAAGCCAAGTCTCCTCAACAGGTACGTTCACGTTAAACACTAAAGATTTAAGTCTAACATCTGTTTTTGTCATGTTTCGAGCATATTTTGGTGCATATCTGGTGTAAATAAGTTCACTCAACAGTTTAACGACACGTGTCCAGTAGTTTAGTGGTAGTGGAATATTTAAGGCCAGTTTTGTCCATCACAAGTGTTTTTTTCTTGGTTATTTGTTGCTTTAAAATTTACACTCCCGACGTCCCCACAACACACTTTCGGTCGCTCAGTGTTGGAGTTCAGATTGTGTGTGAAATTAGATGAATCTGGTCCCCATAAGGAACAATAACGTTGTGTGTGAAAGGTCCTCATGAGGCCTGTTTTGTTCAAGATGTGTGTGTGAGCACAGACAGAGGATGCTGGACAGTAATAAATGTTTAAGATGAGGTTGATTGCCTCTCTGAAGTCATGAGGTGTGTTTCCGTGTTGTGAAATCTTCTGATTATTGATGTTGTCTCTTACAGAAGAGCAGCATTGCTGCTAATAGCAGAGAAGCAGGTGAATCTGATGCTTCTCTCCAGTCACAGACTCAGATGGATGATGCTTCTGGTCAAGCCAAGTCTCCTCAACAGGTACGTTCACGTTAAACACTGAAGATTTAAGTCTAACATCTGTTTTTGTCATGTTTCGAGCATATTTTGGTCCATATCTGGTGTAAATAAGTTCACTCAACAGTTTAACGACACGTGTCCAGTAGTTTAGTGGTAGTGGAATATTTAAGGCCAGTTTTGTCCATCACAAGTGTTTTTTTCTTGGTTATTTGTTGCTTTAAAATTTACACTCCCGACGTCCCCACAACACACTTTCGGTCGCTCAGTGTTGGAGTTCAGATTGTGTGTGAAATTAGATGAATCTGGTCCCCATAAGGAACAATAACGTTGTGTGTGAAAGGTCCTCATGAGGCCTGTTTTGTTCAAGATGTGTGTGTGAGCGCAGACAGAGGATGCTGGACAGTAATAAATGTTTAAGATGAGGTTGATTGCCTCTCTGAAGTCATGAGGTGTGTTTCCGTGTTGTGAAATCTTCTGATTATTGATGTTGTCTCTTACAGAAGAGCAGCATTGCTGCTAATAGCAGAGAAGCAGGTGAATCTGATGCTTCTCTCCAGTCACAGTCTCAGATGGATGATGCTTCTGGTCAAGCCAAGTCTCCTCAACAGGTACGTTCACGTTAAACGCTGAAGATTTAAGTCTAACATCTGTTTTTGTCATGTTTCGAGCATATTTTGGTGCATATCCGGTGTAAATAAGTTCACTCAACAGTTTAACGACACGTGTCCAGTAGTTTAGTGGTAGTGGAATATTTAAGGCCAGTTTTGTCCATCACAAGTGTTTTTTTCTTGGTTATTTGTTGCTTTAAAATTTACACTCCCGACGTCCCCACAACACACTTTCGGTCGCTCAGTGTTGGAGTTCAGATTGTGTGTGAAATTAGATGAATCTGGTCCCCATAAGGAACAATAACGTTGTGTGTGAAAGGTCCTCATGAGGCCTGTTTTGTTCAAGATGTGTGTGTGAGCACAGACAGAGGATGCTGGACAGTAATAAATGTTTAAGATGAGGTTGATTGCCTCTCTGAAGTCATGAGGTGTGTTTCCGTGTTGTGAAATCTTCTGATTATTGATGTTGTCTCTTACAGAAGAGCAGCATTGCTGCTAATAGCAGAGAAGCAGGTGAATCTGATGCTTCTCTCCAGTCACAGTCTCAGATGGATGATGCTTCTGGTCAAGCCAAGTCTCCTCAACAGGTACGTTCACGTTAAACGCTGAAGATTTAAGTCTAACATCTGTTTTTGTCATGTTTCGAGCATATTTTGGTCCATATCCGGTGTAAATAAGTTCACTCAACAGTTTAACGACACGTGTCCAGTAGTTTAGTGGTAGTGGAATATTTAGGGCCAGTTTTGTCCATCACAAGTGTTTTTTTCTTGGTTATTTGTTGCTTTAAAATTTACACTCCCGACGTCCCCACAACACACTTTCGGTCGCTCAGTGTTGGAGTTCAGATTGTGTGTGAAATTAGATGAATCTGGTCCCCATAAGGAACAATAACGTTGTGTGTGAAAGGTCCTCATGAGGCCTGTTTTGTTCAAGATGTGTGTGTGAGCACAGACAGAGGATGCTGGACAGTAATAAATGTTTAAGATGAGGTTGATTGCCTCTCTGAAGTCATGAGGTGTGTTTCCGTGTTGTGAAATCTTCTGATTATTGATGTTGTCTCTTACAGAAGAGCAGCATTGCTGCTAATAGCAGAGAAGCAGGTGAATCTGATGCTTCTCTCCAGTCACAGTCTCAGATGGATGATGCTTCTGGTCAAGCCAAGTCTCCTCAACAGGTACGTTCACGTTAAATGCTGAAGATTTAAGTCTAACATCTGTTTTTGTCATGTTTCGAGCATATTTTGGTCCATATCCGGTGTAAATAAGTTCACTCAACAGTTTAACGACACGTGTCCAGTAGTTTAGTGGTAGTGGAATATTTAGGGCCAGTTTTGTCCATCACAAGTGTTTTTTTCTTGGTTATTTGTTGCTTTAAAATTTACACTCCCGACGTCCCCACAACACACTTTCGGTCGCTCAGTGTTGGAGTTCAGATTGTGTGTGAAATTAGATGAATCTGGTCCCCATAAGGAACAATAACTTTGTGTGTGAAAGGTCCTCATGAGGCCTGTTTTGTTCAAGATGTGTGTGTGAGCACAGACAGAGGATGCTGGACAGTAATAAATGTTTAAGATGAGGTTGATTGCCTCTCTGAAGTCATGAGGTGTGTTTCCGTGTTGTGAAATCTTCTGATTATTGATGTTGTCTCTTACAGAAGAGCAGCATTGCTGCTAATAGCAGAGAAGCAGGTGAATCTGATGCTTCTCTCCAGTCACAGTCTCAGATGGATGATGCTTCTGGTCAAGCCAAGTCTCCTCAACAGGTACGTTCACGTTAAACACTAAAGATTTAAGTCTAACATCTGTTTTTGTCATGTTTCGAGCATATTTTGGTGCATATCTGGTGTAAATAAGTTCACTCAACAGTTTAACGACACGTGTCCAGTAGTTTAGTGGTAGTGGAATATTTAAGGCCAGTTTTGTCCATCACAAGTGTTTTTTTCTTGGTTATTTGTTGCTTTAAAATTTACACTCCCGACGTCCCCACAACACACTTTCGGTCGCTCAGTGTTGGAGTTCAGATTGTGTGTGAAATTAGATGAATCTGGTCCCCATAAGGAACAATAACGTTGTGTGTGAAAGGTCCTCATGAGGCCTGTTTTGTTCAAGATGTGTGTGTGAGCGCAGACAGAGGATGCTGGAAAGGAATATTTAAATTTTTTTCTCTCTCTCTCTGAGCTCTGGTCAGCTTTTTCATTTTCAAATTTCAACTATAGTAATATCAAATATTGTTTATCCTTTTCGTTTACAGATTGTGACATGGTGCCAAAATGAAAATGAGATTTTTGTGCCAAGACTTAGACGGACTAAAAGTATCATAGTAAGGTTTTGAATTTTTTTTTATTATTGATCAGAGACTTTGCTTGGAGCTGCTATCTACAGGTGCATCTCAATAAATTAGAATGTCGTGGAAAAGTTCATTTATTTCAGTAATTCAACTCAAATTGTGAAACTCGTGTATTAAATAAATTCAGTCCACACAGACTGAAGTAGTTTAAGTCTTTGGTTCTTTTAATTGTGATGATTTTGGCTCACATTTAACAAAAACCCACCAATTCACTATCTCGACAAATTAGAATACTTCATAAGGCCAAAAAAAAAAAAAGATTTTTAGTGAATTGTTGGCCTTCTGGAAAGTATGTTCATTTACTGTATATGTACTCAATACTTGGTAGGGGCTCCTTTTGTTTTAATTACTGCCTCAATTCGGCGTGGCATGGAGGTGATCAGTTTGTGGCACTGCTGAGGTGGTATGGAAGCCCTGGTTTCTTTGACAGTGGCCTTCAGCTCATTTGCATTTTTTTTGGTCTCTTGTTTCTCATTTTCCTCTTGACAATACCCCATAGATTCTCTATGGGGTTCAGGTCTGGTGAGTTTGCTGGCCAGTCAAGCACACCAACACCATGGTCATTTAACCAACTTTTGGTGCTTTTGGCAGTGTGGGCAGGTGCCAAATCCTGCTGGAAAATGAAATCAGCATCTTTAAAAAGCTGGTCAGCATAAGGAAGCATGAAGTACTCCAAAATTTCTTGGTAAATGGGTGCAGTGACTTTAGTTTTCAAAAAACACAGTGGACCAACACCAGCAGATGACATTGCACCCCAAATCATCACAGACT
This sequence comes from Spinibarbus caldwelli, assembly GCA_039654775.1. Lineage (NCBI taxonomy): Eukaryota > Metazoa > Chordata > Actinopteri > Cypriniformes > Cyprinidae > Spinibarbus > Spinibarbus caldwelli. The sequence goes on from CM077221.1 coordinate 34,752,867, forward strand.
GTGGAAACTTAACACTGGACTTCAAGCAACTTGGGCTATGAGCTTCTCCACCCTTCCTCCAGACTCTAGGACCTTGGTTTCCAAATGAAATACAAAACTTGCTCTCATCTGAAAAGAGGACTTTGGACCACTGGGCAACAGTCCAGTTCTTCTTCTCCTTAGCCCAGGTAAGACGCCTCTGACGTTGTCTGTGGTTCAGGAGTGGCTTAACGAGGAATACGACAACTGTAGCCAAATTCCTTGACACGTCTGTGTGTGGTGGCTCTTGATGCCTTGACCCCAGCCTCAGTCCATTCCTTGTGAAGATCACCCAAATTCTTGAATCGATTTTGCTTGACAATCCTCATAAGGCTGCGGTTCTCTCGGTTGTTTGTGCATCTTTTTCTTCCACACTTTTTCCTTCCACTCAACTTTCTGTTAACATGCTTGGATACAGCACTCTGTGAACAGCCAGCTTCTTTGGCAATGAATGTTTGTGGCTTAGCCTCCTTGTGAAGGGTGTCAATGATTGTCTTCTGGACAACTGTCAGATCAGCAGTCTTCCCCATGATTGTGTAGCCTAGTGAACCAAACTGAGAGACCATTTTGAAGGCTCAGGAAACCTTTGCAGGTGTTTTGAGTTGATTAGCTGATTGGCATGTCACCATATTCTAATTTGTTGAGATAGAGAATTGGTGGGTTTTTGTTAAATGTGAGCCAAAATCATCACAATTAAAAGAACCAAAGACTTAAACTACTTCAGTCTGTGTGCATTGAATTTATTTAATACACGAGTTTCACAGTTTGAGTTGAATTACTGAAATAAATGAACTTTTCCATGACATTCTAATTTGAAATGCACCTGTAAATTTATTCTCATCATCGATAACTCAGTCAATGGTGTAAAATAATTTATGTAATATTAATATATTCATGTGATATTTCGACTGAAAAATATCAGCGAATAATTTAATTTTATTTTACTTTAAGACCAAAATTATGTAATCAGAGCTGTTTTTTGGTGTCAGATCAACTGCCCAAAACTTTTTCACTGAGAACCTTATTATAACACAGTAAGAAGCAGCAAATCATCACATGTAACTTGTAAAATTGAGGGGGAAAAAAAGTTCATTTGATTTTGACAATAGTTGCCAATTTATTGTATCTCTGTTAATCTGTTTATCAATTAATTGCAGCAGTTCTACCTATTTCTTTTTTTTTTCTTTTAGATGAAAGACATAAATCTTGACGATTCTGATGAGCTCTTTGATTCTACACCAGAGAGTTCAGATAATTACGTTCCAGATACCACTTCCGAAAGTGACGGTGATGTTAGCCTTACACTAAACCAGACAAAACGTCAGCTTCTTGATGAACTGGATGTTGATGAATCTGGCACAGTGATTTCCCCTGTCTGTGACACAACAACGTCAGACAAAATTCACAGCCTTGCGTCCGAAGCATCTGGAACAGGAGAAGAACCCAGTTCAAGTCAAAACACAACAGACGGCGTAGTTGTTAGTGCATACCAAAAAAGAGATGGTGCTAGAGTGTACAACAAGAGACATTACTGCTTGTATTGCACTAAACCTTATGCTAAGATGGCAAGGCATCTAGAAAGTTCACATGAAAATAAGTCTGATGTGGCTAGAGCTCTAAGCTTTCCAAAGGGCTCAAAGGAGAGAAAAAAACAGCTTGATTATATTCGCAACAGAGGAAACTATGCTCACAATGCTGCTGTTATGGAGTCAGGAAAGGGGGAACTAGTGCCATTTAAACGACCACGTAAAAAAGTGCAGGGAGAAGATTTCATGCATTGTGCATACTGTCAAGGACTGTTTACAAGAAAGGTCCTGTGGAGACATGTGCGTGCTTGTAGGCTTCGACTGCAATCAGTTGCCCCCAAACCAGGAAAAAACCGTGTTCAGTCCATGTGTACCTACACCGGGCCTGTGCCTTCAAACATGACCAAACAACTGTGGGGAGTAATCAGTGCCATGAATCCTGACCCAATCACAGATATAATAAAAAATGACAGAGTAATTACTGAAATTGGGCAGCACTTGTTGAACAAAGGTGGGCTATCAGATAAGAATAAACAATGTGTGCGGGAGAAGATGCGAGAATTGGGAAGGTTGATTCACAATGCCAGGAGAGTCACCTCCTTAAAAACACTGGAAGATTGTGTAAATCCAAGTAAGTACATGGATACTGTCAAAGCTGTCAAGTATACATGTGGGTATGACAGTGAAACCGACAAATTCACGATTCCATCACTTGCAAATAAGCTTGGGAATTCCCTGGTTAAAGTAAGCAAACTCTTAAAAGCTCAGGGCTTAATCTCCAACGACAAACAGCTTGTGAAGAACGCCAGTGAGTTTCAAGAAGTCCATGCGAATAAGTGGAACGAGATGATCTCGGCTACAGCGTTGAGGAATATCAGGGAAGCAAAGTGGAATGTGCCCACTCTTATGCCCTTTACTGAAGATGTACAAAAATTGCATGCTTTTCTCAGTCAAGTGCAAGACGAGTGGTTCAACCTGCTCTCTGAAAGTCCCTCTACTAAAGCCTGGATGGAGCTGGCCAAGGTGTGTCTAGCCCAGATGATTCTCTTTAACCGGCGGAGAGAAGGAGAGGTGGCGAGCATGCCTTTGTCTGCGTTTTTATCAAGAGACACTTCTGATCCACATGAGGATGTAGACTGGGCTCTCTCCGAAGTGGAGAAAAAACTCTGCAGACACTTCACAAGGGTTATCACCAGGGGAAAGCGTGGTCGGCCAGTTCCAATTCTTCTGACTCCAAAAATGCTGGGTTCCTTAGAACTCCTTGTTAAGCAGAGAGAGGCTTGTGGGGTTTTAAAAGACAATGCCTATATGTTTGCTAGACCAGAAGCCATGACACATTTCCGAGGGTCAGACTGCCTCCGTGGCTTTGCAAAGGTGTGTGGTGCAAAGTGTCCCAAGGCACTGACATCTACCAGGCTGCGAAAGCATGCCGCAACCCTTTCAACAGTGCTGAACATGACAGACACCGAGATGGACCAGCTGGCAAACTTTCTTGGGCACGACATAAGAATCCATCGTGAGTTCTATCGACTCCCTGAGAAGACCCTGCAACTTGCCAAGATCAGCAAAGTTTTAATGGCTCTTGAGCAAGGAAGATTAGCTGAGTTCCATGGCAAGAACTTGGATGAAATTGGGATAGATCCTGATGGTGTGTTATTTTATTAGATTTAAAAAAAAAAAAAAAAAAAAAACTCTATTCACATACCATGTGTTTACGAGCCATTATATACCACTGTAAAGCTGTACTTTGAACTTCCACAGAAAAAGTTATTGACTGTGATGAGGAAGAGAAAGTTATTGATGGTGATGAGGAAGACGGGATCATGCAAGAGGGACACTGTTCATCTACTGTTGACGGTTTGTATTACTGTCAAAATACACGATTACATTTTGCAGTTAAGTTTTCAGTCAAGTGACTCGTGCAAAAACATTGTTCCAACATTGAAGAAGATGCTTCAGTGCGCTGAACAAGCTTTTTATTTATTTTTATTTTTTTTGGTCAAAACTACTTGCGTAATGAATCAAATGCCTCCAAGCTATTCTTCAACGTGTTTTACAGTAAACATTTTTTTTGAGGAACTTAATAGACCCCTTTTCTGTTAGTAAACATTGTGACGTTTTTCTGTGGGTGGAGCTTAGCTGGAGGCAGAAAGATTCCCCTGACCGCTTTACTAGGCGGTAGTTGTCAAGTTTTGTTAGTTTGTTTTTAAACAATGACTTGTCAAAATCCGAGTTTATCTGACTATGTTAGGCCGCTCACTGTCCAGGACTGTGAATGTTATTTGAAAAAAATTAACTTTAACGGACGGAAGCAGATCGTCCGACCCGTACAGGCTCACTCAAAGCTTGGACGATCTGACAGGATTACCTTGGTTGATTGACTCACATCTAACATTTATAGTAAAGACAAACTCTATCTAGTCATCATGAAGATGTATATACATTTCAGTTTCAGCAGGCAACTATTTTTACAGCTATATTATTATTCCAGCCACAATTAATCACAACAATGTATATACAATTACAAATGATTAAACATCTAAATCGTCAGTTTGTTGTTTTACACACATGCACACAGACATTTCATACACGACATAGTCGTGAGATGCAAGAAATCTTTACACGCACCCATAACAACAAAAGACAATACTTTATTGAACCTTTTCTGATAAGAAGTGTGCGCTGCAAATGCGAGCATTTTTGACGATCGTTTCTATCTGCTCGTTTTATCGCGTTTAACCACAGCTGTCGTCGGTTTTTTTGTCTGGCAGTGGCAGCAGGTATGCGATTTAAAATTTCTAATTTGAGGCTGTATTACGTTGATTCTGGCACCCAACATCACTACAAGATGATATTTTAAGCTCCTTATGTAGCCGAAACTGAGCTGGTTTTGAATTGGCTGGTTTGAATTGGTTTTTCCTTTGTTTTGCCTCCAGCTAGCGCTGTGACGTAATTGTGACGTCGGCCCTAAAAGGGTCTATACTATAAAATTGTGGTTTCATAAGAGAAACTTAAATGTGATGTGTAATGCTAGCTGATCCACTCTCTTCTCATGTTGGATGGGTTGAGGCACAAAACGAATTGTCAGATGATTCCATTATGACTGAAATAAAACTAAGTACTCTGTTTAGAGAGTTGAGCTTATTTTTTATGAAATGTTTATTGCAAAGACATACGATGTAGATGTAGTTAAATTATACTTTCAATGATGATAAACAACTGCACACTTTAGGGTTAATTGCACTTACTGTGTATGTACTAATTATTTAAAATCATTAGTGTGCCAAAAACACACATCACTTGTGCATTGTTAGCATTTTATAGTACATTTACTTATTTTTTTCTTTTTCTTTTTTTTCTTTTTTTAATTATTGATCTTTCTGAAAGTGTTGAACTTTGATTATTTCCCATAGAACCTTCAGCCGAGGTGGCACTTCCTCCCACTGAGAGGAATATGTCACCACCACACGAGAGAAGCAAACCATCATCTGATGAGCAGATGCCTTCAGGAGCCAGTGCTATGAGGCCGCCTTGCAAAGGTGAACTCTTTACACATTTCTCTTTTGTATGTCTGTTGCTTTCTGTAGAATTAAACAAATTAAACTAGAATTGGCTAAATGTTGCAGTAGCAGCCACATGGGTATAAAAAAAAATACTCCTTTTAATCACTGATAAGCTTATATCTGTTTGTTATTTTATCCCTGAAAAATTATAAATTCGTGCCTCTTTCATTTCAAAGCCACCAGTTACCCTCCTCTGTCAGCTGTGAATAAATAAAAATAAGATGACACATGTAATGTTTTACACACACGTTTAATGTGCTCTGCTGCTTGCATTGCATATTGTCTCTAGAGAGGTTTGTAGGTCCTTCTCAAATGCATAAATGCACCGTCTCTGGCACGAAAATCAACACCATTTCGTTAGACTGGGTAGGAGAGGTTTTTTTTTTTTTTTCTTTTCTTTTTTTTCCTATAATCAGCTGAAAAATATTATTGAAGTTGCTGATTTTGCTGGCTATATTGGCTGATTATATCACTATCAATTTGTAGATTTCAGTATTTTATTTTTGTTTCTTCTCTCTCCCCCCACAATTCAAAAAATTTACTACAGACCCCTGGTTATATCATATGTATTTAGTCACCAATTTCTGAGCGAAATCATTCATCTAGTTATTAAAGTGCCCCTTTTATGCTTTCTCAGGTATGGCCTTTCATGTAGTGTGTAATTTAGCTGTTTGTTAATGTAAAAAGATCAAAGTGCAGGACAAATTAAATTACTATCTCCCAAACAAAAGAAACAAGTCCTCAGTAATTCCAGACTTACTTCCTGCATGAACCTGTGTAGGTTTGTAACAAAAGCCCAGCCTCTGGTTTTCATTGGCTGTTTGCGAACAATGTGTAGTTTGACCTATTCTCAAACAACGGTAGAGCCGACAACAGACTGGGACATCTGACCAATCAGAGCAGAGTCGAGACTCAGAAAGGAGGGTTTAGAGAAATCGAATCCTTGAATGAATAGTTTCTCACGCTGATGCTATATGCATTGAGAAAACTAAAGTGTTTTTTGACCTTGGACACAGGTAAGCTTATTATATGAGACCTCTAAAGCTAAATTAGACGCTTGAAATAAAGCAGTAGAACACTTTAACATTCAGACCTCAGACCAGGGGTCTCATGTACAGGTGCATCTCAATAAATTAGAATGTCGTGGAAAAGTTCATTTATTTCAGTAATTCAACTCAAATTGTGAAACTTGTGTATTAAATAAATTCAGTGCACACAGACTGAAGTAGTTTTAGTCTTTGGTACTTTTAATTGTGATGATTTTGGCTCACATTTAACAAAAACCCACCAATTCACTGTATCAACAAATTAGAATATGGTGACATGCCAATCAGCTAATCAACTCAAAACACCTGCAAAGGTTTTCTGAGCCTTCAAAATGGTCTCTCAGTTTGGTTCACTAGGCTACACAATCATGGGGAAGACTGCTGATCTTACAGTTGTCCAGAAGACAATCATTGACACCCTTCACAAGGAGGCTAAGCCACAAACATTCATTGCCAAAGAAGCTGGCTGTTCACAGAGTGCTGTATCCAAGCATGTTAACAGAAAGTTGAGTGGAAGGAAAAAGTGTGGAAGAAAAAGATGCACAACCAACCGAAAGAACCGCAGCCTTATGAGGATTGTCAAGCAAAATCGATTCAAGAATTTGGGTGAACTTCACAAGGAATGGACTGAGGCTGGGGTCAAGGCATCAAGAGCCACCACACACAGACGTGTCAAGGAATTTGGCTACAGTTGTCGTATTCCTCGTTAAGCCACTCCTGAACCACAGACAACGTCAGAGGCATCTTACCTGGGCTAAGGAGAAGAATAACTGGACTGTTGCCCAGTGGTCCAAAGTCCTCTTTTCAGATGAGAGCAAGTTTTGTATTTCATTTGGAAACCAAGGTCCTAGAGTCTGGAGGAAGGGTGGAGAAGCTCATAGCCCAAGTTGCTTGAAGTCCAGTGTTAAGTTTCCACGCTGAATTGAAGCAGTAATTAAAGCAAAAGGAGCCCCTACCAAGTATTGAGTACATATACATTAAATGAACATACTTTCCAGAAGGCCAGCAATTCACTAAAAATGTTTTTTATTGGTCTTATGAAGTATTCTAATTTGTTGAGATTGTGAATTGGTGGGTTTTTGTTAAATGTGAGCCAAAATCATAATTAAAAGAACCAAAGACTTAAACTACTTCAGTCTGTGTGTGCATTGAATTTATTTAATACACAAGTTTCACAATTTGAGTTGAATTACTGAAATAAATGAACTTTTCCACGACATTCTAATTTATTGAGATGCACCTGTATAAACGTTGCGTACACACAAAATGGGCATAGCAGTGTGCGTATGCTGTTTTCCACGCACATATCTGGACTTATAAAAAACAAACTTGGCGTAAATATGTGCGCACTGTACGGATGCTATTGACTGTGCGTACGCACTCTTTTGCCTGCAGTGAGAAACGTAATGAAGTAAGCAAGGATTTTAAACCGTTTTCATTTCGATATACACATTTACTCTCATTAATGGAGATACTGGATGATATTTAGCAATAAAAATTAATGTTAATGAAGGCACAAATAGTATTTACAGTCCATATCTCATATTTCCTTAATGTCTTGTACCTTTGACGGTGTTAAACATGGTGTCACGTGGATGGGAATATGCATGGAAATGATATGCAGATGAGGTTATGCATAGTAAAACTAGGCATTGTAAGCTCCATGTATGGTGATTTCTGGGAGGAGACGGGGTGGAGATGCACGTACACACAATCTTCTGCTGACTGGGATTTATAAAAGGATTTTTGTGCAGGTTCTAGCGTATGCATGGTTGTATAAATCTGAAAACTTTTGTGCGGATGCAAAATCTAGCTTTTGTGCGTACGTACACTTTTAGGATGAAATCTATGGAGAGTTTTATAAATGAGACCCCAGATCACTAAATGCGTGTTTTGTTTTTTTCTGTTTACCTTTCTGAAATGTTTCTACCAAAACTTTTATGATTTGAACACTTTGCTGCAGAACTGTTGCTGCCAGCATCCCTAAATGGTTCTTCTCTACACATGAATTTCTAGATCATAATGCTCAGAAACTCATCTGTAGTTGTTTATAGGGTTACTTGGTTGATTCTAGAATCTACTAGGTGCTTTAAGTAGGACTAGTAGTAACTGTAGTTGTTCTAATAATTGAAACATCAGTAACCCCTAGGACTGCATGATTGACAAAAATCATAATTGTCAATTATTCCCTTGAGATTGTAACTGTTTTATTAATAATGATTATTTTGAACAGATTTATGCCATTGTTTGTTTGAAGCTGCATGCCATATTTTTATATAAAATATAAATAAATAAATTATATATATATAAGGCTGAAAACACTCTTCCTGAACTTTTATTGCTTTTCTATAGCATTGAGCCTCAAATGTCAACTATACATTGGTTTGGTTTCTTCTTTAAACAAAAAAAGGTAAAATTATGCATGGCATAATAATGTTATACTAAAACTAAAATAAAAAAGAAAAAATGGTTTGCTAAAGCTATACATTTCATTTACAATTAAACAGACAAAATTTCAAATTACAGTAACATTTTACAGTACAACTTATATTATCAGGTCTCCAGACTAACATTCGAGAGCAGTGGCACCAGCACCTGATTTGGTAGCACTGAACATGTAATATTAAGTTTTGTCTCTTAGAAATACACATTAGAACAGGAGCTTGAGTTCAGAGTAGCAGGAGCTTGAGATGGGATGCAGATGTACATTTGACAGTACCATTGTGAAAACTGTAACAGCCATATCTTTTATACATAACCAAAAGTACAGCACCTCATTACCACTGTAAAAAAGTAGCCTAACTATATGGTTTCTATGGTGTTTGCAGTAGCAGTAGCCTAAAGACATTGTCAATTACAAATCCACATCAACTGATAGAATTAACAAAATAATGTAATTATACTCCATTACTCCATTAATTATTTGGCTTTAAACTAGTTTAAATTAAAGAGAGGTGATTTGTACTGGAGAACTCTGCGCTGAACTCGAGTGCTTCTTACTGGATTTCACAGCGTTGTTTAGTGCGTGATCGCGACTGGTCACTGTAATAAACGCATACGCTCTAAACTCGCGCTGCACTGTTTTCTTTTGAGGCGAGCGGATAAAAGGTCAGTGTGGTGCGCAGTTCAAACGAGTACCGCTATTTTGTTCCGCTTTTGACACGTTTGGCATTTAACGTATCTATCATGCTTAACAGAGTGACAACGACTATCAGTTAGACAAAATGTCTTTTATCCAGTGTGTTTGAGTTTGTTAAACCCTGCGCTGCAAACACCTCTTTAGCACACAGAATAATGCAAGTGGGCATTTTTAATTGCTTGTTTATTTTTGTAATCGCGGCTTTGAACGATTATGTAATCGTGGCATCCATAATCTTAATCGCGATTAGAAATTCGATCAATTGTGCAGCCCTCGTAACCCCTGGACTGGATTAATGAGTGGATTGATGCATAGAAATAAATTACAGGAAAGACATTAATCCTAATTTATTTTATTTTTCACCAGTGATCATTTCAGGGCAGGTGACTGAATGTAAAATTTGCTGTTTGATTGACAATGTAATTCTATTTATACGTAGAGTACAAATAATTTTACTTGCACTATAGATGCTGACTTAAATACTGATTATAGGATTCAGAACTTCGAATTGGAATTCCAGCATACACTCTTAATCATTTCTTTTTTTTTTTTCTGATCACCTTTAAGGTAAAACTACCCAGAAGAAAACTCCTTGGCAGCAGGCAGAGGTGCAGGCGGTGGAAAGGCACCTGAAGCCATTCATCATATCTGGCACTGTACCAACAAAGAGTGACTGTGAGAAATGCTTGAAAGCTGAACCAGAAGCTCTGAGGAACCGCGAATGGAAGACCGTAAAATTTTACGTTTATAATCGCATTATAGCTTACAAAAAGAAATTGCAGTGCAGATAATACTGTGAAGATGCAACTATCTGGCATTGCAGGTTTTGTTTAAAGAAGTTAAATCCACAGCGACATTTAAAGTAATTGAATAACTTTATTGTTAAACCAGTGCTTTTCAGCTTGTGGCCTTCATCACGGTCATCATAAAACATACTGCAAACAACATTTCAAATAGAGTGTCATGTTTGCAGTATGTTTTATGATGACCGTGATAAAGGCCACAAGCTGAAAAGCATTGTTCTAACAAAAGTTGTTCTAAAGTTGTAATTTTTGTTGGGATTCATGTCTGTGAAAGGAAGCATGCGTGAAAGTTAGTTAAAAGTTATATATATATATATTTTTTTTTTATATGATCTTTATTTTTTTACTTTTAGTATAACAGGACTTTTCAGGTTTTATTTTGAGGTTTTCATTTCAGTTCTTATGTGAAGTTTAACTCAATAAAAGTTGAATTCAGTCATTGTAATCTGAATTAATGTCTTGAGGTTCAATTAGTAGTAGGTTTATTGTAGTGATAAGTATCCGGTGAATGAGTAGTAGCTGATGCTGGGTGGTTGGCTGGGGCTGAACACCATTTAAAAGAAAATTACAATTATAGAAAGAATAATTTGAAGTGGAAAGATTTAAATGTTTGACTTGTGGGTATGATATGGGTTGGAACACATCCAGGCAATTATTCACTACTCCCAAACAATCCTTTGTATGTGAATGAAGAACTTGTTCACTGCAACATCAGTCCTCTTCAGTCACACTGATATTTCCAATCAAACGTAGGAACCATCAATCGGTCAATCCAACCAAAATTCTACATGTTGAGGAGATGGATTACATGCACAACACTAGTTCCTGGTTTCACAGGCGAGGCTTAAGGCTGGTCTCAGACTAAAATGCATGTTTGAGTTGTCCTAACTGAAAATAACTTGCACTGAAGGATCTTAAAATATGTCAGTGCCATTTTTTTTTTGTCTCAAGATGCACAACAGTAATGTTTTTGTTTTTTTCGAAGGCATTTTAATAGAAGCTGTTTAAATACCCTAATTTAAGTAAGGCCTACTCCTGGTTTAAGCTAATCTCTGTCTGTGAAACTGGGCTTAGGTGTTTTATGCAAGAGTGAAGCTTTGTATCACTAGCACCGTTTGCAGACCTCACTACATCTCCACATAAACTGATCTGTTAAATTTCACAATTTTAACTTTTGTACTACTAATAAACATTTTAATTCTACTTGGTTGTAGGTTAAACCCATTTTAAGAGCAAATGAACAAATGCAGTCTGAAGATTTACTTCATATAAATGCTTTTTATTTGTCATTAGTAATAATTGTTGATGCAAGGTCCCCACAAATCATGGGAATACGTGTCTATTAGTGTGTGCGTAAGGTCCCCACAAATCATGGGAATGTGTGTGTATTATGCAAATGATATGCATATAATATGCAAATTTGGTCCCTGTAAGTCATGTTCATCCGATTTTTCAGAAGTCCCCATTAAGCATGGTCAAGTCATTACTTCATCGATTCAGGTGTCTGAAGTCGTGTATAGGCTAAGAGAGCTATGGTTAGTGTCCCTAATTTTTTTCAGACCTGTAAACCCTTTAGAAAGGGTGGTCCCCACAAGTGATCATTATAAAGTTGGTCCCCATCAAACATGGAAACCAGTATGTGTGTGTGTGTGTGTGTGTGCTTTGCTGACCAGACTTCTGTTTGAGGAGGAGGCGTGGGCAATACATTCACACCTGTGTGTGTTCACTTTGACAGTCTAACAGAGACTACGAGAGATGGAGAAGAGAAGAGAAGAGGGAGAGACACTGGGTGAATTGAATACTGTATGTTTGTTATCTGTCAGTTATCTGTCTCCACTACCTGCTGAGCCAATACAGTACTAGGTACACAGTGGTTATTTAATGCACTCCATCAGACAGCACTGTATGTAAGCTTCTGTATTCACAATTGAATCACTGTGGATGTTTTCTTCTTCTTCTTCTTCTTCTTCTTCTTCTTCTTCTTCTTCTTCTTCTTTTTCTTTGCTATGCTGAGATATAAGGTAACAGTGTGTTCAGGACAGTACCCATTCACACAATAATGATGATTAATACAGTCAAGCTCAAGAGTATCACAAATTTCATACATATGAACTAACACACACCCAGGCACTACAGAGGTTGGCTGTTAAGGGCATATACACATATAGACGCCCTATTCGACCGCGCCAGGCATGTAGATGCGGCCGCCATCTTGGAACGGTCCACTTGACGTCATTCACCATACTGTAGGTTTGCACAGAGCTGTTGGGTTCACAGACCATCGACTGTGCAGGATTGTGGCATCTTTCGAATATTCAGTGATTACTATGGTGAATGACGTCAAGTTGACCGCTACAATATGGCGGACGGCAGTGGCGGCTGGTGGCAAATTTTCTAGGTGGGGCACCACATCCAAAAATTTTAGCATACATCCCGATATGATTTTTCCCAGTATAACAAAAAGAAAAGGATTAAGACATGAAACATTTTAAATAAAGAAAATTGTATTACCAAATTCAAGATTGAGGATGATTCTCACAAAACTAGCTTTTTTCAAGAAAAATGAAAACATTTTGTTTTTAATTTTAATAACAATTCAAAATTGATGTATACAGTGGAAAAGCAAAATCTGTGAGAAAAATAAATAAATGTTACATTTCTTTAGAGCATTTTCAATACTTATATAAATAACTACAAGTCAAGCTGCAGTACCAAGCAGGGCCACACGGAGACGCCAACAGACCACTATCCCAGTCGCCTTAAAGTCATATAAATATACACGGATCTTTATTCAGAATTATTAAAGAGAGCAAAACTCAAATTAAAAAAATAAATAAATAAAAAAAAGTAAATAAAAACATTATGAATTTGTTGAGTGTGGTGATCTGACGGCAGTTCAACATGACTGACCAGTGAACAGTTCCTCTGTCAGAGTGAATGTTGATGCCAATACACCACTGTACATAGCAAACTTCTATAAAAACACACTTCTTCAGCGAGTGTCCATTATAAAACACTTGCCAGACATGCGATCATACTGAAATGTGCTCATAAAGCTATCAGAGAGCGCACATACACGGCTTGTTTATTTGCACACTAATAATAAAGGACTCGCGCGCGTCTAATAATGTAAGTTACGATTCATGTATGTCACTGACTGTAATCGTCTTTACCTCCATTACAATCGTCATCCATAAAAACTTCACTGGTAAGATACTGGTTTGCTTTATTCAGCCCATACAGACTAGTCCTGACTTCATATTTCTTCTTCTTAGCGGTATGTTTGTCCCGACCAATCGCTGCACAAGTTAAGGTTAGGCATGATGAGGAAAGCTAGCCCTCCTGCAGAGATTGCATTGCAGTGGCTGCAGTTTGAAAAAAATAAAAAATAAAAAAATAAAAACGACTTTGTATGGAAGTCTATGGGAACTCTCGGGCCGATTCTCAGTCTGACAGAAATCGCCCAAAAATGGGCGGTACTACACATAACTCGACGCTGATTGGACTATATTTCCAGAGGCAGAACAAACAGTCTAGAAGAGTGAAAGCTAGCGTAACACTGTGACTGAATGTGAAAGGAAAAAAATCCCTCCCTTTTGCGGTGCGTCGCCCGATCGCCCTAATGGAGAAACCGCCCCTGGCGGACGGTTTATACTTATAGCGGCCCATAGAAACAGTCGCTAATGAGGCATCTACGTATTTCTATGGTTAAGGGTACCTGATAGTTGCGTCACATATGCTATCATACACCTGTAGCTATATCCAAATACAGTCGCATACTGCTATCACTGAAACAAGAATAAAAGGTTTCCCAGATGAGGTATATGTCTAAATTTATTGGATACAGAGGTCCAGTGCTTTTAAACAAACTTTAAACAATAACTTTAAAACGGTTTTGGACTTTGAATCGAAAACAAACGAAACTAACATTATTGTTTTCACGCTGAGTCGCTCAAACTAATTAACTAACCCCATTATCACTCTTGACTACAGCGCAGCCCAACGCAAGCGATGTTATGCTCGGATGTGGATTCCACGTAAATCTGACAATGTAAACGAGTGTGAACAGCCAAAGTTTTCAGAAGAAAGGAATAATTTATTAGTGTAAGCATTAGCCTAATGCACAAAAGATGTATGTTTATTGGTATAGTACCATTTCGCACCATAAAATGTAAATTTTACATCCTATTAAGTGTATTCCCAGTTTGACATCAAAAGACAGTAGGTTTTTAAAATAAATGTATTTATTTATTTGTTTATTTATTATAATTTAATTTTATAAATAAACGCTGAAACTATACTCAAAAGATATCAAAAGAAAACAAAACAATTCAAAAGAAAATTATGTCTTGCAGCAGTCTAGTCAAATTTAAATAATTTAATGTTATTACGGAGATGTTTTATGATGTGGCTCATCTAGATACTTTCAAGATTACTTTTAAGTTTAACAGCTTTTGATCATAAACATCAGGAGATCGAATTAGTCTCCAATTAACAAATACTCAATCATGTGGATCTTGTAAGCCAAATGATAAAACAAGACGCTTCAATTCGATTAGCTCCAGTACCATTAGACTGTCTAACATGTATTATTCTCAAATCGTATCGATTAACGAACAGCTCTCTCTTAGCTTTGTCAAAGGCAGGCCGCGGGTTTCGCTGCTTCGTGGGCTAGACCATAAGATAAAATCTAAACCTTGATCATTGCCGTCATTGAATTAACTGCGCGGCTATTTCTGATCAGACGAGTATGTGTTTAATCAAGGTGTCAAAGCTTTTCGTGATTCTATTATGGCTGCCATAGCTGACTGTCCTGCCCGAGGGCATTTACAACCAGCACGAATTTCTCGCAACACAAGGGCAACAGGTGCATCAGACTTGCCTGTGGCAAAGTCTCTGATCTCAGTTGTCTGTTAAGTAGCGTGTAGGCGATTTTAATGTAGCCCATTATAGAATGACAGTTCTGTTTAGTGCATGGTATGAATATAGTATAATTTCAAATATACACAGTCTATTAGAACACCTATCTATCAGTCATCTATCAGGATTTTCCTTCAAATGTCCATTTTTCCCCCTCCCTAAATTGACTGTATTCAAAAGCAGGGTTTTTGATGAAGGATACACAATACTGACTCAAAGAAAAAAACATGACTATGCACCTTTAGATTTTTTTAATATATATATATATATATATATATATATATATATATATATATATATATATATATATATATATATATATGATTTATCAAGGTCTTTGTTTTAATCACTTGAGTCATTCCGTTAATTAGGATATAGGCTACTTGTAACATTTTTCAAACATGATCGAAGTGGGAATTATTCATGTCATTGCAATGCATCCTGTATCATTTATCCTTGTAGTTTGTACTTTGTAGAGAAATGCCTTTGTGGAGCTGAAATGACATATTTTCGGTAGAGAAAGGGTATAAAGCAAAGCTCACAGTTTATGATGCGATGTGATTTAATCTTGTATGCAATAGGTCCTACGTTCTCCTTTCACTTTATGAAACATTACGGAAAAACGTATCTGTTGGATGGTATAAAAATCTTGGGAATGGGATTTCAATCCTATTTTGGAAAAAAAAAAAGAAAAAAAATACATATATATATATATATAATGGGATTAAACAAACCATCATCTATCGATCTATCAATCTATTTATTTATTTACTTATTTATTTATTGTATACACATTTCGTTCGTAACAGGGACGTCAGCGTTATCACCAAGGTGAAACTTCTGGCGCTTCACACCTTTAATCCACTCCTCTGCGCCCCCACTGGTACGCTATCCTTTTAAAGCCCCGCTTGATCTTTGAGGTTCACCAGGGTGAACTTCTCATCAAGCAGAACAGAATGTATCTCGACCGGATGCTCCCCGAACTCGAAATGGGCCCCACCACAATGATGCTCGAGAATCAACAGTACCACTACGTGCCACGTCAGCAGAAAAAGCCGCGCAGGACGTTTCATTGCCCCGTGTCGGGTCCATCAAGCCCGGTGTCAGTAGAGTCTGAATCCAGCTGCTCAAGCCCGGAAGCGAAAGCGCCCGTGGAAACTCGAGTGAGACGTCCTCTAAATGCGTTCATCATCTGGACCAAAGAGGAGCGCAGACGCTTAGCGCAGCTAAATCCTGACCTGGAGAACACCGACCTCAGTAAAATACTTGGTGAGTGCGACACTTTTGCTGTAATTACTTGTGTTAAATTAAAACATTCTGTCGGTTAGAACTGTAATACGGTAATATAAATTTGATATTTGTTTGTATATGAAGACTGAAATAAAATGATCAGTGTAATATTACTATATCCGTAACTTATAGGCTCCTCTAATATTGTTTAAACTAAAAAAAAAAAAAAAAAAAAATTTTGTTATAGGTAAGACATGGAAGGCCATGTCTCTGGCAGAGAAACGTCCTTATATGCAAGAAGCAGAAAGACTACGAATCCAACATACCATTGACTATCCCAACTACAAATATCGGCCCCGTCGACGAAAGTGCAATAAACGTGGCAGCAAGACGGCTTTAAGTGAGACTGTCAGTTCTCCAAATGCCTCTTTTCACCTTAGCTATATGTTACAAGGTCAAGACGCACAGAAACCATACAATCAGATAAACTCCTATAATCTCCCACACAGTGGGTTTTCATTCGAAAACCACTCTTCATCATACCACTTTGAAGCAATATCATCAAACGGAAACATGATGATTCATGGTGGTGCAACATTACTGAACTCTTCCTCTGTACATCTACCTCTGGTTACTTACTCAGAGTCGCTGTTGTATTCGCAGCATTCTATGCAGCAAAATGGGGTGGAACTCTGTGATCGGTGGGGAATGGAGGTATGTGTATGTGTACTGTGTTTGGGTGGACCTTCTCTGGAGTTCTACCTAGAACGAGTGAGATCGGACATGTTGGACCAGCTTGACCGCAGTGAATTTGACCAGTACCTCAATCCAGCACAGCCTGTGGACCACAACAATGAGTGACCAGAAACATAAACTCTGAATACTGCTTCCATCCAGAGAATGGTGAAAGTTTTTTTTTTTTTTTTTTTTTTTCTACTGCCAGTGTAATGAATTGTGAGACAGTGGATACTGAATGTATGTTAAATAGTTTTTATTTATATGTAATGCAAACGTTGCTGGTCATGTCAGTGTTTAACTTTAGTTCAATGTGTATTTTTATTTTTTTTAAAACTTGAGAAAAAGTTATCTTTTAGGATAATATAAATAAAATATCTGTCAATATATGGGATGAAGTGCATCAATGCTTTAGATGTTGTGTTAGTTAATTGGCAGACATTTTGTCACATACTGCCTAAATATTTTAAAAACTACATCACCTCTATATTTATATAATAAATATATAAATAAGTAATAAATAAATAAAGCCACAATCATTTCTGCAACCAGTAAAGCTAGCCAGTATTTGGCTAACCAATGGCTCCTTCCCTTTCAGGGAGAAGAGAGCAAAAAAAAACAAAAAAAAAACACTAGAGCTTTTAGAGTTTGACTTCATTTTAAATTGGAGTTTGACTTTAAGTAAACCTTTGGTACAAGTATCACTAACAGTTATCCTCCAAAAACATCTGTTTTTCTCAAATTACATTTACATAACATATATATGGTCCTCTATTCTGATTGGGGGGGGGGGTGTAGAATTGTATTGTAAAGAATTGTAGAATTGTGCTATAATACCCTCTACAAATACAACTAAATACATACACTATAAACACTTTAAAGGAAGTGTAAAAGATGTTTTCTCTGCTTTGGAGGGATGATCATTTTTAAGTCATTCCCTATTTATTGCATCAAAATTTGTTAAAGCTTTACTATAGTTAGGGGTGGATAATTTTATCAGCTGTTTATTATTCATGCAACAATACATATTACTGTTACAGTTTTTGTTAATAACCATTGCTATATTAGATGATAAGTTTGTCTAGTGCTCTTATGAATGTTTTTTAGCATGACTTGTGAAAATTTAACAACTGAATTTAATATCTAATTTTAACATATAATTTAAATTAACTAATTTAACACTGAATGGCATAGCATAGACTTCTACATGGCTAGTGTTTGCGTATTTCATTTCATTCTGGAACCTACTTGTTTTACAGATCTGTGTACTAGTGTCAAATGATACTGTTTTGACAACGTTGATAACATTTCTGACCGAATGTGGTATCAGTGTCAGCAATAACCTGTCCACTCACTGGCTTTTTTGATTACTGTCAGTAAGTTTAAGTGCCGGCGATTCAGTGTTGCCAGATATTGCTATTAAAACAAACAAAAACCGAAAAATAAAATAAAAATAAACCGAATTATTTCAGATCGTTTGCAAATAAGATAATATAAAGATATTACTGACTAATCCACTCCTCTGCGCCCCCACTGGTACGCTATCCTTTTAAAGCCCCGCTTGATCTTTGAGGTTCACCAGGGTGAACTTCTCATCAGGCAGAACAGAATGTATCTCGACCGGATGCTCCCCGAACTCGAAATGGGCCCCACCACAATGATGCTCGAGAATCAACAGTGCCACTACGTGCCACGTCAGCAGAAAAAGCAGCGCAGGACGTTTCATTGCCCCGTGTCGGGTCCATCAAGCCCGGTGTCAGTAGAGTCTGAATCCAGCTGCTCAAGCCCGGAAGCGAAAGCGCCCGTGGAAACTCGAGTGAGACGTCCTCTAAATGCGTTCATCATCTGGACCAAAGAGGAGCGCAGACGCCTAGAGCAGCTAAATCCTGACCTGGAAATCCTGACCTGGAGAACACCGACCTCAGTAAAATACTAGGTGAGTGCGACACTTTTGCTGTAATTACTTGTGTTAAATTAAAACATTCTGTCGGTTAGAACTGTAATACGGTAATATAAATTTGATATATATATATATATATATATATATATATATATATATATATATATATATATATATATATTTTTTTTTTTATATATATGAAGACTGAAATACAATGATCAGTGTAATATTACTATATCCGTAACTTATAGGCTACTCTAATATTGTTTAAACTAAAAAAAAATAAAAAAGATACTGTTTTGACAACGTTGATAACATTTCTGACCGAATGTGGTATCAGTGTCAGCAATAACCTGTCCACTCACTGGCTTTTTTGATTACTGTCAGTAAGTTTAAGTGCCGGCGATTCAGTGTTGCATATTGCTATTAAAACAAACCGAAAAATAAAATAAAAATAAACCGAAATTATTTCAGATCTTTTGCAAATAAGATAATATAAAGATATTACTGACGCTAAACTGCAACGTCCTACTTTGTTAACTTTTTAAAGTGTCAAATTAAGTGGAAAAGACAAGTCCAAAAACGGTGTATATAGCTGGATATGGCAACACACGGAGGGTGAGCCCGAGTCCTCCCTCACTCACAACTCTCTCAAGAAGACTCGTTCACTCCGGCAGCGTCTCATTTTCATACCAGGGACGCTAAACATTCTTGCAAACTGTCTAAACTGAATTATACATGTCGTGCAGACATTTATGTGAAGAGTTTAACAGCAAATTAGTCATTCAGAGAACAAATTTTATTTTTGAACATGAGAAATTTACCGAGGTCCGGACCTCGGTGACCTCATAGCTGGCTACGGGCCTGTTTACCAGTATCAGAACAGGGACTGTTCAACGTTTGTACACTCTAAAAAATGCTGGGTTGTTTCACCCCAATTTTGGGTCAAATATGGACTAACCCAACTTTTGGGTTAAAAATTGAATGTAAAAATTTAACCCAACAGCTGGGTTAGTCCATATTTGACCCAAAGTTGGGTTGAAACAACCCAGCATTTTTTAGAGTGTATCACCCTGTTTGTCTCTGGGCATTCTAGACGGTTAGTATTTCTCCCAACGAGCAGCAATAGCGGTGAAGAAAATCCACTATAATTTTAATATATGTCAGTGGTGCCCTTTTCATTTAAAATAATAATAATAATAATAATAATAATAATAATAATAATAATAATAATTGTATTGATTTTTATGTAGTAATTGATTGATACATTGTTTATGAAATATCTTGAGAATATATTGAATTGTTTTGTATTTTTTGAAATTCAATTAAAAAAAAATGTTATATAAATAAAAAGTTTGACACTTTGCTTTTGAAAGCTTTTTGTGACCAATTTATTCCACCTAAGTTACACTCTTTCAACATCCAACATTCAAGTCGTCCCATTGCCATAGGTCTCGTAATCTATTATTTGGTTGTAAATAACAGGATTCATGTGTAGGCTTTACATGCAAACAAATAATTTTTTTATTAAATTAACTTAATTATACTTAAATTGAAATTTAATTGCTGACGAGAGATTTAATATTATTTCTTGTGAAATGTTTGTCATAAATACATTAAGCAGTTATCATAATTGACAGCAAAGACAGTTATATTATTTCTTTATTATTTCTTTATTTACACTGTAAAAAATCCAATTAACAAATTGTTGGAAGGGCAAAAATATTTAAGTTGAACTAATTTTATTTCTTGGGCTTAGTTGTGAAGACATATTATATTAAGTCTGCACAAATATATTTTAAAAACATGAAATGAATGGTTATGTTCAAATCCAGTCAACATTCAGAATGTCAATGTTTGACTGAACTAATAAAAACAAATCCAGCCAACACTGAGATCATTCCGCACGTGCACAAGCCTGAGTGACTTCGCGGAAGAAACAGCGCCGCCATCTTGTCTAGTTAACGCTCAGGTAAGTCCCACTTAATAAATGTTATGTTTAGACCTAATTTAATTATAAAATCATGCAAATATTTTATTTATTTATTTATTTATTTTTTTGAGTGGATCTTTAGAAAGTGTTTAATGAGTTGTACGGTATATCCGAAGAAAAGTCGATAGCTTTCATGTGTATGTCAAGTTCAGGCGTCAGGTAAGTGGCACTGAATAAATATTTGTACTTGGACTGAATTTATCAAAACGTATATTATAAATGTGTAAATAATTTATTTAAAACGTATATATTTATACACAAACATGCAACATATATAAAAACATTGAATAAGCATTGTATGATAGGGAAATAAGTGAAGGGAATGTGGTCTTTCACCTTGTTTAATCCATAAAACACTTAATGTCAAAAGCTGTGTTACTATAATGAATTTTAGCTAATTTTGGCGTGTTGGATGATATTTTTGTGTTTCCGTAACGTGAAAAGATATGAAGAGACCCAGCAAACATGCCCCTTTGGGCTGCCCGCGTGGGCAAGATTTTTTGCAGGGCACGTGTGGGCCCCACACTATGGGGCCCGTGTGGGGCCCGAGTGGGACAGCCCAAAAGTGTGGGTTGAGTGTGGGCTGGCCCACACAAAGCAGAGTGGGCCCCCAATGGGGCCAATTGTGGGCACATAACATGCCCACAGGTATGTCCACACTGTGGGCTGGGTGTGAACACAGTGGGGCAAGTGTGGGTACACTGTGGGCTGGGTGTGGGCACAGTGGGGCAAGTGTGAGTACACTGTGGGCTGGGTGTAGGCACAGTGGGGAGAGTGTGGGCACACTGTGGGCTGGGTGTGGGCACAGTGGGGAGAGTGTGGGTACACTGTGGGCTGGGTGTGGGCACAGTGGGGAGAGTGTGGGTACACTGTGGGCTGGGTGTGGGCACAGTGGGGCAAGTGTGGGTACACTGTGGGCTGGGTGTGGGCACAGTGGGGAGATTGTGGGTACACTGTGGGCTGGCTGTGGAAACAATGGGGAAAGAGTGGGATACTGTGGGCCAAAATATGCCCTCTATTTGTCCTTAACAAATAACAAATGTAATTTGGTCCTGCTAAGTAGTGTCCCAGCCGAAAATGTGTACCTAGGGCCCCAGCTCACAGTATGCCCACACTTTGGAGGGAAATGTGGATGATATTTCCCTCCAAAGTGTGGGCATTCCGAAAAACGAAAATGTGTTGTGATTGGTTAGCTGTCGCAGTGCGTTGTGATTGGTGAACAGCTTAGACGGTGTTTCAGTACTGCCCCGCCACTTGCCAAAACAGCAAGTTCGTCAATATTGCCATATCAATTCAGACCCCGAGAATATTGAACAAGAGGACCGTGCAGAACCTGTGCGCGCACGGATATTGCAAGACATATTAAAGTAGTAACAATATTGTTTTTTTTTTGTTTGTTTTTTTTTTTGTTTTTTTGGCTAAATCACGTTTTAGATAGGATGTCAACAACAGCTTAAAAATAATTGCATTTACTATGTACAGATAAGTGCAACGGTAATGTGTATTATGTTTATTGTTCTTTAATTCTAACATTATAACATGAATTGCAGTGAAACTGTTATACAGTTGAATTTATTTAGACCATAGTTCCACAGAGTTACACTATTTGTGGTGGCATATAAATGCAGATTCATTCTCTGCCAGCAGGAGGCGCTGTTGGAGCGGGAGTGAGCGAGGTTTCTCCGGTAACGGTGTACACAAAGCAGAGCTCCGCTCACAAACACTGCTTTATCAGACATTACATGCAAGATGAAATGAAAATGACATCCACAATTTTCTGAAGACAGTCGGTTTCCATCAGAAATACAGTGATATAAAAACACCCGCACCGGGTTTCGATTTTGAAACGTGCATTTGAGTTTCCGTAGGCGGGATTTATTTTAATGATATTCTAATTGGCCAATTTGTGATGTCACAAATACAGGAAAACAACTTTGTAGTCCAAACGAGCCATTCGTTGTAGTTCTTGAAAAAGGATTTTTTTTTTAAAAAAACGAAATATCTCTCTTTGGAGTTGACTTTGAGATTTGTATCTTTGTAGATCTTTTTATGCCCAAACATACACACTACACACTGACTAAAATTCAAAAAGTGAAAAAGCATAATAGGACCCCTTTAAAAGATGCTGTTTTGGTGCTTAAGAAACATTTCTTATCATCTCGAAAAACAGTTGTGCTGCTTCATTTGTGGAAAGGGTGATGTATTTTTTTTTTCAGGATACTTTGAAGCATTTTGTTTTATGCGTCCCTGCTGAATACAAATAATTTCTTTAAAAAAAAAAAGAAAAAGAAAAAAAAAACTTTCTGACCACAAAATATTGAACAGTAGAATATACTGAATAGTTTTATAAAACAGAACAATGACCAATTATAACTACATCAGAACATTACGTAGATATTATAGATAATTATAGATAAATCTCCTAAGGGGAACCAGTAGCGCTCTGCCGGATCTCTGAACTTCTGGTTCTTCTGCTCCTTCCACCGCCCAAGTCTGGCTGTATCTGGCGGTATCTACGTGAGAAAGAAAACAACAATTAAAATGTAAATATGTATATTAGCTTTAATTTAAAAAAAATAAAATAAAGAAACAAAAAAATAGAGTTAACCCAAGCGCAAAGCTTATGCTTGTGTTTTCCTGACTGTTAGGGCATACCTCAGGAAGTCTCTCGGGGCACTAATATTTTTTTGTGGAACTTTTTTTTAATGTTAAACATAAATGTTTGCTTTATTGATGGCAGAGATACAGAGAGAGAGAGACAAAAAGTGTGAATGAACTGCATGACTAAATGTGACAATGACAGATCAGTGGTTGATTGAGACTGAGATTGAGAGTGAGATTAAGGGAAAACAGTGAATGAAAGTCTAAAATAATTCATATACAACATTTTCAAATTTCTGTTGACTCAGTTGTTGTAGGCAAATGTAACATATCCAATATGTGTGTGTTGTGTTAATTTTTTCCCACTTCAGCAACATTAGACATTATTGAGTACATAATTAAAGACGGTGTTAACACATGATTAAGTTATATTCTGGCAATATAACCACTTTTATTAACTTACATTACGGTGTTCCCTCGTTTTGAGACTATTTCCCAAGTGGATGTATGAGTCACAGATGAAAATGGCTTGTTATTGTAATACAGTAAGTAAGTAATACAGGTTTGAAACAACAAGAGAGTGAGTAAATGATGACAGAACTTTCATTTTTGGAAAAACAGGCACTTTAAGAAATTACTAATGACTTTAACTTGATGCATGAATATGCAGCTTTAAAAACATTTAAATGTACTTGCATGACAAAAGATGCAGCAACTTGTTCCTGGTGGCTTTTTATCTGCAGCTGACACAAACCAAATAGAGAAAAAGAGGAAAAATCAATGAATATCAGTGAAATATTGCATATATCAATGCAAATTAAAATGTATTTTTGTTTTGACACCTTTGAGAAGAGATGCAGGATGACTGCTAGGTTGATCACTTACAAGAGTGGTGTCTTGGAGGACCAACATCCTGCAGAGTTTATCTCCAGCCTGTCCACACACTTCTCTTCCCCTGCTGTGTTCCGGTGAGGTTCGGGAACAAGATGACTCGCGAGTGCCTGTCCTGTGCGGGGACAATCGAACTCTCTGCTGAGATACCCACTGCCAGGGGTATCAGAGTGTGTTATGAAATCAATAAATAACGGCTACACGCTTCAGTTCTTCCACAGACTGCCCCGTTTGAACAGTGTGTTAATGTCCACTGTACGGAAGCGGAATGCCTCAGTTCTGCGAGAGGAAATACACAATGTTCTAGCAAAGCGCGCTGTAGAGGCAGTGCCCCTCACAGACCACAAGAGCAGCTTCTACAGTCATTATTTTCTGGTGCCAAAGAAAGACGGTGGACTCTGCCCAATCTTGGACCTGAGACCGCTGAATCGCGCGCTTTCAAAGCGCTTGTTCAAAATGATTACGCTGAGACAAATCCTCTCACATATCAGACCGGGAGATTGGTTTATCTCCGTGGATTTAAAGGATGCTTATTTTCACATTCAGGTAGCCCCCGCCACAAGCGCTTCCTGAGATTTGCATTCGAGGGGATAGCGTACCAATTCACGGTCCTGCCCTTCGGCTTATATCTGGCCCCTCGTGCGTTTACGAAATGCATGGACGCTGCTCTCTCTCCTCTGAAGCAGAGCGGAATGCACATCCTGAACTATCTCGACGACTGGCTAGTCTTAGCCCAATCAGATAGCGCGCTGCTCAGTGGCAAGTTCCGACTCCTCGCTCATATTCAGAGCTTAGGGTTGACTGTAAATATGAAAAATAGCATGCTGGTACAGAGCCAGAACATCTCCTTTTTAGGAGTGGAGCTGAACTCAATCAATATGCGAGCGCATCAGGTGATTGGAATTCGGGCCAGGTGATTGCAGACTCACCTTAAAGCCTAGAAAAGGCTATGTGCCTAAAGTGTTTTCAACTCCATTTAAATTGCAGGTCATAACACTATCTGCTTTCTGCCCCGAAACACCGACCGGGACGGAGCCGCTTAATACACTCCTACTGTGCCCTGTACATGCGGTGCGTACTTATATCGAGCGCTCTAGACAGTTCAGACTCTCAGAATAGCTATTTGTATGTTTTGGTGGATGTACAAAAGGACTGCCTGTGTCCAAGCAAATGCTGTCACACTGGATCGTCGACGCAATTGCTTTGGCTTATAGCTCTAAGGGCGTGGAATGTCCTATAGGGGTTCAGGCCCGCTCAACCCGCGGACTCGCGTCCTCGTGGGCCTGGGCAAATGGCATGTCTATTCAGGACATTTGTATGGCGGCAGGCTGGTCGTCACCCAGCATTTTCGCGAGGTTTTATAACCTAGATGTGTCGTCGCTTGCCTCGCATGTGCTGTCAGTGCAAGCAGCGCACGCACCTATTCAGCCTCAGCTATGATCTGAGATGTGTATCAGTGGTTTCGACTAGGTCGTATACACCCTGTATTGATGCACCACCAATTCAATGCTTTCCCTATCAGTTTATCACAGTGTTATGATATAGTTCACCATGTCTTTTAGGACTTGATCACCATCATACTCTGCTTACTGAGCACTGGTACGGCAGCTGCAGCATAACACATGATTTCATAGAAATTAAACAATTTCAACTAATCTATATGTGAAAGCGCCGAAGCCGCCGCCATTTCACATTCTCTGTTTCACCGGAGTTAACGCCGCCCCTGGTGTGATGCGGCATCATCTAGTTGCCGCGCCTCCCCTGACTTTTACATGGTTTCAACTAGGTCCTGTAGACCTGAGCTGTGTTTACCAAGAGCACCAATATCATTGCCGCTCTCATTACGGCTCCGAATGTGAAATTTGACATACTTAGTCGAGCCAGGCTCCATCGCTGTGACACGGCGGGATTTTATACGTTCCCATAGCAATGTAGAGTGACTGAATTGAAGGGGAATGCTCTCGGTTACTCACGTAACCTCGGTTCCCCGAAATGAGGGAACGAGACATTGCTCTTATTGCCGTGTCACCAACCCTATCTCACGACGAATTCATACTAATTCGTACGAATTAACCAAGTGGCTAAATCGTACGATATCGTACAAGCTGGGTCGTACGAAATCGTACGATTTGTTCATTGCATTTAGAATAAGCCCATCAAGACGAATTCGTACTAATTCGCACGAGTTAATAAAATGGTTAAATCGTACTATATGGTACGATTTGTTCTTCGCGTTCAATAAGCGTGACCCAACTCTCGATAGGAAAACATCGCGATATTCTCCTGCAGTTTACACGTGCCACATCTCGGTAATTAGGCTGTCACACGGTGTCCCGATGTTCTGTATAAAGTCCATAATATGCTCTTAATTAATCCGATATGCTCCTAATGTTTGCTGGATTTTTTTCAGTCATCTCTACTACTATTTTTGTTAAAAAATGGAGCATATACTGCTAGCTGGGGTAATTAAACGTTAGCGTTAGCTTGCACTGATCTTCGATCAGTTTGTCATGTTCATATTGGTGGAATTAATGGAAGTAGTAACCACCACTGTACTTCTATTGCTATTTATTAGTTACAGCACCATAACAGCAACCCTTACTTTGCTTTTACCATAGCTACTTTGGTTTTACTGTTGTATTTTGTAGTTAAAACACAAGCAGTTATCACATTAACTGTAGTTCTACCTTATGTATTGTAAAAGCACAGTTATCACAACACTTGCCTTACTGTTAAATCCTTTTATGTAAATGCAAAAATTGTAATGTAATTGAATATTTTTTCTGTCTTGCAGTTACTTCAGATCCCATTCTACTCACTCATCCATCTATTCCATCTACTCTTCCAACAATCCAACCCAACAGCTCTTTTAAGAGCCATCATTCGCAAAAGCTCTCATTCTCTCTCACACACACACACACACACACACACACACACACACACACACACACACACACACTCTCTCATTCTCTCTCCCACACACACACACACACACACACACACCCTCTATCCCTCTTCTTTTCCTCTGCCTTCTGTCCTATCTTCTGACTTTTCCTTGCCTATTTCTCTTTGCACTCTTTCTTTATCTTCTTCAATATGGCATCTTGTCAGAACTCAGGTTTTGACCAGTTATGTCAGGAAGCTGCAAATATTACGAGGGAGCTTGAACTCAAAGCTGCCAATGCTGCACTTGAAGCAGCTACCAGGGAGGCTGAACAAATTCTACAAACATTCAACCCTCCACCAGTAATGTTGAATACATTTCAGTTAAATTTTTTGATTTTCATGTTAATGTACATTAATTTAATTTTTATTCAATTTAAATTGATTTATTTGTTAATAGATTTATAAGTCCATGCTTAACATAATTTTATCAATTTTATATATATATATATATATATATATATATATATATTAGTGCTGTCAATCGATTAAAAAATTTAATCGCGTTAATCACAGTCATGGACTGTGATTAATCATAATTAATCGCACATTTAAAATACTAGGATTTACCTGTAAATGTGTTTAAATGAAATGCATGACAAACTAGTTTAAGGAAACAGAACCTTTCACACTTCTGCCAGGTATGAGACATAATCCTTATTATTCTTTTATCATTATTCATTTGTTTTTATTCAGCCATTATCAGTCTTTATACTGGCAATAAAACGTTTACCAAGCCACATCGCTTCAATCCCAGTTTACATTTACCCAACTAATATCAAAAGTATTTCTAAATAAATACAACAAAACATTTTCTTGCGACCTTACGTGAAGTATTATGACAAAATGCATTAAGAAGAAGAATTGGACCTGTTCTGCAGCTGCATTAGCGCTAACATTAGCATCATGCTTCATAAGACAATTTATGAGATTAATAGTACACTTTTACTCAGAACTCACTTTAAACCACCATCGAGTGTTTGTAATAACTTCCTTTTACGATCACATGTGGAATTTGGTCGTTTACTGTTGTTAAAATATGCTCTTTATAGCCTTTTATTTCGCTGCACAAATTAGCATAGACGTACACATTCATCTCAAGAAAATCACATACAAATATCCTATCGTAATTGTGTGTTTATTATCTTATATAATCTATAGTGGCTGTTCTTGTCATGTTTATTTCTGCTGTGTAAAAGCCTTAACGTGTGTTCTGGCTGAAACTCACGTTGTTTGTGATGTTTACAGCCGCCTCTCTGTTCTTAAGTTGCCAGGGATACATTCCAACTATAATACACATTAGTAAAAGGATCTGTTTTAATTTTCATTTGTCTATATACACTTTGGGCGGCCGCGGTACATTATAAAAATAGCCCAAAAAACCGCAACCCGCGGCTCTGTAATTTTTCCCGCGACTGTATTTTCAAAATAACCCACTTGTGCCGTTACCCTGGCAACACTGGTTCACTGTAACCTCATCACACACTGATAGATAACCTTATGCGCTGCAATGACGGGAAGAAGATGGGGTCAAGCATTATCACATGATTAATTTGCGTTAAAAAAATATTAACGCGTTAAAGATTTTAGATTAATCGCATGCGTTAACGCGTTAACGTTGACACCCCTAATATATATATATATATATATATATATATATATATATATATATATATATATATATATATATATATATATATATATATATATAATATGATGTTGTTGTTTTTTTCCCCCCTTTTTTTTAGCTAAATAAAAGGAAGACCAAACGTGCCTGCACCAGCCTTCTCAAACCAGTCTCTTTTGTGGAGAGGGATGAGTTTGGGCATCTTGTGTCTAAACGGAGAAGGCCAAAATTTACAAAGACAAACATTTCTGATGGTATGCCTGTCTTATATTTTGCACATTTTTTTCTTGCAGCTTAAACGTTTTTTTTTTTTGTTTTTTTTTTCTCTGGTAATGTGTAACATCATCATTGTTCTGTACTGCATGTTTCTTTAAATCACAAATAAACCTGTTTTTTATTATTAGTTTTTTTTTTTTTAGGTACAAAGATCAACAATTCAGCTATATCATCATCTTTGGAGTCTGGGCAAGGAGACATTGATCATGGTGAGTTATTACACCAACACTTCTAAAAATAACTAGTCATGCAAAGTTATTATTGACATTTTGTTATGTTCCATTGTTCTTAGATGAAATTCCATCACTCTCTTCTCGCGCTGTTTGTCCAGCAGTCGAAGACATAGGTTTGTATATGTGTCTTAATATATTTAAAGAGAGAATATAATTACTGCTTTGTAATGGTCAGTGTAACCGACTGCCATGAACACTATAATTACATTTAGTTTTTTTCTAATACAGAAACTCTTCATCAAGAGGTAGAGGATCTGTTAGCTGATACTGAAGACATTCAATGTTCAAATCCGACTTCCTCAAACGCATGGTCAGTTCGCATGGCCCAGACTAAAAAGAAGTGGGCAGCTTGGAGGCCAGAGATGGTGGAGTGTTTATTAACAGCTGAGTATACGGCAGCACTGCCGACTGAAGCAATCTGTTATCCGCTGTAAAGATTGCATTCCTAAACAGCTGTACTGTGCAGAATGTGATATTTTGGCCCATGAAAGGAAACTTCCCAACCGAGAGACAGATGTGGAAGGTTTTTTTCGGCCCATATCCCCAAAAATTTTGGTTAAAGTGGATATTGAAGGCCAGTTCCAATTTGAGGAAAAAGGTATGTAATTCAGCATTTTTAGAATTATATAACCTTGGACTCTGTCATGTGAATTTCCATGTAGTCATAATAATGCAGCAATGTTATTTATGATAAAGGTTGAGTTTTCTTGCCTATAAATTTGTGTCCAGATTGCCTTTTGAAGCTGGCTGCTCCTGGAATGTCTAGACAGTCCTTCACCAGTTTACTGGAACAGCGGACACAGTTCTTTGGCAGAGTAATAATTGAATTAATTACCGAATGATTTCTATTTCATCTTTTCATTTTTGGGAGTGAGCTATTTCTTATTAGGGTTTATGATTTTGTTTTGTTTTTGTGTGTGTTTTGTTGTTTTATAGGATGGAAAGATATGTGCAGATGCTTTTCAAAGAAGTTTTTTCGAATGGAGATACTGCCAGTTTGAAATTGATCAGCTCTGTGGACTGAAAGTGTTTGACTGTCCAGCCTGTTCTCCATTTATGCTCGCTGTGTCAGTAGATGGTAACAGGAAATTGTATCGCTTCAAACGAGGGTAGGGGAAATTCTGTTTCTGTGCCAAAAGCATTTCAAAATAATATGTAATACCAATATTATTAAATATAATAACTTTTCATTAAATAATGATGTAATTATTTTCAAGGGATGAAGATCATGGCCTGTTCGAGGGTGTCTTTGTCTGTGAGGATGAAGATGTTTCCAAGTTTGTAGACTACATTAATGCTAAGACAAAGCACGTAAGTTATATTGTTGTTTTGTCTTGGTGCATTCTAAAATTGTATTCCCTAAAAAAAAAAACAAAAGCAATGCAAATTTTTACCTAAACGCAATAGCAAAATTAAGACCAATGCATTGAATTGTCATATCTTGCTATCTTGCATGGCTTACAGTAAAGCAAAAATTCAAAAGAACTTGTGGTCATTTGAAATGTGTCCTTCTTTTGGCCTATTATGTACACATTTCTATTTCCTTTTACATTGATCCATATATGTAATTTAATACAATGTTGTTGAATCATAACATTTCTTTAACTTTGTTCTAATCTTGATAGTCAGCTGGAAAAGGTGTCTGTGGATCAAGTCAATGGACTGCAGCACGGGAGTCTGTCCCGAAGAAAATCAACAAGCTGGATGAGGAGGGGATGGAGGTAGCTGTTTGTCGACATGGTGTGCTCCTGAGAAGTCTGAACATGATGAGGGGGGAAATATTTGCTTATCCCCTGTTTCTCCAAAAAGAGCTGAGTCCAAGGAATGTTCAGTTCATGTGCACTGATGTTATATGCAAGTACTGGCCATACCTGCAGAGAGTTGTTAAAGATATTTATGATTAATTTATTTATGATTAATTGTGAAAATGTGTGTATATTCTAAAACACGTTTGAGATGTTTGTTTTAATCCTGTTAAATAGTTGATCTCCATACACAAGATTAAATGGGGTGATCGAAACCAAGAAGGAGCAGGCACCTTTTACAGGTGAAAGCTGTATTTTCTTTTAGTGTTTAATTTGGCTGTAGTGTTTGTTGTGCAAACAAGTAGGCAAGTGGTGTAGAACAACCTCTAGAAAGTCAAAATCAGGAATTTCAAAACCAGGTTAACTTATGAAAATGTTATACACTGTTTTTCAGGTAACACTTTACAATGTGTCATTTATTAACATTAGTTAATGTATTAACTAACATGAACAAACAATGAACAATGCATTTATTGCATTTATGCACTATTTATTAATCTTTGTAAATGTTGTAAATGCTGAAATTAACATTAACTAAGATTAATTAATGCGGTAGAAGTATTGTTCATTCTTAGTTCATGTTTACTAATGTTATTAAGTAATGTTAACTAATGAACCTTATAGTAAAGTGTTACCGTTTTCCATTTGAAAAGGCTCATTAGTCATATATGAATCTGTAATTAGTTTTTCTGTTTTAATAAATGCACTTTATGGTATTCTTATTCTTTAGACAAAAGCAAATATTCAGGAGGAGTCCTTAAATCTTGATGCAATAAAGACAGAGTTAGCAGTAACACATGACACACTTAAAGACTGGACCAATGAAATCCAGCAATGGGCTGATACAGGTAGGCATGTTTTAGGTTACCTTAGCATTATACTTACTGTTTTAACCCTTTCAGTAACAACTTTGCCTCACTGACTGTAGTGTTGTGTATGATTTTCTGATTATACTTAAATATAAGCTTCATCCTTGTACCTCTGATGTAATAACAATGTACATATTTATTTTTTATTGTAAAAGCATGTCTTATCAATAATTTAGCAACAAGTGAGGAGAACACAGGCAGTCAACAGGGGCTCCAGAAGACGATTGAGACGCTTTATGTGAGCATCAGGCAGAGAAAGCAAGATCTTTACCGTCAATCAGGTTAGATAACTTTAAACATTAAATCATTTTAAAGCTTTTAAAGGCCAATTCATACCGCACAGACAAACACCAACAAACACGTTTGTTGTGTTTTGTCGGATCAGTGTTACCCCTGTTGGTGTCTGTTGGCATTAATCAGGGTTTTTTCTCACCTGACTGAACATGTTCAGTCAGCATCTGTTGGGGGAGTGTGAACATGGCTAATTTATTTTTCATAAAATTCTGAATCCAAAAGCAAATAAATATTTGGCAAACTAATTTATCATGATTTATTTATTTATTTATTTGCTATATATATTTTAATTTGAGAAAAACTCTTAAATTGCACATTGTGGCATTGCATTTGTCTTTTCAGATGGAAACAAGAGAAGACACAAACTCCGCAGAAAGATTTTGGAAGAAAAAGCCAAATTTTGTGCAGCTGTAGATGACTACAACAGGGCAGCAACTGAAAAACTGCAATCAGCTGATACAATTCTGGCATCTGAGAGCTATGCATGGCCATGGGTCCTTGATGAACGTGGTATGTCTTGTTACTCATTTAAATTCGGATGAATGTACTGTGTTTATGTAGCAGCTTATCTGTTTACAGTGGATATTGTTTATACCTGTTGTGCAGCAGGATGTTTTGCATGCTTCCTACAGTGTGTATGCATTTTGCCTCAGCTATAGCAAGTTTTTCTAAGTTTTCTTAGACTAAGCTAGGATTAGGACTTCGTTCAATTTGGGCATTTAAGTAGCTTTTATAAACGTGCCTTAGGGAAGAAAAAGCATTACTGGTGTGCACCTTGAGACAAAACAATAGCATTGGCAAATTTTAAGATATGCCAGTGCAACTGGCTTTCAGTTAAAACAGCTCAAACATGCATTTAAGCCTTGTCTGTGAAACCGGGGGCTAGTCTACCAAGACCAAATACAATAAATTATCCATCCTAACTTTTATCCATCATATCCATCAGTATACTAAAAACTTATTTTGAGGGTATTATTAATGAAATGTATAATAAAACATTCAATTGTAGCTATGTGAAATTTTGTTTATACATGCAAAAGTCTGACAAGATGTTAATGAATTGATCATTTGTATGTTTAACATACTTTGTAAAACATTTATTGATACACTATTCATGCCATTTTTTTTTTTTTTTTCCGAAACATCACAGATAATCTTGCCACCAAAAAAAAAGGCCTTTGACCAACTGATGCTGCTGAACCGGCTTACTGAAGAGGAGTGCATTGTCCTGAAATAAATCTTTCTGTTTATCTTGTGCAGACAATATTAACAACAATAGATCCATAATCAATGTTAAAAAAAAAAAAAGCTTTTTAACTGAACCTCTGGTAATTAGCCATAACTGCTGCTTTCAGCTGGTGAATGAGATTTTTGATTCTTTAATTTCTGCAGAAAATTACAGCAGAACACCACTTATTTAAAATGACTGAATGATTTATTTTGAGTTTTTGTGTTACTTACAGAACAGGACTATGGACTTTCTGAAAATGGAATTCTAGGACTTCACTCTCTTCTGAAGAAAAGACTGTCTTGCCTTAGAAGTCACATCTTCTCTGTTCGTCAGCTGTACAGTAGTGTACTTAATTGTGAGGTGTTTGAAAAAATTAAAGAAGATGATTATCTCGACATGGATGAGGAGGATATCCAGTATCGTTTGGAGTATGATGATGAGGAGGAGGAGGAGGAGGAGGAGGAGGATGAACCCGAAGTCTAATTTTAAATCTGAACACTAGACCAGGGGTAGGCAACGGCGGTCCTGGAGAGCCAATGTCCTGCAGAGTTTAGCTCCAACCTTGAAAAAAAAAAAAAAAAACTCAACGGCCTGTAGCCTTACAAATCCTGAAGACCTTGATTTGCTTGTTCAGGTGTGTTTGATTACAGGACAGCGGCTTTCCAGGATCAGCGTTGTCTACCCCTGCAATAGGCATAATACAGTTGCTGACTTTGTAAATCATAACTGTGAAAAACTGAGCAATATACAGTAAATAACTTTCATTTCATTTCCATTAAATCTTTACTGTCTTTGTTACTTGATTAAACACTGACGAGGTGTTGTGCAGATGTGTAATTCTAAAGTTAAGTTCTTATGTTTGTATAATAAATTTCATAACTGACATTGTAAAACATTACTTGCTCTCACTATTATGTATAATTAAATAGCCTCTTGATGCAACAAACATGTAATATGCATTTAATGACTCTCTGGACAATGTTTTATCAAAATGTTATTGTATATTCATATTGTCTGTCACAAAAATGTCAAAATTGATGTTACATTGCTCTTGAACCAACATGTAAATAAAATACTCACTTAGGTTCTTTGTGATCCATGCCCTTATAGACTGATTGACATAACTGGTCAATTTGATTTAAACCCAATTTAAAGTCAGCATTATTGAATCAATTTCATGCTTAAGTTTACAAGTCCCACATCTTTAAAAGCCTAAATGTTGTGCTTTAATATTACCTGACTCCCTGGTGTATACAATGGGAACCATAAAATATTAGTTTATATTTCATGGAAAGATATATGTATGCAATTTATTTATTTATAGAAATGTATGCATCTCGTAAATTTGCCATATAAAACCATATTGCCATATTTTATTTTTTTATATTATGAACATTGTCAACCAACAAGAAAGCAGTTGCAATACAAAATAATAATAATAATAAAAAGAAAAGTTTATAAGATTAAACAAAACACATTGCATTCAAAGGAAAAGATTAAACAGCTTACAAATTTCAACTTTTTTAAGGCCTTATGACATGTTAGAAATAGTCTCAAAGTAATGCTTTATTTCAGCAAGCAAAACATAAAACAGTGGCTTCTGACATGAAAATTTACATTTATGTATATAAAATTTTGTTAAAATAAGAACATTAAGTAGAAACAAACAAGGAAAAAACAATAATATTAATAACAGGAATCTGTAAGGTAAGATAGCAAAATAAAAGAGAAAGTTTGAAATGAGAAGCATAAATAAGAAACTATAAAGATGAAACTAAATATGTGTATAAATATAAACAAATAATTTAGATGACTAAAAGTACATTACTGCACTGTACATTAGTGCAGGATGTGTAAAATGTTCAGTAAAGCAAATTAGTGCAGGCCAGTGTAAATGTTCAGTTTGATGAAAAAGGTGCAGCAGTCCGGGTAGTGTGTGTTAATATAACGCATTTTCATTTACATTTGTTTCTACTTCTAAGCACCTGTACACCAAGACAAAATCCTTGTACATATAAACCCACTGGACAATAAAGCTGATCCTGATTTTATATTTCACGAAGCCCACCAAAAACTGATAAGCATAATGAAAGGTTGAGGGAAAGCTACATTTCTAGAATATAAATTTGACTCACATTTTGTTATACAAGATGAGGAAAATACATATGTGTAGGTCTTACTGCCCTTTCACCCTCAGGGGCCCAGTAATGCTCCCTGG
Source organism: Spinibarbus caldwelli (assembly GCA_039654775.1). Classification (NCBI taxonomy): domain Eukaryota; kingdom Metazoa; phylum Chordata; class Actinopteri; order Cypriniformes; family Cyprinidae; genus Spinibarbus; species Spinibarbus caldwelli. The sequence goes on from CM077221.1 coordinate 34,788,728, forward strand.
AAGAGCAAAAAAAAACTACGTTTTAAATGGCTGTAAATCAAAGTCTGATTAGTGTGTTTAAAAGAAAACTGACAAGACAACTCTATATCCTATGTTTACTAAATAATGTTAGACACAGTTTCCCAACATAGTTGGAAAGGTGATATAAATGCATTTTAAAAAGTGTGCACAGTAAAATAGTACATTTCAGTCCACCTCTCAAATATGTCACAGAGGTTTGTCCAATGAACATATTTAGACATTGATTTTTTTCATTAAAGATGGATATTATTTGATTTAATCTGTAAACGTTTTAAACTACATTACCCATAAGCCCCTGTTATTCTATCACTGGAACGTGAAGTCATAGTGCTGATACTTGTAGTTCTTTGAAGTGTGTAGTTAGGCTTAGGGTTAGGGTTGAAATCTCGGTTAAGGGATAATTTCTCTCAACATAGCAACGTGGTATTGTTAACTGAATCTTTTACTTGTATAAAAATAACAGCAAAACATACTTTTTAACACAAAACGCTTTTTAATAAGGGTTTAAAGACAGTCCAACCACAGCAATTCCTGCCGGTGCTGTGGAGCCAATGACAACCCAGTTCAACAGAGGCCTCATGCACACTTGTCTATATATGGTCATCTATGACAGGTCTTCCGGTTTTATATGGCGAATTGAGTATTACGAGATGAATTCATACATTCCAATATATATATATATTTCTTCAATTAAATAAAAAAAAAGAAAAAAAAAGATGATTTTATGGCTAGGCTGCAGACTGATTATATCTGCAGACTGATAGTTTTATTTTTATTTTTTCAGATTATTTCAAAGCAATCATTGTCTCACAGTAACAAACAGCAAAATAACAGAATGAAAACTTCAAAGATGAGACGAATTCCAATTCTGCTCTAATAATGTAATAGTCATTATTTAGTTTAATTCAGTTCAGTGTTGATTTATTTCAGGAAAAAGTTTAAACAAGTTTAATTCTGCTATAAGCAGTTCTACTAAAGAAAGTAGTGGTATTCAGTTGTTCATAACATTTAAGAAACCAATATAGAGTGTGACACCTTGTAATTTTACAAAAGGCCAGTGCGTCATTCACTCATTAAGAAGGTACATTACTATTATGACATAGTGCAAAACTGCATGCAATACAAATAACCACAATACAAAAGGCCTAATTTGTAAAAATTACCTTTTCATCTTCTTGCTCTCCCTCAAGTGCTGGATGTCAGTAATGTGGATGCTCCGTTTTCTAATACAGTTAAGGATCCATGTTGATCATTCAACTGTTGATCCATGATCAAGAATTGTGCCAAAGATGTATGTAGAAATACAACCCACTATAGTCCTGTAATGCACGTTGCAGAATTTTCAAGTAACTGAAATTGGCATAATTACTGTATTTGCCACAGCATATATGTTATATAAATGTTGCTGCATCATTGTCCCAAATTACTATTATTATTATTATTATTAAAAGAATCAGAGAATTCAAATTAATCCATTTTTGTTGTTGTTTAATAAAACCCCATATTTTATGCACCACATTAACCACACTTTATTTTATAATACAACACTTTATTGTAGGATGTATTGTGTGATAGAGAAGTTGTTTTATGCTTTGCTGTTCTGCGGTATTTACAGAGGCATGCATAATTTTTTCAAGTAAAATGATCTGTTAAAACAAATTCATAGAAGCACAATTAGTACACATACTTTCGTTTTATTTAATTGTATTGACGTCAAATGAGTATGAATTTAAACAGACACAAATATTTTGTTAATAACTACTGTACAGCATCCTTGGACACCCAAGTACTCTTCCACTTCTTGCCACTATGAAGAAAAAAAGACAGTAGTTTGCCTAAATGTGCGCCCAAACAGTGTAAGGTTTGACTATTTGGAAAATAAGTTGGTTTAGTTTAAAAATGAGAATTTGATTTCATATTCGTTTATTTTTTTGGAAATGGGTTTAAAGCGTCAATATTTCATTCAGACACGCCTTTTTCATCTTATTGGTTATATACACCTATAAATCTGTCAGGTAAATAGGATTTTGTACAGCACTGCCACTCACTGTTAACCATGCATGACATCTGAAGCAGGAATATGTTGCTGGGCACATAACTGATGCTGCTGTGACTTGCGAAGCATCGCTTCTAATGTATGAGATCACAAGCCATGAGCTACAGTATGCTGATACAGAGTTTGGTGTAGACTATTTTTATGTTTAATTACTTTGTTTTTTATATAACGTTTTTATATAAAAACTAAACAGAAAAGAAAATGAAGCAGTCATGACCTACGGACAACAAACGTCTTTAAATTTCACACTAATAGTGTTACATCAATAACCAATCAGTATTTATTTATTTATTTATTAACTTTTTAATATATATTAAATATATACTTTTTTATATATATTAAATTACATTACTTATGATTTTTATCCAAAGTGAAGGGACTGTTTTCAATGCATTTATTGGAACATACATGGAGACATGGAAATAATTGTAGAGTCTACTTCAAAATCATAACGTTAAATATAAAAACTAATATTTATATATAGTTTTTATATTTAACATGTTATGAAGTAGACTCTACAATTCTACAATTATTTCTACAATTATTTCCATGTCTCCATGTATCAATGTATGTTCCAATAAATGCATTAAAAACAGTCCCTTCACTTTGGATAAAAATCATAAGTAATGTAATTTAATATATATAAAAACATAATAATAGAAAATACACCAAACATTGTATCAGAATGATGGCTTGAAATCTCTCACGTCATGTTATCACTAATTATGTTCTCAGCAACAAGCCTGTTCTTTATTCTTGTTTTTAGTTTTTAAAACTAAACAGAAAAGAAAATGAAGCAGTCATGACCTACGGACAACAAACGTCTTTAAATTTCACACTAATAGTGTTACATCAATAACCAATCAGTATTTATTTATTGATTAACTTTTTATATATCATAATGCTTTCAATTGCCATAAAAAATGTATCAATATCTATGCTACATCATTAAACTTCAAGCCATTTTCAGGTTAAACAGCACAATGAAGAAAGAATATGATTTATGCTACTAATATTTCTATGTACTTGTCTACCTAACGATAGTAATTGGGCAATTTACTGTACAGTGAAACTGGATAGGGATGTTGCCAATTACTGGCGCTGTTAACTTACTGTTTCAGTAGGAAAAGTTACATGTAACATTAATACATTTGCAATAAATAATACATTGTAGGTTTTAAATATGAATAAACTAGTAATTTAGTGGCATTTTTCTTTCATTATTCTGACCAACCTCCCTAACTCTCTCCCTCACAACCTCTCCATGGTACACATTCTGGCTGTTATGTGGGCATTCTGTAAAGCAATAATAAAATTAATTACAGCTGATTTAAACAATAAAAAGAAGAAACTGTTATTTATTTATTTTTTTTCAAATGTTATTTGATAACTTTTAAACAACTTTATCTCAAATAGCTTTCAAATGGACAATGTAGTTTAACAATAAGAATTAAAAAGGAGGAAAAAAATTACCATTATGTGTTTGTCTCTGCTTTCTTTTTATTGGCATGTAGAACACATTTGGAATATTGACTGTAAAGGCAGGGTCGATGGGCACAGTGGTGGGGTCCTTGGACACAGAGACTGAGTTGCTGGACATGGAGGCGGGGCCCTTGGACACAGAGGCAGGTTCACTGGAGACAGAGACTGAGTTGCTGGACACAGAGGCAGGTTCACTGGTCACAGAGGCAGAGCTGCTGGACACAGAGGCAGTGTTGCTGGACACAGAGGCAGTGTTGCTGGACACAGAGGCAGTGTTGCTGGACACAGAGGCAGGTTCACTGGTCGCAGAGGCAGAGTTGCTGGACACAGAGGCAGTGTTGCTGGACACAGAGGCAGGTTCACTGGTCACAGAGGCAGAGTTGCTGGACACAGAGGCAGTGTTGCTGGACACAGAGGCAGTGTTGCTGGACACAGAGGCAGAGTTGCTGGACACAGAGGCAGTGTTGCTGGACACAGAGGCAGGTTCACTGGACACAGAGACTGAGTTGCTGGACACGGAGGCGGGGCCCTTGGACACAGAGGCAGTGTTGCTGGACACAGAGGCAGAGTTGCTGGACACAGAGGCAGTGTTGCTGGACACAGAGGCAGAGTTGCTTGACACAGAGGCAGGTTCACTGGTCACAGAGGCAGAGTTGCTGGACACAAAGGCAGTGTTGCTGGACACAGAGGCAGAGTTGCTGGACACAAAGGCAGTGTTGCTGGACACAGAGGCAGGTTCACTGGACACAGAGACTGAGTTGCTGGACACGGAGGCGGGGCCCTTGGACACAGAGGCAGTGTTGCTGGACACAGAGGCAGAGTTGCTGGACACAGAGGCAGTGTTGCTGGACACAGAGGCAGAGTTGCTGGACACAGAGGCAGTGTTGCTGGACACAGAGGCAGGTTCATTGGTCACAGAGGCAAAGTTGCTGGACACAGAAGCGGGGTCGTTGGCAGTAGAGGTGGAGTTGTTCCCTGTAGAGGGTTAGGGAAAGAGCAGTCTTTAGTCTACAAGAATTAACTGAAAATATACACCTATATACATGTGTATATATATATATATATATATATATATATATATATATATATATATATATATATATATATATATATATATATATATATACATACACTGTATCTGCTCCAACCCTGATCACCTGATCAAACACAACTGAACCGGCTAATTAAGATCTTCAGGAGTACTTAAGGGTTGGATCTGAACTCTGCATGCAGGTAGGGCACCCCTGCTCTAGCTCCATTGCATTTAACTGATCTTCTATCACGCTACACTACATCACGCTCTTTAAGGTCACACAACATTTTCACATTTGACACACCATATTAACATAAATTAGCATTCGCTCACTGCATCTTGATATACAAACAATGATAATTGATTAAATAGTACCAAATACACCTGACCATCCTCTGCATGAAATGCAATGAACTGCAGCTATGTTAATTTTTCTTTTGTTTTCCTGATTCTACCTCAGGATAGCCAACCTGAGGAAACTACTGATTGTTCTAGATCCAGTCCTTCTGAAGATTTCAAGTGACACTGACAAATGCAAAGACTTCAGATGACTCTAAATTTGGATCGACATACAAAACTCTCAAATATGTTCCTGCTTTCATTGAAACACTTTCATTAAGTGAAATTAACTGTGTGATATAGCTGTTATTGATATCTGATTATGGCCATGACAATGGCTGAAACATTACTTGTTTTAAACTAATACATTTCAAACTTTTTTCTTCTAAGGCAAATGTCGATTGACATTATTTTGACACACTCATCTATGGCTGATAACAAAAATCCTTTCTAATTATAATATCTAAATATTACGTAAAACAAGCATTTTCTGTATAGTGGCTTTGAAACAATATATGCAGTGAAATGTGCTATACAAGCAAACTTTGAATTGAAGCATAATGAGAAATTCAAATTAGATTTAGAGACAGTTATATTTTATGTCTAATGATAAATACTAATAAATATACTAATAAAACACTCGCACTACCAGTAGTTATGCCAGTGCATGCACTCTTTAAAACATATTTAGTGTGACATTATAATCTTGTGGACAAGTCAAGGGTAAATGAGTAAGTATAAGAAGAGCTTTTCAAATTGTAAATGCAAATGTACAAATAAATACCTCTTATAACAGCCTCATAAAGTCTCTGCATGATTGGTACTGAGGGATGGCTCTGAATGTATACACTTTGACCAAAACTTTTGTAGAGCGGTGCTGGCCTCTCTGTGTAGTAATAAAAAGCATCGGTGAGACACCCAGTAATTCCAATTTATGGAGCTGAGAAGAGAGAACAAAATGTTTTAAAGAAGAGTATACAGTCAAGTTAGAAACTATATTCTTATCCACTACTGTATATCATATCTACTCAAATAGCAATAAGCTTTATTACATTATAGGGCATTTTCTAAGTATAGTGATGTTTCTTTTTTGTTACAGTTTTTTACAATCATTTTTGAACTAATAACAGAACCTTCATGTCATTTTTCAAAACTCTAGACACGAAATTCACAACTGAAGGTCAAAATGCACATTTTTCAAAACACAACACTTTTTCCAAATGCTTGGATGCAATACACATGAGCTAAAGATCTTTTGTTCATTGAACTAAAATCACTTGTTCAAAATGACACAACTTAACATCAAAGTATTACTATTTCAAAATGCAACTCACACATTACATCTGAATTAAGTGTCTATTCATTTTATTACAAAGATCTAACTATCAATTGATACAACTGCTTAAAATGATAAGTAACTGTTGCATTACTCTTGATGCATAGCTTTTATGGAAACTGATGAACAATATTCTATGTTTAGATCATGAAAGATTCAGGATAGATCATTTGACACCAATTATCACAGAATATAACCCAGGTGGACTGCATCTATGGCTGTTATATTACATTCTTTATCATATATGGTTTCTATGTACCACTTTTACAGAACACATTTTCATATTCAACTTTACTGTATGCAAGATGTCACTTTTACGTAATTGCTTTTGTGGTTTTAATGAGTTAATGGCTACTCATTACTGCTGATTGATTTCACATATTTGTACGCATATATAAGTAAGATGAGTGGTATCCTAGTAGCCTACTCAACATAGTGAGGACATGGAGCCAGAAGTGGAAGGTGAAAGGCAAGGATTACATGGTGGTCAAAGGAATAGAAGGGGTCAAGCACCCCTTTTGAGAGGTGGCCCTGGGCCTCATCATAGAGGAGGGCTTAGGCCTCACCAGAGAGGTCGCCGTGGGCCTCGTTTGAGAGGTGTGGGTGAATGTGGTAGAGGACAAGACCACAGACCTAGACACCGGCAGCAACAGCAAAGGGTGTCGAATGAAATCAGAGCTATAGTTGTAGACTATGTCATATATCATGGCATGACAATGAGTGCAGCAGTTACAATGTTTCAACCAAATCTCAGTAGATCATCTGTGGCCTCAATCATCAGAACTTTCCGCAATGAGAACCGGTAAGTCTTCAGAATCCACTAAACTTTAAGCTACTTGAAACTGTTACAGCGAATTAGTGTATACAGCATGACAGTGTGTACCACAGAGTGTGATCTGATTTCTGTAAATTTGTTCTTACTGTGACTTTCTCCCTGCAGAATAGAGACTAGGCCAAATAGGGGAGGCAGAAGCAAAATTCTGACTGACCAACAAGAGCAGGCTGTGGTTAATTTAGTTCGGGCCAGAAATGATATTCGCCTTACAGAAATTCGGCAACACATCTTGGACAATGACGACGTATTCAGCAATGTGGAAGCCATAAGTTTGCCGACTATTGCACGAGTGCTGAAAAGACATCAGGTGTCTTTAAAACAACTATACCATGTGCCTTTTGAAAGAAATACAGATAGAGTGAAGCAACTGAGGACTAAGTATGTTCAGGTATGATCAATTTTCCTTTTTTTGGGGGAGAAAAAAAAATCCACAAACGTTCTATATCATTGTAATCAGTAATTGGTTTTGTCTTTTTAGAGGGTTATGGAGCTGGATGCTGATGAAAACCATCACAAATGCATATTTTTGGATGAGGCAGGTTTTAACCTAGCCAAGACAAGGAGGAGAGGTCGGAATTTAATTGGCCAGCGGGCAACTGTCGAAGTACCTGGACAACGTGGAGCCAATATCACCACATGTGCAGCTATATCAGAAGATGGAGTGGTTGGACGCAGACCTTGTGTTGGATCATATAATGCAGCTCTCCTCATAGCCTTGCTTGATGAGCTAAATCAGGTCTGTAGAGCTGATGGTGTGACCTACGTAATAGTTTGGGATAATGTTCAGTTTCATCATGCTCAAATGGTCCAAGCATGGTTTCAGGCCCATCCACAATTTTTCACCCTGTATTTACCTCCATACTCCCCTTTCCTTAACCCGATTGAGGAGTTTTTCTCCACATGGAGGTGGAAGGTCTATGACAGGCACCCTCACGAACAAGTCACTCTTCTCCAGGCCATGGATGATGCATGCAATGACATCACAGCAGATCAGTGTCAGGCCTGGATTCGCCATGCCAGAAGATTCTTTCCAAGATGTTTAGCAAATGAAAACATCCATTGTGATGTAGATGAGAACCTCTGGCCAAATCCACAAGACCGGGTTGATGGAAACATAGATGCATAGGGCAGGGAGGAACACTTCAGTTTACAGTATACTGTATTGTTTGTTTTTCTTTTCTTAATCTAAATTTTTCCATTGGAAAACCTATGTTGTGATTTTTATTTCATCAATAAATTTCACATTACAGTAATTCAATGATACCACAGTGTCTGTACTATTCTCTATAGTCTACAGTAAAATATTGAAACCTGAATCACATATTTTGTACAACTATATTTAATGATTGTACTAACAAATAAACAGTGAAACTATGGGTATCTTGTGTGTGGGTGATCTAAAGTAATGTTCCTATGATATTTCATAATAAATTTGTATTTTGAACCAATGCTTCTGCATATGCAAGGCTTCTTTAAAGATATGAATGCAATATGCAAAGTTTTGAACATTGGACAGCCTGTGTTACAAATAATGACTGTTTTGAGTTTTGTGTCTAGAGTTTTGAAAAATGACACGAAGGTTCTGTTATTAGTGCAAAAATGATTGTAAAAAACTGTAATAGGCTCGAGTCTCGAGAAAATAATAATCAATTTCATATATTGAAGTAAAGCTTACAAGCAAGTCCACAGAATTCATAATTTTGCAAGTATTGCCATCTTTTTTTAATTTGGCTGCCCACTGGCCATCAAATTTAAATTTTTGGCCTTCCAGATTTTTCTTCAGTTTAACCTTCATTCCACAGTATTTGCATGTTTTCAAGGCACTGCCAATCTCTTTGCAGCTAACACTACACTGGCGTGTTGTGGCTCCAGGTGCCATGTTTGTGTGTGTGTGTGTGTGTGTGTGTGAGTGAGAAAGAGTGAGAGAGAGAGAGTTTTTGTACGTTTCAGAGTGAGAACGTTTGTGTGTGTACGCGTGTGTAAGAGAGAGTGTGTTTGTGTGTGTGTTTGTGTGTGTGTGTGTGTGAAAGAAAGAAAGAGAGAAAGAGAGAGTGTGTTTGTGTGTGGGTGAGAGAGTGTGTGTGTGTTTGAAAGAGAGAGAGAAAGAGAGAGTGTGTTTGTGTGTGGATGAGAGAGAGCGAGAGAGAAAGAGTGTGTGTGTGTGTGAGTGAGTGAGAGAGAGAGAGAGAGAGAGAGAGAGTGTTAGTTTGTGTGTGTGTGTGTGTGTGTGTGTGGGAGAGAGAATGAGAGCTTTTGCGAATGATGGCTCTTAAAAGAGCCGTTGGGTTGGATTGTTGGAAGAGTAGATGGAATAGATGGATGAGTGAGTAGAATGGGATCTGAAGTAACTGCAAGACAGAAAAAATATTCAATTACATTACAATTTTTGCATTTACATAAAAGGATTTAACAGTAAGGCAAGTGTTGTGATAACTGTGCTTTTACGATACATAAGGTAGAACTACAGTTAATAACTGCTTGTGTTTTAACTACAAAATACAACAGTAGAACCAAAGTAGCTATGGTAAAAGCACAGTAAGGGTTGCTGTTATGGTGCTGTAACTAATAAATAGCAATAGAAGTACAGTGGTGGTTACTACTTCCATTAATTCCACCAATATGAACATGACAAACTGATCGAAGATCAGTGCAAGTTAATGCTAACGTTTAATTACCCCAGCTAGCAGTATATGCTCCGTTTTTTTAACAAAAAATAGTAGTAGAGATGACTGAAAATATCCAGCAAACATTAGGAGCATATCGGATTAATTAAGAGCATATTATAGACTTTATACAGAACATCGGGACACCGTGTGACAGCCTAATTACCGAGATGTGGCACGTGTAAACTGCAAGAGAATATCGCAATGTTTTCCTAACGAGAGTTGGGTCATGCTTATTGAACGCGAAGAACAAATCGTACCATATAGTACGATTTAACCATTTTATTAAGTCGTGCGAATTAGTACGAATTCGTCTTGATGGGCTTGTTCTAAATGCAATGAACAAATCGTACGATTTCGTACGACCCAGCTCGTACGATATCGTACGATTTAGCCACTTGGTTAATTCGTACGAATTAGTACGAATTCGCAGTGAGATAGGGTTGGTTTTTCTACTTTCAATATTAAATAAAAAAAACGAGTGAACGAATGATACACGGATTCTTCTGCCTCAGCTGGATATTCGGGCAGAATTATTCATTATCCGTTATTTTTGGAAGCCATTATCCGTGCCTTTCCGAATAAGGTATTCGGCTTCGGGCACGCCCCTAGTTGGCAATGTCAATAGAGATTTTACTGCTAGCAAAACCAGAAGCAGTGATACACCGCTTTGACATGCACTTCTGGTAACCAATTCTGCTGTAATAAAGGCCTATAAAATGACATGAGTAGGCTTGTGTGAATGGCGTGTGTGAAACCAATTTTCATGATTTCAACGATCAAAAAGTTACCAGATTTTTTTTTTTAGTTACCAGTCATATCTCCCCTCAATATCCCTCAAAACGCTCAATGCACAAATCATCTCACTATAAGAAAACATAGAAAGAAAGAAAGAAAGCATAGACATATTGTAAAAAGGAAATGGTGGAAGATTTGTTTTCTCCTGTTAATGTATTATAAGGAATATTCTGTGTAATGACATATAGTAGTATACTAATGTAAGTGCTGAAGCAATAAAAACGTTTTGCACCCAAGTGCTTATGTCTTTAGCAAGCATTTAGCTAAACTTAACTAACCTTCCTTTACACGAACACAAATTATTATTATTATTTTTTTTTTTTCTTTTTATAAATGATGAATACTTTCAACTTTAGATTGGGTACTGCAAACACGTGAGCAAATGATTATTAAATGATTTGTAAAGATATGTAAATAATTAAGGTAATTCAGACACTTTTTTTTACCATTGAGATGACTGTTCATGAAGGTACTAATGATTAGTAAACATTTATAAATGAAAACTTTTAACTTTAGATTTGGTACTGCAAAAACATGAACAAATAATTTATAAATGATTTGTTAAGTTGTGTAAATATTAGAAGTCTACACAAACACAGACCAAATATGTGACCTTTATAGACTGTGATTATGAATTAATGAATAATATGTTAGCATGAATAGTTTGTGAAGTGCTTATTAAGCTATTTTTTTTTTGTTGTTGTTGTTGTTGTCGTTGTTATTATTATTATTATTATTATTATTATTATTTCACAACATTTATAAATATAAAAAAGAGCACTGGTTAATATGTGAACTGAAGTTTAATGATCTTTGTTAGCATTCAAAAGTACATTAACAGATAAGCTTTTAATCATTGAATAATTTCTGTTAAAATCATTTTAATTATTGTAAATCATCTCTCCATTATGATTGTCAGATTATGTATCACTTCCAGAATGGTGGCACTGGAAACCTCTGGCTAAGCATCCTCCTTGAAAATTTTTTTAGAAACAGGGATCTTGGTAGGGGTAATCTCCAGTGTCCTTGCACTCACTGTCAGAGTTACTGTCAAATCATCCTTGGCAGAGGCAGCACAGCCGGGTACATCCTTTTAGGTTTCATAACGTTTAAACTGTCAGACAAGATCATGAGAGTAACTACATTTAGAGTCATTTCTTATATATTAAAGGGTCAAATAAACTATTTCAAATGCATAAGAAAGACAGGAAGCAATTGAAAATTGGGGACTGATAAACTGAGTAACAGAAAAACGTGCTCAGTTCATCATCTCGCCAGAAAGTAGTAAAAGTTATACATGCATCAGGTTTCTGCATAGGATACACCAGTGTATCCTTGCTAGCTCCTCTGTAAGCTTCCTCACACCTCGTTCCTTGCCTCCCCTTACCATTGGAGAACATTCTACTTTCATTGCATAATCCTGATTCCACCATCAATAAATTTTCCATTAAAAAAAAAAAAAAAAAAAAACGGAACAGCACAGGAATAACGCACTTACATCAACTTGTGATAGATAACAAATTCATTGAATTTCCGGAGCTGATGCAGAAATATAAACTAGGCAAATGTCAAAATATATAAATATATATATTTTTATTTGCAAATCAAAAACTCTACCGAAACTAACACCGACAACAATTATCACAAACCACCAACTCTCGCTGAAAAAAATAAATAAGTTCAATAATTCAAGAAAATTGTTGACAAAACTATACACTTTATTAATATGAATATATTATAATATAATACAATATATTCAATTCCAGACAAGCAATTAACACATTCAATTCAAATAGAAATACCAAAATACAACTAATTCAATATAAAATCATGCAAAGAACACATCTAACACAATACAAAATTTCTAGAATTCTGCAGATTCTGACAAATTCTGACAAATGTACCCACTGGACTCTAAATATTCAAGATTATCTTCACACTCTGTAGTCATGTCCATAAATTACCACATTCTGGAAAGATGTTACTGCTAAACTATCCATTTCGAAATCCCAGCAACTCCATCATTATGTCTCTTAGGTGAACACTCACAAATAAAATCCAGGCCGAAATATGTCACCCCTATACTTCTGTCTCTAGTTATCGCCAAGAAAACAGTTTTGATCAGCTGGAAAAAAACAAAAACAAAACTTTCTTTTCTACATACCAACTCAACCCTTAGAAAACGTCCCAGAAAACCCTTGAAAACTGACACAATAAAGGAAAAGATTTTTAGAAAGAAAAGACAGAAACTCACTCGTGCCGCACCACTCTCACGCCAACTCCGCCCACTCACTCCCAGCATGCACTCAGAGAGAGAGAAAGAGAGAGAGAGAGAGAGAGAGAGAGAGAGAGAAAGAAAGCCAAACATAGAGAAAGCCAGACAGAGGAAGAAGACATAAATAAACAGAGAAAAAAATGTATTAATACTAGTGTATTGAAGAAAGCATACAGAATGAATAAATGAATACTAATTGATGGCAAAAGATAAAAAAAAAAAAGTATTGATAACAATAATGGGAACAATTGTGATGGAAAAATAAGTAGAACATGGTAGTTTAATGTAAATTTAATGTATATAAAATTATATGAGGTCCTTTAAAAATGTATATAAAGTGAGAAAAAAAACAGGAATTAGCAGAATACATAGAGAATAGTAAACAGTGAATAGATGAAAGAACACAGACTGATGGTGAATTAAAAAAAATGTAATGATAACAGTAATAGGAACAATGGTGGTCTAGAAGTAGATAATATAATAATTTAATCTGAATTAAATGTCGATAAAGGTAGAGAGATTAGAGACTTATATTGGGCTGTTTAAAGAATTACAAAAAAAAGTTAAGATGAAAAAGAATAAAGATAATAATACAAACCATAATAAGAAGAAAAATAGCAATAATAATAATAATACTAATAATGCTGGTTATGATAATGATAATATTTCATTACAGATATGTGCATTTTTATACATAATAAAGGTATGTATTCAATGTTGGGCATTAATTTACAAATCAGTATAATTTGATATTTTAAAAAGGAGCAATAGTTGTTCAATTTCAAAAACTGTATTTTTGAATATGGCTATCTGCTTTTAATTGTTAATATAATCTCTTAATAATTGTAGCCATTGTGTAATAGAGGTTTTCTGTGAAGTTATACGCTGTGAACGCTGTTCGTCGGCAAAACTAAGAACTTGAAAAAAGTACAAATTGTGGATTTTTTTCCTGATCAGAGAATGTTTATTGAGTCAGTTGGAACACTGTTGAGGGGTGAAGGAACTGAACAGTTTACAGTGCAATAGATTTATAGGCTTAAAAAGTTTGTTGCTAAACTGAGACATGAGCTACAAACAGAAAATGGTTTTGAAACAACATGAATTTTTTGGTTCCTTTCTTTTAAGGAATGTTTTGTGTTTTATTTTCTTTATAATGGGTGCAGTGAGGGTGGGTTCACTTAATATAAATGGTGCAAGAGATATACAGAAAAGAATGTTGTTGTTTAAACTAATTAAACAGAAGAACATAGATGTAATGTATGTACAGGAAACTCATAGTGATCGCATCGATGCTATTGACTGGAAAAGAGAATGGGAGGGAGAAGTGTTGTTAACACATATGAGTTCTAATAGAGGTGGAGGGGTTTTTGCCTGTAGTTTTTTGCCTGTAGTTTTTTGCCTATCAGGTGGAAGAAGTAATAGCTGGAAGACTTATTATAATACGGGCTGAATTTGAGAAATTTAAGATTGTTTTTATAAATGTCTATGCCCCTACAATGGTACAGAAAGAGTTATTTTTCTAAATAGTATGAATACAATTTTACAGAACTGTAAAACTGATGAATATATGTTGTTGGGTGGAGATTTTAATTGCACAGAAAATGAATTGTTGGACAGGAATCATGTGGAGCCTCATGCGAATTCAAGTTGAGTAATCCATAAATTAATAGAGACGCACAGCTTATGTGATATATAGAGAGAATTTAATGGTAATGTGAAGCAATATACATGGTCACATACAAGAGAGAATTTTCTTTCCATGGCAAGACTTGATAGATTTTATTGTTTTAAACACCATGTTAATATTGTGAGAAAATGTGAAATTGTGCCAGTTGGGTTTACTGATCATTCTTTGGTTTTATGTCAGATTTTTATTGCGAATGTTAAGGTTAAAAGTGCTTTTTGGCATTTTAATACATCATTGTTAAGTGATTTGAAATTTAAGGAGGTGTTTTGTTTCTTTTGGAATCAATTTAAGTTAAGAAAGCAATGTTTTTGTGATTTGAGACAATGGTGGGATTATGGAAAAATTTAAATAAAATTGCTTTGTCAACAGTATACTTTCAATGTTTTTCGAGATCTTACACAAGCTATGAAAAAATTGGAATCTGAAATAGTTAATTTACAAGATTTGGCTGATGTTAAAATAGATTCAAGGCAAGTTGCGACATTAAAGTCCAAAAAATCTCTTTTAGAGAATATGCTTGGTTTAAAGGCACAAGGAGCTTTGGTAAGGTCAAGATACCAGAATTTAACTGAAATGGTTGCTCCATCCAAAATTTTCTTCAGTCTGGAGAAAAAAAAAATGGCAAATGCAGGTACATTCACTCTTTATTGTCTGAAAATGGTCAGGTGTTGACAGAATCAGATGATATAAGACGGAGAGCCGTAAGGTTCTATGGGGAGCTGTTTAAGAGTGAAAATGAAGAAAACAACTTACTATCTGCCAGTTTCTATGAAGGATTGCCCAATGTTGCTGAAGGTTCAAATGCACAGCTGGAAAGACCCTTGTCTAATCAGGAGCTTCTGAATGCCCTCAAAAGTATGGAGGGTGGGAAGTCTCCTGGTATTGACGGACTCCCTGTGGAGTTTTATAAGGAATTTTGGTCTGAGCTTGGTTGAGGACCTGTTAAATGTTCTCAATGAAAGCCTGACAGAAGGTTTTTTGCCTCTGAGTTGTAGAGCAGTTATAACACTGCTTCCTAAGAAGGGCAATCTGCAGGAAATCAAGAACTGGCGTCCTGTAAGTTTGTTATGTTCTGATATAAAGATTTTATCTAAGGCCTTGTACGGGTATGGTGCACTTGCAAAGTAGGTTATCGACATTTTGCCTACAGTTTATTCAGAAGTTTTTAAACGGATCTGAAGAGCTGGTATGGAGAATGACAGCTAGAACAGTTTTGCAAAGGGTGGAAAGTCTTGGTTTGGATGCTGGCCTTTTTTTAATGGATCCAAAGAACATTTGTTTAAATGGACTACCATCTTTTTACCATGGACTTTTTAAAGTCTGGAGACTCTTTTTTGTTCACAGATTGGAAGAAAAAAAAACATGCTCATTGTTCTGGTTGCTTGAAGAACCTTTGGTTAAAGAAGTCAGGTTCAATATAAGGGATGAGAGCATGCTGGGGCTCACTCAGATACTGTGCTCCTCTAGAACTGTTCAACTGAAGCATATAGTGGATGTGGCTGTGACTGAACTGAATAATGTGGATGCAGTGGCCAACTTGCTGGGACAGAGATCAATTCATCATACTGCAAAGATGACTGAACTTTGGAAAAGAAAGTTAACAGAAGAGGACTTGAAGTTGCTAAAGGTTTTAAAGATGGTTCTATAACCTTGAATCGGACAGACCCTTTTCCAAGACTTGGTCTCACACCAGATTTAAATCCAAGAATTGCACACACAAAATGCAAACTGCCTCACATCTCTTGCAAAATGAAGCACGGCATTCAAAATATCACAAACACATCTCAAAAGCAAACATTTGTCTTGTGTTCCAAACACCTTTGCCATAATATTATATTTTTGGATATATCGTATTCACACAGTTATTCAAACCTACAGCTCTTCTTTCATGAGCTCCTATGTACATTTCTGTACAAGACTGAAAGTAATTGGCAGAGAGATGTTGAAAATTCACGGTAAACAAGAAAGCAAGATTTAAAACAAACTTTTTTTTTTTTTTTTTACTGTAAGCATTTGTGGTTGTGTATTACACAGTATGAAAGAAAAGAAATACATCATCCATGTGTAGCTGGAAAGAAACCAAGCATAATTTTGAAAAAGTTGATTATTCACAAATGGTATGTGTGTGTGTGTGTGTGTGTGTGTGTGTGTGTGTGTGTGTGTGTTCTTGTTTATGGTACATTGGGACCAAATGTCCCACCAACGATAGTAAAACCTGAAATTTTTGACATTGTGGGGTCCGGCCTGCGGTCGCCACGAGGGAAATAAATTATTAAAAATAGTAAATGATGTTTGTCTGAAAGTGTAACAATGCAAACAGGTTTTCTGTAAGGGGTAGGTTTAGGGTTAGGATTGGGTTAGGGGATGAAAAATATCGTTTGGTCAGTATAAAAGCAATAGAGGTCTATGGAAAGTCCCCACAATTCACAGAAACAAACGTGTGTGTGTGTGTGTGTGTGTTGGTGGGCAAGATGGTTGGATGTATTGCACATTGTTTGCATCCATTGTTCAAAACCTATAACTTCACCTTTGGCCTATTTATAGGCCTATTCTATAGTAATGATTGGTTGGTATTAAGTAAAGCAATGAGTGTTTGCACGAGAAGAGTTAGTGTGTGGCACTGATGAATTAGTGTGGCATTTTGATCGGTTGTGTTTGAAAAGGAAATCAAGATTCTTCCTGTTAGATTTGTGTGTGTTACACAGAGAATTGTGTGTTGTGTTTTGCAAAAAGTTTTTTATGAAATTGAAAACTGAGTCAAAGTCTGAGAATTAGTGTATGGTTTTGCAGATTTGGTGTGTGGTTCTGGTGTTTGAGTGTCAGGTTTCTAAATTGTGTGACAAGTAAAGATTTTGTGTGTAAGCAGTTGAAAAAAACTGTAAATTCATTTTCTCTCTCTCTCTCTCTCTCTCTCTCTCTCTCTCTCTCTCTCTCTCTTTCTTGGTTATCTTTGTAGTATTCTAAAGATGGCAATGATGACAATAAGAATAGCAACAAAAAGATATCTATCTATCTATCTATCTATCTATACACACACACACACACACACACACACACACATATATATATATATATGTTTATAAGTAAAATGTATTATTAACCTCTATTAATGCTTCCCTTTGTATACCCTCTAACCGAATCTACTATATACGTTAAAAACAATCAAGAAAAATGTATATATTTTACTTGTATACATTACATATTACATATTATATATTGTATAGTATTATTATTATTATTATATTTACTGATATATACTTTATCCTCTCACATGTACTGAAAGGTTGTGGAAAGTTTTTGCACTTCAGAAAAATGGTTCTAAACAGTACCAGAAAAGGGTTCTTCGGCTTGTAACAATAACAGAACCCTTTTTGGTGCTAAATAGAACCCTTTTTATAGGGTTCCATAAAGAACCATGCTTTGAAAATGCTATATAGGTTAAAAATAACCTTTTTAACAACCATTTATTTTAATTAGTATTAATATAGTAATATATTTATATTATTATTAATATTATTTGTATATATTATTGATTAATATTATTTTTTTTACACCTCTATCTGCCTGGTATTACGATATCTTATAGTGTCTATTAGGGTTTTACATAAAAACAACAACAACAACGTGTCATTTAGGTACTTTTAATTTTTATTGACGTGAATTTGTAGCAAAAATTACAGTGTTCTAACAACAGTTATTAGCAGAATACATTAATAAATGACAATTGACATTGAACATAAATAAATACTACAAGAAGTAAAACAAAATACTGAAATGAAGACCAAGTTCCAGTGAAATACTGTATTTTATTAATCCTCTATGATGCCTGCAAGTCCATCATTATGTGTATTTTGGTGTGATTGAGTGCCAGTTTCTCTCTGCAGATGATGAGGTTGTGGGATGTAATGCATCTGAAATACACAATTAAGTTTAGAGTGCGTCTCATTCCCTTTGTTTTTGTAAAAACAAAAAAGGACCATAAATTCAGTATTTTTTTTTTGCTACTTAGTGGTGAAGGGGAGAGAATTTTCCTTAATTGAACTGGGCTGGTCACACTTACATGTTCTCTTAAACTGAAAAGAGAAAAAGACGTGATATGAACCAGTTACAATTTGAAAGTTAAAAATTATAGACATTTTAAGAAAGAAATCATTTACCTGTTGAGAGTGTGTACAGTCTATGTAGAGTTAGCTGAACTCCAGAAAATCAGTACTAAGCCATCTTTTTTAGAGTGTAGCCTCTGTTAGTAATAAATAAATAAACAACAATTAAAAAAAAACTCTAACAATATGGATTATAAATTCAATGTCTCTGTTACTTACTTAGTGGAGAAGAGGAGTAGCTATCCTCAGCTTAACAGAGCTGCTCACACTTACATGTGATCAAAAGAAGAGAAAAGAGCATGTTTGTTTGAAAACCAGACACAATTTTAAAGTTTGTATTTAAATTTAAGAATGAAATCATTTACCTGTTGAGAGTGTGTTGACAATCTGTAGTTGGATCACTGAGCTGCAGAAAATCAGTAATGAGGTGCTTTGACAGTTACAGATTTGAAAAAGAAAAACGCGGGAATAAAGAACTCTAAACTCTGACACAAATAACCATTTCAGCATTAAAAGGGTTCTTCAGGATGCTATGGTTCTAAATAGAACTGTTACTACATGTGAAGAACCTTTGAAGAACCATCTTTTTTTAGAGTGTATATATTCATTGAAAGAAAGAAAAAGAAAGAAAGAAAGAAAGAAAGAAAGAAAGAAAGAAAGAAAGAAAGAAAAGTTTTCTGCTATTGTTATAAGCTGAAGAACCCTTTTTTTTTTGTTTTGGAACCATTTTTCTTAAGAGTGTAAAGTACATGTAACATGGACATGCAAAATGCACTTTAAATAAATTAGACTGCTGTTTTACCTCTTTCAGTGTAACAAGCAAATCTGAAAAAAAAAAAAATAAATAATAATATTTGCATTCAACACTTCCTCTGTCCCACTTGTGTGTGTGTGTGTGTGTTGAGGGTTGGGGGTGGGGGTTGTTTGTGAGGGCATTATGTGTTTCTTTGATCTCTGATATTTTTACACAAGGCTGTGTGCTCAGCCCGCTGCTCTTCACGCTACTGACCCACGACTGCACTGCCAAGTCCAGCTCCAACCACATCATCAAATTCGCTGATGACACAACAGTGGTAGGTCTCATCAGCAACAATGATGGAACACACTACAGAGAGGAACTGGCAAAGTTGGCTGAATGGTGTGGCAATAACAACCTGTCCCTCAAGATGGGGAAGACAAAGGAGGTTGTGATGGACTTCAGGAGAAACTCCGTTGACCACCCCCCACTGACCATCGACAGCTTGACTGTGGAGAGAGTCAGCAGCACTAAATTCCTGGGGGTGCACATCACAGAGGATCTCACCTGGACCACCAACACCATGTCACTCTCCAAGAAGGCACAACAGCGCCTACACTTTCTCCGCCGGCTGAAAAGAGCAAGTCTCCCTCCGCTCATCCTCACCACTTTCTACAGGGGCACCATTGAGAATGTGCTGACCAGCTGTATCACTGTCTGGTACGGGAACTGTACTGCAGCAGACCACAAGACCCTCCAGCGGATGGTGAACACAGGTGCAAAGATCATCGGTGCCCCTCTCCCCTCCATCCTGGACATTTTCCTTACACAATGCTCCAGCAAAGCCAACAGTATCGTGAAGGACTCCACCCATCCCTCCCACAGTCTCTTCCAGCTCCTACCATCAGGAAGACGATACTCTAAGCATCAGAGGCCGCTCTGCCAGACTGCTCAACAGCTTTTTCCCCCAGGCTCTGAGAGCCCTGAACTCAAATCACCCCGCCCCTCTCTGAAACCCCATACAAACCCCTTACCTCCTGAAACATGGACCATCTCACTAGTAACACACTCTCCTCCTCTATGCATGCTAGACACTTTTCACACACACACACTGCTGTGTGTACACAATCCCACAAAAGACTCAGTAATATATGTATGTTTACATGCATATATTTACAATACAAATCATCCTGCACTGCTCCCCAGCCAGCTGCTTGACTCACAATGTTTCTCTTTGCACATGTACAGTATTTATCTGAAGCATTCGTATAGTTTGTATAGTTTGTATATTTTAGTTTATGTATAGGTAAACATTTATATATAGTATATTTATAGTCAAAATCTATCAGTAGGTTAGTTGTGTATAGGTTTACACTGCTCCTCAGTATATCTGCAATCTCCTCATTCCGCATTCCACCTCTAGATCTCTTCGTCATCTAGTCAATTTCTTCTTTCAGTTCCTCATTCACATTTTAAAACGAAAGGCGACCGGGCTTTTGCTGTGGCAGCACCTAGGCTCTGGAACAGTCTTCCCCTCAACATAAGATCTTCTCCTTCTATTTGTTTGTTTAAATCTGCTTTGAAAACCCATTTTTATTCTATATGTTTTAATTCTGTTTGAGGGTGTAAAATTTTATTTGTCCCTTTGTTTGTCTTGATTGGGTATGTTTTTACTTTGTTTTATATTTGTTGTACAATTTGTTGGTCTCAGCATTAACAATCAATGCGAATGGTTCCATGTTTGTACTCTCCTGAAAATAAATGTGTCATTAAGCCTATACTCCACCCCAGTGATACAACTGCTGTATTTTAATTTTTTATTTTTTTAGATATGATTGCACTGCAAAGTAATAGTCTGGAATACCCAGTGATAATGTAAGTTAGGTATGATGAATCAGTGGAGAAAACTATATGATAGTTTCTAAAGAGACAAATGACTTCAAAAAGGAAACCAAGAAATTTTCAGCCCCATAAGCATTTCTTATCTAGTGGCTCACTCTAGTGGAAAACATTATTATTGCAGCCCTTATCTATCATTGAAATTGTGAAAATACTGAAACTGATTGACTGCTGATTGGCCGTTTTTGTTGATATGTCTGACTGATTTCTGAAGAACATGTTAGCATGTGCACCAAAGATAACGCATACAAATTTTAAACTTCATGGATCATATGGTTGCAGAGATTAGTTTTCAGTTTTGGCGGCCCCTATGGGCAGAATTGGACAACCTGTTGTGTGTCATCAGAATGTCCTGTTGTCTGTGTAAGTTTGGACATTGCATTTAGCAGATATAGAACAATTTGTGCAAACAGATGTTGGCAGTTCAATAATACCATCAATAATTAATAAATACACACACACACACGTTTCGCTATCATTGTGGGGACATTCAAAGGCGTAATGGTTTTTATACTGTACAAACTGTAAGTGCTATTGCCCTACACCAACCCTACACCTAAACCTACCCCTTACAGGAAACTTTCTGCATTTTTACATTTTCAAAAAACTTCATTCTATGTGATTTATTATCTTGTTTACCCGTGGGGACCTCAATTTAGGTCCCCACCGTGACAAGAGTCCCCATGAGTCTGTGTGTATTCAGGTTTAAGTCCCCACCGGGATATAAAAACAGGTACACGCACACACACACACACACACACACACACACACACACACACACACACACACACACACACACACACACACACATACATACACACACACACACACACCTCTTTTACTTGTTACTGCAGGTAACATGGATTAAAATCCAAAGAATAAAAATTGGGAAAAATTACGGTCACACTTCATTTTAAAGTCCAATCCTCACTATTAACAAACCATTAACTACATTTTTCCTCAATAAACTCCTAATTGGCTGCTTATTAATAGTTAGTAAGGTAGTTGTCAAATTTAGGTATTGTGTAGGATTAGGGATGTAGAATATGGTCATGCAGAATATGTGCTTTATGAGGAATAAACAGCCAATCTGTTAATAATAGGCATGCTAAACAACTAGTTAATAGTTAATAATGAGAACTGGTCTCTATACTGAAGTGTTACCAGAATTTCTTAGTTTTTCTTATAAGGTGTTTAGAAATTACTGGCCCACTTTAGCTGAATTGTTAGATACAGTGGGCTGATGGTTTCAGGTAAAGTGGACCATCGTTGACCTTAAGTAATTCTACTCAAATACATGAAATAAAAGCTTTAAAATATGGTTACATTTAAAGTGCAGTTGTTCCACTCATTATGTGTGTGTGTGTGTGTTTTTTTTTTTTTTTTTTTTGTCTATTTGTTGTTGTTGGAATGAGGCTGGACTGAGGTTGGACACATAACTGAGTCAGTGTATTTATTGTTGTTATAGGGCAGGGATACCAGATAAAGCCTGTACTCGACTGATAGGACCAGTGTTATTGTAAGGCCACAAAGCCATCTGATAAAGGTTTGCTGTGGGGATAAGGTCTGTTTGAGATGGTGCTGAGCCAGAACTTTTAAACCTTCCTATTAAGTGTAGACCGCAGGACCCTTCTCACACATATATACATTTAAAGAGCACACGTATTTGTGAGACATATATCTTACAAACATCCTTTGAAAGAGGGACTTCAGTCATTCAGTCATACCTATGCAACAGATAGACTTGGAGGTGGGCTCTTTGGACTAGGGTAAGTAACTCACTCTTTGGACCAGTAAGTAACCACCTAAAAACCAGAAACAGCAACCATCTTAATAACCACTTAACAATGTACAAAAACAATTAGAACACACAAGTAATAAAAGATAACAAAATAAAAAGCATATTATATTATTTTTCTAGTTACATTTCATATATGGATATTCTGAAAAATCTCACATAAGAGGATGTTCTATGTATGTATATGTGCATGTTGTGTGCGTGTTTGTTGTGTGTGTGTGTACAGATTTGACTATGCTTGTGAGGTGCAAAATGTCCTCATTTTTGAAAAAATATTCTCAATAATATAGTGATCCCTGTTGAGCACAGACTAGTGAGTCAGGCCACACTAGTTAAAAAAGCTTTTAAATCATGTTTACTATCATGTTGCACCTGTGTTTTGTTTTGCTTTAGAGACTCTTATTTTTAAATGTTTCTGTTCTTTTGTTTCAGTTCATGTTTTGAGTTTACTTCTTGTGTCTATTGATTTCCATGGTTACCAATCATGTTTCCATGGTTTCAGATTAATTTTACATTTGTCTTGTTTAGTTCAGTGTGTATCCCTTTCTATACATAGCCCTTTTTGTTAGTCTTAGTTTGTTGGTTATTGTTTTGGCCTATGTTAAACTGTCATGTTGGATTGTGGTTGTCTCCCATGTTTTTAGATATTCTTTCATCTTGCTTATTGTAATAAAATCAGCAATTAGATTGACTCAACTCTTCTCTTCCTGCAATATTACATTTAATCTAGTGGTTTGCACAAGTTTCTTTGAGGATTATGTTTACAGGTAGGGGTTAGGTAAGGTGATGGAAAATAACTTTAACTTGATATAAAATCAGTAGATGTCAATGTTTGCATGTATATTTGTGTGTTTACTTAACCATATTTTTAGTTTTCTGTTAGAGTTATAGCATGGGTTAGAGTAGTCTTTAGCTCTATATGAAAATATATGTTTATGGAAAATCCCCATTTAGATAGCTAGGTAGATGTGTGTTTTGAATGACAGGCGCTCTATCTATGCAGATATCAGAAAAGGGAAGCTGCTCAGCTGACGTGGACATGGGAAGTTAAAAGAGAGGCTAAAGTGTGAAATCACTTCTCGTTATCTCTATGTGTGTATATTTTACAGTATATTTTGAGGACAAAGTGTCTAATTTCTTGGCTTACTTCTTGGTTCAACTTAATGATTGAAATAAATTCAGATGTTAAAAAGCATATTCTCATAGACAATATAAAAAGACCCACTTTAAGAGCAGAATCATAAATGGATAAAGAGTGAGAGAGAGAGAGTGTGGAAACAAGGAAGGTGCATGATGGGAGTGATGACATGCTATGCACAAGAGTGGGAAATAAATCAGAAATAATGAGTGAATTAAGACATAGTATCAACACATTTAGCTTCATTTAGGGTGAATAGTTTCTATAAAAATAGAAGTAAGGTAAATGAATATAAATACTTCACAGAAAATTAAATTTCTGTTATTATTTTCTTACCCTTATGTTGTTCCAAACATGTATGATTTCACATTCACATACACATTCATCTTTCATATGGAACACTAAATAATTTTTGAAGAATCTACACCAGTGGTTCTCAATTCCGGTCGTGGCGATTCACCACTCTGCATATTTTGTATGTCTCTCTTAGCTGATGATCTGAATCAGGTGTTTTAGATAAGAGAGACATACAAAGTGTACAGAGTTGGTCGCCAAGACCAAAAAGGAGAATCACATACCCACACACAACTCTCCCTCATAAAATGACACTTTATAGACTGACAAATTCTGTGTGAGAAGTAGGCCATAATTTTGTGTGTGTGTGTGTGTGCGCGTGTGTGTGAGAAATCGAGTGTGTGTGTGTGTGTGTGTGTGTGCGTGTATTTTATTTATTTTTTTTGTCAGTACCCCAACTGGTTATATATGACACACAGATTTGTGAGCGATCGATTCCACGTGCACTAATGCACACCAATAGATGATGATTAACGTTTATTCAAACGTGTCTATCTTTGAATCAAAACAGTTCACTCAATAAAGTCAGAATCAATATTCAGTGTTTGATATGTCTGTTTGAGTCTCTGTGTGCATGGTGGCCTAAAATATCTGATTCTGACATTTTCTCACCAAAGCTAAACTCAGGTCATAGTTCTCAGGTCATCATGTCTGTATTTGGGAGAACAATGATGAAAACACAATATATCACTCTCACTATTCTCTTTCTGGCTCCAATTTCTTTTCTCTCTTTTTTTTTTTTTTTTTTTCTTGATGCTCATTAAAATGATAAACTATTGCAGTAATCAGTGTCACCCAGCATAGTATGTGTTATGTATGTATGTACTGTATGTATGTGTGGTTGGCAATGCTTTGATGGAGTGAAAATGGACATGCCATTGATTTTCATGAGGAAATATTTAACTTTAAAATTTGAACAGGAACATATGCCAACACGTGTCATTGGATTAGAAACAATATATTAAACAAGTGACATTTGTTTTAATTAAAGATAGCACAAATTAATAAATAAATTGTAGCTTATTTATATATAAGTTTAGCATGAGCAGGATAAAGGCGCATCTGCCAGTGTGTTATTATTAACCATTTAAAAATGTATTTTGACAATTTAGGTGGCACTTGCACAACAGTTTTTAAAAACGATACTGTTATAGTCTCTGTGTAAACTAGAAAAACGTGAATTTGCGAAAACGGTGATGTCATGCACATGTGTATTATGTGTTCAGTCTACAGTAGACGTGTGCCGGTATTTGGTAATGCGATATATCACGATAATGAATATGCACGATAGTGTTATCGCCTGGGCACTTCAGAATATCGAGAATAATAATTTATTACAAATTAATCAGAATTTTCAATGCATTTTAAGAGTGCTTTTACCATCAACTGGTTAAATGCACAACACCGCTGTAAACTGCGTCAAAGATGCGTGTGCACTCTGATGTAAACAACACGGATGAGAAGCGCATGGCGGAACACGTGAAGGAGACGCGCTGAATGAAAGCGCACATTCACTCTCTGACAGCAGATGGCGCTAAACAGCAAAACTGCGGCCGTTACCCCGGAAACCCCTTAAACAAACCAGCTGCGCTACTTTCTGTTTCTGAAAGGTATTTAAATTATTTAAATAGCCATTCAGTTAATTCATTAGTTAACAAACTCCCAATGAAAAATTCTTATAAACATTCATTAATCTTAGGTAATTCCAATATTTAATAATACGTTGTTAAAATCAAAAGTTGCAACAGTTTTTTTTATGAACCCGAGCTTAACAAAGATTAATAACTTCTGTAGCAAATGTAGCTATTGCTCATTGTTAATGTTAATGCATTAACTAAGGTTAACTAATGAGATCTAAATTGATAGGCTACCTATTGGTCTTTATAATTCTTTTGCACTTTAATCTGTGTAAAATTTTTAACTTTATACATTTTTTTCTGTATTGCTTTATTGTATTTAAATGTTCAGTTATTTTTGTTATAAGAAAAAATATATTAAACCTGTTATACAGTATTATGACAAAACTTTTTTGCAACTAAATTTCAATATCGTGATAAAAGCATTAGCAATTAATCGCAACATGAAAATTTGATACCGGCATATCCCTAGTCTACAGATGTCCTCAGTGTTTTTTTACAAAGTGACATTGCCAACTACTGACCTGACATGCATAATACAGCATTTTAATTCGCAGATCTGTGTGAAAGGGGGTTGTTTTGACAATGTTGTTGTATTTATGCAACATTGAATTACGTTGAAAAATAATAACACATGCCACTTGGGGCCTTCTGGGGTAATTCGGACACAGAAAAACAAATTTACACCAAGGCAGAGGTGGGGGTAAGTCACTCATGTTCAAATCTTAAGCAAGTCTCAAGTCTCTACCATCAAGTCTCAAGAAAGTCAAGTCCCAGTGCAAGCAAACCAAGTAAATCAAGTCAAGTAACTGGCTTACCACAAGCAAGTCAATTTGAGTCACAGTAACAAACAGAAACAAGTATATTTTATTTTTGCCACAACCTTATTTATTTTCACCTCAGTAATAAACTTTAAGTATACATTTAAAATAATCATATTTTAAATCTAACATTTTGAAAATAGAAATATGAAATTAAATTATACTTTTAATTATGAAATTCAAACTGCCAATAGGTGGTGTCAAATCAGTCCTAATGAGTGAGTCACAGAAACGTTCATTCAACTGATTCCTTCAAAACAGCTAATTCATTCAGGAATTAGGCAAGAATGGGTCACTGAATCACTCAACAGATTCATTCAAAACCTCTGAGTTTTTCAGTAAAAGTGTTCATTGTGTTGCTCGGAGACACTGTGGCTGAACTGAACTGAAATATTGCTAAATATTGTATGTTCTAAATACAAAAACAAACACATACAAGGGCCGTTTTGCCCTATAATAATTTATTACAATTTTGTTATTTATAATCAGTTATTTTAATTTAGTGTCAGGCTTAAGCTAAGTTTGAAAACAAATAAAGTCCCATGCTGTTTTCTACATTATTCTCTCTCTAGATATTCAACTAATGTGTTAGCTATTTTCCTTTTTGAAGTGGCGACATCCTGGCTGTGTAAATTGTGAATACAGCAAATCTCCTTTTATGAATACGGTCAATTTCTTGTGTTTTCCAAAAGAAATGATCTTGGGAGATTCTCTTGCTCTCTATATTTGGCGCACTGTATTTCTGTGCTTGCGCATGTCTTGCGTTTTGTTTACCAATTTGTGTCGTAATGATTATTTTTTATTTATTTTTTTTTTTATTATTTCATTACAGTTATTATAAAGTCAAGTCAAGTCCTCAAGTCATTGGCCCTCAAGTCCAAGTCAAGTCAAGTCAAGTCAAATCACAAGTCCTTAAATTTGCAACTCAAGTCAAGTCAAGAGTCAAGTCATGTGACTCGAATCCCCCACCTCTGCCCCAAGGGTTTAATTTTATATTTTTGCTTCAAAATAAAAACTATAATTTTTACTCCACAAATCCTTCACTAACAAAGAGACACACACCAAAACTAAATAAATAAATAAATAAATAAATAAATAAAAAACATAATACAATGTCATAGATCAGTGGTTCTTAATTCCAGTCCTCGTGTACCACTGCTCTGCATATTTTG
This sequence comes from Spinibarbus caldwelli, assembly GCA_039654775.1. NCBI lineage: Eukaryota > Metazoa > Chordata > Actinopteri > Cypriniformes > Cyprinidae > Spinibarbus > Spinibarbus caldwelli. The sequence goes on from CM077221.1 coordinate 34,816,911, forward strand.
CATGTCTCTCTTATTTACCACACCTGATTTAGATAACCAGCTCATTAGAAGAGAGTTCCATGCATGATCTGTGTTCCGATTTAAATGATTTAAATTTACTTGATGTCGGAACATTCATTCACAGATTTGCGCTACGCCATGGCCTGCAGCATCCTCACACACAGACAAAACTTACTAGAGAAGTGTGAAGTGTGACATAATACACCTCTGTAAATAAATACAATTTAAATTCACATCTCGCACACTCGCCCTTTGAATGGAACATATATGCTCCCTTCAAACTGGAATCATGGAACAGCTGGAACAAACGTCTGAAGTACAACGTGCAGAGCGGTGGTACGCGAGGACTGGAATTGAGAACCACTGTCATAGATCATCATTTTCCATAGACACAATCAGTTAACCTCAAGACTGTTTAAACTGACGAAATCTCAGAAATGTTGATATGTACATGAAATGACAGGTGAAAACTGTGTAGCCATTCATCAGAATTGTTCAGACAATTCCCCGCCCCTTTATTTCCTTGTTGTTAATCTATTTACCTGCTCTCCCTCGCTACCCTTTTCATTTCCTGCCCTGTTTATTTGCCTTGTGTGCTGTTCTGTGCCAGACTGTTGTTTGCTTGTTGGCTTCAGGGTTTTCTGCCTGTCTTTACCTTCCTTTCTGCCTGCCCCTGCCTGGTTTTGTCTGCCTGATTATTGTCTCCGGCCTGCCTTGGACCCTGAGTTATCTACTCCTGACCTGTTTCCTATGGCCTGCCTGCTGTTTTTTTTTTTTTTTTTTAGCCCTCGTCCATCCAGGCTCCAAGCCAACATGCTCTTAGATTTGCCTCAGCCTACATGAGCACCAGATTCCCAATCTTGACTTCTACCAGTTCCCTGGTTTTCAAATCTGTGGACCACCACCTCTGCATGGACATCTAGCTGCCTGCTCTCTGGTCTGCACATCCTTTTTCAACTGCTGTTGACTGGCTATGTCTGTGAATGGGAAAATACAGTATAACAGCCAAATTTCTCTGCTACTCTACTTTCAAGGATTTTGAGGCTAAAGACCAAGACACACCAAGCCGTCAGCGAGAGTGAGATATCTGATTGGATGTTCAGTTTAGCAAATGAGTGCATGAGAATTAAAGCAAAAGTGTTGAAAGAGAACAAGAAAGTCAAGATGGCACAGATAGAAGGCTGTTCTAATGTGACCTGATCATTCCAACACACAAATATTTACACAAATATTTACATAACAACATGAGCCACTTAAAATGAAGGAAGTTATTATATTCACAACTGTACGCAAAGGTTTGTTTTATGTTTCATATATCTGCGTATATATTGGTTTTGGTTTCTCTTTTTGAATGATGAATATAAACTATTGATAGCTGCAGATATAGACAGGGTTTATCAACAGAAAAATACTGACAAACCCTCATATGTTTCCATCAAATTTCTTTAGAAAGAATGAGCATTATATTAATTTTCCATGATGCGTGTAATCTGAGAAGGTTTGAGTGCTAGCTCCTGTCTCACTGTACTGTTATCCGTTCAGCCAAAGCAACAGAGGGAGTTCACAGACAGAAAATAGGAGAATTTACACGAATTTATGATTTACACGGAGAATAAGAAATTTATGACATATGCGGATGCAGACGTCTGGTACAAACAAAGACACATAGAGGAGACAGAACAGATACGAAACCAAACAAATGCATGATTATAATCATATATGATTTATCTAAGTTAAGTGGTCTCTGGTATTTTCATAAGCATAACGTGTTTTTATTATCGTGATTGTTAGCATATGTAGCCTTTAGCATCGTGTATACAACATTTCTGCCTCCGGTAATCAGAATTCCCATCGGGTCGCAAACGTAAGTTAATTCAGACACTCACTGGTGTCTGAAAATGAGTTTTGCCATTAAAATTGTTTTAAATGTCTTAAATGTTGATGCTAGTTGATAGCTTGATATGAAAACATGGGAAATGAGCAGTGGTGTCAACCGTCTCTAACTCTGCCTTTGTTCATGACCACTCCTCTAGCCCCATTTGGCCCGCTTTGGCCCAAGGTATTCGGTGGGCCAAAAATTCCTGGCCGTTGGCCCCGAGGAAGCCCCGACGAGGCACGATCAAGCCCAAGAAGTGACAGCAGAAACGCGACTGGCCCTGGCACGCACTAGCACGCCCGCTTTTGGCCCGACAGTGGAAAAACGGCTAGTGTCCCTATCAATCATCTGGCCTTAACAGGTGTTGGCGACTGTCATTTGGGACATTGAGGTGCTGGTTATGGAGGCCCTTTTGGATGGCTTAGATGCCCAGAGGAGGATTGCCATCCAGGATTGAGGAGGATGCTGATATCCATCTGCCAGCAGTTTTCGTGGCCTTCTATTGTTGAGGAGGTCCATCAGTTTGTTGCTGCCTGCTCATTTTGTGCCCAGAATAAATGTTCCAACAAGCCTCCCTCCTCATCCCCTCCGGTGCTTGATCACACATTACCCTGAACTTTGTCACAGGCCTTCCCTCACCCTTGTCAAATTGGTCATTCTTACTGTGGTGTAACACTTTTCCAAGGTGGTCCCCTCCCCAAGCTCCCCTCTGCTAAAGGTCTACCCATTTTGTTGGTTCTGCCTGCCCTATTGGCTCTGACCCTTGCCTGCCCAGACCTCAGTACAAGCCTGTCCCTACTGATTCTGCCTAACTTTTTTATAGCATTAACATGTATGTGAGGCACCAGTAAGGCCTAGGGGAGTCTGGAATGGAGTGAGGGGGGTGTACCTATTTAACCATATTTTGGGAACAAATTTGTACCCAGCAGTGAGCTAAACACAAACCTCCCTGACAAAAAAAATTGTGTAAAAATTAAGTAAATAAAAATTTATTTATTTATTTATTTAATTTCTGTGGAAAAATGCAATAAGTTTTGTGTTAGGGTTAGATTTTAGTATTTATAAATGGCTGTATATAAAAACAGTTAAAATGTATAAAAATGTCTCCATAAGTACGTGTGTGTGTGTGTGTGTGCGTGTGTGTGTGTGTGTGTACCTGTTTTTATATCCCAGTGCAGACTTAAACCTGAATACACACAGACTCATGGGGACTCGTGTCACGGTGGGGACCTAAATTGAGGTCCCCACAGGTAAAGAAGCTTATAAATCACACAGAATTAAGTTTTATGAAAATCTAAAAATGCAAAAAGTCTCCTGTGAGGGTTAAGTTTAGGTGTAGGGTTGGTGTAGGGCAATAGAATATACGGTCTGTACAGTAGAAAAACCATTACGCCTATGAATGTCCCCACAAGGATAGCGAAACAAGTGTGTGTGTGTGTGTGTGTGTGTGTGTGTGTGTGTGTGTGTTTCCGCACGTGTGTGTGTTTTGTGTACGGGAGAGGTCTCTCACCCTTATCTACACTAATGCTTCAGCCTGCATTTCCTGTCCCCCACAAACTGCATCCTGTCCTTGGCGTAGGAGCACATACTGTCCGCCTTCAGACACACACACCCTCTCACTCACAGACAGGTCCACACATAGTCTTACACTCATGAATATACACACATACTGTCGCCAGGCAAGCCTTTGTGGGGAATTGCACAATAGCATTGGCTCCTGAGTGCCGGGGGACTTTACATGAATCAGACAGAAGCTGTATATGTGTTCGCACTGACCATTATACAAACACGCAAGTGTGGTCCATTGGTTCTTCAGACGTAAAATAGATGATATATTACGGTCTATGTAATTCTGTGCCAGAATGCAGTGAAAATACAGTTGCTTTGATGTGTATGATAGGGTGGGGTGAGTTGTTGGGACAGTGATTTTATGTCTTGTTGAATCTAGAGTTTTGATTCTCTAGCCAATGTGCTGCTCTGACAACACTAAAGAAAGAAAAATAAAATGCTCTTCCGATAAGCATACAAACATGTGGCCAAACTAACATTAAGAGTTAGAGAGTAAAAATTCAAATCAAGGTAAGCAAAAAAAAAGGATGTGGTTTTGTTAAAGTTCCCAATTGCTCCCGTAACACTGCACATTAGCAGATAGGGACCTTTTAGTTCTCAAAACATGAACATTTTCAATTTACATGCATATTTTTACAGCGTCCATTAACCTCTTAAGACCCTGCAGCCTCATATGAGGACATTATATTTTTGTGAATTTCTCTGAGACTATACATGCCACAGTTTTAAGTCTGGATGTCCTGTACAGAGCACATTCAGGGCTTTTCAGAGATACCAAATGATTGGATGTTTCACCATGACCACTCCCTCTCTTTGGTCTTCAGAAATGTCTGAAATTAATTTAGTGACACTCTTATGGAAATATGATAATATTTTGTAATTATCATTTAAATCTGTCTAATTTTTAAATTGTATGTCATAAATCAACATCTCAGGAAAATGTAATGGGGTTTCAAATCAAATATGATTTTCTGTTATGAAACAGGACGTTGATTTCCTACATGTCCTCATATGAGGACACCGGGACTAAAAGCTAATGTTTATTACACATTTTGGGAGACATAACAAATGAATAGGGAAAGAAATTATATTTCAATATTCTATGAAATATTGAAATATAACTATATTACTATGAAAATCTTGTCAATTATTACTTCCATTATTACACTTCTTTTTTCATTACATTGCCCCAAAAACACATTAATATGCAAATTAAATTTAGTTTATAGATACATTGTATATAATGATAAAACCCATTTATAATGGCCATTTTACACACATTTTAATATTTAATATTAATATAAATTGCATTACAGATGTCAAAATAAAACACTTTACAGTTTCTCTTGTAAATTTATACTAAAGACTTTTTTATGAACACTTTACATTAGCTACTTTGTACTAGAGCCAGTCCTCCAACAAACACTAATGGTAAAGCCCACTACAACTTAATTCAACGGTATGAGAAATTGAGAGTACTTTAGACTGCATACAATACAGTGTAACACCTTTTTCTTCTTGCCCAGCAGGCGTGCCATTATCAGCGCGTGACAATCCTTCACTACTACTACTGTTTGCAAATTCAGGTAGGCTACATCTGCTGGCAGGATATTAATCCTAAACCAAACTTTGTATTTATTGCATATCTGTATAACAAATATTTAAACCTTAATACGTGCCAACCAACAAACAACGTTTGCAAAATAAAAGTTTCATAGGACCGCTTAGAGATGGATATTATTTTTCCCGAAAAAAAAAAAAAAAAAAAATTGCGTGCTTGTAGCTATTCATTTTAATTTCTTTCTTTATGAATATGTTTATATATATATATATATATATATATATATATATATATAGGAAACTTATGAAATATATTTTGTTCTTAGGCGGCCTATACTATACTATACTATATAGAGAGAGAGAGAGAGAGAGAGAGAGAGAGAGAGAGAGAGAGAGAGAGAGTATAGTATAGTATAGGCCGCCTAAGAACAAAATATATTTCATAAGTTTCCTAAATGCTGCAGTAAAAGTTACATTAAAAGCTTTACATGCAATATATTTTGGCGATAAATTAAGTCGGAACCATAACTTCATCACAGGTTAGATGTGAGGCAACAGATTTAGTTCTGAAATGATCATTTACATTTTATTTATTTATTTATTTTATTATTATTTATTTATTTTTTTTAAAGCTGACCTCCCGAAAAGTAAAATGTTTCTAGTCTTGTCTCCCGTGGGGCGAAACGCTCAAGGATTCTTTCACACCTTTAACTGCGCGGTCCGCCCACCCCGGTCGCGATTGGTGGCTGCTGAGTTTAAAGCTGCCTGATAACTCGCTATGCACTTCTGACCTTACTGTTGAATATACTGTATGCGTTCAGCGAAGGGAAACTGAGCACAGCACACTAAAGGATAAGTTATTTAGGCCACCCAGAGGCTACAGTGTATAGTTTATTCAGTGATCACCAAGGATACGCGCCCGGTGCGTGTAGGAGATGAGCAGTCCCGATGCGGGTTACGCCAGTGACGACCCGAGCCAGACCCGAGGTACCAACTCAGTCGTGATGTCTGGCATGAGGCAGTGCGCGTGGGTGGACCCGCTCAGTCCGCTTTCTGACACGAAAACAAAACACGAGACATGTTCTTCAGCGGGTCCCGGGCGCGGAAAGAGCGAGCCGCGCATCCGCAGGCCGATGAACGCATTTATGGTGTGGGCGAAAGATGAGCGCAAGAGGCTTGCGCAGCAAAATCCAGATCTGCACAATGCAGAGCTGAGTAAAATGCTTGGTGAGTAAAGATTAAAAAAATGATTAATTGTGCATTTAATCTATTTTTTTTTCTTTTCTTTTCTTTTCTTTTCTTTTCTTTTCTTTTCTTTTGGTTTCATATGTTTTGCATTATGTAAAGTGCATTCATTTAAAAGATTAAAAGATAATAACTAAACAGCTTTTAACAGAATTATTAAAATAAAAAGAATTGTTTATAAATGTTTATAAATCGTCAAGTCGATAAATCAAGTTTATAAATACAGTTTAAAACAATAATAATGTGGGAAATATGCATATTGGCTTCAAATTTAAAACGAGAACTCGACTTTACGCAGAAGCATTACATATGGAAGGTGATATAAAAGTAGATTCACATCATCGCTAATATCATGTTATTGCCATTCAGCATGTATGTGTAAAGTGAATGGTAGCCTACAGCTTTTCCCATGTATGAAAAATGTTTAAAATGTGTTCTGCAACTATTTGCAACAGTTTCTGTGCATTTAAATACAAAGTACTTTGTTTGATACTACTTGCAGGTTTATCTGAATCATTTTAGTACTTTTGAAAGCCATGAATGATGTGCCTATGATAAAATTGCTAAAATTTGGACAGTTACGTAAGTTAAAGCAATTGTAAGTGAATAAGCAATGCTGACAGTGAACCACACAACAAAGTTGACATTTAGCTTTTTGACATTTATCTTTAATATAATTTATATTTATGTTAGGATTTAACAGAAACTTTTTTACTGCTCTAAAATGTTTGGTTTATATTTTGTCCATTGTTGCTTTATAATAATGTAATTTGCAGGTAGTATGAAATTATCTATCATTAAGCGTGATAAGGAACTATAAGAAACACAAATTCTGGAATAGACATTTTTTTTATTCTGCTCAGCATGCATGGTGCCAGTGTAAATCAGATATATTCATCCATAGATATTATGCTTAAACATCAAGCACATTGTCAGATATTACTATGTAAAATGCTCAGTATGCAGTCTACAATGTATTTTAAAAATTGTTTTTATAAATGTTCAGTCTCTTGAATGTGTTGAATTCATTTAATAATTTATATTATATTCCCTTTCATATTATTTTCAGGTAAGTCATGGAAAGCTTTACCAATAGTGGACAAGCGTCCATTTGTTGAGGAGGCAGAACGTCTCAGAGTAAAACATACGCAAGACCACCCAAACTACAAATATCGGCCACGGCGTCGTAAACAGGTGAAACGAAATAAACGACTGGACTCCAGCCTCGTGTTTCCTGGAGTGGGGGATGCTCAGACCCCTCTGGGCATGGAGGGCATGAGTGTTGGATATTCAGAACTGCCCCAATCTAGGCTGCCTCCATACTGTGAGACCCAGACTTTGTTTGAGCCCTACAGCTTGCCTACACCCGACCCCTCTCCTATGGATGCTGAGACGACTGAGTTTTTTGCCCATCTTCAGGACAATCCCCATCAGTCAGCATACAGCTACCATAACCACCAAGAGCACCACTTTCAGGAAAACACAACAATTCTCACCAACATGCATGGTCATACTAACATGAAATCACTCACAAACACACATTTTCACAGCATTACTCACTGCAATGTCAACACACACACCAATCCCAACTCACACACTTCCAGCAATACACAGCTTAATCTAATGAACAATGCACACCCACAGCAACTTCTTAATGAGAGTACCAAACCACAAACCAGTCACAGTTCTGTTACTCATCTTAATTCCCTCGCCCATCCAATATCTCACACCATCTTTAACAGAAGCTCTTCTTCTCATCAAGACATGCCTCCTGATTACCTGAAATGTTCTTCAACTTTAGATGACCATTATAATTCCAACTCTCAGTTGAAGCATCCTTATGAGGAATTGTCACTTCCTGTTGACCGTCACACATATAAGCACAACATTACTGAGCCACACTCACAGGCCCCTGCAGCAGCTCACTATCAAGGTTCTAGTGAAATGGTGGATGAAGTGGAGTTTGAGCAATGTCTCGCTTATAGGGTCCCCCCTGTACCTTTGCAGGGGTCCAACCTAATCTCAACTGTACTGTCTGATGCTAGCACTGCTGTGTACTACTGTGGCTATAGTAATTCCTGAGGAGATTTTAATGTTCTTTTTGATAAAACCTGAATCACACATATTTTCATTGTAACCTCAGACACTGATTATTTTCAATGTTCAATGAAAATTTAATGACACACCCCTTTAACTAATAGAGCTGTCTAATTGAAATTTCAGAGGCCTTAAAATGTTTTCAAATATTTTAACTTTGTGTAGTCGCTTAATGTCTTTAAAAATGGCAATATTAAATCATAATTTGAGTTTTGTGGATTTTAGCCCATGTTTGTTAGCTTTGAGGCCATCTATATGCTAGTGTATCCACTTTAGCAGTTGCACATTCAAAATTTATTCTTTTTTCTTCCTGTAAAACAGATCAGAAATACTCATGACATATCATGCTCATGGGGTAAATAAACACGTTGGTCCAATATTCTCTAGAAAGACAGTGTCCTTCATAATACCACCTTCCACCTAACTGCAAGCAGCAAAATATTGGTTCATGGTTGTGATAGGACAAGCCCATCCTGCATCTCCCATCCAATGCACAGGACACAGAAATTAAAACTCTGCTCATAAAGCCATTTCATGGAGTCTTTAGATAAGAAAACTGTAAATATTGTCAGCATAAAATGAGATGTATAGTAATACCATTACAGAGTCACTATTATTATTATGATTATTATTGCATTTTTGAGGATAAACAAGAAAGAAGGAAGGAAAGCATAGTACAATTCCCCCTTGAGTCAAAGTCTCAGTGGAGGAACCACTGCAAACTTGTCATTCCCTGCTTATCTCATTATTGTATGAAGCTCAATCTTCTATTGACTTGAATATGATCAGAATCGTTTATTATACAAAGACCAATATTAATGCTTGCCAGAATGTGAGCTAACAGTCTCAAAGTATGCAAGCACAATATTGTCGAAAAATAGGAACTGCGAAAGCAGTTACTAGGAAAGTGATCTTGCTTCAGAATATCTCATGAAGTTCTCCGTAATGTTTCATGCAAGTATCAACTTTGTCTTATATGTTTCTCCTAAAATTTATTTATATAAAAACATGACTTTTGATTTCATACTTTGTTTGTACAGTTTGGGACATTGTTGAAGTCTGTTATGAAACTTCAGTGGAAGCATGTGAGATTAAAAAAAAAGCAAAGGCATTTCAAAGGTCTCCATTTGATCTCCATTTAATCTAATACATGTCTAGGAAGAACATTTGATATATTGACAAGATTTTTTTTTTTTTTTTTTTTTGTCAAAAAGACCCACACATTTTAGCATTTTTATAAATTAAATTTTGTATTCAAAAGGAAGAGAATCGTTGGAACAAGTCACTTACACTGACACCGTGTCCTCTTGTCATGTGTCTGATAGCAACATATATGAATCAGTGACATTCACACACACACACACACACACACACACACACACGCGCGCGCGCGCGCGCGCATTGTTGTTTCCATGTTGTATGGGGACATTCCATAGGTATAATGGTTTTATACTGTACAAAATGTATTTTCTATCCCTTTACCCTAACTCTACTCCTAAACCTACCCCTCACACAAAACTTTCTGTATTTTTAAATTTTCATTCTATAATTCATAATGCATAATGATTTTTTTTTATTATTATTATTAATTTTTTTTTCCTATAATTCTGTATGATTTATGAGCTTGTTTCCTCACTGGGATTACTATTACTGCTATTACTATACTTGTGGGGGCATTTGGTCCCCATATAGTAGGGAATACCAGGTACACACACACACACACACACACATTCACACACACATTGTAAATATATATGCTATGTCTGTACTCTGTGTCTGTATGATTTGTTGTAGGATCTGTGTGGAAATGTACTGTGTCATATAAACACCAAAGTGCTCCCTGTTTGTAGGACTGTGTTTGTAAAATCAAATCATAAAATGCAAATCGTGGTACTAACGTCAGGCTTACAGAAAGAAAAAGATCTTCTCACTTATGTACAACTGTGACTAGATGAAACAAATACCTAATAACTAATAAAAGCCACACCTCACAAGTTTCATTTGTGAGTTTGAGTACATTTACCGCTTTCATTCAAGGTTTGAGGCAGAGAGGCACAATGTCTATGAGAAGCAGCTGCAATCGATGGGATGTCTCCTGTCCGAAAAGGAATGTGCCTTTATGTGTGTGTGTGTGTGTCCGTGTGACATGAATTTATAATCCTTGAAATATTTGTATCTTCCCTGGCCTTGTCACTTTCATAGGCATGGCTTTCCCAAACCCACTCCAGTTGTGCTGCTTCTAAATATAGACTCACACTGCATAGTAGCTCTATGCAGTGACACAATAAGCTATTTTTCACTGATTCGACCCTTAGAAGTATAAATATATCTGACGCACATGAATTCTTTTGTTACTTGTTTTGTTGCTTCAAGTAAGTCTCTAATGCAACCTATTTTAACAGGAATACAGATTAAAATTAACTTATCGGAAGTCTTATTGTGAAATCTGTTTTCTGTCCAATTGTACATCAACCTTTTGCAACTTTATGCAACTTTCACACTGTATATTAATTGTCCCAACTAAAACAAGCTTGATTTTCTATATTCATGCACCTCTAAGTTTTTTTTTTTTTTTTTTTTCAATGTCAGTGCAAATGTCAGAGTCTATTTCTTCAGTGTCAAGTGTCTAGACCAGGGGTGCCCAGACCTGGATCACTTGTTTTTCTTAAATCCTAATTAAGTATATATTAAGTATTAAGTTGAGGCTGTAGACTGGGCTCCTACAGTTAACCTCAGTTTCCAGAAAGGTAAGCCCATGTCAGAAGCATCACATAAGTATTTCAATTCGCTCCTCTTCATAACATAAGGATCATGTCCAGCATATCTTGTGATTTTCTGTTTATATCTTTCTCTAGTTCTACAGAAGATAGTATAGTGTCATTAAGGTTAATTATTCAGCAACCTCTTTCAATAGTTTCAAGTACAACTGAATGAATCAGTTTTACTGAATATTGCCTTTAAGCACTGCATGATCAAGTCAAAAAAAGGAACAAAAAGTAGAGGAGCAGAAGTCTTATTAATGGGTGTCTGCGCTACAATCTTTGCTAGTTGTTTAGGTCTGTTTTGTGGTCTTAACTGGCGATAGAGGAGCTGAAATGAGGCCTTTCAGTATCTGTAGTATTTACCAGTATGCTATATCAGGAAGAATTTGAGTCAAATATCTAAAATCCATTTCACAAGCAGTGGTACCTCCAGGCTTTTTTGACTGGGGTAGCCCATGTGGGACACAGACTTATTCAAGTGTAGAATGAACCTGTAAAGGTTATCCATTAAGGGTGAGTTGAACTGCAAACCCAAATGCAGTTTTATTGAAAAACAAACCAAATAAACAGATACAAAATAAACTTGAAAAGACTTGAACTTGAACATAAACAGACTTAGCAAAAACTCATCAACAGTGGGTTACATGAACAAAACTAGAACTGAGACTAAGGAAACATTTATAGTACACAATACACATTGATCACAGCCAATGAGAACATGACAAAAAACAATATGGTTGGTATGGACTGTAAGAAATTACAGTCTGCCTCGACCCAGCTTCCACTCCACAATATGTTTGATCATGCTCATTTCCCAAAATTAATTATTATAGAGAAGAAGAAAGTCAACAGCTATGTTGTTTGTAGACCATTTGGGATGATCACATCCTGAGCAAATGGTCACCAATTGTAGAATGGGACAGGTGTGGGCCACAGAGAACCACCTCAGACAAAGGGGTGTCAGAACTTAATTAACATACAGACTACAGCTGTTACAACAGGAGCAACTTCATTTACATGAAGGGTAGTAAACTGAAAATATATAAAAGGTTTGAACTTAGTATGTTCTGGGTTCATTCCAACTCCGTTGAACCCAAGGTACAACAGGATCTTCAGCGTCGTCATCACTTTTTCTTACATTGGCGAGCCACCCAGCGAGGGTTTTCCAAAAAGCGGGAAAGGTAAGAAAAGCGGTTTCTTTCTTTTTGCTGGTTTTGTCAGGGAACCCCCTCGTTTAAAAAAAAAAAAAAACTAGAAAAGAAAATTTTAAGGACAGAAGAGAATTTGGTTTAGTCAGTATTAGCAGGAGGAGTTCTTAAGTCTATTTTGTACAAATTCTGTTTAAGATTCTAACGAAACTGAATCAGCCCGAAGCAGTGAGGTGGCTGTCATGAATCTGGTCCATGGACCTCCATTTGGTCGCCACCAGAGGTCACCCTGCCATCACATTGACTCTCACACCACACACTACCCCGGACTTCATTTCCCAGCAGCCATTTCCCTAATCACATGCTCACACCTGATACCCATCTCGCAATCACACACGCTACATAAGCCTTGGACTTCCTCTCTGTCTCTGCCGAGTATTGTACGCAAATATCCTAGTGATAGCTACCCTACGAAGCCCTCTGAGTTGTCTTAGTCTTGCCTTGCCTGTTTTCCCGTGTTTTGATTTCTGCCCGTGTTTCCTGGATTAACCCTTGCCTTGCCGTTCGGACTCTGTTTGCCCCTCGTTTGGATTATTGCTGTTTACCTGGATTTACTCTCTCTGCCTTGCCCTTTGGATATTGTTCGCCGATCGAAGACCCACGCTTGTTCTACGACTACTCTGTGTCTTGCCTGTGTTATACCTGTTTGCCATCGTCTGACCCTGCCTGTGTTTTGACCATGTTTCACAATAAAGCCTTGCACATGGATCCACACGTCTCTCGTCTCGTCAGCTCCGTTACAGAATACTCGGCCCACGAGGATCCAGCGGCTTTTCTAACGGACCCTGGTCAGGTATGGACACAGAACTACTTCTGTTACGCTTCAAGCAGGGTACCCGATCCCTTGAGGAGTGCATAGAGGAATTTTTAATTTTAGCGAATGACTCTGAGTTGCCGGACTGTTTTTTAATTGACCTGTTTTGTGACGGAATTAATCAACCGCTCAGATCCAAGCTTCTCCGGGAGAGTCCGCGGTCATCATTAGTACAGTTTATGGACTATGCTCTGCTGTGTGTTGGCTCCTCATTTACTGTGGGTGTCGCGGAAGAGGAACGCGACACCGCGTCTATGACTGAGATGGCGGTCGTAGCAGAGCCCGTTCACAAAATGGCGGCCACCACGACGTTCCGTCATGTCACAACTGTCATTCATAAGCCAAGTCAAGTCACAGTCAATCATCCAGAGTCCCAGCACATCACAGCTGATCATCCAGAGTCCCAGCACATCACAGCTGATCATCCAGAGTCCCAGCACGTCACTGCTGATCATCCAGAGTCCCAGCACGTCACTGCTGATCATCCAGAGTCCCAGCACGTCGTCGCTGATCTTCCAGAATCTCATCACATCCCAGCTGATCTGCCAAAGCCTCGTCACTGCTCATCAGATCTTCCAGAGCCATTTCACGTCATGTCTGCCGCCCCAGAGCCACGTCCTGTTGCGGGTGTTGTACCGCAACCCTCCACCATCCTATCAAGGGAGCCTGTCATCAAGCGTCAGAGGTTGGCATCCAGCGTGGAGGATCCTTCGCTGGTGTCAGCACGCACAGCTGGTATCCCCAAACCTAATCACTCTAGTCCTCCTTCTCATGAACTCCTTCCCCTATCTGCAGCACTTCCCGTATGGGGGGTTGCTTTATGGTGTATCTGGGCCACATACACCACTGTCGACTTGCTAGAAGTGGCGGCGCCGGCTACAACATCTCCAGAGGTGGCGGCTTATGCTGTGGAACCTTCTGAGGTAGCGGTGGCCGCTACTGTGCTCCCAGAGGCCATGGTGTCCGCTGCAGTCCCTTCAGAGGTGGCGGCTCAGGCTGCAGAACCACCTGAAGTAGCGGTGCTCGCTTCAGACCCTTTTATGGTGGTGGCGCCCAGCAATGTACTCTCAGCCTGTCGTGTCACAGCCAAGGAGGCCGTCTGTAAGCTCTTGCCCTTTCCTGTCACGGCCAAGGAGGCCGTCTGTGAACTCTCGTACTGCCCTGAAACGGCTATGAAGGCTGTCCCTGAACTCTCATCCTGTCCTGTCACAGCTATGGAGGCCGTCTGCGTATCCTCGTCCTGTCCTGTCACAGCCAGAAGGGCTGTCCCTGAACTCTCGTCCTGCCCTATCATGGCCACGGAGCCCACTAATGAACTGTTAGCCCGGGAAAAGATCAGTGAACTTCTTATGTTCCCTGCCTCAGTCCTTGAGGCCATACATGCTCTGCCTGTCTCTTGTGTCTCAGTTTTCCCTAGGTCCCAGTCTCTGCTGTGGGTTCCTGATCCGTCGTGCTGTTCTCCTGCTCCGCTGTGGAGGTCTCCTGCTCTATCTGCTCTGCTGTGGAGGTCTCCTGCTCTGTCTGCTCCGCCGTGGAGGTCGTCTGCTCCGCACTGGTGGGCTCCAGTTCTGTCTGCGCTACCCTGGTGGGCTCCTGCTCCGTCTGCTCCGCCCTGGTGGGCTCCTGCTCCGTCTGCTCCGCCCTGGAGGGCTTCAGCCTCGTCTGCGCCGCCCTGGAAGGCTTCAGCCTCGTCTGCGCCGCCCTGGAGGGCTCCAGTCCCGCCTGTTCCGCCTTGGTGCCCTGTTCTGCCTCGGTCCTCGACCTCTCCACTCCCAAGTGGACCTGGCCCTCCGTCCCTCCCTCTGTTCCGCCTCTGCTCCACCACCCTCTTGGATTGTGTAATGTTTGGAGCGTCTGGAAGCCGCTCCTTGGGGAGGGGCTATGTCATGAATCTGGTCCATGGACCTCCATTTGTTCGCCATCAGAGGTCACCCTGCCATCACATTGACTCTCACACCACACACTAACCCGGACTTCATTTCCCAGCAGCCATTTCCCTAATCACATGCTCACACCTGATACCCATCTCGCAATCACACACGCTACATAAGCCTTGGACTTCCTCTCTGTCTCTGCCGAGTATTGTACGCAAATATCCTAGTGATAGCTACCCTACGAAGCCCTCTGAGTTGTCTTAGTCTTGCCTTGCCTGTTTTCCCGTGTTTTGATTTCTGCCCGTGTTTCCTGGATTAACCCTTGCCTTGCCGTTCGGACTCTGTTTGCCCCTCGTTTGGATTATTGCTGTTTACCTGGATTTACTCTCTCTGCCTTGCCCTTTGGATATTGTTCGCCGATCGAAGACCCACGCTTGTTCTACGACTACTCTGTGTCTTGCCTGTGTTATACCTGTTTGCCATCGTCTGACCCTGCCTGTGTTTTGACCATGTTTCACAATAAAGCCTTGCACATGGATCCGCACATCTCTCGTCTCGTCAGCTCCGTTACAGTGGCAGAGTTGTATTGGAATTGTTGTTTCTAAAGTAAATGAAGGAAAGTGCTTAAGTTTAAAATTTCTAAAGTAACTGAAACTCGGTGTTGGTCTGTTATAATTCTGTTAAGATTCGAAAGTAATTGAATCAGCCCGACATAGTGTGGTAGCAGAGTTGTATTAGACCTATTGTTTCTAAAGTAACTGAAACAGAGTTGTAAGTTTCTAACGTAACTGAAGTTAGTTGTTGTGATAATTCTGATGAAATTCTAAAGTGACTGAATCGATCCGACGCAGTGTGGTCACAGAAATATTTCATAACTGTTGTGTGTTACAGTGTAGTGAGTCCGATGTTCCCTATCAAAAGCTACTCTCGATGCAACGTATCAAACGTTAATGAGAACATTCTTTGTTCGACGGTTGTGAAGCACGTGTGTCAAACACGCCAAGAATTGGCTTAAATAACCAAGGTAGGTGACGTACCTGATTACACGCACCTGGAGGTTATAAATAGACTTGACACGGAAACATCCTCAGGTTTCTTTGTCTTCAAGTACCGCATTTTTGTGTGTAAGTGTGTGTGTGTGTGTGTGAGAAAAAGAGCTCTCCTAAACGCTGCATTGCAGTTATTCAAGAAAAAAGAGAAAGTAACTTAAACACTTACATTATATCATGGCAGAGTCTGAGAAGAGATGCGTGCCTCTGTGTCAGAGGCTCATCTCGGAGGACGATCCTCACAGATTCTGTTTTGAGTGTTTGGGGGATGAGCACGCTGCCCTCGGGCTCGAGGAAGAATGCGAGCACTGCGATCTTTTGCCCATCAAAGTGCTTCGCGTGCGGCTCGCTTTTTTCAAAGACGCGCGAGCCGCCACGCCCTCATTAAGAACCTGGGGATCACGTGTTGATCTGGCTGAGGCGCGTGAGACGGGTCTGCCCCTCTCTCGCGCTCTCGCCGGATCACGACGTCCTCGCGTCCGCTTCTTCTGAACGGGCCGAGGATACTTCATCTCATGCTTCTGCGGAGATGGAAAGTGCCACCTCAGTGCGCTCCTGTCGCGATGATAGAGCATATGAGGAGTTACTCGAGGTGGTAACTCGAGCAGTCGATCGTTTAAAACTAGACTGGCCGCAGAAGCAGGAGACCCCCAGCACTCAAAGTTAGATGACAGGTTTCTGTCAGGTGGCCGGGGGGAAGGGCGTCAGCGACGGTCTCTCCCCTTCTTTGGCGATCTCCATGATGAGCTGGTTTGTTCATGGAGCAAGCCCTATTCTTCCCGTGTCTTCGTGCCGTTGACATCGATTTATTCGACTATCGTCGATGCAAAGGCACGGGGCTATATGATGATGCCCCAGGTGGAAGAGACGCTTGCGGACTATCTCTCCCCTGGGACTTCATCCTCCCTCAAAAAGCATATGCTCCCCACCAAGCCTTGCAGAATGACATCCTCGCTGGTGGGGAAAGCTTTTCAGGCAGCGGGTCAGGCTGGTGCTGCCCTGCACACCATGGCGGTTCTGCAGGTGTACCAGGCTGACCTGCTCAAAGACTTGAGCACAGGCGGGACCATCGATGAGGAGGCATTTTCCGAACTTCGCCGGGCCACAGATCTGTGGCTGAACCTTACGGGCATCAAGGAGAGGGATCGATCTTTCTTTCTTGATGCCCCCGTCTCGCCGTCTGGCCTATTTGGTGATGCTGTCAACTCAGTCGCCACTAGGTTTCGGGAGGCAAAGTGCTACAAAGAAGCATTCGTGAGGTTTCTCCCCCGCCGTGCTCAAGCGTCGGGACTGTCAGCCACCCAGTCCCGACCAGGTCCGGTGTCTCTGAGACGAGAGGCTCAGAAGGAGAGACTGGGGAGCGGCTCGCCCCACTCCACAGACCGCCCCTAAGAGGCCGGACCCGAGGAGCATCATCTCCTCGAAGAAAAAGTCCTGAGGCTCGTGCGCCCAGGACCGTGGGGGTGTGTCCCCCAGGGGAGGGGCGCGTAAAGTTCCAACAGAGAGTAGAGGCTCCTTCCTGGCACCCTCAGGTGGCCGCTGTACAACCTCCGCCGCCACTGGTGTTTCGGGGAGCAGCGGTCTCCAGCGTAATGTTAGGTGTTCGGTTGCCTCCTGCCACATTTCAGGACACCGGACATCTAACATCCCCCCATCAAAGCGAAGTGTCAAAACTAGTGTCCCTTTCAGAGAAACTGGCAGCGTGGAAGCTACTGCCAAATATCTCTCCATGGGTAGAAAGGACTGTAGATAAAGGCTACAGGATTCAGTTTGCATATCGGGAATTGCAAGCTCTGCTGGACAAAGGGGCCATAGAACGTGTTACAGGCTATTACAGCCAGTATTTTATGGTTCCCAAGAAAGATGGGGGGTTGCGTCCAATTTTAGATCTTCATGGGTTGAACCGCTACCTCAGAACATACAAGTTCAAAATGTTGACAATCAAGATGATTGTGTCTCAGATCCAATCGGAGGATTGGTTCATGACAATCGATCTCAAGGACGCATATTTCACGTAGGAATCTTGCCACAACACAGGAAGTTCCTGAGGTTTGCTTTCGGGGGCGAAGCTTACCAGTATCGGGTTTTTCCATTTGGCCAAGCTTTGTCACCCCGCACATACACGAAATGCATGGATGCAGCACTGGCTCCTCTGCGACTCCAGGGCATCCGCATTTTAAATTATATAGACGACTGGCTGATTCTGGCTCAGTCTCAAGAGTTTGCGCTTCAACATCAGGATGTCATCCTAGCTCATCTCGAATCTCTGGGGTTGAGACTCAACGCCAAGAAAAGCGTTCTCTCTCCTGCTCAAAGGACAACGTATTTGGGGGTTGTATGGGATTCGATCACGATGCAGGCACAGCTGTCTCCTGCATGCGTCGAATCCATTCTAAACGCCCTAAAGAACATCAAGCTAGGCAAGAGAATTACTGTTCATTACTTTCAGAGAGTTCTAGGTCTCATGGCAGCTGTATCCACGGTGATAGCCTTGGGCCTCCTGCACATGAGATCATTCCAAAACTGTTATTTTTTTTCACAAAAAAAGAAGGATAGGCTTTCGTGATTTGCTTAAGAAGAAACTCAGTTGGCACTGTTGAAAGGAAATAAGGAAGAAGCCATTCACACCTTGACAGACACAGCACTGCACAAACAACATGACTGTAGCTCAGTCACAAGCAGATGCTGATGTGAACTGCAGGAATTGTTTTATGATAGTAAAATATTTTAGAAAAATATGTTTACTATCAAAAGGGGGGTGATTCTTTATAATTTCTGAGAAATGTGTTAATTGCATTAATATTTACATTTAATTTATGAGAAATGATTTAATTGCATTCAGTGATTAAATTTCTGTAGCTTTGATGTGTTGAATTCTCGGAAAGTGAAGACCAGGAGACTCTTGGGTATCTTCAGAAGAGTTCTTTATTGAGAACACACTGCGTGGCGCTGCAGTCATCAAAAGTCTAACTAGGCAGTGATACATTGTAGTTTATATACATTTAAGGGGCAGTGCTTAGAAATGGTGACGACCTTAAACAAAGCATGCAAATTAAGTATTCAGGTATAGCAACCTGCCCCATTTCACCAGTCCTAATCCAATCAACATAACTACTCAAATACTGGGGCAGAGGCACCAAGAGCCATTACAAACAAAAGGTGAGAGACTCCGTAATCTGGCTCATTTGATTAACAATAAGAGAACAGGAATGGGCAGGAACCTCTTGCTACAAAATTTGTTTAACAGAATCGTTCATCTGATCTCATCATCTTTACCATAAATGCTAAATACAATGTATTTCACTTTAGTATTTCAGGTGATTGTATAAGGACGTAGGATCAGTATAGATCTAAAACAGATTCTTAAATTTGTAATCCCACAATCCCTCCTTTGAGAGTTCTAATAACTCTCACATAACACAAATTTAAACCTCCATAAGTCCCTTCTATAGCCTATGTTTATTAACATAAGCCCCATCTTGCAGTCATGTAACTTGAAAAAGTTATAGGCGCATATAACTTATTCTGTGTCTTCATCTAGATTTAATTAGGTGCAATAGTTCTTTTCAGAACCATAACTGTTGACTCATATACAACAAGGGATGGTAAAATGTCATACAAACTACATGATGACACAGAAAACCATGTAGCATAAGAATGGAAGTCCTGAAGCCCATGGCGCCTGAATAGCTGTGATGTCTGTTTTCTGTAGTTCATTTCCTACGTAGATTCGCTCAGATGACTCTTTGTCCTCATGAAGCTTGTTCATGGATGTCTGGGGTGATGCTTTACACCAGGGTGCTGCATATAAGACGACATGGCATATACACATACCTGCAACACAAAAAAACAAAGAAACAGCAGAACAGCAGTATTAATGCATAGACATTTTTAGACTTCTGTTGATCGTATAGTGGTTTTAAGTCTGGTGATCGTATAGTGGTTTTGTTGACCTAGTCTTAGGTCATTTGACACCTATGGACCAGTGACGTGGGGATAAACTACTGATAGGGGAAACCTATGAGGAAGTCTTCACCACAGGGTTGACCCCCGAGGCCTGTTGCACTTCAGTTCTTCCCTGGGCTCCTCACTGGTCTGTGTGTCCTTGTCTGTCCCTGTAGGTGATTTGCAAACTGTATTGTGCAATATCTTCATCTCCCAATGAAACATCAGTCATAGCAAACATCATAACTCATAGAGGATGGGTGAGTGACTGGAGTGTGCTGTAGTATAGCTTTTATGGCTGTGAGTGTACTTAACCAGAGTCCCCCAGTGGGAGGAAGTGATAGTCAACTTCCTTTTGTTTTATTTACAAAGAATCTTTCATCTTTGTTGTACTTTACTAGGAAAATGAAGTACTCACAGCCCTAACAGTTAACAACAAGCTTGTGATAAAGTCGCATTAGCTGCCACTGCTGGGGAAGCAGCACTGACACACATACACACACACACACACACACACACACACACACACACACACTCTCGCCTACTTACCTCATTCATCCTCCGTACCGTTCCTCCCTGCCGCCGCCGCTATCGGAGTAGCGGGTGCACACGCGATCCTGATAGCACATGGACATTTTCCCATTGCAGCACTCTCCCCTGTCCATATCCAATTCCCAGTCATTTCATACACTTACACTGCACTTGTTGTGTCATTTCATCCCTGTAATGTTTGTCTGTGTGGGCGTAGTCAGTCTTCCGGCAGGAAACACCGCGCCGGCCAAACCGAATGAACAAGCGGCAGTCGATTATAACATCACGGGCTTAGTCGCGCCACACAGCGCAACCGGAAGCTGGCGAAACCATTGTCTAGTATGAATAGGTGTTTCTGTGTGCATTTAAGTGTGGAAATTATGTGTTAAATGTATTATGTGTTAATGGATTATGTGTTTATTTATATATATATATAGATCGGAAGTGATTATTGTTGATTAAGTATTACAGATGACCAATAGATGTGGTATTTGTGTGTGTGTTAAATGTTATTTTTTACCTGTGAATGGTATAGCCCAAAAAAGGGGCGGGGTTTGGCCTATATAAGCCGAGGCCAAACAGAAAGACGGTACTTGTTTATCAAGTCGATGCAAGAGTGCTACTGCGGTGCCTCAAGCAAAAACCCCTTCGTATATTGTGGATACCTGTTTGCTACCTGATTATATCATTGTTGGATTATTTTCTGGTTTATTTTTCCCTTTTGTTGTTTATTTGGTACTTTGGATTTTTGTCATTTTTAGGTGCACTTGTATATATTCTTCACTGTGGACAATCTTTCTGGCACTGTAAATAAATTCCACCTTGCACAAAAGTGCTTTTGCGAGTGAGCCATCGTTTTTACATCCCTTCACGGACTCACATTTTTCCCCGAAGGCGAGCTGGTGGGCTCGTCTTCATCACAAAGCTGCTCCAACATTTCGGTGAAGTGGGGAGGGGCTGCTTCAGAGTAGTAAGTAGACTGAGTAGGAGCTGAGTAAAGCTGTTAATTTCTCCTAATTAATTTTTTGCTTTTCCTACACTCTTTCATCCAAAGTCCATGTTTACCACAGTAATGACAACTGCCTTCCTTCTTAGGGCATTTACGTTTCTTTCGGTTCTCTGTGTTGACCTTAAAGGATGTTGCTGCAATCTTTACTCTGGCTTTAACATCAGAGTCTCTTTCCCAAGTAGCTAACCTGTCCAAGTTGTTTTGCAGGCTTCCAGTGGACCATGTGAGATCTAAGAAAGGCAAAGCAGATCTGTACTCTGTTAAAAGGCCATCAAACCATGTGCGAACTAGTGGTCCTTTATGTTCCAGAACATTCTCTGGAGTGTCAGCTATTCCACTGTATGCTGCAGCTGACTGGCAAAACCTTTCAGTGTACTCACTTACAGTTTCATCTTTCTTCTGCATACAACTGGTGACTTTTGACCAGTCTACCCTTGAACCAATAATGTTCTGTAACACTTTCAGGACTCCTTCTCTCAAATCATCTTTACTAGCTTTTTGAAACTCAGAATTATTTACAGAACTTTCAAAATCATTGAATTCTGATTCTGTCAAGATCTGTGACATTAGCTGGGTAACTTCAGCTAGAGACATATCATAGAGCCGCATCTTTCTGGACAACTGTCTCCTAAACTCAGAAAAATTTCCATGTACCAATGGCAAACTCTCAGCAAGTCTTTCTATGGCCTCAGGACCAAGAGCTGTATGGACTGCTTGTAACTGGAGTATGGGGGTTGCAGATGGAACCGTTTCAACCCCTTCTTCCCTACTCTGAGCCCTTTGTCTCACTCCACACACTTCAACTGCATTTACATCTTTCTTCATCCTTCCAGTATTGCAATTGTCCTCTTGTCTACATGAAAACTGTAAGTCAGGATAACTTTCATGTGACTGCTGGTTGTTTAAATCAGTTTTGGTTGAGGCCTTGTCATGGCCCACCTTTTTAATGAGACAGGACACTCGAGTGTGCAGCTGTTTGTTTTGTTCTTTTAACTTAGCGATACACTGAGCTTGTTCATGTGCTATTGCTAAACTAAACTCTCTGTGGCAGCAGATAATGCCTTTTATGTTTTTCTTTCTGATACATGCACCTAACACCTTCTTCCATTCTTCAGCTGTCCATACATTTTCTGGATCAATGCCAAATTTCTTTGTTAAATCCAGTCTAACTGACTCTGACACAATTGAGTCCATGTGCTCTCCTAACAATGATTTGAACTCACTGTCTGTCCATGAAGGGGTAGCTAGTCCACCTTTTTCAGTTGTTGGAATCAGCCTAGCATTCTTTCTAAACACAACAGAAAGACATACATTGTCCATATTGTTAAAAGCGCTATATGAATAAAGGTGACTTGACTTGACTTGACAACAGGGCACTTCTAACACTTCCCTGGCAAGCAGAGGATACACTTGTTAACACATAAAAACTTTCCCTGGCAAAGAAATGGAAAGTTAACTTTCCCTGGCAAAGCAGAGGATACACCAATAACCTCTCTGACAAAGCAGAGGATATCCAGTATGTTAACACACACTGTAACTGCTGTTAACCTTTCCTGACTGAACAGAGGATAAACTTTCTTCCCTGGCAAAGCAGAGGATAACCAATTTGTTAACACACTGTAATAGCTGTTAACATTCCCTGACTAAACAGAGGATGAACCTTCTTCCTTGGCAAAGCAGAGGATAACTAGTCTGTTAATCAAACCCTGCAGCTGTTTGTTAACACTTCTCTGACGGCGCAAAGGATAACCACATGTGCTGATCTGTAGTGGTTCTTTGGATAGAGTAACACTCACCAAATTGTTGTTGAGCTGAAAAAAGGATCTGGAATTCAGTCTGGAACAATGTTAGGCGAGAAGCTCTATCTGAGTCACGGCACCAAAACTGTTGAACTCGGAAAGTGAAGACCAGGAGACTCTTGGGTATCTTCAGAAGAGTTCTTTATTGAGAACACACTGCGTGGCGCTGCAGTCATCAAAAGTCTAACTAGGCAGTGATACATTGTAGTTTATATACATTTAAGGGGCAGTGCTTAGAAATGGAGACAAAGCACCTGGGTGACAACCTTAAACAAAGCATGCAAATTAAGTATTCAGGTATAGCAACCTGCCCCATTTCACCAGTCCTAATCCAATCAACATAACTACTCAAATACTGGGGCAGAGGCACCAAGAGCCATTACAAACAAAAGGTGAGAGACTCAGTAATCTGGCTCATTTGACTAACAATAAGAGAACAGGAACGGGCAGGAACCTCTTGCTACAAACTTTGTTTAACAGAATCGTTCATCTGATGTCATCATCTTTACCATAAATGCTAAATACAATGTATTTCACTTTAGTATTTCAGGTGATTGTATAAGGACATAGGATCAGTATAGATCTAAGACAGATTCTTAAATTTGTAATCCCACAGATGTTTTGAATGTGAACCTCTTCTTTTTGATCTTGTTTCAGGTATAAGCGCTGAGACGCTTGCATGAAAGGTGTAACCTCCTGGAGAATGATGATCCGGTCATCTGAAGGACAAGAAAGCCAGCAGAACTAGTGGAGCTAGGGGACTTCTTAAAGAACAGAGTGATCATCAGAACTGGACATACAGAGATTTCCAGACCTGCAAGATTCAGAACTCCAAGCCTAAAAGATCTAGAACTCCTGAGACCCACCATGGCATGGATGGACCTGATGGAACTTCACAAACTGTTTCTTCTAGAAGGACTCTTCCAAATTGAAAAGAATGGACATTGGAAAAGAGAACCAAGGAGAGATTAAACCATTTTCAGAGACTGTGGACAGCAGTCTTACCACTGTGATGGAAAAGAAGTGGGCAAAGGACATACCCACACTAAAAAAATGCACAGACTCACTGTACATGACACTAGAAAGACACAAATATATGCATACTCGAATGCAGAAAATATATTATTGTCTATTGAATGCACACATGTGGACAAAGGACATCCACACTGAGAGAATGGACACAATGCAAGTGACAAAATGAAAACACAAACAAACACACACACACACACACACACACATATATTATGTTGCCTGTTGATTGATGTTTTTGCTCCTTTGGCTTTTGGCTATGTTTGTACTGTCATAATGTTTAGTACATTTAGAAAATCCCTTTTGCTGTTACGGTTCTCGAGTGCTCCTCTCCCAAACCCAAAAAAAATGTTTGTATGTCATTTTGCCAAATTTGAGAAAAGTCTCTATGATAAATTTTGCTTAATTGGATGGAGCGATAACCAGTGTGCATGAGGTGATGACCCAATGACGGGTAAGATTTTCCTTTGGCCAGAGGGGGACAACCCTAAGACAGGGCTTCACCGCCACTGGGCACCTACCCAGGAAGGGAGGTGTAATCTGTGTAAGGGAGTGGATGTGATGCTTCTTTTGGGCCAAGAGCATCAAAGAGGGGACTGTAAGAAATTATAGTCTGCCTCGACCCAGCTTTTGATCATGCTCATTTCCCAAAATGGCTTAATTATTATAGAGAAGAAAGTCAACAGTTATGTTGTTTGTAGACCATTTGGGATGATCACATCCTGAGCAAATGGTCACCAATTGTAGAATGGGACAGGTGTGGGACAAAGGGGTGTCAGAACTTAATTAACATACAGACTACAGCTGTTACAACAGGAGCAACTTCATTTACATGAAGGGTAGTAAACTGAAAATGTATAAAAGGTTTGAATTTAGTATGTTCTGGGTTCATTCCAACTCCGTTGAACCCAAGGTACAACATGTACTTTGTCACTGCTATGCTGCAATAAACATCTTCACTGAGATCTTCAACGTCGTCATCACTTTTTCTTACATATGGACATAAGATGTGTTCAACATGAAGCAGCTCTGCGCAAACCAAACGGTTGACATCAAATCAAATCGAATCGCAAGAGCGATTAGAAAGCAAAACTTTTATCCAAAGTGACTTACAAATTAGGATAATAGAAGCAATTAAACCAACAAAAGGGCTACGATATGTAAGTGCTGTGACAAGCCAATTTTTTTTTTTTCATAAAGAGAAAAAAAAATAGATAAAACAGAAATATAATTGAAAGTGCTAGTATTAATGGGTCAATTGTTGACCAAAAGGATGCATTTTTAGCTGTTTCTTGAAAATGGCTAAAGCCACTGTTGCTCAGGTTGAGTTAGACAGGTCATTCCACCAGCAGGGAACAGTCAGTGTAAAGGTGCGTGGAAGTGATTAAGTGATTTTGAGCCTCTTTGGAACGGCACCACAATATCTCTACTGTTTAACCACTTGTTGGCCACTTTCCTGCAGAGTAAAGCTTTATCTCCAGTTCTAACAGAAGTTAGAAGTTTTCAGGACTAGAAAAAATTTCGAGGCAGGTGTGTTGGGGCATACAGGAGACTAAATCTGCAGGATGTTGGCTCTCCATGAGAATGACTGAACACCCATGGTATAGATCAGTTCAGGACATTTAGGCCCAACCCTAATTCTATTTTATACCGCTTCCCCTACCCCTACGCCTCCGCCTACCCCTTCCCCTTGTCCCTTGAAACAGAGTGTCAAGGGGTAGGGGTGAAAATAGAACTGGGACACCACTACTATACCATCACACGTCATCATACGTCGTCTAGCTCCTACAATACACACACCTATACTGGTGTGCTGGTGTGCATTAAAACCTTACCATTCTATATTAATGCGCTGCTTACTGACACACACACACTCACACACTTTTTTCTCTTTGTGCTTTTTCCATTTCATCTTGATTCTGCATGGTTTGGTAAGTGTTTATTTTTGCTAATTGTTGTTGTTAAAGCGAATTTTTACGTAGAGGGATAGTGTCTCAGATTGAGGCACTGCAATGGTTTCAGGTGTGTACCTGCTGATGGGGTACTGGTGGAAAATGTGCTTGTTGCGACAGGCGGTAGGCCATGAAAATATTTCCTCTGCTTCTCGTATGAACACGGCTGTTGTGGTCTTTTTGAAAGCGCAGCATCTTGTTAATCAAATAATTGAAAGTGGCCTTATTGTAAATGACGATTTAGTGCAAGTTACTCCACTCTACATGGCTTCTTCTAAAATTATTATTTCAAATGTGCCGCCTTTCATAACCAATGAAGCGTTGGAGCGCGAGTTAGTTCGTTTTGGAAAAATTGTTAGTCCGTTGAAAACGATCTCTCTGAGGTGCAAACACCCAGCTCTAAAACATGTGATGTCTTTTAGGAGACAAGTAAACATGATTTTGGATTTTCCGGAGTGAACGCTGGATATCCTTTCGTCTTAATCATGAAGAGAAAACATATATGGTTTACGCAACAACCGGTAGTATAAAGTGTTTTGAATGCGGTGATGTTGGGCATAAACGGCATGCTTGCCCGCATAAAGAATGTGAATTCGAAGGCAGTGTTTCGAGAGCAGAGATTGATGTTATTCTTGCTTTTGTGCCTACCCAAGGAGTTCGGGATGAGATTGAGGGTCCTCCTGAGGTAAGAGTTTTGGAAGTTAGTGTATCTGTTCTCAAAAATACTCAAATAAGTAACGAAGTGAA
This sequence comes from Spinibarbus caldwelli, assembly GCA_039654775.1. Taxonomy (NCBI): domain Eukaryota; kingdom Metazoa; phylum Chordata; class Actinopteri; order Cypriniformes; family Cyprinidae; genus Spinibarbus; species Spinibarbus caldwelli. Next base: position 34,843,977 of record CM077221.1, read on the forward strand.
AACAAAAACAGTGATAACAGGGTTAATGAAATGAACAGAGAAATTGCTGATTCACTGCATGTTGAAAACGTTGATGTTCATGGATTGTACTCTGTACCGGGTACTAGCGGTACTCAGTCTAATATTTGTAGTGCAGAGTGTGTGGTGGAGAAAGAGCAGCAGATGGAGTTGAAATGCAATAAAGAATGTAATGAGGGTGGCATAGATGAAACATTGTCAGATGAGACTGCATCTATACATGACCTTGAGTTATGTTCACAGGGAGACTATCTGTGTAGTGGAGAGGTGAACTCGCAAGAGTTCTCACAAGATGATTCCTCATTGTATACTTTAGAAGAGATTAATGCTTTTCTGGATGATACTTTTGGGAAGCAAGTTAATGTGATAGACTTTTTTCCAGAGAAGTTTGAGAAGTCTGTTTCAGTACATCAAGAGAATGTGGGTTTTGAGATCTTAAGTGAAAAGAAAAGGTTTCATTTAAAGAAACATGTAATGGCAATTAGAAAGTATAGAAAAGAGGAAAAAAAGAGAATGTTAAAGGTTTTGACTTAGCTGACCAATTTCATGCATCATGTGGTGTCTCTTTTTGTGATGCTGTTTCTATCTGTTTTTCTCCTTTCCCTCTTAAAATTACATATGGAAGTTTTAAGAGTAGGTTCTCTTAATATAAACGGGGGGAGGGATATGCACAAACGTGCATTAGTATCTGAAATAATAGAGCAGAAAAAATTACATGTTATTTATCTTCAAGAAACACATAGCGATGTAGGTAATGAAGTTGAGTGGGGACTGTGGTGGAAAGGGCAGTATAAGTTAAGCCATGAAACAAATTTGAGTGCAGGAGTGGCAATTTTCTTTTCACCTGATTTAAGGGTTACTGTTTTGAGTACAGAAGAACCAATAAATGGTCATCTCCTGGTAGTTAAAGCTGACATTGATGGGGAAATTTATAGGGCTGGACCAGCCCTGTTGAAAAAAACAGCATATGCTGGTTAGGTATGTTTTGACGCTGGGATGCTGGTTTATGATGGTCCTTTGCTGGTTTATGCTGATCCTTTGCTGGCTTATGCTGGTCCTTTTGCTGGTTTATGCTGGTGTAGCAAATTAGCTCAAAAAGGGAATTGTATATAAATAATTACAATTAATTATGATTAATTACAATTATTTATATTGGCTGACAGTAATAACTGTCGTAGAGTTAAATTGCCATCAGCTGATATGTTCATCCTGCGAACATTCAGTGTAAATTCATATCAACTCTAAGAAAGGATATTTCCGTGGCCACAGAAAATATCTTCCTATTAATGCATTAGAGCATATAGCAAGGGTCAAAATTGTAAAGGGACATTAATATGCAAGGCAGAATCAGAAACTCATGTAATTTGTGCACAAGAGTTTTATTAACTAAACACTAATGCAAACTAGTCTAACAAACAAACAAACAAACAAACAAACAAACAATCCCTCATACATGGGGAAAGGGCTAATGAGAGTTGATGGATGAAACGATCAGGAAAACCAGAGAATGCAGTTATGGAAAAAGTCATTTAACCACCTGAGTAAAACCATCAGCGCCGTTTATAACGGGGTCTATAACTTATCCTAAACCTGTTTCGTTTAGTTAAATGTACAATACTTGCACTTCCTTTTGTCGTGACGGAATGTGGTCTCGGATGAAAAGTCTTGATGGTTTCATGGTTTTTGGACTCGCGATCACATTCTTCCGGGTTGAAGTGTGATGAATTCCAAAAATGTTCTGAGGTAGAAATGTCTTCCAGGTAGAGAGTGGAAAAAGAGTTAAGAAAGGGATCTGCTGAGGTCCGAGGAGCTTTGATTGAATGGAAAGACAAGGCCATAAGCCTGGCACAATAACTTAAGGGTCCAGAAGAACTCCAGCTCACATCTTCCTCGTCCTCTTGGGTCCTAACAGAACCGCAGACTGGGTCTTTGTGGTCAAGAGTCATCTCCCAGGCTCTATGTTGGGGGCCCGCCGGCACGCCGCACTGGTTCGGGCTCTCCGTCAGAAGATAGCAGAAGTGCTCTTTGCAGAAGAGGTTTTTTTTTAGAAGAGAGGCCAGACCTGTGAGTGAGACCTTTATCTGGTATAGAGGTCACACCTCTGGGGAGTCAAAGAGCCAATGGTCTCCATTCTCTTTGGAGGGAAGGTTTTACGACTCTTTGTCTCTGAGCATGGCAATTTGCATGGGGTTGGACTTAATAGTCGATGTACAAATATTAAAGATTCTTAGAACATGAATATGTTGCATAGGTATCAACATGTAATATACACTGTCATTTAGATCATCCGAAGACGAATTGATAGAGATCAAACATGATATAAGTGAGGTAATATTAACTAGTGATCTATCATAAGCATGCATAAAACAGGATACAGTACAAAAAGACAATATACAAAAACAGTAACAATACACACAATGACCTGAAGGATGTGGGTGTTAATTCAAAGAAAGGTTTTTCTATGAATTAAATAGAGAACAGTCCACTTTTATGGCCATTATGTCTTTCCTAAAGGGAAATGTTGCTCTGCCCGCATTCCTTTGACCAATAAAACTAGTGTTATCAGATAGGTTGCCATGGCACCGGGGGGCCTGGAGTCATGGACAGACATACGGCACCCAGAATGTGTGTTGGGTGAGGGGTCTGTGACTCTTCTGATCTAAATCTAATCTATTTGTTAAATCAATGTTAGAACAAATGTGTGTCTGATTGGTCCAAATGCTACACTGGTCATAATATAATGTGATAAGAGCTCACTCAAGTACTGAGGAGCTAAGCCATTCAGGGCTTTATAAGTAATTAACAAGATTTTAAAATCTATACGATGTTTGATAGGGAGCCAGTGCAGTGTTGACAGAACCGGGCTAATATGGTCATACTTCCTGGTTCTAGTAAGGACTCTAGCTGCTGCATTTTGGACCAACTGTAGTTTATTGATCAAGCGTGCAGAACAACCACCCAGTAAAGCATTACAATAGTCTAACCTTGAGGTCATAAACGCATGAATTAGCATTTTTGCATTTGACGTTGAGAGGATAGGTCGCAATCTAGATATGTTTTTGAGATGGAAAAACGCAGTTTTACAGATACTAGAAACATGATTTTCAAATGCAAGATTGCTATCAAACAGTACACCTAGGTTCCTAACTGATGAAGAAGAATTGACAGAGCAGCCGTCAAGTGTTAGATAGTGTTCTAGGTTATTACATGTGGGGTTTTTAGGTCCGATAATTAACACCTCTGTTTTTTTCAGAATTTAGCAGTAAGAAGTTACTCATCATCCAGTTTTTTACATCGACTATACATTACCCGGGCCGTGAAGAAATATAGAGCTGAGTATCATCAGCATAACAGTGAAAGCTAACACCATGTCTCCTGATAATATCTCCCAAGGGTAACATGTAAAGCGTGAAAAGTAATGGCCCTAGTACTGAGCCTTGAGGTACTCCATACTGTACTTGTGATCGATATGATACCTCTTCATTTACTGCTATGAACTGATGGCGGTCAGATAAGTACGATTTGAACCATGCTAAGGCACTTCCACTAATACCAACAAAATTTTCTAGTCTATTCAAAAGAATGTTGTGGTCGATAGTGTCGAACGCAGCGCTAAGATCCAGTAGAACTAATAAAGAGATACAACAACGATCAGATGATAGAAACAGGTCATTTGTAACTCTAATGAGAGCAGTCTCAGTACTATGATACGGTCTAAATCCTGACTGGAATTCCTCACAGATACCATTTTTCTCTAAGAAGGAATATAATTGTGAGGACCTTTTCTAGTATCTTTGACAGAAAAGGGGGAGATTTGAGGTCAGTCTGTAATTAACTAGATCTTTGGGGTCAAGTTGTGGTTTTTTAATGAGAGGCTTAATAACAGCCAATTTGAAGGTTTTTGGGACATATCCTAATGACAATGATGAATTAATAATAGCCAAAAGAGGATCTATGACTTCTGAAGCAGCAACTTCTGGAAGCAGTCTGACAACTTAACTTACCACTTACCACTGTTGTTTGATGAACTTGTGAAAAACGGAGCGAGAAAGAAATTAAAACGGAGCAAGAAAAAAGAAAACAATAATAGGCGCGAATAGAAACGCGAATGGAACCGCGAGTAACAAGCTAACCGGCTAACGAATGCTAACGCGCTGCACTCGCGCTTTTAAAAGTGAACGATCAAATTAGTTAGATTAGTTTGATACCAGAAATATGGTGGGAATTAAGTTATATATTATCACTTTAAACAACAGAGCTGTGAGAGACTGTGCGATGATACTCGCCAGGACAGCCATGTTCACTTCATTTTGTGTGTATTTGGCCCTTAAGCTCAACAAACTACTAAAAATATGATACTCACGAGCCAGCTGTATACGCGTGCACTTTGGATGTGACTGAGCACACAGAAACCCGCATCTGGAGCGCGCGAGTATCGAATGCCTTAAAACGCTTTAAAAAGATGTGCAAATTATATATTTTTGTGACGATGCAACAATGACCCGATTAGGCAAGTGACAGTTCTGTCAACTGTCCTGAGATGCGAGTGAAAGTCTTGGATCAGCGTGCAGTACCTCTTGTAGTGCAGACGAGACGTGCCGATGTGAATAGAGAGAGTGAAAGAGAGAAGACGCGGTACAACTGAATCACTCACGCTTAGGGGTGGGCGATATGGCAAAAATGTCATATCACGATTTTTTTTTTTTTTAAATATCACGATTTTATCACGACTCTTTGTCATGTTAGTTTTACTATTTTGTCTGAGCAGTGCAGCCAAAATAATTTCCCTGTTATAAAGACAAAGCCTTTCAAGGTAACAAAATATAAAAAAGAATGGTGGATATTTAGGCCAAAGTGGACAAAGATAAAAAAATCTGTGTAATTATTTTATCTTTGTTATTAAAAATAAGAACAAAGCTACACATTACAAATACACATATTATACAAATAAAACAAACAGTGCCTTATTTTTAGGTACAATAGGCATATTTAGCAGGAGCATTCAAGAAATTGAATGAACAAATACAAAATAAAACACTATATAGATTGATTCCTATTACAGCAGCTGTATTATTATTATTATTATTATTATTATTATTATTATTTATTATTATTATTTTTCTGTCAAGAGTAGCGAGTTATTTTTTTTTTCTCTTTGTGTTTTTTTGTTTTAACATTAAAGAATAAAAATTCTGTCATCTGTCTGTCGATTCTGTCATAGTGTTTTATATTTATACCATCATTTACTCACTCAAAATTAGTTTTAAACCTGAATGAGTTTCATCCTTCTGCTGAACATAAATGCTATTTTGAAAAATGTGGGTAACCAAACAGTTGCTGGTCCACAGTGACTTCCATAGTATTTTTTTCCTTCTATCAAATTCAGTGTGGACCAGCAACTGTTTGGTTACCCACATTCTTCAAAATATCTTCTTGTGTTCAGCACAAGAAATTAATACAGGTTTGGGACAACATGTGAGTGAGTAAATAATGACAGAAATTAAATTTTAGGGTGAACTATCCCTTTAATGACAGTCGGTAGCATGTTTAGTTCTGTCCCTTTAAGACCTACACGCATCTAATATACAGGCACGCATCCGTTTGTCTGAACTGTTTACTTTTATTTTAGACATAACCAGCTGAGTCTATACATAAACCTTGTGTGTTTTGACAATATTTGGCAAAAGACAACTTAGTTCAGTAATCAGGCGCTGTTAGACAGGCTTTTTAGTGCGCGCGCTTCAGGTGTACTGGCTCAGAAAAAGCGCACGTCAGACCAGCGACTGCGGTCAAGCCAGCCGCCACTCCGAAATGCATGGTCGCTCTAGCCGCCGCGCTGTTTTGTTGTACGCGCATATACAATGCATTACGGCGATCTTCCGCCGGTCTTTCGCCTGCACTCAGCCAATTTTTTTATTTATTTTATTTTATTTTATTTATTTTATTTTATTTATTTTTCTTACTGCTTAACTTATACATACAAACAAGAACAGGGAAATAAGAGTAAGGGTAATATATATTAAGAAAATTAATTATACTAATTAATAAAGTAATATCAGATTAACTGTCTCTAATATTATTATAATAATCTCTAAAAAAATGTATTTAAAATAGGCCTTATAAAATGAAATTGTCTAAAAGTGTTAAGTGACAGCCTAATAATTAAGTTTCAAACAAAATTATATCAAAATAACTGATGTTGAATTACAAACTAAAAGCCCCCCAAAATCTCATATCCAACCTGTTTTACTTAGAATTTCAGATCGCTTTAAAACGGAAAGTCCCTCTTACCACAGACTAGTTTCACTTCAGATTGATAGTAGGCCTTCTCAGGTTGTCATTCACCCAAAATCAGGTAAGTCTGATGTTGCATTACAAAATAATGCATCCAAAATCTCATATCCGACCTGTTTTGCTTGGCATTTCAGATAACTTCAGATAGCATAATTATCACACTGCCTATATAAAAAAATTGTTCTTCCAACATCCAAGGCCCAGCTGAAAAATCAGGTGATCTTGACAGTTAAAAAGGGGGTAAGATCTACTAATTCAGACTCTTGTAAATGCATAAGAAATAAATGTACCAAGTCCCATTCCACCTACCCTCTGCAAAAGGGCTGTTGTTGTATTCATCCAAGCAAAATTGCTGTTGTATAGCAGTCTTTGAGCTGTTTGAAAGTCGTTATTCTCACCTTTATATCCACCAGACCTTGTCCCCCTTCTTGTATAGGAAGATACAGTACAGCAGATCAGACCCAATAGTATCCTGACCAAAAAAAGGTCACGAAGTGCCTTTGAATCGCTTGAATTAGACCTGCTGGTGGTTGCAGCACATTAAATTTATGCCACAGAGTGGATGCCACCAAATTGTTGGCCACCAAAACTCTTCCCCTGTAGGACAACTGGGGTAGCAACCATTTCCACCTAGACAATCGGGTGCATACTTTATCCTATTTGTGATCAACACAATCAAACTCTTTTTCTTGATCCAGGGAGATCAGGCCAATTTTTGTTTTAAAAACTTTGCAAATATCTAAAATATCCCGTATCAAAAATAAATTGTCCGATATTGTCCTTTCTGGAACACAATATGTTTGATCCTGTTACGAATCCTGTGCCTGCCCTTCTGTTCACTCTCCACCAGAGGTCACCCGTCCATCATACTGACTTTCACACTACACAGGCTATTACACTCACACTGGACTTCAGTTCCCACAATACATTTCACCCTAATCACATGCTCACCTGTAACCAATCACACTGCCTATATAACAGCCATTCACATGCCCTTCCGGCCGAGTACTGTATAGCACTTATTGCTCACCTAGTGATAGCTATTCTATGGAGCCAGTTCTTAGTTCTTAGTTCTTAGTTCTTAGTTCTTAGTTCTTAGTTCTTAGTTCTTAGTTCTTAGTTCTTAGTTCTTAGTTCTTAGTTCATAGTCTAGTCTAGTCTTGCCTTGCCTGTTTTCTCGTGTTTCCTGATCCTTGCTTGGTTTATCTGGTCTCGTCTGTCAGCAGCCTGCCCTGGATTTATCGTCTCTTTGGATTAACCCTTGCCTTGCTGTTTCAGACTCTGTTTGCACCTCGTTTGGATTATTGCTTGTGTACCTGGATTATCTCTCTGCCTTGCCCTGTTGGATATTGTTCGCCGATCGTCGACCCACGCTTGCCCTAGGATTACTCTCTGTCTTATCTGTGTTATACCTGTTTGCCATTGTCCGACCCTGCCTGTGTCTTGACCATGTTTCACAATAAATCCTTGCACATGGATCCGCACGCCTCTCGTCTCGTCAGCCCCGTTACAGATCCCTGTGTACTATTAAATGGAGGTACTTTTTTAACCTGTTAGCAAGGCATTTAGATAAAATTTTATATTCAGTAGTCAATAGAGCTACTGGTCTCCAGTTTTTCAAAAGAGGCAAATCCCCCTTTTTAGGCAACAATGACAAAACAGCACGTTGACAGGACACAGGCAACATACCATCTTTGTTACATACACAAAAAAACTCACAAAGATCCTTTCCAATACAATGCCAAAAATGTTTATAAAATTCAGGTTGCAAACCGTCAATGCCTGGAGATTTTCCTGAATTACGTTGACCCAAGGCAGCAGTTAGTTCTTTATAGGATATATCTATATCCAAAACAGTCTTTGAGTCCAAGTCTATTTGAGGTAAATCTTGAAAAAGTTGTGCAGAACAATTTTCATCACAATGCTCAGCAGTATAATGATCTGAATAATAATCCACTGCATGATGACACATATCTCTGATATCATACTTCATTTTCCTATCAGGAAGGCGTAAGCAGACTATCTGTTTGTGCTTTGCCACTTTATGGTCCAAATTAAAAAAAATATATATATATATGCACTTGGACCGTCCATATCTGTAAAGAAATAAGCAAATAAGATCCCAACTCCATTTTTTTCCTCTGTAGTTTACTACTCAACATAGGATCATATCTTCTAATTAATTCTGCTTCTATAGATGATATCTCATTCTCAACAGACTCAATCGTTTCTCTTAACACTTTAGTAGATTTGGCAGTATACTGCAGGCAAAACATGTTTATATTAACTTTTCCTATATCCCACCACTGTCTTAAGTTTTCAAAACTGCTTTTTTTTTTTTTTTTTCGTTTGTACCTACAAAATTCTTTATCTTGAAGCAGTCTAATATAAAAATGCCAAAAGAGGACTTGTTTGAGCTCTGAGACTTACTTATTACAACCGACACCAGATTATGGTCTGTAAATCCCATTGGAGTGATAGAACAATCAATAATTTGACTACTCAACTGTTTAGACACATAAATTCTGTCCAAACAAGCAGCAGTAACTCTATTATTATTCGCCTTAACCCATGTATATCGCCTCACGTCAGGGTGTTTAACCCTCCATATATCCAAAAGATCAGTTGCCCTTATTAACCTTGATAAACAAGATGATGACTGAATATGGGGTTCTTCAGTATTTCGATCGACTGTAAAATTAAAATTTTCTGTACAGTTCCAGTACCCCCCAACTATGACATTCCCATCATTAAAGCATTTTTTAAACACATTACTTTACACACCAAAAAAACATTAATCTTTCAAACCCTACATTTGGTGCAAACACATTGATGAAATAATAAATTTCTAGGGCTGGTCCGAATACCATTTTGTGAGCTTCGAAGTAATCAACATTGAATATTCGAATCTTCGGAGGGAGGGAGCTGAACATATTCTTCTCTCTAATAAAGGCAGGAATCTCTGTGCGTCTGTTTGTCTGTTTGCATTTTTATTATATCGAGAACCGTTCATCCAATCGACTTCACACGTGGTGGGTGTGTTGCTGCGGACCCAAGGGAGTGCAGTGTCACATTTTGGTGCAATATGGACACGCGACACGTTCAGAATTAATAAACTTTTAATAAACTACAGAACAGTGCTAGCTGGAAGCGGCGCGCCTTACACGGGCAGGGCTTATATGCTCCGAGAACGGACACTGCACTAGTGATACAAAACACACAGGTCTGTTAAGAGCAACACTTTTAATAAGGTAGCCCAGTGCTTAATTTGTAAATTGCAAGGTCCCGGAATAACGGAAACGGATCTGGCATGTGATTACAGGAGCGAGAAGACCAATCTTTAGTGATTGAAAGCGTGCATCAGTTGCTTTTATAGGATTCGTACGGTCATGAAAAACCTGGAAAAGCTATGAAATTTTAAAACAGCAATTTCCAGGCCTGGAAAAGTTTTGTAAAAGTCATAGAATTTTATTTCACAAATCTCTGTATAATAGAGTTAAATTTAATCAGGTCCTGAATTTGTATGTATATCGCATAGTTTTACTCATTCCTGCAGCTTTCAAGTTTATAATGAGGGAAATTCCTGCAAGCATTTATTGAATATAGCATGTAGGTTAGATGAGTAAATAAATCCACACAAAATATCAGATTAAATCAGTCATTTGAAAACAGCGTGACCCTGATAGCACACGTACATCTCGGAGACATCTATTTGACGTCTGCATTTACATCTGCAAGACGTATTTTTAAGGGTCTTTGCTCATCTGCAATACGTCTATAGGACGTCTCCTTTTAGATGTCAAATAGACGTCTATTAGATGTCTTTAAGATGTTTATGATTTAGAATGTATGTAAAACTGACATCTTACAGACGTCTGTCAGACGTTTGTAGACAGCAGATGCTTTCCAGATCAAGAGATCTTTAACAGACATCTTGCAGATGTGCGTGTGCTATCTGGGGAGTGATTCAGCTGTACCGTGTCTTCTCTCTTTCACTCTCTCAATTCACATCCGCGCATCTCGTCTGCACTACAAGACTTTTGCTCGCATCTCGGGGCAATTGACAGAACTGTCACTTGCCTAATCGGGTCACTGTTGCATTGTCACAAAAATGTTTAATTTGCACATCTTTTTAAGGCGTTTAAAGACATTCGATACTCGCACGCACCAAATGCAGGTTTCTGTGCGCTCAGAGTCACTTCCAAAGCCCACGCATATAAAGCTGGCTCCTGAGTATCATATTGAGTTATTTTTCGTAATTTGTTGAGCTTAAAGGCCAAAAACACACAAAATGAAGTCAATATGGCTGTCCTGGCGAGTATCATCGCACAGTTGGTTTTGTCTTGAGTGACCTAAATGTAAACAGTTGAGAAAGAAAACATCGCGTTCGGTCTTGTGATAGCAGAGGATCAATTCACATGTCGCGTCTTTTGCGCGCTTAAGTTCGTTATTTCAAATGTAGATGTGCGGCAAGCCCGCTCATGCCATAGGTCAGCACGAACATCTTTCATTGGTGGACGGTCTGTTGCTGGTGCAGATGTTCAGCCAGGCAGACAAGTTGAGAACCGTTTTGCTGGGGATGCCACCTGTTCGAGAGAGAGAGAAGAAAAAAGGATATTCGATTCTCAAAACTGAAAATCGAATGCCAACGAATATTCGAATAATCGTAATTCATACCCCTTCGTTTCAAGTGTGGTCCCAAAAAATCTTCGTTTGAAGGGCTATCTGGCCCTTCCCCTTCCCCCTTCCCCCTTCCCCCTACCCCTCCAACTAAAAGAGAATCGAGACTACACCTACTCCTTCACGTGAACGCGTGAAACGGAGGGGAAGGGCTAAGAGGTAGAAATGGGATTGGACCTTAGCCAGCTGATATTAAATATTTAATTGCGGACCTCTTTATTCAAAGTTTAAAACTTTGCTTTGGTGTAGTTGCTAATAGAAAACAATTTTTGCAAAGATTTATTCCTCTAAAGGAATAGTTCATCCAAAAATGAAAAATCTATCATCATACATTTCTTTGGTCCTATTCTCCTGCCATCATACACACTATTAACATAAAATCCTTAATATATTATAAGTAAGGGATAATATTGCATCCAGCCAGTTGTTATCGCACAATAAAATTCGACAGGGTGTTTACTATGACTCAGACACAAAACAGAGGGGTCTTGTATGTTATTCAGCATTGGTTGTTATCAGGAAAAGAAACCTTGGAATGGTGTGACCGACCAATCAGAAATCAAGTATTCCAGAACGTTCAAATCTCAACCCAGGGTCCTTTGCCGATCCCACTCCCCCCTCTCCATCCAATACTTTCCTGTCAGTCTCCATTGTCCTGTAATCTAAAAGCACAAAAAAAAAAAAAAAAAAAAGTATTCCAGAAAGCTGTGTGATAGCAAGCAATAACTTTAATGCAATAATATGACACTTCATGCACTTAAGGACTTTTATGAGTAAAATAAGTGACACTTTTTTAAAGTCACATATAGACTTTATGTAAAATTAAATTGACATTTCACCAATTTCTAATCATCACTTTGCTGTTCTGCATCCTACTATAATGTAAATCAATGACATTACATCTTAATTTATTAGGCAAAAAAAAAAAAAAAAAAAGTAGCTTCTAACTTGGGAGTGTAGTGTTTTAGGGTGGAACCTGTGCTGCCACCTATCTGGACAGGCTACAGCTCTCAAAAATATTTTTAGAAATGTCAATCTTGGGTAATTAAAAATGTTTTGATATTTCTGAATGTTAAGATTTTTTTTAAAGATATTTTAAATGCTCTCTTAATACTACATTTAATAATTGTTTTACTGCTTAAATTATTGCCGAGAAGTGTGCTCTTGTACAGAATGTACAAATTTTTAGTTAGAGACACTCTTAGAGCAGATGTGTTATAAACCTAACAAACTATGCCAAACTGTTGTTAGTGTCACAGATATGCAGGGCGAGGAGACACAGAGGTAAGTGAAACACAGGATGGTTTATTGACAGGATGAATGCAGATCGTGAGGAGAGAATGGCAGGTGAGAATCTTGGAAATAGTAACAGTTCAATGGGTCTTAGCTGTTGACTGATGTGAGTCTCTTTGCAGGATCAATGGAGTGCAGGAACCAGGAACCTCCGAGGCCATGGCCCCAGACTCTCCAGATACAGCCAACCTACCCCACCCCCACCCCAAAAAAAAAAAATTGGGGAAGCTTCCGGGCCTGAAGTCGGGGACTGGAGCCCTTCCTGGGCTGAACTGCGGATCAGAAGCCTCTCCTGGGCTCGACTCGGGAGCTGGAGCCTCTCCTGGGTTCGACTCGGGAGGCACTGGAGGGCGCTCTGGAAGTGCGGACACTTGGGGGCGCTCTGGAAGCGCGGAGATGGGGAGGCACCTTCGTGGCGCAGGCACAGGTGGGGGCGCTCTTGAAGCGCGGACACTTGGGGGCGCTCTAGAAGCGCGGACTGTGGAGAGCGCTCTGGAAGTGCGGAGATTGGGCGAGGAAAAGCCGCGGATGGCAGCGGGCTCGGCAGCCGAATTAGGCTGAAATTCCTCCATCGGACTGGGACCAGCCGCAGACGGCCTCCATGGTGGGATCGGTATTGGTCCGGTCTTCTGTCACAGATATGCAGGCGAGGAGACATTTTATTATTGGGTGATTCAACACACAGATGTTTTACCAGCTAAGAAGTTCAGCACTTTTAGAGTTTCATCCCTCTATCTGATGTGAGCATAAGTATTGGAACAGTTGCCTCACAGGTCTTTCTAAGTGATCAGCTGTGTCCTGTTGCATTAATTCTTCAGATATTAAAAGCAGGGATTGTGTCATATCAGATATATCCTTTACTTCTGCATTCTGAATCTTGCATTCGATGATGACACACACAAACCAGGATGAAGATGAGGGAGCTGACTTTAAGAGAAAAGCAAGCAATTTGGATGCTAAAAGAAAAGAGGAAGTCAATTATAGCTGTAGAAATTTAGAAATTTTTGCAATAAATAAATTATTGTAATTGCATTTATCTGTCTGTCATGTTTTTCTTATACTGTACAGAAATAGCTATGTTTAGGTTTACTTGATATGTGTCCAACATGCTACTGTTGAATGGAGTTCCTACAACAAGATGGACACAGTTATTTTTTGGCTCATACTCTTCTCCTAAAGGCTGCTGGCTTACCATTTACAAACATCATACTGACAAGTGGACTGACCTCCAGGATTGTACGTGGGGCAGTAGCTACAAACACCTCAGTCCTGGCATTGGGGTTGGTTGTCAGTTTTTCATCTTTTTGTGCAGTGTTCATAATTGGGTAATCTTTTGTTTATTTTTGGTCCTAAGTACTTGATTAAAAAAGGGAGTGGAGGAAAATTCGACAAATTGGTGGAATATTTGCCAACATTTATAGAATTATGGAGGATAAATGGATTATTACATACACTGCGTGAAGAATTGGATTTAATGTTTTAAAAGTCTTATTTAAATGTTTCATAGAAGAGCATAATCCATACTGATGCCTGATATTCTTTTTAATTAACTGACTTTTTTATTTGTAAGTGCAGTATTTTTAGTTGCACCTATTTGTAGCTCTTTTTACAATGACACAGACACAGGTCAGCACTTAACAGGGTTGTGTATTCATTTGGCACGTCTGGTTCACGTCGTGAGAACTATATGCAAATGAAAACAGTACAAAATATTTCAAAAACAAAATGGCGTTTAGCACTATTATGAACACTTTTGTTACATTTTAAAAACAAATACCTCATTGGCTGCTTGTTATGAAAAGAGGTCCTTAAATTCTTGAAGGTTCACTTTAAAAGTCTTTTGGCTTTAGACATAAATAATGACAACTTTTAATGAAACATAGCAGAGCATTGTAAGGCATCTGTACATCAGCAGTCAGTCTGGCTACTAATTAATGTCTCTTCCAAATGCAATGACGCATTCTAACGCCTAATATTTTAACTTCAAAATACATTTGAGGATACCATGTACTTTTTAAAGTTGGAGAAGATAAAATGCTCTCGGTATGCCAGTTATGGTTCTTTGCATGATAAATGGCAACCTTTTATAACATATTTTCACTCTCTTCAAATTTTACTTGTTGACTGAAATTCTTTGAATCATCACCTTTCTCTCCAGAGTTGCTGATTTTTGTTTTTTCATTTTTTTTCTCCTCTTCTTGCTTCAGTTGTTTTCTTTGTTGTAAAAGTTGAAAAATAAAATGTGGATTGTTTTCACTGTCTTTTACTTTCCACTCAATAAAAATTTTGGAAAAACAAAATTGCTGCACGTTAATTGCATTTTCAATTTTAACAGACATATTGTATGACATTATGAGTTATGGGGGAAAAAATGTTTTTAAAAAAGAATATTTATGCCACAGCATTTACACTCTCATCAAAATCACTCAATGACTTAAAATGTGATTTTCTTTAAACAGAGAATGAAATGAAATGAATAGAAATCAAATTTTCACATGTACATGAGTGTATCTGTGTAGTGTACCAGACTTAGTTGGCCTCAATTAAAGTAACTACCTTGTAAATAGGCCTTTCTAAGTACACTGATGTAGTGTGTGGCTTTCCTTTTAACAAATGTAGTGTGCACTGACTAGTAGCTTTAGCTTTTGGACAATGCTGTTAAGCACTAGGGCCAGCTTCCATTTGTTTCTTTGAGTGCTGTCATCTTGTAGTATCATGATGTTATCTACTTGTGAATTTCATGATGTTCTCTGCCATTATTGATGTTGTTTGAGATTTAGCAGATATTCACGGTTCTATCTTTGCCAGAATTCATTGTCCAGGAACTGCAGAAGTAAACAGCAATCCATATCATTTTAATTCATTTCTTCCCTCCTTTACAAGGAAGGGGCTGTTTTCTGCTTGTTTTGTGTGTTGTTGCGTTTTTTTTTTTTTTTTTTTTTTTTTTTCCCAAGACTAGCCTAGTTGCTTCGTTTGTTCTTGGTTGAACTCACTTGAATTCTCTGAAAAACCTCTTAAGCCTGGCGATAGGCCTCGCTACTACCAGTCAGAAAATTTAGTGAAGCAGTACACCACTGAATTTTTTTTGTCTTGACTGTGTGAAGCTCAGGGTTGGTCATTTCTATTTCTCCCACCATTTCTTCTTCTTGTGAAAGATCTCTCTGCAACAGAAAGTCAGGTCCTTTCATCCAGTCCTCACTGCTCTGAGATATGAACATGAACTGTATACATTGAAACTGGCATCTGAAAATTTGCGAAGCTTGTAAGAACCAACCTTGTCAAAGTCTAATGGAAGATAGCTTCTTGGAATCTTCAGAACTGCCAAGTGAGTCAAGTCTCACAGCCACTACTCCCATTGTGGTAGAATACGCTTGGGGAGATCTTCATCCCAGCTTACTTTATCTCTACAAAGCACCTGAAGAATTTGTCTGCTGACTAGTAGAAAAAGTGAAACAAATCATAGCGGATCATAGAGAGAGGCCACCATTGCGAGATCTCTTCTTCTTGTCATCTTCTTGTCAGTGGACTTTTCTCGACTAAAACTCCGAACTGGAATTCATCTGCTTCAACAAACAAATGACCTCTAAGTGCTGTAAAGCACTCATAAAGCCGTATCAAGATCTTTGATTTGAGCACATTCCTCGGGTGGTATTGTGGCAATCACTTCTTTATCACCAGTGATGGGAATAATGGCGTTATAAATAAACGGCGTTACTAACGGCGTTATTTATTTCAGTAACGAGTAATCAAATAAATTACTGTTTCCCCCGTTACAACGCCGTTACCGTTACTGACAATAAAATACGGCGTTACTATAATTTATTATAATATTATTATAATTTTATTTTTCAATTCATCTGAATGAATGCGCAGTGTAGTTGTATTTGATGTACCGTAAACTCTAGTATGAAGGCGCATGGCTCGCCGTCGCTTTATCTCACACGCGCAAAGAAAGATACAGAGCAAGAGAGTCTTTCATAACATGCAGAATTGACGCGCTACATGTAAACGATATTCTTTGTTGTATTTTCCTGTCAAAATAACGGAGTTCCTTTGGAATTCTTCAGCTTTTAAGAACTGCCGGGTTCTCTGGTAGTGGGCGGAGCTAATGCGCAAACAACGATCTCATTGGCTGGCGCTCACCTATTATCATCCCTGTCTTGATTTCAGCAAATCAATTCGAGCGAACGCAGACTACGTGATTAATATTCATGAACCCAGCAGCTTGTTAATCCTTAGCACGTTTTATATTGTTATTAGTAGTAGAATTCATAGTAGTTTTATGTTAAGTTTTTCCCCCTTTTTTTTATAGAAACACTAAATGACAAACAACATCTTAAGCACCACCAGTCCCAAGTTCAGTCAACATGACAAATATGCATTTATACTTGTTTATTCTAATTACTAAAGTTCTATCATCATATAATGCTAAATTATCATAATATCATATTATAATGCTTGACTGACTGATGCTAAGTGTCAGTAGATAAATAGTGTAGATTAATATACAATGTTTTGTAATAATAATTTATTCTATTTAGTGTCCATTTCATTAATTTAACATTTAATATTGTGGGCATCCAAGTTATTTGACATTTGAACATTTTTTTTTTTTTTTTTAAAGTAATGCAATAGTTACTTTCCCTGGTAATTAGTTACTGTTATAATGATGTAACTCAGTTACTAACTCAGTTACTATTTGTGAGAAGTAACTAGTAACTATAATTAATTACTTTTTTAAAGTAATGTGCCCAACACTGTTTATCACTCTACACAATGTGGAATCAAAGGTTTCCTTTTCTGCACAAGGCTATTGTGTCCTTAACAAGATGTACAGTTTCAGCAGATGACCTCACAATTGTTAAGCCATTATCGACATAAAAGCTTCTTTGAATAAACTTGATGGACTCTCCGCTAAACTTTCCATGAATCTGCAATGCTAGATATTTGGGTCCAAAGTTGGAGCAGCCAAGGGATAAAGCTGACCCAAAGAGGTATACCTTTATTCTGTACACCAAAGATTTGGAATCCAAATTGCCATCATGCCACCAGAAAAACCATATATAGTCTTGGTGTTCCTTTACAATGTGAAATTGGAGAAATATTCTTTTGACGTCGCACATTATGGTTATTGGACCTTTTCTGTCTGGACCAGTCAAGAGGTGATCATTCAGAAATGTTTCGTGGAACACTTTTGAACAATCAAAAGTCACATGGATCTTCCCTGGTTTGTGGGGGTTGTTAGACTCCCTTCTCAGTCAACTCTCCAATGAGGTGAGTCTATGAATTGAACACATGAGGTTTGTCTGTCTCAAAAGGAAGTGGGAGTTCAAAGTCCTCATCCTCAAGTTCCTCCAGATCCTTTCGTAGAAGATAACTACTTAGAAGACTGACTAAGGAAAGGCGTGTAACATTTGATTTTATATGAATTTCAAGGAACTGGCCCAGTTCAATTAATTTTTCTCTGGGCAATGTACACAGTTTCTCACCGATTTCTTCCTGAAGGCTGTGTAAAGCATCCATCTTTACTGCAGTGTTTCACAGTTTCGCGTGTGAACTTTGATTTATCTGACTTGACTCAGCTGCTTCTGGTGGTTGCTGTACCCCATGTGCACGCTCCGTTCAATCAGCTCTGCCTGGTCACTTTACTCAACTGCTCCACATCTGAGTAGTTAAGAGATGGATGTCAATGGGCGTTCCTGACAATAACGAGGGATGACCTGTCTGACATTGATCCCAGCGGTGACTCCAAAATTGTAGTACTCCTGAAAAGAAGTATATAAAGATGAATAAAGAAAAATGAAAAAGAGAGCACTGCAGTGATGGCTTCCTTGATGGCGTATTTACTCTGAATGAATAATAAAATCATATGCATATAACAAAAGTTCAGCATATTACAGTATCAACACATTACTGTATCACTCTTTCCCAGTAATGACTGAATGTAAACATGAGTGACTTCAAACACTTTCCATCACAATAGAATAAGAAAATACGATCAACAGGCTATTTCACAACTCTCTCTAAACGGTTTACATGCTCTAATCTCAACTAACACAGTGACACTCAAAACATGTTTTTTTAGAAACAGGATAAGATTCTCGGAATGTACACAAAAGCACCCAACAACATATAACATTTTCATCAGTATTTACCCTTAACAATGAAATGAAAGAATTAAACTGATGATACAATACAGCTGGGATATTAACCACATGTTCATTTCTAAACGCTGTTCAATCCCCTTTTATCTGATGTACTTCATTCAATAAAGACATATACAAGATTAACTCAGATAACCGTAATGCATAACTCATAAGTATGAAACAACATCATGAACTTTTACACACACAAATAACATCGCATTTATCACATATAGCAGCTATCGCGCTAATCGCGAGGCAGTCATGCTAACCATGTGCTCAGGCCTGCTAAACTCATGACACACTATTAGTAAAACGAACTGCTTTCAACACATAAATCATCAATATCACCTTACAGTGTTTATATTTAAACGGAAGACTGTTTTGTGCATCTTGTTTTACGATTACCTGAAAAGAAGTATATAAAGATGAATAAAGAAAAATGAAAAAGAGTGCGCTGCAGTGATGGCTTCCTTGATGGCGTATTTACTCTGAATGAAGCACATCACGGGCGCACCACCTACTGAAGCGATGACGTCATGACGCAGGTATGCCCAACGAAAATAATTAATTCAATAAATGCACATCACACTTTTTAAGCACAAATAGGAAATTAAACACTATTTAGCAATATTAGGCAATATTAGAAAAATAACAATTTTATAAAATGGATTCAAAGAAAAACATACCACATAAACATAACTGGTATTCAATATATCACACTGACAGCTGTAGCCAATAAGAAGGCCTAATTCACAATCCAATGGTGGTGAAATCTTGTCTGCCAGTTTTTCCAGATGAGTAGGTCATTTTAGAGTAGTTCCTCTCCACTGAAATGAACTCTCATGTAAAAACTGTTGGCAGTGGGATCCTTTTCTCAGAGTTGTATTCTCTCAATTGTATGACTGATGACCTTGCTGACATTGTGGATAGCTGCAGAATGACATTCTCTTTGTTCATATTGAGTTCTTGAGCCACTTTATCTAGGATATACAGGTGCATCTCAATGAATTAGAATGTCGTGGAAAAGTTCATTTATTTCACTAACTCAACTCAAATTGTGAAACTTGTGTATTAAATAAATTCAATGCACACAGACTGAAGTAGTTTAAGTCTTTGGTTCTTTTAATTGTGATGATTTTGGCTCACATTTAACAAAACCCACCAATTCACTATCTCAACAAATTAGAATATGGTGACATGCCAATCAGCTAATCAACTCAAAACACCTGCAAAGGTTTCCTGAACCTTCAAAATGGTTACACAATAGCCTATACAATCATGGGGAAGACTGCTGATCTGACAGTTGTCCAGAAGACAATCATTGACACCCTCCACAAAGAGGGTAAGTCACAGAAGGTCATTACTGAATGGTTGGCTATTCACAGAGTGCTGTATCAAAGCATATTAAGTGAAAAGTTGACTGGAAGGAAGAAATGGGGTAGGAAAAGGTGCATGAGCAACAGGGATGACCACAAGCTTAAGAATACTGTCAAACAAAGCTGATTCAAACACTTGGGAGAGCTTCACAAGGAGTGGACTGAAGCTGGAGTCAGTGATCAAGAGTCACCACGCTCAGACGTCTTCAGGAAAAGGGCTACCAAGACACTTCTGAAACAGAAACAATGTCAGAAGCATCTTACCTGGGCTAAGGAGAAAAAACTGGACTGTTGCTCAGTGGTCCAAAGTCCTTTTTTCAGATAAAAGTAAATTTTGCATTTCATTTGGAAATCAAGGTCCCAGAGTCTGGAGGAAGACTGCAGAGGCGCAGAATCCAAACTGCTTGAAGCCCAGTGTGAAGTTTCCACAGTCAGTGATGAATTGGGCTGCCATTTCATCTGCTGGTGTTGGTCCATTGTGTTTTCTGAAGTCAACAGTCAACGCAGCCATCTACCAGGACATTTTAGAGCACTTCATGCTTCCTTCTGCTGACAAGCTTTATGGAGATGCTGGTTTCATTTTCCAGCAGGACTTGGCACCTGCCCACACTGCCAAAAACACCAAAAGTTGGTTAAATGACCATGGTGTTGGTGTGCTTGACTGGCCAGCAAACTCACCAGACCTGAACCCCATAGAGAATCTATGGGGTATTGTCAAGAGGAAGATGAGAGACACCAGACCCAACAATGCAGATGAGCTGAAGGCCACTGTCAAAGAAACCTGGGCTTCCATACCACCTCAGCAGTGCCACAGACTGATCACCTCCATGCCACACCGAATTGAGGCAGTAATTAAAGCAAAAGGAGCCCCTATCAAGTATTGAGTACATATACAGTAAATGAACATACTTTCCAGAAGGCCAACAATTCACAAAAAATGTTTTTTTTTTTTAATTTTTTTTTTTTTTATTGGTCTTATGAAGTATTCTAATTTGTTGAGATAGTGAATTGGTGGGTTTTTGTTAAATGTGAGCCAAAATCATCACAATTAAAAGAACCAAAGACTTAAACTACTTCAGTCTGTGTGCATTGAATTTATTTAATACACAAGTTTCACAATTTGAGTTGAGTTAGTGAAATAAATGAACTTTTCCACGACATTCTAATTCATTGAGATGCACCTGTAGATTGTGTCACTCTGCTTGCCTAAGAACGCATAGACAAGGAATTCTTGATCTGGCCGTTTTGTGGATGAGACTCAGACTGGTATGACTGCAGATGTTTGAGTGTATGAACTTTCTTGTCTGACTGCATTAGTAATTGCTTATACAGTTATTTCTGTGTCATCAGTTTTGTCCTTTGAATTTTTATCTTCCTTAGAATGGGTAAGCCTTTGATACTTCTTTGAACTTGTCATTTTCCAAACATGTAGGATGTCTCTTCTGACACTTTTCACATGTGCTCTTATTATCACAACTTCTTGAATGATGACCAATCTGCAAATATCCAAAGCAAAGTCTCTCTGCACATACAATCTTGACATGATCTTGAACTGTCTTCTTAATGAACTTTTGACATTTTGCTAAGACATAGCTTAGCTAAGATCCTGTTCTTTTACAGAAGACGCATGATGAGATGGTGCTCTGTGCCATGTTTGTGTACAGTGTCTTTGCTTGAATGGTTTGGTTTTGTGAATGTTTTGGTTTCCCGCTTCCCACACTCTTAAGCACCTGTACTGAAGATAAAGGATCGCAAACAAGATTTGGTTCCTTCGACAGAAAGACTATAAACTCTTTGAATTGTTGGTAACCAGACTGTGCTTCTCAAGCTTCCATTGCTTTGCGGTTCCTTCTGGACACCAACCAATCTCGCAACTTCAGCAGGATTTTTGTAGTCATTGAGAACTTCCAGTGTCTTTAGGTGAAGCATTGTGGCCTCAAAGTCTTGACAAAGTCATCCATGCAGCTTCTTTTTTTTTTTTTTTTTTTTGTATGTGTGTGATAAATTATTACTATTGAGAAGTCAGTTCAGTTTAGAGCAAAATACAACATATTAGATTAGATTGTAGCCATACCCCCCACCCACCCGGTAGACTTATGTTGTACTGAGGAAATATAAGATATTGCAGTGGAGAAAAGTACAAAGTAAAATACTTAATCACAAGAAAAATAGCAAATTTACATATATACAAAATAAATTGTACATCAAAAAGAAGGAACCAAAGATTTAACAATATCAAATGTAGCACTCCAGGTCTTCAAAGTTTTTCTCTTTGCTCCATGAATGCGAGCTGTTGATAGTTCCATAGAAATAATGGCGAACAAAGATAAGCCCCATACACGTCTGTTCATCAAATGTGGAGGGATCCAGCAACCGACTAACATTTTCTTTACAGAAATGAGAGCAGCTAATAGTAAGTTTCTCTGTTGCGGAGACAGAGCCAATTCAGAAAAAAATATTTAAGAAGAAAAGATTTGGAATCAAAACCACATCCTTTTCTAATAGGAATAATATGTCATGAGCAAGCTGAGACCAGAAAGGAGAAAGTGCAGAGCATTCCCCCCAAAAATGTAAATATGTACCAAGTGCCCTCTGTGGACATAAATTACAATTAGGGGAAGGTGACAGATGCATATAGAAGCATTTTAAAGGGGACAGATAGAGGCTAGTAGTTTCCAATGGATCATCTGATGATGTCATCCATGCAGCTTCTAATGAGTCTCCAAAACGTTTTTCCAACAGCTGCCAGGCAGAGGCATATACTGTTTCAGTACCTAGTAGGAAGGATCCTTCGACCGTTTTCCTTGCAGCACCACCTACGTACTTTCTTAAGTAATACAATTTTTCAATCTTCGGAATGTTTTTTCAGTCAATTAATGTTTTAAAAGATAGGCTCCAGCCTTTGAATTTCAAAGTAAACAGTAAACAGTGCAGGCTCTGGCATTAGAAGACTAGCATAAGTGCGCTAACATAAGCACTGAAGTTGGAGAAGCTTGAGATGCCCATTGCAGATATTGGGAATTATGATCCTGACTTGTAACTGGTAAGGATTGTGGAATGAATGGAGGACTTGAGGCTTGGAGCACTTGGATCATGGCTGGCAGCAATTGAGGAATGACTGGGGGGATTGTGAAATTAGGAACTTAAAGTTCTCCTGCTGATTCAGCATCATTTAGCAAATCAGTTGCTTTAAAGTTTCCCTCAACTTCATCACAGACTTTTACTCAAGCTTTTGCAGCATTCAACTTCTTTACTTCTAAGCGTTCAAGCTTTCTGCTCTTGTCCTGCATTGCTTCTTGTCTAGACAGGTCCTCAATTTCAAATTGTGCCAGACATTGTCTGCTATATGGTTTTGCCCCTTCCCTTTCTTGTTCCTCCAACACTGCCAAAATGTCCCGAGATGCAGCTTCATTTCTTTTGACTGAGTGGATGCTAGAATGGGTTAAACTGCATTTTGATTGATGAGACAGTGTTCTTGATAAAGAGTCTGTTGAGTTTAAGATTAATCCAACATTAGTCCAAGGTTCTTCCTCTTCATCTGCTGCATGCTCTTCACGTTGCCTTTGTGCTCTTTTTATAATGAATCCTGAAGGTGATATGCATGGAACGATCCTGCGTCATAAGTCTTGTTTAGGAGTCTGATTTCATAAATGACCTTTATCTCAGAACAACTGCTTTCTATTTTTTCAATCAGCTCATTCAGCTCATCTTGGGAGGCCTTATCTGACAATATGTCCTGCCTAACCTTGCATGATACCCCCGTTTCCAATAGATCATCCTGTACCTCCGTTGTACACTCTTCAACTTTATTTCTT
Organism: Spinibarbus caldwelli; assembly: GCA_039654775.1. NCBI lineage: Eukaryota > Metazoa > Chordata > Actinopteri > Cypriniformes > Cyprinidae > Spinibarbus > Spinibarbus caldwelli. The sequence goes on from CM077221.1 coordinate 34,867,599, forward strand.
GAAGTTCTCTTCCCTTGTCCATTAGAGTAGTAAATCTTTTGCTTCTTCGTAACCCTTCTACTTCCACAGGTTTGGGGCCTGTAAAAGCTAAGGCCCTAAATTGACATGTTTACAGCAAGCCTCTGTGCGTGTCAGACATCTTGAGATATCCTAAATGGCTGTAGAATGTATATAACCTATGAGCTTAAATTAGATTTATTAGTCTGTGTAAATGAAAACTACAATATGTCTAAATGTGAATGTAACCCTTTTCTTTACCCTAGGGGTTAATTTAAATGCTGTCTTAAGCAAGAAACCTTAAAGAATTAAACAAATAAAAATGTGCATGTATGAAGAATAGAAAATTACACAGACAACGATAAACTCTTTTACCCAAAGGTACATTGTAAAAAAATCTAATTGACAAAATGTTGGAAGGGCAAAAATATCTTAAGTTGAACTAATTTTCTTGCTTGGGCTTAGTTGAGAAGATATATTATATTTGGTATACATAAATATATTTTAAAAACATTGAATGAATGGTTATTTTCAAATCCAGTCAACATTCAGAATGTCAATCAGGGCTGGATTGGTAATCAGGCATACCGGGCATTTTCCTGGTGGGCCGACGCACTTAAGGGGCCGACAGAATGTGTTTTTTTAATATTTTTATTTGTATTTATTTATTTATTTTTTCGCCAAGGACCATCACGCAGGGACAGCGAGCAGCCAGTGGCCCATTGGTTTGTCTCCTGTATTGACAGCGTAAACCAACCAATCACAACACGCTATAGACGGAGCTATGAAGTATTTTGCTCCGCCTATATAAAGATCGCTTCACCCCAACTTCTTCCTCATTGGCTTTTCCCACGTTTTCACAGCAGCTTTATCAAGAACAGGCTTGCTCTGCGGTGAGTGATGCGTGCCAAAGAGCCAGGCAGGAGGAGGAGAGTAGCTGAATCAGTAAAGTGCTTGATAGGGACTCGCAACGGAGGCAGGCATCTAACCTATCCTAATGTGTGCACGCGCCATGAGTGTAGAATATGCAAACACTTTTTAATAAAAACTAAATTCGTCCCCCGCAATTTTTTTGTCAATTGTTCATAGAGGTTTCCATGTGCCAATGTGAATAAATCTAGATTTAAATAGAAAAAGACACGATATTGTCGGACTTGACGTTTTATTCTTATCCAAAACAACTAGATGCAATGATAGGCTACGTATCTACACTACCAGTCAAGAGTTTTTGAACAGTAGCCTAAGATTTTGAATGTTTTTTTTTTTTTAAAGAATTCTATTCTGCTCACCAAGCATGCATACATTTATTTTATTTGACATGATTCAATAGGATCATTTATTTGATCCTAAGTACAGCAAAAGCAGTATATTGTGAAATATTTTTACTATTTAAAATAACTGCTTTCTATTTGAATATATGTTAAAATATAATTTATTCCTGTGATCAAAGTTGAATTTTCAGCATCATTGCTTCAGTCTTCAGTGTCACATGATCCTTCAGAAATCATTCTAATATGTTGATTTGCTGTTCAAGAAACATTTTTACATATTATTATTATTATCAATATTTAAAACAGTTGAGTAATATTTTTATTTGATGAATAGAAAGGTCAACATTATACACTACCCCATTCAAAAGCTTGGAGTCAGTATAATTTATTTATTTATTTTAATTTTTTTAATTTTTTGGAGGTGGGGGGGGGGGGGGGGGGATTATAGAAATTAATACTTTTATTTAGCAAGGATGGTTTAAATTGATAAAAAATAATGATAAAAACATTTATAATGTTACAAAAGATTTCTATTTCAGATAAATGCTGTTCTTCTGAACTTTCTATTCATCAAAGAAACCTGATAAAAATTATACTCAGCTGTCTTCAATATAACAATAATAATAATAATAAATGTTTTTTGAGCAGCAAATTGGAATATTAATAAGATAAGACTTTATTGTTTTCATTTAATTGTTTTAATATGTGTAAATGTTTAGAGTTTTTACTACTAGAATTATAATGTGCTTTATTGTTCTCAGTTGCATCTACAATAATATTAGTCTGTTTCATTCTTATTCTGAGGTCACCGGAAGCAGCCAGGAAATAAACCACGCCATGCTGGTTTCGTCTGGCCAGAGGAAAACTGGCCCCCCACTGAGCCTGGTTTCTCCCAAGGTTTTTTCTCCATTTCTGCTACTGATGGAGTTTTCGTTCCTTGCCACTATTATCTTTGGCTTGCTTTAGTTGGGGACGCTTGACTGATTGCACAGACACTATTGGAAGAGAGCTGAACTGGATGATGACATCACTGAATCATCAATGAACTGACTTTAGTTGGAAAAATGACTCTTTGTTATTGTCCTCTTACATTATTGACAAACAATTTTCCTGTTTGACTCTGTAAAGCCACTTTGACAGAATCAGTATTGTATAAAGCACTATATAAATAAAGGTGACTTGACGTGATTTTATATATTGTAACACCTGGTTCTTTTTTTTTTTTTTTTTTTTGGACATCTGCCTCATTTTAAAGATGTAATTGTGAACAGTAGTAATATTTGCAAATGTTTGTTTGCAAAGATTTTGTTTAGCTTGTTTAGTCTTTTTTGTTTCATTAAACAAAGTTGGGATAGTTCACCCAAAAATGAAAATTTGTTGTTAATTTACTGACCCTCAGGCCATCCAAGATGTACAGGTGCATCTCAATTAATTAGAATGTCGTGGAAAAGTTCATTTATTTCAGTAATTCAACTCAAATTGTGAAACTTGTGTATTAAATAAATTCAGTGCACACAGACTGAAGTAGTTTAAGTCTTTGGTTCTTTTAATTGTGATGATTTTGGCTAACATTTAACAAAAACCCACCAATTCACTATCTCAATAAATTAGAATATGGTGACATGCCAATCAGCTCATCAACTCAAAACACCTGCAAAGGTTTCCTGAGCCTTCAAAATGGTCTCTCAGTTTGGTTCACTAGGCTACACAATCATGGGCAACATTGCTGATCTGACAGTTGTCCAGAAGACAATCATTGACACCCTTCACAAGGAGGGTAAGCCACAAACATTCATTGCCAAAGAAGCTGGCTGTTCACAGAGTGCTGTATCCAAGCATGTTAACAGAAAGTTGAGTGGAAGGAAAAACTGTGGAAGAAAAAGATGCACAACCAGCCGAGAGAATCGCAGCCTTATGAGGATTGTCAAGCAAAATTGATTCAAAAATTTGGGTGAACTTCACAAGGAATGGACTGAGGCTGGGGTCAAGGCATCAAGAGCCATCACACAGATGTGTCAAGGAATTTGGCTACAGTTGTCATATTCCTCTTGTTAAGCCACTCCTGAACCACAGACAACGTCAGAGGCGTCTTACCTGGGCTAAGGAGAAGAAGAACTGGACTGTTGCCCAAGTTGCTTGAAGTCCAGTGTTAAGTTTCCACAGTCTGTGATGATTTGGGGTGCAATGTCATCTGCTGGTGTTGGTCCATTGTGTTTTTTGAAAACCAAAGTCACTGCACCCGTTTACCAAGGAATTTTGGAGCACTTCATGCTTCCTTCTGCTGATTTCATTTTCCAGCAGGATTTGGCACCTGCCCACACTGCCAAAAGCACCAAAAGTTGGTTAAATGACCATGGTGTTGGTGTGCTTGACTGTCCGGCAAATTCACCAGACCTGAACCCCATAGAGAATCTATAGTGTATTGTCAAGAGGAAAATGAGAAACAAGAGACCAAAAAATGCAGATGAGCTGAAGGCCACTGTCAAAGAATCCTGGGCTTCCATACCACCTCAGCAGTGCCACAAACTGATCACCTCCATGCCACGCCGAATTAAGGCAGTAATTAAAGCAAAAGGAGGCCCTACCAAGTATTGAGTACATATACAGTAAATGAACATACTTTCCAGAAGGCCAACAATTCACTAAAAATGTTTTTTTTTATTGGTCTTATGAAGTATTCTAATTTGTTGAGATAGTGAATTGGTGGGTTTTCGTTAAATGTGAGCCAAAATCATCACAATTAAAAGAACCAAAGACTTAAACTACTTCAGTCTGTGTGCATTGAATTTATTTAATACACGAGTTTCACAATTTGAGTTGAATTACTGAAATAAATAAACTTTTCCACGACATTCTAATTTATTGAGATGCACCTGTAGGTGGCTTTCTTTTCTTCAAGCCTGTATGTTTAGACTGTATGAAAAATGTTATAAATGCAGATTGTTATTAAATAAAGGCTATTATGTGTTGTAATGTGTCTGTTTTTTAGTAATTGATAGACACCAGTTAATCATTTTTAATAATTTTGTTAAAATATAAAAATATATAAAATGTAATAACTAGTTCCACAGCAATTTTTATTGATGCCCAAATAATACATCTTAGTTGAAGTAACATATAAAGCAGATGGAGTAAATGGTTAAATTTTAGTCTTCTAAATGTTTGACCAATTAAAACATTTTAACTGAATGGACTATAAAACTAGTTCATTAAAGGTTGAGCCAACTAAAAACTAACAATTCAAATAACGCTTTGAAGAGAGAAATTGACTGAATGTACAATTTCTGTGGAACTAGTTTCTAAACAATAATTAGTTGAAGCAGCTTGAAATTTTTTACATTGTATGCAAATTAATTATTTTCCAGTAAATAAAAGATTTATCCCACCTTCTGAGTCTCAGAATTGTTGTCTCTGTTACTAAGATTCTTAACCTTGTTTTCCTAACTTTTAACCCCAAATAAACACATGAGATGAGAATTCAAAACCTTGCTAATGTTAAACACTTCAGAAACAAGTAAAGCAATACCAAAACCACAACAAGAATTCTTTCAGGATCAGATTACACACTTGTAAGAAAGAAAAACCCGGGATTCACAATTTAGTAGGTCTCTTTCAGTCCCGTATGCAAATTAGATATGAATTAGTAACACAGTCACATATGTATGTGTACTTTAACGTTGGGGCCCAGTTCGTTGGTGCACATTCACAGCTGAGGAATTCAGAATAATCACTCACAATCAACGAGTCTCAAAAATGAATTCACTTACATCCACCCAATGATAAGAAGGCAATGTTGAAATCACTCACTGCTTCCAGTCTCGATCAATCCCTGGCACATTACAAAGTCCAGTGTCTCTAGCTGTTTGCACACATGAGGTCAATCAGATGATCGTGAATAAAACAACAGGGAAATGAAAAATATGTGAACAAACCAAATAAAATGAGGGTTGTTCCCTTACACTTTGGGCCTTATATTACAAAGAATATATACAGTCTCCAAAATGATGACGACACTTTTTCACGCACTTTTTCCTCCTCCTCTCTTCCTTGCGTAACTTGCATCATGATGCAACCTAAAACAAGCTCAACAGTCATTGGCCAGCAATAATACACTTGCATTAAATATATTGTCACTGGATATGAAACAAAAAAACATCTGAACAATCAAATAATGCTGATACATATATTTTATATCACATTTAGAAATAAACAAAAGTAAAATATGCATGTTAATATTCTACATTATTACAAAACAAGCACAGTTTAGGGTTCCCTACATGAATAGTCAGAAAGGTTAATAACTGTATGAATTGTACAGGAAATCAAAAGGTTCAAAATGCAGACACCAATATTGCATCCAAAACCGTATCAATATTTAAACTTATTTAAACTAACATTCAAAATAACTTAAACTTCAGAACAAGAAAATAAACAATCGTAAATTAACTGACACAATGCAATATATAAACATTAACTGCAGAGAGAATAATCAGAATCAGAATCAGAATCAGATTGAGCTTTATTGGCCAGGTATGTTTACACATACGAGGAATTTCTTTATAGTGACAGAAGCTCCACAGTGCAAGAGAAAGACAGCTACAGGACAGGACACAGATAATAAAAGAATAATATGCAAATATACAAATAGGCAATGTACAAAATGGCAAAAACACAATATACAGACAATTATGTATGTACAGTTATGATATGTGCAAATTTGAAATAAATAAAATAAAAAATAAGTATGTGTGGTGAATAAATAATGTATAATAGTGTTGTGTGTTCAACGTTTAATGTCAAGTGTTCATGAGATGGATTGCCTGAGGGAAGAAACTGTTCCTGTGTCTGGTTGTTCTGGTGCTCAGAGCTCTGTAGCGTCGACCAGATGGCAGCAGTTCAAAGAGGGAGTGTGCTGGATGTGAGGGGTCCAGAGTGATTTTGCCAGCCCTTTTACTCACTCTGGATAAGTACAGTTCTTGGATAGTGGGGAGGGTTGTACCAATGATTCGCTCAGCAGTCCGGACTACCCTCTGTATTCTTCTGAGGTCAGATTTGGTAGCTTAGCTGAACCAGACAGTTATTGAAGTGCAGAGGACGGATTCAATGATGGCAGAGTAGAACTATTTCAGCAGCTCCTGTGGCAGGTTGAACTTCCTCAGCTGGTGAAGGAAGTGCAGTCTCTGCTGGGCCTTTTTCACAACTCCCACTTCAGGTCCTGGGAGATGGTGGTGCCCAGGAATCTGAATGACTCCACTGCAGTCACAGTGCTGTTCATGATGGTGAGTGGGGGGGAGCAGGGGGTTTTCTCCTGAAGTCCACGATCATCTCCACTGTTTTGAGCATGTTAAGCTCCAGGTTGTTAAGACTGCACCAGACAGCCAGCTCCTTAACCTCCTGTCTGTAAGCAGACTCGTCACCGTCCTGGATGAGGCTGATCAGTGTGGTGTCATCTGCAAACTTCAGGAGCTTGACAGAGGGGTCTTTAGATGTGCAGTTGTTGGTGTAGAGGGAGAATAGCAGTGGGGAGAGAACACAGCCCTGAGGGGCACCAGTGCTGATGGTGCGGGTGCTGGAAGAGAATTTTCCCAGCACCACTAGCTGCTGCCTGTCTGTCAGGAAGCTGGTGATCCACTGACAGATGGAGGTGGGCACGGAAAGCTGAGTTAGTTTATTCTGAAGGGTGTCCGGGATGATGGTGTTAAAAGCGGAGCTGAAGTCTACAAACAGGATCCTCACATAAGTCCCCGATCTGTCCAGATGCTGCAGGATGAAGTGCAGTCCCATGTTGACTGCATCATCCACAGACCTGTTTGCTCTGTAGGCAAACTGCAGGGGGTCCAGTAAGGGTCCAGTGGAGGCCTTCAGATAAAGCCAAAACCAGTCTTTCAAATGATTTCACGGCCACAGACGTTAGAGCCACAGGTCTGTAGTCATTAAGTCCAGTAATTTAATAAATTGAATGAATGAATTAAATCACTTATTTTTGCATAAGAAAGGTTTTCACATCAGTAGAGTTAACCTTTAAACTTCACTAACTTTTCTCATGTTTAGTTACTTCTTATAAGCACAAAACTGTAAAAATCTTACAATTGGGGGTTGGGTTGTGAGATGGAATGCCAGAATTCAAAGGGTATAGTGGCAGGTCCCAGAACGTGCCAGAAGGTGCACAGAACATCTGCTTAAAATAAGATGCCATATACTCAAATCACCGCTTATCAAGCCTCAAATTCAACTAATTTGCTTTAATATAAATATTTGGCAATAATTAGAAATAATGTTAGGCTACTCACGCTCATTTATGAATTACACAAGTTATGTAAATGATATATTTTAAATTCAAAACGGCAAAATTTGACTAAAGAAATAAGTGCTTTGCATCACTGGATATTCTTGCCAGCCTTTTAACATTTCTATCAGATATGTCAGAAATTAATTTAATAAATATTTAATAATTAAATGTTTAGCTGCTTGCATCTTGCATCACTCTTTCACCATTTAAACTGAAGCATCACGTTAGAATTAATGTTAGAATTCACATAGTCTTTGTCCCTCTCAATCATTTTGACACTGGTAAGTGCTGTTATTAGACCAATGAGGCAAACCAGACTATGAAATGAATTTTAAACTTTCTGTCTTCCTAACAACATACAGATTGCATTGCCATCACAGCCAACATCCATTTAATGGCGTCTGTGTTTAAAGACCGTCACACAAGCGTAACACTGTATCACGTTGCAACTAAGCCTGTTCAGACTACATGATTTTAAACATCGGCAGATCGCTGTGCTGTTCAGAATGTGGCCACAGGGAAATAACACACAGGACCAACAATATAGGTGGGGTTTGTTATTTATTCCTTATAATTTGTTAGGTGTTTCTGTTTTCTTTTTCTTTTAGGCACGTGGGGCAGAAAACCCTAAATAAACCAAAATACAGTGCTGGAATATCTTCTGATTTCACAGCAAATTGTTTACCATAAAAATAAAGATAATATGAAATACAACTTTTGGTCTTTTCTTGTGTGCAATAAGACAGAACAATGCACACATGCACCATCACTCTGTGACTTCCTCATTGTGTGCTTGCGCTCGCATGCTCATACGTATATGCAATGACGTCACTTGCGGTTTCTTAAAGAACCTCTCATTCTTTTGTCTGCAGTTTTGTGCATCATTAACTTTACAAATATTTTAACCCCCCTTAACCATCACCTGGTTACATTCTCCCCTTCATCACGATAAGCGTCCTCGATTACTCATTTAAAACAAGAGTACTCTTAACCTCTTTTACTGCTTCCCTAAACAGAACAGAGCTCAGATCAGCCAATATCTGTGAAATTGCTGCTGGACTTATAGGAGTACAGTCCTTGGCTCATGGTACACGTTTGAATGTTGTCCTGCATTTGGCCTTTTACTAAATGCAGCAACAGGAAGGGTTAACACACTGGCCTTTGTTTAACCCAGCCTTTCTTTAGTGTTCAAAACCTCCGCAGGCTCTGACAGAACATTGGCGCCGTCAGAATCAACCGATTCTCTGCTGAGTAACACATCAGGCACATGCTCTACGTTTTGTTGGTCAACAGACTGGGGCAAAGATTTCTTACTGCAGGCGCCTGAGATCTCGCCTCCCTCAAAGCTACACCATCATCGGAATCTTCAGACTCCACTTCAGTAAGAGAATCTGACTTCTCATCTTGTGCCTTTGGTTTCCTTCTGGGGGCGGGAGCAGGGGGATTCACATAGGGCCTGATGTCAACCCTGTTAACTCTCTTTGTAGGCCCTCCTTCTAATGGCTCCACTGTGTAGGTGTTGTCCATGATCCCTAACACCCAATATACGATTGGCCCCCAGGCATCCTGGATTTTGTTACGGCTTACTGGCTTGTTCCTCAGGTACACCAATGCTCCGACTTCGATCTTTAGGCAATAGATTTTATCCTTGTGCAAGGAAATGTGCTCAGCAGCCTTCTGTTCAAAATATTCTCTTGCCCTGGCATGAGCATCATTGAGACGCCTTTGGTGGACAGACAGCCAGTCGTGTTTCTGGTCTAAAACTTGCTCATGTCCCAGTAGGGCATCAACTGGCAGGTAAGGATCAACCCCAAACAATAGATAATATGTCAGTAAAAATAAATAATACCCAGTAGTCACGTGAGGCGTTGCGTTATATGCATAAACCAACTCTAGAAGGCGTCCTCAACAGGTCATGTAGCGTCCTGTTGAACCGCTCCCATTGAGCATTCCCAGTGGGATGGTATGGTGTGGTGTGGCTTTTTTTCACCCCATAAAGCTTACAAAGTTCAGCCACCACCTCACTCTCAAAATTACGGCCCTGATCGGAGTGCAGATGTGCCGGAATACCATACCTCATGAACCATTCCCTAAGCAGCACCTTGGCTGTGGTGTCTGCTTTTTGATCTCGGGTAGGGAAGGCCTGAGTGAACTTTGTGAAGATGTCAGTGATTACCAGAACGTTTTCCTGACCATCGGATGTGGGTTCCAGCACCAAAAAATCTACAGCAATTACCTCAAGAGGTCTAGTAGCCAAGAACGATTTCATGGGAAGGTGGACCCCCGGCTGTGGCAGCTTAGTCATCACACAGCGCTGACAATCTTTGATGCACTTGTCCACATCATTGTGATTTCCTATTAGGGGTGGGCGATATGGCAAAAATATCATATCACGATTTTTTTTAGAAATATCACGATTTCTTGATTTTATCATGATTCTTTGTCATGTTAGTTTTACTATTTTGTCTGAGCAGTGCAGCCAAAATAATTTCCCTGTTATAAAGACAAAGCCTTTCAAGGTAACAAAATATAAAAAAGAATGGTAGATATTTAGGCCAAAGTGGACGAATATAAAAAATCTTTGTAATTTTTTTATCTTTGTTATTAAAAATAAGAACAAAGATACACATTACAAATACACATAATATACAAATAAAACAAACAGTGCTTTATTTTCAGGTACAACAGGCATATTTAGCAGAAGCATTCAAGAAATTGAATGAACAAATACAAAAATAAAACACTATATACTATGCAAGAAACATCTCATGGATGCACTGGGACGCATCCTCAGTGATGTATCCTGGGATCATTGGGTGTTTCGGGTCTCACAACATCATACACCCTCGCCCAGGCGACCCAGCCGGGCTTGATTAACCCCTGACTTGCGTCCCAGTAGCAGTCCACGGATCAGCCCTCTTAATCCAAAGCCACCTTGTGGCCTTCTCTGCGGCTTCGCTCGCGGATTGAATGGCCCTCTTCTTGGCCACCCCTGTAATGCCCAAACGACTGAGGACTTTGCAAAGTGAACGTCCTACAAAGCCTCTACAGCCGACTTCTTTAGGCTCATAGAAGGTTCTCTAGCCTCTCTCCCTGCACTCCTCCACCAGTTCCTGGTACTTAGCGCGTTTCCTCTCATTGGCTTCCTCAATATGCTCTTCCCAGGGCACCGTAAGTTCCAGCATGATCAGCTGTTTTGAAACCTCAGAGGTAACTATCATGTCTGGGCGGAGACTTCTTGTTGCAATGTGCTGAGGGAACCTCAGCTGTTTTCCCAGGTCGACCTGCAGCTGCCAGTCCGAGGCTTTGTGGAGGAGGCCTGTTGTTAATTGTGGGCGTGTCCGGGGTTTCTCTCCAGCTTTAATGAAGGGGACTGCCTTCTTTGGAGCATGATGATACTTGCTGGTGCTGATGGCTGAGGCTAAGATCTCAGCAATTGCCTTAAGCACCTGGTCATGGCGCCAGCGATAGCAACCATCAGCCAGAGCCTTTGGGCAGCTGTTGAGGAGATGTTCTAAAGAGCCTCTTCCAGAGCAGAGAAGGCAGGAAGGTGTCTTGCTCTTCCCCCAGACATGGAGGTTCGCTGGGCTTGGCAGGGCATCGTAGACAGCTTGTACCAGGAAAAAGGACCCGATGGAAATCTGCCTGCAACATATTTGCCCAGGTGATCCTGCGCTGCAGTGTACTCTCCCACCTAGTCCACGCTCCCTGCTGCCGGAGTCCCACCGCCCTCCTCACTCACTCTTCCTCCACGCCTGCTCGGACCTCTTCCTGGAGTAGATGGTGTCTTTCCTTTCCACGGGCCTGGCTAACCAGGGTCTTTGGGAAGTAGCCCAAGCCCACTCTTATAGATTGATTCATATTAAAGCAGCTGTACTATTTTTTTTCTGTCAAGGGTAGCGAGTTATTTTTTCCTCTTTGCGTTTTTTTTTATTTGTTTGTTTTAACATTAAAGAATAAAAATTCTGTCGATTCTGTCATAGTTTTTTATATTTATACCATCATTTAATCACTCAAAATTAGTTTTAAACCTGAATGAGTTTCTTTCTTCTGCTGAACATAAATGCTATTTTGAAGAATGTGGGTAACCAAACAGTTGCTGGTCCACAGTGTATTTTTTCCTTCTATCAAATTCAATGTGGACCAGCAACTGTTTGGTTACTCACATTCTTCAAAATATCTTCTTTTGTGTTAAGCACAAGAAAGAAATTAATACAGGTTTGGGACAACATGTGACTGAGTAAATAATTACAGAAATTAAATTTTAGGGTGAACTATCCCTTTAATGACAGTCGGCAGCATGTTTAGTTCTGTCCCTTTAAGACCTGCACGCATCTAATATACAGGCACGCAACATTTTTTTCTGAACTGTTTACTTTCATTTTAGACATAACCAGCTGAGTCTATACATAAACCTTGTGTGTTTTGACAGTATTAGCATAAAACATAACTTAGTTCAGTAATCAGGCGCTGTTAGACAGGCTTTTTAGTGCACGTGCTTCAGGTGTACGGGCTCAGAAAAAGCGCACGTCAGACCAGCGCGTGAATGAAACGTTTAACCGGCAAGGCTTTAAAACACACATAAATAATGTACTTTTGTGATTGCAAATAAGTGCAGCGTCCCGTCAGAGTAACTGTACCGCTGAGTTAATACTGATGTGAATGTATGTGGCGTTGTACAGTATATTGATACGGAGGCGCCAGAACTGCAACTGAAAGAATGTGCACTATAGCACCATACTACGATATTTCTCCAAAAGCAGATTGTGGAGACATCGTCATATCAATGGTGAATCGTCATATCGCACACCCCTAATCCCTATCCAAAAACACCTGCTTCTCAGCAAGTGAAGGGTACTCTCGACACCTTGGTGTCCCATAGAATTGTGCACATACTTCAGAACGGGCTTCTTCAAACTGAGAGGTAACAAGATCTGATAATATTCCCCATGCCTGACATCCTCAAAGACATGGTACAGTAGACCCTGGCGCTCCCTGGTGCTTTTCCTGTGCTTCAGCATTGACTGAACAGGTTTTGGTAGAGTTTTTAGCTCCTTCCCATGGGGCCTTCTCTTTTGATCCCAAAATTTCCTGAATCCGCTAATCACCAAGTTTTGCTGTTGGAAGGCAACTGATTCATCTATTGAGTAACCTGGAAAGGTGGGGGTATTTCCCTGACCTAATCCATCATTAGAGTTGGACACTACCACTCGCATTTGCCTCACTTTACAGCTGTTCAACCCAGCAGCCACGAGTGCCAGCTCCATGTCTATACCATGGTGAATCCAACCTCAGACTGCCACACACCCATCATACTCAACATCCTCTGAAGCTGGCTCAGTCTCCCCTGCAAACAGCTGTCTAGATAGTGTGTCAGCTACTGTATTTCGATACTCTGGACGATACTGGACATCAAAATCGAAGACGGACAACTGCAAAATCCATCTTTGTTCAACCGCTCCAAACTTTGCCATTTTCAAGTGGCACAGAGGATTACTGTCGGTTATCACGGTAAATTTAGACCCCAACAAATACCCCTGAAATTTTTCAACAATTGCCCACTTGAAAACAAGGAGCTCGAGTTTCATGCTACTATAATTTCTAAAAAAAAACAAAATTCTCCACCCCCCAGCCGTCTACTTGCGAAGGCAATAACACATTTTACATCTCCCTGTTGCTGATATAAAACGGCACCCAGTCTCTGACTGCTCGCATCTGTCTCCACAATAAAAGGCCGTGAATAGTCAGCCACCCCTAAGACATGTGCACTAGTCAGCTTATCTTTGAGAGTGTCAAAAGCGATTTGACATTCTTCAGTCCACAGACTCCCCAAAAGGACATGAGTTCTGCTGGAGCTTTCAGTGGACAGACATGAATTTACCACGTCATGAAGTGGGCCAGCTATCTTGGAGAACCCATGAATGAACCATCTGTAGTAACTACAGAGTCCAAGGAATGATCTCAATTCCCTCAGCGTAGACGGGACTGGCCACTGTTTTATAACTGCCACTTTCTGAGGGTCTGTGCCAATACCATCGGCAGAAATTCGATGTCCCAAGAACACAGCCTCTGACTGAATAAAGTGACATTTGTTTAACTTGACCTTGAGACCAGTGTTCTGCAGCCTCCTCAGTACGGTTTCCAGCCTTTCCAAGTGCTCCTGGAATGTTGATGAATACACCAGGTTATCGTCTAGGTACACTAACAAAATATGGAAGACGAGATCATTCATGGTGGCCTGCATCAGCCTTTGGAATGTTGCGGGTCCATTGCAGACCCCGAAAGGCATCCGTAAGAATTCATAGAGGCCAAAAGGGGTTGAGAATGTAGTCTTGTGTCTGATGATAGCTGCTTGCTAAATCAATTGTCGAGAAGTAACGTGCCCCCTGCAGAGCATCAAAGCTCTCGTCGATACGCGGTAAGGGAAAGGCGTCTTTTTTCGTTTTCTGATTTAGTTTACAGTAATCTACACATAGCCTGATACTGCCATCTGCTTTACTTACCAGCACGATTGGCGAAGAATAGGCACTTTTACTCTCTTGTATGACTCCTTTCCATACCGGCCATGAGATGTGATTCTTTACTTCTCTATACTGATTAGGAGGAATCCGACGGTAAGGATGTGTGACCGGCTCATCATCAGTTAAGTGAATTTCATGTGTAATCTTGTTTGTGTAACCTAAGTCCTCATCCTCTAGGGCAAAGATATCAATGTACTTTGTCAAAAATAACCTGAGCTGAGCTTGTTCATACTCACTCCCCCCACATCAATCTTATCCAAGATTTCCTGTACACGGTCTCTGCATTGCCCATTCTTCGAATTTAAAGTCACCTGTTCAAGGTCAACCAAAATCTTTTGAAATTTTACTTCATACTGCTGCAAAATGTCCACACACTCCACCTTTGACAGGGTGCCCAGCCAGGTCCTGGGTGACAACCACACGTCCTCCTGAGAAAAATTCAGAATTTTAACAGGTAAGCAGGAACAATGTGAGTCAAGAAGAGTGGAGATGACTACCAAACCTCCCAGCAATGGAGTACTGAGAGGCTCTAACAACATAGGACTTCCCTCTCCAACACACCCATTGAAGCCTGTTGTTGTAATTGTCACAACTGATTCTGCCAGTATGTGCTCCATCCATTTTCCAGCTACATGCACAACAGATTTTCTGTTCACAGTACATGTCTGTACTTTCTGGAAAACATGTCTCCATTCGGAATCTAATTTTCCCCCTAAGGCGGTATCAAATTCTGCCTGGACCAGCTGTCTGCACTGGCTGATTATATTCATTCCAATGATGCAAGGAACTGTGTTTTCAGGGCTAGAGATGTCTTTGACCAGTAAAAAGCCACAATTCGGCATCTTGATTGTATCCACCTCAGCCTCTAGGTAAACCAGGTAGGGTATGTCAAGCCCGTTGGCAGCAGTGAGCTTTAACCAACCAGCCGTGGAGAGAATGTCATCATCTTTACCACACAAATAGTCTCTGAATAACTTCTCAGTTGTTGTGCTCACCTGACTGCCTGTGTCCAATAGGCCTTTAGTGGTGACACCACAAATTGAAAGCTCTACCACAGGGCATGTACCAACAGCACATTGCAACAACTGGTCACAGGTGGGAGGTACATCTTTCGAGTCTGTCCGGCCCCCCAGAATTGCCCGACTCATAACAACTGGGAGTTCTCGTTTCCTTGCCAGTCAGAAGATTCGGGCCTTGCTGCTCTAGAGCTTTGTTTCTGAGGACAGTTCTTAGCCACGTGTCCAGCAACTTGACACTTGAAACTAGGGATGCATGATTTTATCAGACTGATATCGGAATCGACCGATAATGGCTTTAAATGTAAATATCGGCATCGGCCCGATATGAAAAATTATGCCGATATGTCTTGCCTATAAGAGGAATACGTTAACACACATGTGCTCAGGGTGTGCTAGTGATTAGATCATGTCAGTAGTGTGGCTCATTCTTGAAGCAAAGTTTTGTCTTGAATTTATTTAATACACGAGTTTCACAATTTGAATTGAATTACTGAAATAAATGAACTTTTCCATGACATTCTAATTTATTCAGATGCACCTGTATACTCGATGCATCCGCAAGTTCTACAAAACCAGGCTCTACACCTGAAGCGCTTGCGCTGAAAGCGCCTCTCCACTTTATCAGTGAAATCTGACTCCTGCTACAATGTGCCGCGGCTCGGCAGCGTGCGCTGTATGGAGCAGGAGCTTTGGAGCAGCGCAGACTGTGCACTATCACAAATGCGACCACGCCAAATTTTAACTCGCATATTCTCAAAAAAACGGTCGCAGTCTAGAGCCCTGACAGGAGAGACTTGGTGTTGTTTCCAAACAAAAGAAAATATATCGGTATTGGCCAAAATGAGTTGAAAAATATCGGCATATCGGATATCGGCAAAATCCAATACCGTGCATTCCTACTTGAAACAGATGGGCTGTCCATCCTCAGTGATTTTTGGCTGCAACTTAGGCCTAGAGGTCTCCAACCTTGTACTATCATTCCTTGCACCCAGATTCTTTACAGCTTGAGTCAGTTCACTAATTGCTTTGCCTTGTTCGGCTACCACATCAAAAACATCCTCTAAGGTGACAGTTTTTCTCTCCTGCACCTTGAGGACTGAACACTGTCTCATATTACTACAACGAGACTTACTAATTTTTGAACTTGCTGGGGGATCTTCTACAAACCAAAGCTGGGCTTCATCTCGCACATCTATAATGGTACACCTAGGGTGGTCTCGCACAAATTTGCTAAGCTCCCTTCGAAGGGATGGATCGCGGACACGTTCCACAAATTCATCTCTTAAAGTGCCCCTATTATGGGTTATGAAAGGTTCATATTTTGGTTTTGGGAGTCCCCAACAACAGGTTGACATGCATGCAAGGCCAAAAAACACTTTCATTGTCTTATAATATGTATTTATTTTTACCTTATTTTCTCAACGACACCCAAACGATTCGCTCAACGATTCATTTTTCCAAACCCCTCCTTTGCGTGCTGCTAAACTGCGGTGATTGCTCTGATTGGTCGATTTCATTTCCATTTCATCATGCCTGTAATGCCTGATAAAGCAGTGTTTGTGAGCGCAGTGCTGCTTTGTGTACACCATTACCGGGGAAACGGCTATTTTTACCGCTCCAAAAGCAGCACCTAGTGGCAAAGAATGAATTTATATTTTCATTCACACCAATGCGAAAATCAAGTTTTCCCAGGTCTGAGCGAGCAACAAGTGGGCGCGCAATATGCTAATGTTTCATGCTGACGTCAACATGAAATGGCTTGGGATTCATTTTAAAAATGACTTGTTTCAATGATTCAGAGTCGACTATTTCTTTTGAGAGACAATAACTTTATACACGGTGCACTTTCAGATTTAAAACTTTGCAGGATGTATTCATTCACTTAGAGCTGTGTTACACACTGCATAAAAGGTCATTTTCAAAAATCCAAAAAAGGAAAAATCCTTTCATCCACAATAGCATCAGGGGAACATTTCAGAAGTGAGCTGAGAGCTTGTGACAGAGCATGTGAAAAATATCTTATATTTCCCCCCTCAAGTTGTTTTCGACTATAAAAACTGTGCAGGAGCTGAGGTGTGCTGCGTCTGTTTCTAAATGCCTCCCTGAGGTACTCAAACAAATCGTCAACCCCATCATCAGTAACACTACGAAGGTGGACCTCCTCCAAGGCTCTGCCCCTTAACAAAAACATAACAAAATCATATTGATGTTGGTCAGACTGATGTCTAGCACGCAGCACCCGTTCGACTTCATCTATAAAATCGTTAACTGACCTGCCATCTTTTTTCCTTATCGCCACAATATGGTAATATGTGCCTTTCTCTCGGAACATACACATAAGTCCTCTGATTCAGTGCGGAAATCACAGCCATCGTTTGTTCATGCTTACTTTGCAACTCTCTAATTTGCCCTGTTAAATTAGCTCTGCTATGATCATCGTCTGGGGCCGACATTGTGAAATCTCAAGTCCTTAAATGTCCCTATGCAAAGCTTTGAAAAGGATAAGTGCTTGAAGTCCTCTTGGTCTGTTGTAACAGTTGTCACACAGTCTCTTTTAGCTGCCTAGCTGGTGAGATCTCGCAGGGTCTCCGTGATGCTCCACAATTATCTGCCTCTCTCCTAGCTGCAGCCGTTCCTCTTCACCCGTTCCTCCTTGCCTCCAGGAATCTTTAGTCCTCTCTTCACCACTACCGTATTATTTACTGCACTTTACATTGCACACACAAAACCCCTGATTCTTCTAACTCTGTTGGAATACCCCACTCCTGGTACCAAGATGTTACGAATCCTGTGCCTGCCCTTCCGCTCACTCTCCACCAGAGGTCACTCTTCAGTCACATTGACTCTCACACTACATAGACTGTTACACTCACACTGGACTTCAGTTCCCACAATACATTTCACCCTAATCACATGCTCACCTGTAACCAATTAAGCTGTCTATTTAATACCCATTCAGTTCCTGTTCAGGCTGCCAAGTATTGTATAGCGTATATCCTAGTGATAGCTACTCTACGGAGCCCACTTAGTTTTCATAGTCTTGCCTTGCCTGTTTTCTCGTGTTTTGATTTCTGCCCGTGTTTCCTGGATTAACGCTTGCCTTGCCATTCGGACTCTGTTTGAACCTCGTTTGGATTATTGCTCGTGTACCTGGATTATTGCCTGTGATTATACCTGTTTGCCATTGTTTGACCCTTGCTTGTTTCCTGACCACGCCTTTGTAAATAAAAGCTTGCAAATGGATCTGCACGTCTCTCCTCTCTGTAACACAAGAATTGTGGCCACAGGGAAATAACACACAGGACCAACAATACAGGTGGGCTTTATTTATTCCTTATAATTTGTTAAGAGTTTGTTTTCTTTCTTTTAGGCACGTGGGGCAGAAAACCCAGAATAAACCAAAAGAGTGCTGGAATATCTAATGATTTCACAGCAAATTGTTCACCATCAAAATAAAGATAATATGAAGTACCATTTGTGGTCTTTTCTTGTGTGCAATAAGACAGAACAATGCAGGTAGAGAAACACTAGTAATAATAATAATATGGTAGTGGCACTCTAAAAACAAAACACAACATCTTAGAATTGCGTGAACAGTTATTCTGGGTTTTTTTGATAATATCAAAATACACCTGAAATGACATAGTGTGGCTATTACTCACTTTTTTCCTTGTTTTTCTTACGGTAGACTCTAATATATCAGTTCTTCTACACAAACAGCCTCATCTGTACATGCAGTGCGTTAGCTCAGCTACACTCGTACATCAACGCAATCCTGTGTCAACATTCAACTGCTGGATGATATAAGTCGACATTCAAGTAAATCTTTCGGTCCAAAGCAAATGTACGCTTTCATAAAAACATTACACACTGCCATCTGTACCTGGGTGATATCCGATTACACTTGCCCTGTATCCCAATGTTCATACTATCCATCCTAAATAGTATGTGAGATTAGAATACAAGTGTGTCCCAAAGCATAGTTTGTTGAAAAGAGTATGCCAAAAGTCCCCGGATGGTGTACTATTTCAGGTCGATTTTTGAAGTGTGGATCCGTGCACACTCTAACGGCTAAATTTGCCCACAATCCATTGCGCTTTAGCGAAGGATTCGGTCCAGAACTACAAACACGAATAAATGCGTTAGAAAAACTACAAACGTGGCAGACGTGCGCGACCGGCGGTTAGGTAGAGAGGTTTACAAAAAGGGGTTTGAGTTACTAATAATCAACATTTAACCTGGTAAAAAAAAAAAAAAAAATATATATATATATATATACCCAGCTAACAGGGAACGTTCTCCTAACTTTGGCTAACGTTCTCTAAAGGTTCTCTCAAAGTTATCAAAAAACGTTCTTGCAGTAACGTTATTAAAACGTTTCCTTAACGTTATCTGCAATTTATAAACGTTCTAAAAACGTTAGCATAAAAACGTTATAATTGCATTGTTAGTGGAACGTTCTAAAAACGTTAGAATAAAAACGTTATCATTACGTTGTTAGTGGAACGTTCCAAAAACGTTAGCATAAAAAACGTTATAT
Source organism: Spinibarbus caldwelli (assembly GCA_039654775.1). Lineage (NCBI taxonomy): Eukaryota > Metazoa > Chordata > Actinopteri > Cypriniformes > Cyprinidae > Spinibarbus > Spinibarbus caldwelli. The sequence continues at coordinate 34,887,236 of CM077221.1, forward strand.
TTCCCTTGTTAATGGAACGTTCTAAAAACGTTAGCATGAAAACGTTATAATTGCATTGTTAGTGGAACGTTCTAAAAACGTTAGCATTAAAACGTTATCATTGCATTGTCAATGGAACGTTCTAAAAACGTTAGAATAAAAACGTTATTGTTACGTTGTTAGTGGAACGTTTTAAAAACGTTGGCATTAAAAACGTTATCATTTTGTTGTTTATGGAATGTTTTAAAAATGTTAGCATAAAAACATTATCATTGTGTTAGTGTAATGTTTTAAAAATGTTGGCATTAAAAACATTATTATTGCATTGTCAATGGAACGTTCAAAAAACGTTAGAATAAAAACATTATCATTGTGTTGTTAGTGGAACGTTCTAATATAGTACAACGAAAATCAGAATAATGAAACTAGTATAATGAAAAATAATAACTCAAATAATACCTCATCAGTTAACATTTTTGGTATTTCAGTGTAAATTGAACAATGAATATTCTTAGAGTTAACGTAATTTTTCTGTTCTTGAGGTTGCAAACAATTTTTCTAACAATATTAAGTTCACTACTTAAAGTTGGCTTGTTGTATGTATTGTTAGTGAAATATTCTTTAAATGTTACAGCTGTGACATTTCACATTTAAAATAAAAACAAAATTATATCAATGAGTCCATCAATCAGATAATTAAAATCTAACTTGCAGTGTCACTATCAAAATATAAAGTGTCACACTTTATTTTCTCTGACACCATACATGTCAGATTTGTTTTTTCTTCTTCTCAGTCGCTTTGGCTCATTTATCAGATCAGAAATGAAATTCTCAACTACTTGTTCAAACTCCACATCATCTAGTATCTTGTGCACATCTTAAAAGCAGTTTCTCATTCTTTTGAACAAGTTTCAAATGCTTGGTACATTCATGCACTTGTATATGTACAATTGTATACGTTATCAATTGCTAGTGTTATGTTGCTCAAATATGGTTCTCTGTCAAATTGACTTCACAACATCTATCATTATTTCATCACATTAGCCATTCATTGCAAAATGGTGAGCTACTGTAGTTACAGCTAACAGGGAATGTTGTCGTAACTTTGGCTAACGTTCTCTAAAGGTTCTCTCAAAGTTATCAAAAACGTTCCTGCAGTAACGTTAGCAGAACGTTTTGTTAACGTTATCTGCCCTTGATAAACTTTATAAAATCTTTAGCATAAAAACGTTATCATTGCCTTGTTAGTGGAACGTTTTAAAAACGTTATTAAAAATATGTCTTGACAAAATGCGTCGTAATTTGCATAGCAACTTAATTTGTGTATCTAATGAAACAAAGACTGACACAATCCAGTGGCCTTTTCCCCCCTGGCCTGAGAGAGAAAAAACATTTTGTTCAAAATTAAAATCTTACAATGTGCTTAAGTCAGAAGACACTTTATTTATTCTCAAACTGTTTTTCTGATATTTGCAATAACAGCGAAGGAGAAAATGCACTTGCGAAGTATTCATATGATCTTAATTCCCCACGAGCTCATCTACGTGTAGCGTGAAAAGGTGGGCGTGGCTTTGGAACGTCCATGCGCGTCAATCAAACACTTCAGCGGGAAGACACAGCTGCCAAACATTTACAGTGAGACGGCGCCTGTCAGGTAAGTTCTGTGACTTTTGTTGGATATATTATGAATAAAAAACGTTTATTATCACACTGATGATTAGCTTAGATTTGCAGTAAGTGCTGCTGTTTTGATGAAATTATAGCTAGGTGATCTATTTGCCTGAACAAGCAAAAGCAGTTACAACAGTTAGTAAACAACTGTATAAAACAGGAATAAAGGCTAAGTTTTTGTAGAAGTCGTTAGACTCGCTGTTTCTCAGTGTCTAGTTCGCTCTTTCTATATAGCATAACTGATTTTCATTACACCGTGTTCTTGCTCGAGTTATTAGCGAGATTAGTTTATGAATGTCCCGCGCATTTTCCTGCTGTTTTCCGTTTCGTGTAAAAGTTTAAAGTCAGTTCGTCACAGTGAAATCCATGCACTTAGATATCAGCTTTTTGGATCGACTGCATAGTGCCTGACTTTTTAAACGGTTCTCACGAGTGGATTCAGGAAAAAATGTGAAAATGGAAGGTTAGTCCTTTACCACTTTTTCTTAAATAAAACTGACCCTACATACATGGCGCTATAGCCGATGTCCAGACTAACGTGTTTTTTTTTTTTGTTTTGTTTTTTTTTTTCTTTTCTCTCGAGGTGTATATTATAAAAGTTGTGAAATATTTGCCTACTATGGTATTAACGTTAACTCTGGTGCTGCGGTCTTTCGTCGCTCGTCAATGTTATAATATTTGAAATGACCAATCAGATCAAAGAAGGCGGGCTTCATGTTCACAGAAGACGAAGATGCTGAGCGCGAATTTCAGTTAAAGGTCAATATGTTAACTAAATATTTAATATTTGAGAGCTGTTTTACAATACAAATGTTAAACATCAGGTTTGCAAACTAATAAATTCTAATTTCGCCATTTTTAAATTTAATATAGGCCTATTTTCGTGATGTATAATGTAATAATTCGTTCTGTAAATGTGAGGATGCTATATATATATATATATATATATATATATATATATATATATAAGGCATAAGATTAATAATGTAAGTGCACGTATTGTGAATTAAGTTAATACACTAACCCCCGGTTTCACAGACAAGTCTTAAGCTAGTCCCAGACTAAAATGCATGTTTGAGCTGTCTCAACTGAAAATATCTTGCTCTGACATATCTTAAAATGTCACTGTCATTGTTCTGTGTCAAGATGCACACCTGTAATGTTTTCTTCTAAGGCATTTTTGTAAAAGTTGCTTAAATATCTTAATTTAACTAAGGCCTAGTCCTGGCTTAATCTAAGCCCTGTTTGTGAAACCGGGCCTTAGTTACCAAGATTTTCGGGAAATCATGATATGTGAAACATATATCATTTGACCTTATGTTTACTTTCTTCACTGACACAGACTAGAATCACTATTATCAAAGCTCAGTTTTAGGAGAGGAAGAGACAGGGCAAGATAAGGAGACAGAGAAAAACAAACAGTGATGGAGATGAGGAGAGAGCAGGTATTGACAAATAATCTGCCCATGTGGTTTTAGATCAGAGAAATCAATTTTTTTTTTTACATTTGCGACCTCTAATTATAAAACCCAGTGCCTATAGTATCACCAACTGTGGTAATATAACAGTTTGTTAAAATGTTTAGAATGCAACCCTAGATCTTTAGTAATTCTGTACAAATGTCATAGTAAACATGATTAATTATTTATAAATTATGAACAACTAAAATAATTTGCTAATTAATTTAATTTCAAATGAATTTCGTCAATTTAAGTGGACTTTGATCATCAGTAAAAACAGAGCAGTGGTATCTCAATGTATATTTTATCAATAGTTAATAGCTATTGAAGTTTTCTGCTATGTCAATGCTATGTTTCATCAATAAATTATTTATCACAGTTTCTAATTTGTTTTTTTTTTTCCCTTATTCTCTTGTCTTTTTCAGTGGTATTTCAACAATCACTCATGGAGTCTGATCGGGACTGGTATGACCATTTTTACCCTTTTTATGAGGACAGAAGTGTCTCACGTTTCGGTTTTGATAAATCATTCAGCCCTAGGATAACATATGTTGTCAGCTCAGGAAAAGATGTAGGAAATTGAAGAGAAGAATGGCTTTAATCAGTGTGGTTTAAATTTGAGTGTGTTTGTAATTTTTAGATGCCTGTCAACACAGTTTTGGAAAAAGTCTTTGAGGAGCTGGTATCTGAAACTTTGCACCGCATCGAGATCAGTCTTATCACAGGTTGGTGTCTTTCTGTTTTGAATCGGTGTACAGTTAATGAGATGCAAACCAGTGTAAGATTAATGGGAGAGTGATGTTAATACATGTAAACTAATATTATCTTACATTAATATCTTACATAGTATAAAATAAAAATATTTCAACTGTTTTACATGTTGTTGATTGTAAATGATTGTAAAATTTCAGTAGTCCAACACCAGTGAAATTTCATGGTGCTTGACACCAATGTCGATCCCATAGCAAAACTTTTGGAACTATTTAACTGTTTGGAGAAAAAAAAAAAAAAAAAGAAATTAGTTAATTATGATAACATTAAAACATGAAAACGGCATGTAGACTTCAAATATTGTTTATCAGTGGGTACCAAATTATACTACTGGTACTGGAGAAAAGCTGGTATTGTTACATTTTTAAAATGTCAGTATCAGCTTGATACCAAAGACTTTTGAGAATAAGCTAAGACAAAGATTTCATTACAAAATATGACTAATTGCTTTTCTGCCCAGTGCAACTAAATATTTTGATCCAAGCACAAAGTGAACAGGCGGTGCAGTCCACTGATCTATATATATGACTGGATCGCTCATTGCGTTCTAAACTGCCAACAGTGAAGCCACCGGAAGTGTTTGATCCGCCATCTTACTATTCCCTACTGGCAGAGAGCACCATTGAATCACAGCTAAAACACTGACCTAAAGCGAATCAGTCACACGGGATTAGTTTTTATGTTAGGTGTATGTAAATTAATTTTTACTTCAGATGTTATCGGCAATGTTTATGATCTTTTTGGGCAGGATAAGCGATATATTTAAATAGTTTAGGTGGGTGTGTCTGCTGCGCCCTGCCCTGCCGACACAGGTACGTTAACTGATCCAACACAAAATATAGCCAAATTATTTATGTACGTAATTATTAAGGAATTATTAAACATGAACGTATTAGTATCAGAAATTGATTTGAATATTAAATGAATACAATAGCCTCTGTTATTTTATTTCTCCATGTTGTAGACTACTGAAATGAAAGCTTAACTTACCATCTTGGAAATAAAGCTTCATGTCTTTAAATCCGTACTGTGTGTAGTCAGTTATTTTTCTAAATAAATTAATTATGATGTGTATATTTTTAATGTCCTGATTGAGCAGCATCTATTTTAGATACTCCCAAGATCGCGCAAATATGTTTAACTTTACTAGCATTACACTTTTCCATGTAAAATGTTATATGTTAAATTAATCATTTATTTTACCACCGTTTAAATCATTACCTCCTTCAAAACGAATGCTGTTAACGAAATCATTGTTGAAATATTTGCAGTAAGCCTACTGTACGAATAAAAACACTATAACAAAATTACATAAACAATGAATAACTACAAGGCTAATGAAGGTATGTGTGTAACAAGTATACAAAGCATAAATCTTCAGATTTCAGAATGAGCACTTTGTCATTTGTTATATGTTGAGGTCGTGTCCGTCTGATGTTTATCATGTTCATCTGATGTTCGGCTACTGTAATGAACGTAACTTTTTAATAAGCAGGGGAAATTCCCGACATTAAACAAATAACAGTTTACATGCTTAGGGTGTTTGCATTGTAAGAATGTACAGGGATACTTCAGATTTAAAAACGCTGACTTGTTAGGTGATGTTTTCTCATTAAATTCGTACGATTTCCTATTAATTCAATGGAATGTATTGGAATAGTGGGGAATACCAATATGGCGGCGCGGCGGCTTCACTTTAACGTCATGAGCAATCCAGTTGTCTAGTATAGATCAGTGGTGCAGTTCCTTCAGTTATGAGGGATTCCATGTCAGTGATTCAGTGACTTGTTCACAACATGAGTCAATTGTCCCACCAGAAATGGTCTGCAGAAATGGTCACTTTACAGATGTTTAACAAAAACAATTTTATGAATCAAAATCACTACCACTATTTGGAAAGCTATTTTGCAAAGACATAGAGCGATGCAGTACGTATAGTGAAGCATCCCAGTGCTTTTATTCTAAATCTTACCAAGCATTAATACAACGCTGTCTTCTTTTCTCCCTGCAGTATCTCCCAAGATCGTTTTGAGATTCTATCCTGTCTGATGGCCTAGTATCTGAAGACGTCATAAACTCCATCATTTAAAATAATTGTCTTTTATATAAGTGTATATTTTAATATATATAATTTATATTCTTTTATACAATTTTTTTTTTTTTACATGTTTCTAGGTCATTCAACAACTCAAATTCTTAAATTTAATTCTCAAGATCTGAAAATTTGGTTTGAAGTTCTAAAATTCTTAATTGGTTCTTGAGTTTTGTTGCTGCAACTTGAATCTTGAAGATGCTTTTATTTTTTTTCTTCATATTGTTTAAAGGCACAATATTGGATTGTTTGATATTAGAACATGACAGAATGTATTAACTTTTAACTCTAATGTGCATCGTATATAACATTTAATATTTCATACATTAGAGCAGTTTAAATGTATTGAATTGATTCTTGGTACACATGTCATTGATTTCATACACATTGTTTTGAAATCCATACTTGTGACTACATTTCAAATTGCTTTTATTGTTGATTTCTGTGTTTCTGTCTAGACTCAAATTAAGACATGTCTATTTTAAAAGAATTGGAAAAGTAATATCTTTATAATTAGACTTTACTTTAATAACAGAATAGTGTTCCCTTACTTTCATGTACTGTATTGACCACTTATATTTCATTGTTATTAGCTTTCCATTGTACTATTTCTAGACTATTTTGTAAGTCTTGAAAGTTTGATAACAGTTAGTGAACATTTAGCAAACATCTGTAACAGTAAATAAATATTACATAATCTTACATAATGTCAACTTTAAAAAAAAAAAAAAAAAAAACATTAAGAGAACATTAAAATAATGAAAGAATGGAACATTCTAAAATGTTTTGTGAAACGTTCCTAGAACGTTAATATAATGGGAAATAGAACGTTCTAATAACATATTGAATAACGTTCCTAGAACGTTAATATGAGATACTTACGTTATAAGAACGTTTATGTAACGTTCCCATTAAGTTATAAAAACGTTATTTCTGAAAGTTCTTAGAATGTTAAAAACGACGTTTTTTAGACGTTGTATTAACGTTCTTATTTGGTTATAAGAACGTTATGTAAAACGTTATTAGAACGTTCCAAATTCGCATTATAATAACGTTCTAAGAACGTTAATATGAGAGACTGGAACGTTCTAATAACGTTCTTATAACCAAATAAGAACGTTAATACAACGTCTAAAAAACGACGTTTTTAACGTTCTAAGAACTTTCAGATATAACGTTTTTATAACTTAATGGGAACGTTACGGAAACGTTCTTATAACGTAAAATTGTTAGCTGGGTATATATATATATAGTTATCTGTGTTATATTTCATCTGCAACAGCAATGTGAACTTTTCTAAACATCCATTTGGTCGTTAACTTTTAAATGCATCATTATACAGAAAATATGAGCAGAGTTCTCGGCATGAAAGACCCGCGACTGGAAGGTCAACGAGCTACTTCTTTTCTCTCCAATATGGTAGGAAGGTAAATTAAATTAAATGTGGAGGATATTAACTGTGACGAGATGATTGACAGGCCAGTTTACAGTGACAGGGTGCGTGTAACAGGTGCGACAGAGCGGTCCGTTAAAGACGCCCTTGTGTGACGTGATAGTATGTCCCAAAGCTTGCTTACTCTTCTACTACACACTCAAAGTGTACTTTTTCTTCACCAAAAGAGTACATAGTTTAAGGGCGTAGTATAAGTAGGCACATTGGGACGCAGCATAGGACAACAATCACACACATATGCACCATCACTCTTGATTACTGATTACTGGTTGGAAAACAATATTATAGTAGTTAGCCAGCTCTTAAACAATGATGGAGTTTTATTAACGTATAAGGAATTTTCGAATCAATTTAAAATACCAGTTAGACCTAAGGAATTTGCAGTTGTAATGGATGCAATCCCTCAAAAAGTTTTGACCCTTCTCAGAAGTGCATCACAGGAGAAAGATTTTAATTTTGAAGAGATCAAGAGTAAAATATTTGTTGGTAATACAAATATTATACGAAATAGACTCTCAAATAACTATATTAGGAATACACTTAATAACATTGTTTATCCTCCAGCTCGCTTTTTCTGGTCTTCTGTATTTGGAGATGTGAATTGGTGTAAAGCTTGGCGAACAGTAGACAAATTCTATATTAATAACAAAGTAAAAGAGGTTTCTTTTAAAATAATGCATAGAATATATCCAGTTAAACGTGCTGGAACGCTTTAAATTAGAAATTGATTATTCTTGTGATTTCTGTAAAGGTGAAAAGGAAACTATTTTTCATTTATTTTTTCACTGTATTCATACAAAACTATTTTGGATTGATGTGGAGTTATTTATTAAGAAAATGTTGAACATTTCTTTGAAGCTGAGTGGGTTTGATGTAATAATTTACTTCGGTGATCATGGATTTGATAAAGATAAAGCATACTTCATACAATTGTTAATTTTAATGGGGAAGTTTCATATTCATAAAATGAAGTGGTCAGGCTCCAAACCAAACTTTTCTCATTTTATAAACAATTTCAAGCTGTATTGTAAAATCCTGTGTAATTGCACAAGTAAAAAGGCTATTAGAACTCATAATATTGTAAGCAGGTATGCTATTGTATATTGTAAGTGATGCCCCATATTATATTTTGTTACTGTCCTCTGGCACTGTTTCATTACATTAATGTTCTTCATCTTTCTCTATGTTTTCTTTTACATTTGAATGTTTCTCGTTGTATTTTTCTGATGGAAGGTATAATAAAAAAAAATAAATAAATAAATAAAAATGCCCCATCGCTCTGTGACTTCCTCTTTGCATGCTCGCGCTCACATGCTCATACGTAAATGCAATGACGTCACCTGCGGTTTCTTAAAGAACCTCTCATTCTTTTGTCTGCACCTTTGTGCATTATTAACTTCATAAATATTTTAACCCCCTTTAACCATCACCTGGTTACAAGAACAACATGACTCGTTGTCTGTCTTGAAGTCGTTGTGTTCACACTACGTGACACTATGTAAATTGTCTGCAACAGGGAGTCACACACTACACAAGCTGACAACAACTCTGTCACCCAGTGACTCTATCTGGTCCCCAAAGCACGTATTGTCATGAAAACATACATTTGTGTGATGATCTGTTCTGAAAAAAAATGCTCCATTTCTTGTGTCCACAATTTTCTTAAAGTCATGTTGCTGCTGCTGTTTTTCTTCCGGTGACCTCAACCCATACCTTGCCCTCTCATTGGATGTGGCTTGTCACGACACCTGACACCACCGGATGTCGAGTCGGCCAACTGGTCGAGATATTTAGCATGCTAGATATTTGTTAGGTGGCGTCAAGGCATCAGCGAGGTGTCAGCGAGCCTTTTTGATGCGTTGTTTAATAGTTCACACTGGGGAGCCCATCTGATATTGGTGAAACATATTTGTAGCGTTGAGCAATGTAGCCAATCATAGAAATATGTGCTGATTTCTTGAACGCAATGGAGTGTTTAATCTACTCACCTATCAAAAGTACTAAATTCTGCAAGCTTGCAAAATCATCTCATTATAAAAGTGTAGATACGATGTAAATAAGAGATTCAATGTGCAGTGTAGAGAGCTTATTAACGGAATGTCATGAGATCGCAATGAACTGAAGTGAGTGACAGCTTTTAGAGATTGAGCGCTCTTTGCGCGCATTCCAGACTGTACTGTCGGACTGTCTCAGAACAGAGCTATTCACCTCAGTAAAGAAAGTATTGTGTTCAAGTCATAATTTTATTTGTCTTGATGTTTCAAAATGACACTCTTGTGTGCTTTTCCTAGGCGCGCCTGCGCGATCACTCGTATAAATGCACTAATGCGATGAATGGAGATTTTTGTTTAATAATATATTACATTTACGATTTGTTTCTCACCAAACCCTACCATATGCCTTCAGAACACTTGGAATGTGGAATGAGTTGCATGGGATAATTTTATGTTTGTAAAAGGATTGAAAATGTTTATAATAAATTGTAATCTTTTTCAATCTTTTCAACATCAGAAAATGTTACAACAGAATCAGGCATTACAGAAAGAAGAGGAGGATCTGAGGAAGAAAAAGGAACAGATGGAGCTTGACACTAAAATTGCTGTATCAAAGGCCAAGATGAAAGTATATAGCGGGGTGAAATCAGAACCAAGTAGTGCAAGGTGCACATGGATCAAGTTTGCAGGATGACTTGGAAGTACTTGAACTTATTGACAAGCAAAATGAGATTGCAGCTCAATTGGTCCAGCAGAACAACTTGTCTTCCACCAAGGGAAGTTTTTTTTAATTTTTTTTTTTTATGGAGATCCTTTGAAGAGGTTGTAGAAAAGAAAGCAAGTGGTTATGCAGATTGCTTGCATTTCCTGGAGTAGTACACTAGATGGCAACCTAAGGAGCTTGTTAGGAGCTGTCAGCATATGATTCCTTCGCAAGGGTACATAAGGGCTAACGCTGCGTTCGAAACCACATACTTCCCTACTATATAGTAGGCAAAAAGCAGTAGGCGAGCGAATAAGTATGTTTGAATCATAAGTATTCATAAAAGAGTAGGCGAGTGCTCTAATTCTCGTGAGATTCGGACGTACATTTACTTAAGTTGCATTCGAATATGCCTACGTACATACTATATAGTAGGAGAAAAGAGTACGTGAAAAAAGAAGTACGTTCGAAACCTCAGTTTTCATAAAAAAGTAGGCGAGAAATTCCCGGATGTCCTACTGCTTCAGCCCAGATTCTGAAGTGTACATCGATGGACACTTTTTAATCCCAGAGGCCCACGCAAGAGGATACGTCATCATCGAACATGATGGAGAACAGTGACAAGGCTGTTTACAGATGTGAGTATTAGAAAACAAAACACGGTTCCTTGTGTTAAAATTTGTTGAACTACTGTAGAGCAAATGGTTGAATTGCTTAATGTATAAACGCTAAACAGTACGGTACCGTATATTTGCAATTTTGTGGTAAAAACACGTTTTATTATGTATAGCGAACAGGGGAGCTCCAGTAAGCACACGTACATCACCAGAGTGAATTTACAGAAACCATATAAAGTATATCTTTAAAGACGATTACTAAATGTCTATTTTTGATTTGTGACAGGACACTGTTCTAAAAGAATTGCATATGAGCACATCTAATAGACATGAAATAGACATCTGAGGGAGTGATGTATTTGTGCTGTTATGTAGAATTCACTGTTGTCAACACTGCTTTACATGAATGTAAGTAATGTAAATACTGTATAAACACATCTACATGAAGTTACTAAATGTAAGTTACCTCTTTTATTTGTCTGTTAGTTTGCTGATAAACTGAGAAGCATTTGTGTTGGATAAAAAGTGAGTTAACACATCAGTAACTACCTCAACATGTAAAAGCAGTATTGAGCACATAAATCACAGAGGTAACTGAATCTTGTCTGGATGTTACAGGGACAGATGAGACACACGTGTTTATCCAGTGCAGAGTGACTGATAAAGGAATGCTGCCATCAAAGCTCTCAGTGAGTATACTACTCAGTATTTCTCAGAGGGCAGGCTTTAAGTATAACTCGTTTGAAGTTATGGTGCTGCGTATAACAATATCTAGAGAAACATGTGTTAGTGATAAATCCCCTGTGATGTTTGTATTGGCTACTGTGTACAGGCCACCAGGGCACCACACAGACTTTATTAAAGAATTTTTTGATTTTCTATCTGAGTTAGTACTGGCTGGAGATAAAGTTTTAATTGTTGGTGATTTTAATATCCATGTCGATAATGAAAAAGATGCATTAGGATCAGCATTCATAGACATTCTGAACTCTATTGGGGTTAGACAACATGTTTCGGGACCTACTCATTGTCGAAATCATACTCTAGATTTAATACTGTCACATGGAATTGATGTTAGTGGTGTTGAAATTCTGCAGCAAAGCGATGATATCTCAGATCATTATCTAGTCTTGTGTAAACTCCATATAGCTAAAACTGTAAATTCTACTCCTTGTTACAAGTATGGTAGAATCATCACTTCTACCACAAAAGACTGCTTTGTAAGTAATCTTCCTGATTTATCTCAATTCCTCAGCATATCCAACAGCGCAGAAAAACTTGTAACAGAAATGATGATGTAACAGAAACTATGGACTCTCTCTTTTCTAGCACTTTAGATACAGTTGCTCCTTTACGCTTAAGGAAGATCAAAGAAAACAGTTTGACTCCGTGGTATAATGAGCACACTCGCACCCTAAAGAGAGCAGCCTGGAAAATCGAGCGCAGCTGGAGGAAAACAAAACTAGAGGTATTTCGTATAGCTTGGCGGGAAAGTACCCTATCCTACAGAAAAGCATTAAAAACGGCTAGATCTGATTACTTTTCGTCTCTTCTAGAAGAAAACAAACATAACCCCCGGTATTTATTCAATACAGTTACTAATTTAACGAAAAATAAAGCATCAACAGGTGTTGGCATTTCCCAAGAGCACAGCTATAATGACTTTATGAACTACTTTACTTCCAAGATCGATACTATCAGAGATAAAATTGTAACCATGCAGCCGTCAGCTACAGTATCGCATCATATAGTGCACTATAGATCCCCTGAGGAACAATTCCACTCATTCTCTATTATAGGAGAGGAAGAATTGTATAAACTTGTTAAATCATCTAAACCAACAACATGTATGTTAGACCCTATTCCATCTAAACTACTAAAAGAGCTGCTTCCAGAAGTCATAGATCCTCTTTTGGCTATTATTAATTCACCATTGTCATTAGGATATGTCCCCAAAACCTTCAAATTGGCTGTTATTAAGCCTCTCATTAAAAAACCACAACTTGACCCCAAAGATCTAGTTAATTACAGACCGATCTCAAATCTCCCTTTTCTGTCAAAGATACTAGAAAAGGTAGTATCCTCACAATTATATTCCTTCTTAGAGAAAAATGGTATCTGTGAGGAATTCCAGTCAGGATTTAGACCGTATCATAGTACTGAGACTGCTCTCATTAGAGTTACAAATGACCTGCTTCTATCATCTGATCATGGTTGTATCTCTTTATTAGTTCTACTGGATCTTAGCGCTGCGTTCGACACTATCGACCACAACATTCTTTTGAATAGACTAGAAAACTTTGTTGACATTAGTGGAAGTGCCTTAGCATGGTTCAAATTGTACTTATCTGACCGCCATCAGTTCGTAGCAGTAAATGAAGAGGTATCATATTGATCACAAGTGCAGTATGGAGTACCTCAAGGCTCAGTACTAGGGCCGTTACTTTTCACGCTTTACATGTTACCCTTGGGAGATATTATCAGGAGACATGGTGTTAGCTTTCACTGTTATGCTGATGATACTCAGCTCTATATTTCTTCACGGCCCGGTGAAACACACCAAATTTAGAAACTACGGAATGTATAGTCGATATAAAAAACTGGATGACGAGTAACTTCTTACTGCTAAATTCTGAAAAAACAGAGGTGTTAATTATCGGACCTAAAAACCCCACATGTAATAACCTAGAACACTATCTAACACTTGACGGCTGCTCTGTCAATTCTTTTTCATCAGTTAGGAACCTAGGTGTGCTGTTTGATAGCAATCTTTCATTTGAAAGCCATGTTTCTAGTATCTGTAAAACTGTGTTTTTCCATCTCAAAAACATATCTAAATTGTGACCTATGCTCTCAACGTCAAATGCAGAAATGCTAATTCATGCGTTTATGACCTTAAGGTTAGACTATTGTAATGCTTTACTGGGTGGTTGTTCTGCACGCTTGATCAATAAACTACAGTTGGTCCAAAATGCAGCAGCTAGAGTCCTTACTAGAACCAGGAAGTATGACCATATTAGCCCGGTTCTGTCAACACTGCACTGGCTCCCTATCAAACATCGGATAGATTATAAAATCTTGTTAATTACTTATAAAGCCCTGAATGGCTTAGCTCCTCAGTACTTGAGCGAGCTCTTATCACATTATAGTCCTCCACGTCTGCTGCGTTCTCAAAACTCTGGCCATTTGATAATACCTAGAATATCAAAATCGACTGCGGGTGGCAGATACTTTTCCTATTTAGCGCCCAAACTCTGGAACAATCTACCTAACACTGTTCGGGAGGCAGACACACTCTGTCAGTTTAAATCTAGATTAAAGACACATTTCTTTGACCTGGCTTACACATAACACACTAATACACTTCTATTATTCAAATCCGTTAAAGGATTGTTAGGCTGCATTAATTAGATCAACCGGAACCGGGAACACTCCTCATAACACACGATGTACTCGTTACATCGTAAGAAGAATGGCATCTATGCTAATATTTGTCTGTTTCTTTATTATTCTGTTTCTTAGTCCGTGTCCGGATCAGATGGTGGATCAGCGCCGGGAGATGATGTCTGCGACCCTGACCGTCGGCGGAGGCCGGACACCTGGATGAGCCCCGGGGACATATCCCCAGTGAAGACCTCGACTTAAATACAATAAAACTTAAAATTAAACAAAATAACTATAATATAATAAAATACCTAACTACATAATGCTATTATTGTTAGAAATTGCAACAATATAAAAATAGAAATATAATACATTTATACATTTAAAATTTAATTAAAACAATAAATGAAAAAATAAATACTAATATCCTGGCCAGAGGAGAACTGGCCCCCCGACTGAGCCTGGTTTCTCCCAAGGTTTTTTCTCCATTCTGTCACAGAGGGAGTTTTGGTTCCTTGCCGCTGTCGCCTCTGGCTTGCTCAGTTGGGGACACTTAATTTCTAACGATTATCGTCAATTTGATTTCATAGATACTATTTAAACTAAACTGAGCTAGACAATGACATCTCTGAATTCAATAATGAAATGCCTTTAACTGAAAATTGAGTGTTTAATCTTATTATTATACATTACTGACACTGTATCCTCCAATTTGATACTGTTAAGTGCTTTGACACAATCTGTATTATTAAAAGCGCTATATAAATAAAGGTGACTTGACTTGACTTGACTACTGAAATTAATTAAACATCTTTTAAATCTTAAGATGTATTTTATTTTAATTATTGTAATTTCAAACAGAGTTATTACAGCACTTTTCTGATTCTTGATTCCTGTGCATTTGCTTCAGATCTTCTGTCATGGACCAGGACCTGCAAGGAAAGGTGATGGCAGCATTTGTGAGAAAAAAGGGGGAAAACCTGAAATAAAAGTATAAAGTAAGATCATTTTGTTACTTCTAATACAGCAATCAAATGACATTGTGCTATTAAAATGACTGCTTTTGTATTATATTTGTGCATTTCTGTAGGATCTTAAATGTCCACAAGCTGCTGTGTGCAGTGAGGATGGAGAGTCCACAGCAGCATCCTGGAAATGGTCCAGTGCCATCACTCTAGCTGCCTTTGTTGCTTCATCTGGACTGGATGATGCTGTGGTCTCTTCATCCTCAGTGAGCCCAGAGCCAACGAGAACATCTAGAGAAAGACTAAAAGACATTGAGGATGTGATTTTGGTCAAGTTTGTCCTGCTGGTTTCTGTTCATACAACATCAGTCAATGGAGCCCGATTTTCAGAAGCTTCAAAGTTTCAAGTTCTACTCTGTTTAAATGTTTTACAGGTAGTGGTGCTCATGGAGAGCAGGCACACAAATGTTTGGATCAAACACAGCGATAGCCAGAATGTCCCACACGTTCTTCCGCTCTTGCCTCAAGATTGTGTGGCTCAGGGGCCATCATCATGGTCTTCCTCATCCTTGTAGCAAATTAATCAATGTGAGATGACATAATCAATCATAACGGGTTGTTATCAATTATATTCATCTTCAGGAATTAACTGTAGCATTAATAGTACAATAAAAAGATTTGCTAGTCCGCAGTACGGACAGTTTTAATCATTTATTGACTGTAAGGAAAATGATTTCTCTGGCCACGAAAAATACTTTCCTTACTGATACATTGCTCACAGAGCATGTAACAAAATCGGACGTTAAAGTGACCTCGTGAGACAACCAAGCGTGAATACATATGGATGTTTATTAAACTACACTACAGGGGAACATGCAACATCTAACTAGACACAAACTTACACACATTAAACATAGATGCCAACGCAAGGAAAGCATGGGGAGAGAGAGAGAGAGCGCTCGCGCGCAAGAGAGACGAGTGTGATAGCCGCATTTACGCATCAGCTAACCACAACCTGTTAAGAACCATCAGAGAATCATATCACCTTAATTAAAAGGGGTCGAGGCCTAGAAGCGCATCTAAACAGTTAACAAGCGGTTACTTGCATTGGTTTTTGGGTTGTGCTGAGTAAAGTGTCCTGGTGCGTGTTAGGTGCGTAGATTCTGATGAATTCCTTTGGGAGTAGAAGCTTGTCATTGCAGCCCTGGGTTGATTGGTCTGATGTGAATCGACAAAGTTGCTTAACTTAAACTGCCAGAAGCTAGGACTATAGGAAAGGGGGGTCACGAGATTTCCAAGGTGAGATGCGTGTCTCCCGGGAATCGAAAAGTAAAGAGAGAGAAGGCGGACCTGTGCGTCTCCTGGTTGCCTTTAAGGTCTGAGAACAGTCACGCCTTTCAGGATAGGCTTGTCCAATGAGAAAGGCTGAATTCCCAAGCGGGAGGTTGTATATGTAATTCGCTTGGATGTGTTGATGCAAAACTACAAAAGATTCTTAGAACACTATTGTGTTGCATAGGTATCAACATGTAATATACACTCTCGCTTAGATCATCCGAAGACGAATTCATAGATACTAAACAGGGTATAGGTAGGTTACATGAAAGAGTGGTTCTATCGTAAGCATGCATAAACAGTATACAATACAAAAGACAATATACAAGAACAGTAACAATATACACAATGACCTGAAGGATATGTGTGTTCATTCACAGAAAGGTTTTTCTATGAATTAATTGGAGGAGAGTCCATTTTTATGGGCATTATGTCTCTTTCCTATGGAAAGTATAGTGAGAGGGAGAACTCTCTACATACCATTAGGTCGTAAAGTGTATCTGGCCTGGCAAAAGTCTCCTGGTTGCCATGGCAACCAGGGGCCTGGACTTCGTTCACAGACATATAGGCACCGAGTCTGGTGTTGGGTGAGGGGTCTGTGACTGTTTGTTAATCTAAGGAATAACTGACTTGTTAACTCTAATGAACAAATGTGTGTCTGATTGGTCCAAATGCTACATCCTCTCTGTTCACTCAAGCAAGGACAGCCTCAATGTCTCTTTCGCATCCATGATCATATTCCAGTCTCACAGCAGCAATGAGGGAGGTGATGGACAGCAAAGACAGGTGAAGGTGGGCATGGTGGTCAGCTGCAGAATTGGCACAGCTGTGTTGAGATGGCAGTAGGATGTGGGTTCACCACCTGTAAATACATCATTGTTAGAACAAGAAGTTTGAATAAAGCTTTGTTTTATGTGTCGGTGACTTGTACATGTATGTTTTTATTGTGATTGTTACTTTTATTCATTCTTTTATTCATTTACTCATGTTTTCTGTTGTCATTAAATAAAATATAATTATTTCATTAACTTATGCATTAATTCATTGCTTGAATGAAAACTGAGATGTATTCACTTTGGCTGCATTTGTCTAGTGTATATTCATGCATACCTATGCCATATGACAAAAATTACATTTTGCTTGTTTTACTAAAACAATTTTCAGTAAAAAAAAAAAAAAATATATATATATATATATATATATATATATATATATATATATATATATATATAGTAGTAAAGAGAGCATGGTCTCTTTAAGCCTATTCACTATGTTTATTCTTTTCCTATTCCTATTGGCTGTTTAGTTACGTCAGTCAGAGAATATGTGCTGAGTTACGTCTGTACGTAGAGTTTTAGTAAAGAAAAAAAGAGGTTGCTCGCACGCTCATCGCACGGTCGGGAAAGCTGCAATGACATACAGACTGTGTATTTATGCAGATTGTACTGTTGGTGAGTGAGTGAACTGTGTAACTACGTTGTTCAAGAAGTTAAGTAAACTCTACGAGAAGATCATCTTGTCGTGGCTCATTCCTCCCGCGCATCCACATAGGCCAACGCATAAACGAAACTAACTGCACGCACGACAACTGGTGTCAGAAGCGGGGATTTCATCTGGAAATTTCAACTACACGTATGAAAGAAGAGGATAAGCAGTAAGCTAATTTATTAGCGGTCTTTCAGGAGAGACACAAGCCGGCTGATGTCATCGCGCCCAATGAGAACCGCATAGACTCAACCATGGGCGTAACCACCATATACTTTGGGGGGGACGTGTCCCCCCCAATATTGGAAAAATACCAATCTGTCCCCCCCAATAATAGGCCTATTATATTGTAATATGTGACATATGATATGCCCTCCTTTTATGAACCCTGGTTGTAGCCTAGTGGATCTGTTGTTATTTCCGATTTACTTTCAATTTAGGAAAAACAAGGGCAACACAACTGTGTGACAACCCCCCCTCGATTGTACACTTGGTTGAGCCCGTAAACGCCGGTTTGCGGCATCGTTTGAAAAAACCGCTCAGTCCGACTGTCACTGGTGCTTAAATGAAAATGAAGGTAGGAGCTAAAAGAAAGAAACAGGACGAACAGGCGGACATTCGCCTTTTTTTTTCAGACGGTAAGCAAGTAGACACCTAAAAAGTAGTGCCATGGTCAAAAATACCGCGGCAATTTTTGAATGAATGTGAAAAAATATCAGGTTTAAATGGCTCAGTATTATAGCTAGGTAGCTAGCATGATACCGAAAATAGTCTGAATAATGAACTGCTGGAGTCACAGACCAAGGAGCTCCCGCACTTCCCACTTCATTGATAAGCCTCTATTCATTCGTTGATGGCCTGGCCTGTTTGTTTTTATTGTAAGTCTATATTGTTATGTTAACTATTACCTGACAAAGTGGCTTAAGTGGTTAAGTTCAAATTAAATAAGTGAAACTTTTTTGCTTGTTTTTCATAAATACTAAAAAAGTGCATGTCATTATAAGAGGTCAACCATTTTCAATATCAACCATTTTCGATATGAAATTTAACTATTGATACAAGGATATTTATTTGTCACATACATAGAGCTACTTGTGTAAACATGTAGGTTGGATGCTCCGCTTTATTGTGCATGGATGTGTGTGTGTGTGATTGTCTGGAGATGTGTGTGCATATTACGAGGGGAGGGGTATATACTGCCGTCCAAAGGCAAAACGCAGTAACTACACATCTGGTCAAAATTGAGTTAAGTCCTAAAATGGGCTTTGTGACATCTGATCTGTCTTGTGGCAAAGTTTCCTGGTTCTATTTTGTCCCGTTTCAGAGAAACAAGAGTGTCAAAATTGCAGTAACTACAAAATCCAAGCTGATGTGAAAACTTTAAAGGCATTTTTCTCAGTTTCAGTGTTTGCGTAGTTACTGCACTTTGCCTTTGTAGGGCAGTATACATGGGATAGAGGAAGGTATGGAAAAAGTAGGCAAAACTAAGTATAAGTGAGAAGTATCAAATGTATATGTACTATATAAAAATGTATATGCACATATGTGGTGTGTGTGTTTATAGGAGAGGGATGATGGTGTGTATGTGTTTGAAGGGGATGCAGAGAATTTGTGATGTGTATGTGTTAGTGTGTGTGTGTGTGTGTGTGTGTGTGGGTGGGGCCATGGCATGGTGTAAGTATGTGTGTGGAATTAAGGCATTTTAAGTATAAGTGAAGAAGTAAGGGTGTGTGTTTGTAGGACAGAAAGATGGTGGTGTGAGTGAAGGGGATACAGAGTAATTGTGATACATGTGCTACATCATCCTATTTGCTGCTATGTCAGAGAAATTGCAGACTGTTCTTTCAATGTTAATTCAAATGGTCAATGTATTCCTCAAAACTATTTTCTAGATGAGCAAATCTTTATCAATATGTGGAAATTGTGAATTGTGGGAAATGCACTTAAAAAAAATATATATGGGGAAGGGCTCACATTTGGACCCCCCCCCAATATCTATACCATGGTTACACCCTTGGACTCAACTATAAAGTGAATTGCCGGGGATAAGAGACTCGAATGCTCCACAAGAAAGTTTATTGCTGTAAAGGTTATTGAAAAGAAAAAAAAAAGGAAACAAAAAAAAATAAATAAAATAAAATATATATATAAAAGAAGAAGAAGAAAAAAAGTCATAATAATAAAAAGAAAATAAATAAATTCAGAAATGTCCCAGGAAGAATTGTGTCATGGAGCTATGGCAACAGCCCCTGATTCTAACCAACCCCTAGACTGGCTTAAGACAATGCTCGAAAACCAAAATAAAAATAACGAGCAACTCCAAATGATGATGGCTCCACTGTTGACGCACATTACAAGTTGTTCTCAAGCCCCACAAACATCAATGTTCACTGCACCCAGGGGTGACACATTTGAGAGCTCCTAACCTACTGTCAGGGAAAGGAGGATGCCTTATTCAGATTCACCCTTCCTTCAAGATGATACTGGAAGGTCATGCAACATCACGGGTGGGCCATTCGCTGCCGAGCTAGAAGTAATACAACAAAGAGCACGTACTTCAGGTCCCTCCAGAGCTACCCCCTCCACCGAGACTGGCACAAAGCAACGAAACACTGAGCGTGGTTCCCAGCCATTTCCACATACTTATATTGCTGAACAAAGATCTAGTATACCCCATTATCAAGGCCAGCCAATTGCTGCAGAGGGTCCCAAGGCAAAGCTTGCTGTTTTTGACGGTAGTGGAGATTGGGAGTCATTTCTGGTACCATTTGAACGGCAGGCCAGGAAGTATGGTTGGAGTGGAGACTATAGAGTGGACTGTTTGTATGACTGTCTGAGGGGGCCAGCTATTAAATATGTCTGTTCACTTCCTGAACATATCCGTGAGGATTACACCCTTCTTAAGGAGCAGTTAACTCAACGTTTTGGTCAGCGTGACCCCCCAACCACAATCAGAAGGAAACTGGGCGAACTCCGCCAGCTCAAAGAGTCAGCAGCTGAGTTTGCAGAGGAGGTGCAACGCTTAGTCACCTTGGCCTGCCCTGGTGTGGAGCTTGATCTGCAGGATCAACTCACTACAGACTTCTTCCTCAAGGGACTTCATAACCAAAAAGTTGCTTATGAAGTAATGAACAAGGATCCCCATTCATTAGTGGAGGCACAAAGACTGGTAGAGGCCCACAAGCACAATTATCGAGCCACCGTGGGCCGTGATATTGATGTAAAGAGCAGAGCCAGACGTATTTCCTGGGCGGATGACGAGGAGCTGTCTATTGATTCTCCAGCAGTTTCACGCAGAGTCCAAAGTCCAAGCTACACTACTATAGACCAAGTAGCTGCTCTCTCACAGAAGACTGCATTCCTAACAGAGCAAGTAGAGAAAATTAGTAAGAGCTATGTGTCTGCTGACCAGTTTAACCTCCTGATGCAAAAGATGGAACAGCTGCAATCAAAGCTGGACATCCTCACAGCTAGAGAGCCGAGAAAGCTGGAGGAAGTAAATCAGGAACAGAGGCGAGGGCGGTCCCCAACACAAGATAGCACAGCACGAACAAAAACCTACTCGCCAAGCCCCAACCGCACCGGAGCAGGTTTGTGCTATCACTGTGGTGAAGAAGGGCATTTTCGCAGAGAGTGTGTCAGGCTATCAACTCCACCACTCAACCCTAGTCAAACTAGTAAAGATCAGAACCACAGTACCACTTCAAAAGGGCCAGAATGCTGGAGGAGCTAGTCCCCCACACCACAGGTGGGGTGTGCAAAAAGCAGAGGTCCAAGCTTGCTTATTGATGTGACTGTGAACTGCATTCCAACACAAGCCGTTGTAGACACAGGAGCTGAAGTAACGGTTATCTCAGAGACTTTGTATCAGCAGTTTCCCCTCGGTAAGCAGACAGCTACAACACAGACATGTCTCCATAATGCAGAATCCGGGAAGGACATGAATGCAAAGGTGGACTGAAAGTTAAATTCCAAATTGGCACCTGGTGCACAGAATGGGAAGTCTTTGTGGCTCCGATACGTGACCCTGTCCTTTTGGGACTAGATTTTTTGCAGGCTGCAAACGTAACCATCCATACTAGTGGCAGAGTGTTTATTGCAGAAGAACTAGTTCCTGCTAAGATCGTTGGGGGTGATGGAACTGATTATCACGTTGCTCGAGTGGTCCTAGAGACAGACACAATGTTACCACCAGAAAGTGAATGTCTAGTCTGGGGTGAAGTTGATAATCCAAAGCCTGGTGTCTGTGCTGTCCTGGAGCCCTACCTGATCACAGAAACTGTGGCTTCAGGGAGTGTTGTCACGACCATGGAGCGTCGAGTGATTGTGAGGCTTTGCAATCTCTCTAGCAATAAAACTACCTTACCAAAAGGGGCCTGTCTTGGTCTCTTGGTTGAAACATATCCAGATGAGGGCTTATTAGACTATGGACAGCGGGAAAGAAACTGTGAAAGTACTCAAGAACAAAGTGATGACACACATCATTCCGACCTGAGAAGACTGACAACTGCCACAGACATACCTGAGCATCTCCAAGCCCTTTATGCCGCTTCAAGTGAAGCATTAAGTAAGGTGCACCAACAGCGACTTATAGAGCTTCTGATCTCATGCAGACGTCTCTTTGCTGTTTCAGATTTGGACCTTGGCCTCTTAACAGCTGTCACACACAGGATAAACACTGGAGCTGCAGGGCCAGTACGCCAGCCAGTCAGATGGACTCCCCTTGGATTTCAAGAGGAGGAGGAGAGGCATCTCAACGCTATGCTGGAAGCAGGAGTCGTTACACCTTCTGCCTCAGAGTGGGCGTCACCCGTGGTGCTAGTCCGTAAAAAGGATGGAGGTGTTCACTGGTGTGTAGACTATCGGCGCCTCAACAGCTTGACAGCCAAGGATGCCTATCCTCTCCCCAAAATTGAGGAATGCCTTGATGTCCTTGGTGGAGCTTGTGTCTTCTCTACCCTAGACCTCCAGTCTGGCTACTGGCAAATTGCAATAGATGAAATGGACAGAGCAAAAACGGCTTTCATCGCTCGCTATGGCCTTTATGAATACACTTGTATGCCCTTCGGATTGTGCAATGCTCCAAGCACTTTCCAAAGGTCAATGGAGCTTGTTCTTCGAGGACTCCAGTGGGAAATTCTTCTGATTTACTTGGATGACATCATCATACTAGGTAAAGGGGTCGATGAGAGCCTTGGTCGACTTGAAGCTGTATTCCAGCGCCTTTTCAGCTATGGATTAAAGCTAAAGCCATCCAAGTGTCACCTGCTTAAAGAAGAAGTTCTTTTCCTGGGCCATGTGGTCAGTGGCAAAGGTATATGGCCCAACCCATCTTTGATTAGTGATGTAGAAGCTTGGAACCCCCCCCCCCCCCGAGTGTACATGAGCTGAAGGCCTTTCTTGGACTGTGTAACTACTACAGGAAGTTTGTTCCAGCATTTTCTGAGCTGGCCAGTCCTCTTCATGAACTCCTAAGAAAAGAAGCAGCATTCCTGTGGACTGAGGAGCACCAGAATGCTTTTACACAGCTCAAAGAAAAGTTAACTTCTGCACCTGTGCTCGGATATCCTTTAGTGGAGGAAAAATACATCCTGGACACTGATGCATCAAATCACAGTATCGGGGCAGTCTTGGCACAATTTCAGTGGGGAGAGGAGAGAGTTATCACTTATGCAAGCACCCACCTCACTCCAGCTCAAAGGAGATACTGTGTAACAAGACGAGAGTTGCTAGCTGTTGTTTGCTACACCCGCCAGTTTCGACATTACCTGCTTGGAAAGAAGTTTCTTCTACGCACAGATCACAACAACCTCACCTGGTTGTTCCGGTTCAAACGTCCTGAGGGACAGCTTGCTCGCTTACTTGAGGAGCTGCGTCAATATGATTTTGACATTGAGCACAGAGCTGGAAAACATCATTCAAACGCTGATGCGATGTCAAGATGTGGTGGCGAGCTCTCCAATATGTGCAACTGCTATCAGGCAGGGAAGAGTGTTTCAAATCTGCCATGTGGAGGATGTAAACATTGCCAAAAGCTGCATGACCACTGGGAGAGGTTTGAAGAAGACGTGGATGATGTGGTTCCACTTGCAGTAAGGAGCATTGAGTGTGCAACAGAGGAACACGTTATCGACAACTCTGGTGCGAGTGATGAGAACAGGGCAGTTGCAGAGTTGTTTGAAACCCCACGTGTGAACTGGCTAGAAGCATTCTCAAAAGAAAAGCTAGCGCAAGACCAGAGAGCTGATCCTGATCTCTCCATCCTGCACAAGTGGAAAGAGGTAGGAGCCCTTCCAACAAAAGAGGATGTTGCGCTGAAAAGTCCAGCAGTAAGAAAATACTGGCTGTGTTGGCCACAAGTTGAACTCCATCAAGGTGTTCTCTTTTATCGTTGGGAAAGGCCTGGAGGATTCAGTCCCTCCCTACTGCTGCTAGTACCTGCCTCAATGCAAACAGAAGTGTTACAAGCCTGCCATAATCCACCGCAATCTGGCCATTTGGGTGAAGGAAAGACCTTGGAGCGACTCCGTCAAAGTTTCCACTGGTATGGCATGGGTGGAGATGTACATTTGTACATGCGGAGGTGCAGACACTGCAATGCTTGCAAAGTTGCTGGGCCGACCAAGAGAGCCAAGCTTCAAAATTACCAAGCAGGGGCACCAATGGATCGGATCCACATCGATATGCTGGGCCCATTTCCTGTGTCCAGTTCAGGAAACAAGTACGTTCTAATCATCGTTGACCAGTTCACTAGATGGGTAGAAGCCTTTCCTGTGCCAGACCAAGGGGCAGAAACTACGGCTAAGACATTCGTCTATGAGTTCATCTCCAGGTTTGGTGCACCACTCGAACTGCACACAGACCAGGGTCGAAATTTTGAAAGTTCATTATTCAGAAATGTTTGTAGTCTTTTGCAGATCACAAAAACAAGGACAACCCCTTACCATCCTGCCTCCAATGGGCAAGTTGAGAGGTTCAATCGAACGCTCCTTCAGATGATTCAATGCTATATGAACCAGAATCAGAAAAATTGTGAAGAGCATCTTCCTCTCCTTACATCAGCGTACCGTAGTTCCCAGCATGCAGTTACTGGATTCACACCAAAAAGGCTCATGCTTGGAAGGGAAGTTTACCAACCTCAGGATCTATGGTCCGGTATGGCAGAGCAAAGGTCAGACAGTTTGGAAGTGCCAGATTTCCTGTAGAACTTGGAAAAAGGATTGAGAGACGCACATGATGTTGCCCGAGAGCACCTCCAAACAGCCCAACAACAGTAAAAGAAGGTCTATGATCTCAGGGCTCAGGAGAGGAAGTATGTTGTTGGAGTTCTGGTGTATATGTGGGACAGTACTAAGAAAAAAGGACAGAGTCCAAAACTCCAGGCACCTTGGAAAGGCCACTTAGTGATATCTGCCTGCTGTGGTCCAGTACTTTATGAGGTCCGGGGGTTACGACAAAAGAGAATCATGCATCACGATCGTCTGAAGCCCTATGACTGTGAAGTGATTCCAGCGAGGGTCAGACGTCAAAGGAGTGAGATCCTGCAAAAGAGCAAGGATACCCCTGACAACCCTATTATGCAAGAACCTCTACATGAGCCCGAACCACCTGCATCTCAGGGTAGCAGTGAAACTGAATCCATTTCTTCTGACCCGGAAACCCAGGAGAACCAGGACAAGGAGAGAAAGCGGCAGCCAGCAGCTCGTCGACGCAGAAAAAAACTTGGAGTTGGACTGATGTCAGATATAGGAGAACAAGAGACAATCAAGAGAACACATAAAGGAAGAGAAATTCGGAAGCCGGCAAGATACAACAGTTAGTGTTTCACTATTGCTTACGCTGTTCATTATGTACAGTTTCTTAGTTCTTTGTTTGATTATTATTGCTTTCTTTGTACTGAAGGGACTCAGTACTGCTAAAGGGGGGGATAGTGTAGTAAAGAGAGCATGGTCCCTTTAAGCCTATTCACTATGTTTATTCTTTTCCTATTCCTATTGGCTGTTTAGTTACGTCAGTCAGAGAATATGTGCTGAGTTACGTCTGTAAGTAGAGTTTTAGTAAAGAAAAAAGAGGTTGCTCGCACGCTCATCGCACGGTCAGGAAAGCTGCCGTTCTGTGCCGGAGGAAGAGCACCGAAGAACAGTGACATACAGACTGTGTATTTATGCAGATTGTACTGTTGGTGAGTGAACTGTGTGACTACGTTGTTCAAGAAGTTAAGTAAACTCTACGAGAAGATCATCTTGTCGTGGCTCATTCCTCCCGCGCATCCACATAGGCCAACGCATAAACGAAACTAACTGCACGCACGACAATATATATATATATATATATATATATATATATATATATATATATATATATTAAATAAAATCACTAATATGCACTAATATAATTAATTATTGATCAGCATTTATCATTATTATTATTGTAATCATCTTTTTTAAGTAGTAATACTTACATTTTTCCAGTATAAAATCAGCAGTCTTCTCCAAAAGTGAGATCTTCGGGCAGTTGCACTACATCTCCTTTATGCAGACATTGCAAACACTGCAAAGGCTGAGGAAAACAGTTGAGTTACTGATGCTATGAGGTGTTAGTGCACCTCTACCTTTTATCTTTTTTTATTTATTGCACAACTTATAATTGCATACAAGATCAGGGAAAGATGATTGTATCTTTAACAATAAACAATCATAATGACAAAAAGAAAAAAAGGGAAACATAAATATAATGAGTTTGCGTACACCAAAGTATGAGATTACGTACACAGAAAAAAAAGCACAGTGACAAGGTTAAATATCTTTGAATAATCATAATATTCATATGATCATAATGCATCAAAAATTGCATTTTTGTTGTTGTTTTTGTTATTTATAAGCCTGAGGGATGAAACGAGACTTAAATTCAACAAGAAACATCAAAATATTTACAGATTTAAACCTGAATTAAACCTGTCGCTCGTATCTTTTAAGTTGTTGCGCTTGTTATAACGTCATAGGTCACATGATAACGTCAACATGGTGAATGATGTCCGGATCTTATTCATACTCAACAAGATTTGACTGTAGAGTACGTACTCTTTTAGTGCTCGTTAAGTAAGTACTTAATGAAATTAAGTACCTACTCACTGAGTATGCGGTTTCGAATGCAGCCTAAGGCTTTGAACAAGGAGCACTTCGGCAATGAAGTAAGGATAGCTTCAGCATACACGGAGAAGGCTCTCTCATGGAAAATGATCAAATCTGAGGATGCTAAGACATTGTAGGACTACGGCCTATTTCTTGCTGCAATGCTATGTAGAATATTCATTACATTAATGAGTTGAATCTTGCCACTAATACGCAAGCCATTATTGCAAAACTTCCTTATAAGCTCAGAGAAAAATGGAGAATAGTGGCATATGATTAACTGGAAAAATGCAATGACGAAACCTTATTTTTCTTATATCGTTGACTTCATAGAAAGACAAGTGAAGATAGTCATGGATCCAGTATTTGGAAATATTCAAGAAGTTTTGCCAAGTGGAGGTAGAAACGAGGTAGAAGATTACCTCGCCCAAAATCTAGAAGTAGTTTTGCTACTACAGTCACCGCAACGCCTGGAGGAAAGGAATGCAGTAAGAAGTTTGTAAACAAAATCTAGATCTCTTCAGGACAACATGAAACGAATTAAGTGGACCTCCCACTTTGAAGGAATTTGGGAATGACTTATAAGATCAGTAAGGAAGATTCTAAGTTCTTACAGGACAAAGTCTGGATGAAGAGGGGATCTACACACTCCTTTGTGAACATCTATGGATATTAATGATTTGGAAGCCCTTACTCTTAACCATCACCTCCTACTTAAAACACAGCCATCTTTACCACCTGGACTGTTTAAGTAGGATGATTTGTATTCGCGACGAAGGTGGCAACAAGTTCAATAAGTGGCAGATTTGTTTAGGAAGAGATGGATTGGGGAGTATCTCTCTCAACTTCAAGAATGCCAGAAGTGGCTGGTTAAGAAACACAACTTTCAACAGGGAGATGTTGTGCTCATAGTGGATAATACTGCTCCAAAGAGTTCATGGATCACTGGCAAAGTTATTCAGATCATGCAAGATAAAAGAGGATTGACACGTCAAGTAAAGATAAAGACCAAGAGCACCTGCTTGAACCAACCCATAACTAAGATTTGCCTTCTTCATGAAGCAGAGGACCTTTAAAACTGACTGACCAATTGACTGATTTATGAGAGCTATGAAATGACTTACTAAAGTCTTATAGACTGTTGGATTGACATTGACTTGTTGACTTTCTTTAACTGATTACAGACATGGCTCATACATTGAAGAACTGGACATAAACAAACACAAACACACATACACACTCATTTCAAGAAATGTTAGAATCAGAGCATGGTTTAGAATAGGAATGATTCTCATCCAACACCTTCCTGAGATCCGCTCTCTTCCTCTTAGCGCTTGCCCGACTCCTAGAGAGAGGAGGGGTGCGAGTGGCTACACTACTCTTCTGATCCTGCCTATGATGCTCAGATTGAGACAGACCAGCCCCCTCAGAGGTTTTAGAGGAAGACTTGGGACAGCGAGGAATGAACTTCCTGAAGGCAGCGGACTGCGCCTTCGCCTCCCTGGACTTCTCGACCACTGTCTCAAAGGAAGTGGCGGTAAGCCCGAAAGGCTAAAGTGGAGCATCAAGAAGAAGGGCTTTCTCCTGTCTGTGTGATTTAACCACAAATGCCTCTCCATAGCCACCATTGCTGCCATCGCATGCCCAATGGCAGCAGCAGTCTGTTTAGTGGAGCGAAGAGCTAAGTCTGTGGTGTGGCGCAGTTTGTCAACTGCCTCAAGGGACAAACCCTTGCCCTCATCTAGATCTTTAGGCAAGTCAGCTTGGTAAGCTTGTAACACAGCCATTGTGTGCAAGGCTCCACCAGCTTGACCTGCCGCCACATACACCCTTCCATTCAAACACGAGGTGATCTGGATGGCAGAGCAGGAGCCTTTAAAGAAGATGACTCACCCTGGGAGAGATAGCTCGCAAGTTTTTCCTCCACAGGGAGCATCTTCGCATATCCATACTCAGCCACACCCTCAACATTAGCATTTTTCGCATGCTGAAAAAGATGCAGCCGAGCGAAATATGGTCTGCCCCATGAGCTCACACTTTCATCGCTATTGCCATTGTCATCGCCAACCACAACCACATCTTCACTCTCACTAGATGAGCCCAATATAGTGTCATCCGTGGGATCAGAAGATCCAAGAAAAACAGTATCTGGATCCCGCCAAGTGCTCAAGCTTGCAGCGAAAGAACCAGGGACCTTCTTGCTGTGAGACAACAATGCTAACCACCAAGCCACTGTGCCACCCTTGTTTTCTAGTTGTTTCATATGTGCTTCAGACACCAGTCCTGCTGACAGCAGTCCACATAGTGCCCGCTAGAGGATGCAGTGCGAGTTCCCTAAAAGGAACTTGCATACACAAGCTGAGACCTGACGTGAGATTTGATCATAGCCACCGCTCACATCCATAATTGATAAATTCCAAGTTTTCTTAAATGAGGCCCAATGTCCTTTTCCTGTATTTTCTTATTTATTCTTCAATTGCTGTGCCCGGAACATTTTTGGGGTGCTACCTTTGTCCGGTGGGTGTGTTGTCTGTGTCTGAAGCTTGGAAAACTTCGTTAAATTTTCTTATGTTTCTATTGTCTTATTGACTGCTATCTGTGACTTGTCAAGCAAGCTAGACTGAAAATGGCTACTTTAAGACTGAAAATTGCTAATTAAGCGGAATAGTTTGGAGTGTATTTAATTTGGGGGATTATGATAATTTTTCATTCTAACCTTTTATTTATTTATTTGTTTATTTGTTTGTTTGTTTGTTTGTTTAATCCTGGAATTGCTCTTTCACTTTAGCCATTCACTAAAGGGGTGCAAATTCTATGTTTATCCCAAACATGTCTTGGATAGTTTCCAAGCATAAACACGCTCGCACTGGGATCTGAAGCCGGCACCTAAACTACTGCGAAGGGTTAAATATAGAGACACACATTTCAGCCAGATATCTCAGCATACAGTGATGAGGACCGCAGATCAGAGATGGCAGTAGAGTAAGAATGCTGATTAAACAATAAGTGAGATTCTGCTACAAACTACTGTAATTAAAGGGAGTTATATTAAGTATTATTGAGTAATTTCTAAATATGGCACATGAGGTGCGATCCTAAAATATCACCAAAATATCTATATATCTAAATTTTCATCAGCCTTTATGTAATTATTAAATCATCATTTTTGTTGGCGAATCATTTATATAATTATGTTTACTGCGGAATAAATGGTGAAAAAAAAAAGTTTTAATAGGAATGCCAGTTGATTTGCATATCCTCTTTTATCATTATTTCTAATTGGTTACAGTTAGTGAAACTAGCAAAAAAAAAAACACCTTTTATTAATATTACAACATTATGATATGAGTTTCTTCCTATAGTGCTTTATGTAGAGCTAAATACAAAATTTGATTAAATTTAAAAATCATATTTCAATAAGAGGCATGTTTTTGACAATGGATCAAACAGTAACCGGTTTCTTTTGCAGTCTTTATCAGCATTTATTGTTTACACTTATGTTGTGAACTCGTCAAGCATATTTGTTTATTCACGTCAAGCTGCATTATGGGGCCAAAGTAACCTGTTTGTTACAGTTAGAGTAAATAGTTTTGAATGTGAATCAGGCTGTGTGTATTTGCTTGGTGACTATGCAGTAAAGTGACCAGATTTCTGACAGCCTGGTCTCATTGTTTATACATAGCTTAAGTATTAATACATAATATTTAAAGGTATAAAATGTACATTTTTGTACGTTTTGCAAAATTATTTAACATATCACAAAAATAAAACAAAATAGATCTAAGTGGATATAAACGGTAACAAATATTTGTGACATTTTCTAATTGTAATTTTCATTTTCACAAACATACAATTGTTTATAAGTATTCTAGGCTATGGGCCTACTGTATTAATATTTACAAAGTTATTTTATATTTGTGCCCTTGGAAATGATATACTATCCCTAATTATTATTTAATTATTATAGTGCACTTTGTTATTCTTCCTACAAATGCAATTGCTTTTTTTTTTTTGTATTTTATTGTTGTTGTTGTTGTTGTTGTTGTTGTTCACATCGTGATGTACTTTCACCCACGTGGTATAATTATGATTAATTTAACATGATAATTTAAGGCTATGTGACAACATATTACGGTGTCTCGTCATGAAAATAGCAGAGCGTCTCGTACGACCGTGTAGTAATCAGTGTAGCTTGCTGCCCCGTTTTGTTGGTTAAAATAATTAGGGTACACGATTGATGTGGTATGTAACAGGCAATGTTTGTCTGGCTTTTTGCAGTATATTTGAGGTGTGTTTTGAAAGTATAACGGGACATTTTCGTGGACAACTCCAGTCGGAGACAAGACAACAAAAAATCGAGACTGTCCCCGAAAAACGAAGATGTCTGGTCACCCTTCTTAGAACAGATCTAAATGGTCGCTGCACTAACAACATCTGAGGGGGGCGGAAAGTGCTGAAACCGAATAACACAAGGCTGCTAATTATTTGTTTAAATTATATAAGTTTGTTTGATTTATTTATTTATTTATTTATTTATTTATTTATGTTCCATTGTTTGTCAAAGACCGTAATTTATTAAAGGTATTTATTCTTACATAAGGCGTTGCCTATAGTTAGTGGGCTTGTGTAACGGTGCTAAAATAGAGAAACCTGATGGCTGTAGTAGATCAACAGGGTAGATAATAGCGAGCGCAGCTCACACACTCTTAAAGCTGGGCTGCATGTGTAAAGCTGTCCCTCATTGGTGAGATTACAAGTGAGCAAAGATTAAGCAAATGAAGTCCGAAGCAGCCCAAAATAACGTCTAGTCTCCATCGTAGAGCTGTTCCGTGTAGCATATGACAGTGCTCAGGCGCGATAAAATGTTCACGTTACCTTAAATCCTGCTCAAAATGAGGAACACAGTGAGTATTTTACAAATTTAATAACTGTACATGGAGTTTGTTATTTAAAGATGTTTTTGAGTCTTGTAACATGTTTGCTTAAATTGTCTGTAGCCTATAAAGAGAACTAAGGGATATTAGTTTAAAAAAAAAGAAAAAAAAAATTTTTCTTGTGTATGAAAAAAGCAACAACTAACATTTTCTTATGGTAACCTTATGATGGAATATTTAATGCTTGTTCATATTAGCCCTTCTGACTGTCAAAAAGATAAAATTAATATGTACTTTGGTTGACCTTTTAATAAAGAATGCCTTTTCCACACAAATTTAACCAAAATTTTGTGTATGGAGTGTTGTGTTCAATCATTATACTGATTATTGAAAATCATTTAAGAAAGATTATCATATAATCTATTAAAAACACTTTAAGACATTCTTTGCCATTTAAAGCTTGTTGTCTGAAACAGATATATATATATATATATATATATATATATATATATATATATATATATATATATATTATCGATATAGTGGTATTAAACTAAATTAAGTGGCTTAATGATGATTTCACAGGATGAGCCTGTTAAACAGTAAACAACATCTGCCATTAAGTAACCTACTGCCTCCTACTGTAACCTACTGCCTCTCCATTATTCAGACTAGTGGTCAACCGGTGTGTGTTTATAATATTCATTTCTAAAATTTAAAAGGCATTTTCCTCCAGCATAGACATTCATGTAGTTTAAGCAGGTTTTTTCTTTTCAG
Source organism: Spinibarbus caldwelli (assembly GCA_039654775.1). Lineage (NCBI taxonomy): Eukaryota > Metazoa > Chordata > Actinopteri > Cypriniformes > Cyprinidae > Spinibarbus > Spinibarbus caldwelli. The sequence continues at coordinate 34,919,927 of CM077221.1, forward strand.
AATTATTGATCATATTACAAAAAGGAATGGGTTCACTTGAGTGTGTTTTGGTCAAAATCATGATTGTTGAAGCCTCAGGGATGTGCAGGTTGATATGGTTTGTTAATATTTTGTATTGGCATAATCAGTGACATGATATATTTTTGTTAAATTGAGTTGTTTGAGTTATTTCCTTCTCCCTCATCATGCCTGCCTTTCATGCAGGATGCAGGTAAATTGCAATCATGAGTGAAGCTCCAGTAGTGCGGAAAGCTATTCCACAGGCCCAGTCTACCACTAGTGGTCCCACTCAGAAGACATCACGGCCACTACACATCTCTGAGCCAGCTGCCTCCAAATGTGTGTGCTTTTATAAAAGTGGTGATTCCCAGTTCAGCGGTCTGCCTGTGGTTGTCAACACCCGCACCTTCAAAACTTTTGAGGCTCTCCTGGATAGCCTATCCAAGCGTGTTCCACTGCCATTTGGTGTGCGCACTATTACAACTCCTCGTGGTCATACGGCGGTTCAGTCTCTTGATCAGTTACATCATGGTCACTCCTACATTTGCTCTGATCGGCGAACTGTCAAACCCATTGACTTGGAACGAGCGCGCCGGAAACTGCCTCCCTGGTATCATGCTCGTCCAGTTAGTGCCCGGTGCTTGGCTTGGTATACACATAGCTCTGCTCAACATGGAACCTGCAGTGCAAGACGGAACGAGGATGCCATCTTGTTGCACACACCAAAGCAGCTAGTACTGTTTCGTAACGGAGAACCAGAAGTGAAGCACACCCTGATGCTGCAGAGAAGAACAACATACTCATTTGAAGCACTGTTAGATCACATGTCAGAGATTATGTACTTCCCAGTGCTCAAGTTATATACACCTGATGGAAGAAGGGTAAGGATTTTGTCTTCAAATCACATTCATTTTTAGTTACAATATTTTATTTTTAATTTAATTATTCGGCTTAAGCCTCTTAATTACATTAGGATTTCATTTTAATTTTGTCCATTACTTAATTAAGTCAAGTCAGCTTTATTTATATAGGGCATACATTGTGTCAAAACTGTACAGTGTTAAACAGGAAAATAGTGTTTCAGTGATGCAGACATAATTCAATTCTGCTTTGAAGCAGCTCTAAAATAAGGACAATATTAAACAGTCAGTTTTTCAGTTAAAGTCAGTTAACTGTTTTACCTCAATTTACAAGTTTATATACAACAGAATAGAACACCAAACTACAAAGATATATGCACACTTTTTTATTTTTTATTTATTTATTTATTATTATTATTATTATTATTTATTTATTTATTTTTTTGACATGTCAGCTTCACATTAAGAACTCAAACAAAACCAAAAGAACCAAAAGGAACTGACCCATTACCAGTGATGGGAATAACGGCGTTATAAATAAACGGCTTTACTAAAGGTGTTATTTTTTTTTCAGTAACGAGTAATCAAACTAATTACTGTTTCCCCTGTTACAACGCCGTTACTGTTACTGACAATAAAATGCAGCATTACTATAATTTATTATAATGTTATTAGAATTTTATTTTTCAGTTCATCTGAATGGATGCGAAGTGTAGCTGTATTTGACGTACCGTAAACTCTAGTGTAACGGCGCACAACTCGTTGTTGCTTTGTCTCACACACGCAAAGAAAGATACAGAGTGAGAGAATCTTTCATAACATGCAGAATTGACGCGCTACATGTAAACGATACTCTTTGTTGTATTTTCCTGTCAAAATAATGGAGTTCCTTTGGAATTCTTCAGCTTTTAAGAAGTGCCGGTTTCTCTGGTCGTGGGCGGAACTAATGCGCAAACGACAATCTCATTGGCTGGTGCTCACCTGTTATCGTCCCTGTTTTGATTTCAGCAAATCAATTCGAGTGAACGCAGACAACGTGATTAATATTCATGAACCCAGCAGCTCATTAATCCTTAGTGCCTTTTATATTGTTATTAGAAGTAGAATTCGTAGTTTTGTTATCTTATCATTTCCCCCCTTTTTTTTATAGAAACACTAAATGACAAAAAATATCTTAAGCACCACCACCAGTCCTAAGTTCAGTCAACACGACAAATATGCATTCACACTTGGTTATTCTAATTAGGCTACTAAAGTTCTATCATCATATAATGCTAAACTATCATAACATCATATTATAATGCTTGACTGGCTGATGCTAAGTGTCAGTAGATAAATAGTGTAGATTAATCTACAATGTTTTATAATAATAATTTATTCCATTTAGTGTCCATTTCATTAGTTTAACATATTTAATATTGGGGGCATTCAAGTTATTTGACATTTGAATTTTTTTTTTTAAAAGTAACGCAATAGTTACTTTCCCTGATAATTAGTTACTTTTATAATGATGTAACTCAGTTACTAACAGTTACTATTTGTGAGAAGTAACTAGTAACTATAACTAATTACTTTTTTAAAGTAGCATGCCCAACACTTCCCATTACCATATTTTCAGAGTTTTTTTTTTTTTATTTTTTATTTTTTTTATTACAGATTAGATTTGTGACCGTGTCAGTTGTGTCTCTGGTGTAAGAAAGCTGACCCAGTGTTTGAGTGAGCATACATAGCCTTTACAGATTGAGGAAGACATGCTGCCCGGTGCCACTAAGCCTCTTTACTATTTCATCCTATTATACTGCACTGCACTCTGGGATAGAACATAGAGAGGGGAATCAGATACATGTCATTTAGACCACCAAACAAGCTTTATTAATACTGTTAACATTAACTGTTCTATAAAGCATAATTAGGGGCCAAGCACAAAATGTGTGAAGGCACCTATTGTATCTGTTAGTTTTATTATTATTTTCTTCTTATTAGGGCTTCAAGTGTGAAGTGATAAAACACTATTGTAATTGTAAGAACTTTTATTAGGGGCCAAGAACTAAAGGTACGTAGCCACCTGTTGTAATCATTAGTGTTCTCACTATTATTCTTCTTCTTCCTCCCCTCTTGAAGTCTATGGCAGCCCATAGAACCACTTGATGAAAAGTTATGAAATTTTGCATAATAATAGAGGACTGGCTAAAATGTTACTGAAGCAATTTTGGAATCTCTGACTCAATCGCTTTAACGTAACTTTGTAACGTTGCTAGATCGTAACTGCGACATCGTGGCAACGTCGCGGATCAATAGTTGTGTGGTGGTAATCAGTTGGTAATTTTTTATAATTATTTATTTTCTATGGGCGGACATGCAGTAGTTTATCCTAATTTAGGTCCTCATATGCCCAAACTAATGTAAAGGCTGTTCCAACAGCTGTGAATGATGAATATAGACTCGAAATCAATTCAGTTCATTTATTTTGAAAAACGCACAAATATGAACAGTAAAATACACTCAAATTATTAATAAAAACACAGGATACACAGCGAAATATGAATGAAAGCATTCAGGACATTCAGTGCTCAGCATCAATATAAACAGATATGCTAGCTTAACATTTGCTAACAACCACATTTCAGATAGTCTAATTAAGGAAAGATACCATAATTACAGAGGTATAAACATTAACAAAAGCATTTAAAGCAGACTATGTGTAATGCTACTTATCCAATCTTATGCAGTTGTTGAACTTTTTTGGTATAATTGACAAAAAACGGAGAGAAATGTCAGACGCGTCCTCTCCTCTCCAGCAGCTGATGTGTCTGTGGTTGCCATGGTAACTCTCAGTGGCCACTGGACCAGTACTATACATAACAATAATAATTGCATGTCGTTAGCAAGTTACTAGCATGTCATTAGCATGATTAGCAAGTTGCTAGCATGTCCTTAGCAAGTTACTAGCATGCTACTAGCATGATTAGCAAATGACTAGCATGTTGTTAGCATGACTAGCAAGAGACTAGCATGTTGCTAGCATGACTAGCAAGTGACTAGTATGTTTGCTAGCATGACTAGCAAGTGACTAGCATGTTGTTAGCATGATTAGCAAGTAACTAGCATGTTGCTAGCATGTCGTTAGCATGATTAGCAAGCTGCAAGCACGTCGTTAGCAAGTTACTAGCATGTAACAACCATGATTAGCAAATGACTAGCATGTCGTTAGCATGATTAACATGTTACTAGCATGTTGTTAGCATGTTTCTAGCATGATTAGCAAGTTACTAGCATGTTGCTAGCATGATTAGCAAGTGACTAGCATGTTGCTAACATGATTCTAGTATGATTAGCAAGTAACTAGCATGTTGCTAGCATGACTAGCAATATATGTATATATATATATATATATATATATAAAATAAAGTCAATGCACACAGACTGAAGTAGTTTAAGTCTTTGGTTCTTTTAATTGTGATGATTTTGGTTCACATTTAACAAAAAACAACCAATTCACTATCTCAACAAATTAGAATATGGTGACATGCCAATCAGCTAATCAACTCAAAACACCTGCAATGGTTTCCTGAGCCTTCAAAATGGTCTCTCAGTTTGGTTCATTAGGCTACACAATCATGGGGAAGACTGCTGATCTGACAGTTGTCCAGAAGACAATCATTGACACCCTTCACAAGGAGGGTAAGCCACAAACATTCATTGCCAAAGAAGCTGGCTGTTCACAGAGTGCTGTATCCAAGCATGTTAACAGAAAGTTGAGTGGAAGGAAAAAGTGTGAAAGAAAAAGATGCACAACCAACCGAGAGAACTGCAGCCTTATGAGGATTGTCAAGCAAAATCGATTCAAGAATTTGGGTGAACTTCACAAGGAATGGACTGAGGCTGGGGTCAAGGCATCAAGAGCCACCACTCACAGACATGTCAAGGAATTTGGCTAACCAAGGTCCTAGAGTCTGGAGGAAGGGTGTAGAAGCTCATAGCCTAAGTTGCTTGAAGTCCAGTGTTAAGTTTCCACTGTCTGTGATGATTTGGGGTGCAATGTCATCTGCTGGTGTTGGTCCATTGTGTTTTTTGAAAACTAAAGTCACTGCACCCGTTTACCAAGAAATTTTGGAGCATTTCATGCTTCCTTCTGCTGACCAGCTTTTTAAAGATGCTGATTTCATTTTCCAGCAGGATTTGGCACCTGCCCACACTGCCAAAAACACCAAAAGTTGGTTAAATTACCATGGTGTTGGTGTGCTTGACTGGCCAGCAAACTCACCAGACCTGAACCCCATAGAGAATCTATGGGGTATTGTCAAGAGGAGAATGAGAAACAAGAGACCAAAAAATGCAGATGAGCTGAAGGCCACTGTCAAAGAAACCTGGGCTTCCATACCACCTCAGCAGTGCCACTAACTGATCACCTCCATGCCACGCCGAATTGAGGCAGTAATTAAAGCAAAAGGAGCCCCTACCAAGTATTGAGTACATATACAGTAAATGAACATACTTTCCAGAAGGCCGACAATTCACTAAAAATGTTTATTATTATTATTATTATTATTATTATTATTATTACTGGTCTTATGAAGTATTCTAATTTGTTGAGATAGTGAATTGGTGGGTTTTTGTTAAATGTGAGCCAAAATAATCACAATTAAAAGAACCAAAGACTTAAACTACTTCAGTCTGTGTGCATTGAATTTATTTAATACACGAGTTTCACAATTTGAGTTGAATTACTGAAATAAATGAACTTTTCCACGACATTCTAATTTATTGAGATGCACCTGTGTGTGTGTGTGTGTGTGTATATATATCGCTTAGTTCCATTCCTCGATTTTGATTGGTCAGCACCTGTGTTTTATTCAGCATGGCTATGACCGCTTCACCCAACCGTTTTGTGTATCACTGAGCAACACCCGTAAACAATTAATAGCTCAATAGTTTAATGTATTGTGTATTTCGGCAGAATTAACCGTTTGCTATTTATTTAATGACGTATGAGTGACCCCTGCTGGCGTTATGTTGCATTTTTCATCTTTAATTTTGAGACCCCGCCCTTCCCCGTCTAATAAACGCTTCTCATGTGGAGATGTGTTGATGTGTGTGCGGCGCGCGTCTGTGTGAAAGACTACAGATTCCGAAGCTAGGAGGGAATATTACTGAATTTATTAGTTTTCTGTTTCAGGTATGATTCTGTATGTACATCAGTTTACACTGTAATGACGCTTGCAAACTCGCGCTGTGCCGCGAATCGGTCAGTTTTAAAACTAAAAGACGGAAACCAGACGTTTTCTCATGCTGAGAGATAAGCAGATATATGTGTGTGAGAAAAATATCATATATGGTGTTAAAACAATAAGTGACACAGCAGATGATAAGAGCTCCTATTCTCTGTTTTTTTTATTTAAGCTCAATTAGATGAGAGGCATGTTCGGAACATTCCGTTTACTGTTGCTATCAGGAATTTTTTTAGTGGAAGGCAGGGGCGCCCCTAGCAATTTTGGGCCCTATGAAAGAATATGAGGTTGGGCCCCCTACCGCACCAAACATACACAATATTGCCCAAATTATTGGGACAGCCCCTCCTAATGAACAGGTTTGACTACTTTAGTAATTTCCATGAGTACAAATCTTAATGTTAAAGCTTATAATGATATTCTAGGGAATTGTGTGCTTCTAATTTTAAAGCAACAGTTTGGACAGGACCCTTTTCTATTCTAACATGACAATGCCTCTGTGTATAAGGCAAGGTTCAAAAAGAAATGATTGATTTAGTCAGTGTGGAAGAACTTGACTGGTCTGCAGAAAGCCAAGTCCTAATCCAAGCTGAACACCTCTGGTGTGACTTTAAATGCAGACCTTGAGCCAAAAACTCATCACCAAACACCAATGACTTGTACATACACTATATGGACAAACATATTGGGACACCCCCTTCTTTAGAACAGAAAAAGGCACTTCCAAAACTGTGGCAACAAAGATAGAAACATAATTCATGTTTTTAAAAACTGTATTTCTATCTTTGTTGCCACAGTTTTGGAAGTGTCTAAAATGATTGTACGCATATGTACAAGTCACTTGTGTTTGGCATTGTCATGTTAGAATAGAAAAGGGTCCTGTCCAAACTATTGGTATAAAATTAAAAGCACACAATTCCCTAGAATATTGTTATATGCTTAAACATTAAGATTTGTACTCATGGAAATTACTAAAGTAGTCAAACCTGTTCATTAGAAGGGGGTGACCCAATACTTTTGGCAATATTCAATTCAATTCAATTTGTATAGCGCTTTTCACAATACAAATCGTTGCAAAGCAGCTTTACAGGAAATTAAGCTTCTACAATATATTTATATATTGTAGAAACTTAATATATTTAACTTATGGCGAAATTTGGTAGTTCTGTATGTTGTCTGAGGGTAGGCTTCATCTGAGGTCCTCTGAGGGGTTGGCATCATTTCTTCTCAGGTGTTCTGGATCCAGACTGAAGCTTGTGTAAATCCTAGTTACCACGGGATGTTAATCCCGTGGCAGAAACAAATAGAGACATAATTAGCGTAGCTGCTGTTCCAACCAAGCAAAAATTATTTGTTCAATCCAAGCTAAAGAACAATAATGTGTGTTTGATCAGATATAACTGCAGTACAAGATTATGAGATGCATTATGTGAATGCTTGGCTAAAGAGATGTGTCTTTAATCTAGATTTAAACAGAGAGAGTGTGTCTGAACCCCGAACGTTATCAGGAAGGCTATTCCAGAGTTTGGGAGCCACATGTGAAAAGGATCTACCTCCTTTAGTTGACTTTGCTATCCTAGGTACTACCAAAAGTCCAGAGTTTTGCGACCTTAGGGAACGTGATGGATTGTAGCGTGGTAGAAGACTAGTTAGGTACGCAGGAGCTAAACCATTAAGGGCCTCATAGGTAAGTAATAATATTTTGTAACTGATGCGGAACTTAATAGGTAGCCAGTGCAGAGACTGTAAAATTGGGGTAATATGATCATATTTTCTTGACCTAGTAAGGACTCTAGCCGCTGCATTTTGGACTACCTGTAGCTTGTTTATTGAAGATGCAGGACAACCAGCTAGCAGTGCATTACAATAGTCCAGTCTAGAGGTCATGAATGCATGAACTAGCTTTTCTGCATCAGAAACAGGTAACATGTTTCGTAGCTTGGCAATGTTTCTAAGATGGAAGAATGCTGTTTTTGTAACATGGGAAATATGATTTTCTAAAGACAAGTTGCTGTCTAATATAACACCCAGATTTTTGACTGTAGAGGAAGTAACAGTACATCCGTCTAGTTGCAAATTATAATCCAAGAGATTCTGTGTACTGTTTTTTGGTCCAATAAGTAATATTTCTGTCTTATCTGAATTTAATAGGAGAAAATTACTGGTCATCCAATCTTTTACATTTTTAACACACTCTGTTAGCTTAGATAATTTAGAAGTTTCATCTGGTCTTGTTGAGATATATAGTTGAGTATCATCAGCATAACAATGGAAACTAATCCCATATTTTCTAATAATATTACCAAGGGGCAACATGTATATTGAAAATAGCAGAGGACCTAGGACAGATCCTTGTGGTACTCCATATTTTACTGGTGATAATTGAGATGACTCCCTGTTTAAATAAACAAAGTGGAAGCGATCAGACAGGTAGGATCTAAACCATTTTAAAGCCTGCCCCTGAATACCCGTATAATTTTGTAATCGATCTATGAGTATGTCATGATCTATAGTGTCGAACGCAGCACTAAGATCAAGTAACACTAGCAATGAGATGCAGCCTTGGTCTGACGCAAGCAGCAAGTCATTTGTAATTTTAACAAGTGCAGTTTCTGTGCTATGGTGGGGCCTGAAACCTGACTGAAATTCTTCATAGAGATAATTTTTTTGCAAAAAAGAGCACAACTGAGCAGATACAACTTTTTCTAAAATTTTAGACATAAACGGAAGATTAGAAATGGGTCTGTAATTTGCTAGTTCATTAGAATTTAGTTGTGGTTTTTTAATAAGAGGCTTAATAACCGCCAGCTTGAATGATTTTGAAACATGACCTAAAGATATCGATGAGTTAATAATATTGAGAAGCGGTTCTTCTGCTACAGGTAACAACTCTTTCAGTAATTTAGTGGGTACAGGATCTAATAGGCATGTTGTTGGTTTAGATGCAGTGATAAGTTTATTTAGCTCTTCCTGTCCTATAGTTGTAAAGCACTGCAGTTTTTCTTTGGGTGCGATGAATGGAGCTGAAGTACTAGACGCTGCAGAATCTACATTTGTTATTGTATTTCTGATGTTATCTATCTTATCAGTGAAGAAATTCATAAAGTCATTACTATTAAATTTTGAGGGAATATTTAGATCAGGTGGGGTCTGTTTATTTGTTAATCTAGCCACTGTGCTAAATAAAAACCTTGGATTGTTTTGGTTATTTTCTATGAGTTTGCGGATATGCTCTGCCCTGGCAGCTTTTAAAGCCTGTCTATAGTTGGACATACTGTTTTTCCATGCAATTCTAAAAACCTCCAAGTTAGTTTTTCTCCATTTGCGCTCAAGTTTACGAGTTTCTTTCTTGAGAGAATGGGTATTACTGTTGTACCATGGCGCAGTACGTTTTTCTCTAACCTTCTTCAATTTGATTGGCGCAACAGCTTCTAATGTATTAGAGAAGATAGTGCCCATGTTGCTAGTCATTTCGTCTAGCTCATGTGTGTTTATGGGTACACAGAGCAGTTGAGATAAATCAGGCAGGTTATTTCTGAATCTATCTTTAGTGGTTGGAACAATAGTTCTTCCTGGACAATAACGCGGAGCCATATAGTTAATATCAGTAATACTCAGCATGCACGATACTAGGAAATGGTCAGTAACATCATCACTTTGAGGTACAATATCTATGTCAGTAAGATCAATTCCATGCGATATAATTAAATGTAGCGTATGATTAAAACGATGAGTGGGCCCAGTGACGTTTTTCTTGACTCCAAAAGAATTTATTAGGTCAGTAAACGCAAGTTAAAACTATAATCTGTGATCATTTCATTTACAATAACAGCTTTGGGTGCGAGTGATCTAATGTTTAGGAGCCCAAGCTTTAAAAATTGCTTTTGTTTATTTGTTTTGCATTTTTCTGGTTTAATCACGATCAGATTATTTCTAGATCCTGCATTAAATTTATATTTTGGCTTCACTGTTCGGGGAACAGACACAGTCTTTATAGATTGGACAGCACAAGTATTTCTGTCATTTAAGTGGGTAGAACAAAAGTCATCATAGCAGTTATTTGAGAATGGGCTTACTAGTCATATGGAGCGTAGAGTCCTGGAGATGTTGTCCGACAGGAGTTCTGCTCCGACTCTGCTGGGGTGCAGGCCATCAGCGCGGAAAAGCCTAGGACGCTCCCAGAAAAGATTCCAATTATTAACAAAGAGCAGTTTCTGTCCTTTACACCATGACAATAACCACTCATTTAAAGCAAAAAGTCTACTGAACCTTTCGTGTCCTCGTCGATACGTGGGAAGACACAATGATCGTCGCCGCGGGTGATGCGCTGCGCACCGTCTCGATCAGGCTCCTGAAGTCCCTCTTCAGTGTCTCTGTCTGCCGCAGCCTGGTGTCGTTCACCCCCGCGTGCAGCACGATCGCGCCAATGCTCTCGTCGTCCTTCAGGATCGCGGGTATCTGCGCAGAAACATCGAGAACACGAGCGCCAGGGAAACAGTGAGTGTGTGCTTTACCTTCAGCAAACGTAGCACGGACGTGCCGGACGATGGAGTCTCCGACGATCACAGCGTCGCGGTCCGTCTCGCGGAGGGGGGCGAAGCGGTTCCGGGTGGAGATCTCGAAGACCGGAGGCGGTGGAGGGGGAGAGGTCCTCGCGCGGGGCCTGGCTCGCGTCTTCCACTGCTGCTGCACCCAGGGTCCGTGGTGTCCCGGCGCCGGAGTGAAGGACATCTGGGAAGATCGCGTCCTGGGTGCACAGGGTCTGTGCAGAGAAACACACGGAGTAGAGGTGGTGGGAGTGTTAGCGGCGCGCTGTACACTTACCCCGGACTTGTGAGCGTCAGCCCGGGATGTTTCCAGTGCGGCTCTCCGCTCTCTCAGCTGGGCCTGCTTCTCCACCAGTTCGCGGATCTGCTTCTCCACGGCCTCCAGCTCCAGCTGCACCGAATGCAGCTCGAACGTGTCCTCGCCTGCACTCAAAGGTAGACACACATCCGCCATTAAAGCAAGTAGCAGTGAGTAAAACAATGGTAATGTGTGTGAATAGAGTATTAGCAATCTAAGCGAGATTAGCGGCAACCTTCCTTCCTATAAGCTAATAGCGGACTCTGGAAATCAAAATAAAACTACTGATAACAAGGTGCTCTGATTGTTTTTGTTGTAGAATACGATAGGGTATATATTCACACGTTATAGAAACGAAAATGATGGTGTATAAAATAGATTTCAGGATTAGAAAATAGACGATAAAGAATTAACTAGCCGGAGCTCAAACTCAAAACGCAGCAGCAACAAACAGCTTAAGCTGGTCCTTTGCTCAATACAGTGTACAAGCCAACATAGCTATTCAAAATCTTTGTCTGCAATTTAATAATGTTGACCTATTACTTTATTATTGCCTTTGACCATTAGGTATCAGTAACATAATTAATTCAGAACCTGTTCTATGGACATAGACTTTCTGTACCACACTATTCTGCTGATATGGAATGAGTTTGACTACTTAATCAGTTATATTAATAGAAATGCCTCCCTGGGGCAAACTAAAAAATCCTAAAATAATAAATAGGATACCCACAACACCAGCATTTCCAGCAGCATCCAACATTTCTCAATCATGATCTTAATCAGCTAAATGTGACTATTAGCTTAACAGATGTATTCCTTGTTTGCTAGCTATGCAGCATACAATGTTAAAAATGTTTCACTCTTTGATTTGCTTAATAAAAACCTCCTTTGAGATCGCTTTGACAGACATGTTTATTGTGTATTATTTTCAACGTGTTTATTGCTAAGTTTAGTGTGGCAAAATAGAAGCGCAGCCGTAATAACTCGCGTGCAGTGTATCTGGTTGCCATGACAATCTCACGCGCTTCCCGCTGCTGTTCTGTGTAATCAGAGTGAATTTGTAGATTTTCTATAGCAAAACTAAAATGTGTTTAAAAGTGCCACTGACCAAATCGTCCGGCTCGGTTTGCCCCCCTCGAACTCGAAGACATAATTTGACAGTTTACCATCTGATCTCACTCAGTGACTCTAGGCTATGTAGGACGGGACAAAACCATGCAGTGAATGGGGGAGATAATTTCGCCGGAGATGCAGAAATAAGCCGTAATTTTGTTTTATTTGTAACTCTTTGGTAGATACATTTATAATTTATATGACATTACTACTACTATTGTTACTACGAATAAAACAGATCTCTGGGGGCACCAAAAGTGTGTGGGCCCTTAGAATCGTCCTAACTTTCCCCCCCCCCTTAGCGGCGCCCCTGGCGGAAGGACAGCATTTAACGAACTTGCTTCAAAAAAGTAACATTTCAATACATAAATTTTGGGTTTTAATATTTTTTTACTGTGTGGTAACCGTTTTATAAAAACAATAAGGTACTCGAGGCCGCTGTATCGTGAATAAATCACGGCTGATTTATTCACTATACAGCGCGGCCTGTCGTACCTTATTGCTTATATATATATATATATATATATATGTGTGTGTGTGTGTGTGTGTGTTTAAATAGTCAGCCATTTTGATTTAGGTCAAAAACCAAAAACCTTTTTTGAACTCATTCTAGAATGGATCACAATCAGACCATGCTGGCAAAAAGCTATTAAAAGCTTTTTGATACCTAAAACAGTTTTCATATAAACTCATTGTCAAAGTTAGTGGCATGTAGAGGGTGACACGGGAGTGGATTTTCAAACCTCTCCCGTCCCACTCCCGCAAAAAAAAAAAATATCTCGTCCCGTCCCAATCCCACGAAAAAACTGGGGGAAAATCCCGTCCCGTTCCAATCCCGGAAGAATGACTCCCATTCCCTCCCACTCCCTTTTTTTTTTTTTTTTTTTTGTACATTAAAAATACAGTACAGATCTATGGAAGTCCGTTTCCGCCACTGAATAAAAAATTAAAAACGTAATTGCGACTTTTTATCTCACAATTCTGATTTTTTTTTTCCCTCAGAGTTATAAAGTCAGAACTGCGAGATATAACTCACAATTCTGACTTTTTTTCTCAGAATTGCGAGTTTATATCTCGCAATTATGACTTTAAAACACACAATTGCAAGTTATTAAGTCAGAATTGTGAGATATAAACTCGCAATTCTGAGAACACATCTGTCTTTTTTCCCCCTCAAAATTGGACTTTATAACTCGCAATTGCGAGTTTATATCTCACAATTCTGTGAAAAAAGTCAGAATTGTGAGATAAAAAGTAGCAATAACCTTTTTCTTTTATTTTTTATTCAGTGGCAGAAACAGGCTTCCATACAGATCACAGCGTGCCCACCTTAGTTGAATAAAAATCCAAAATGTAGTTTTTTGTTATTATATTGAACTGAAAGCCAACTTAAACAATGCACAGTATGCATTGCACAAACATTAAATTTCATGTAAATCATCCATGCGAACACACGTTTTCTATTTTTTTTTTTTTTTTTTTTTTTTTTGAAAGTAGACATTTCACTCTCTATGATATATTTTTCATAGACAGAGTTTCGAAGTTTCTCACTGAAGCTCACAGAGACCTAGACGGCAGAAAGCGCATCCTGTTTGCTTTAATTACTTTACAGAAGCGCAATGTTTCGTTGTTATTCTGAGTGCACACAAATAAACTTAGAGTCTTTACAGATTCGGAAGATGTATTAGGCTACTTTTATCTGTATGACCAAAAATTACGGAGATTTTAAGAGCAAATGAGCGCACCGGCGCCTGTCCTGTAGCGAACGCGCTATTCAGCTTCCACTGTCCACACAAATACTTCAATAGCTCACATTTCTCTAGGTTAACATCATATTGAGCGGACATGTAAAGCTGCTACTACATACATCTTTCAGATGAAAAGCCATATTTGAGGTCGATGAATGATAGGTGAGCGTTTGGATGTCCTGCCCGAGTGTATTACCACATAGTGTATTACCCCCCCCCCCCCCCCCCCCCCCCCGCAATTAATTATACTGGGTGTTCTTTTATTTTTCTTTCTAGAGTATAACGCTACTTGGATGGTGCTGAATTTACTACACAAAATTTATCTTGCGAAATGAAACGGGTGCGGTTAATGTATCGACATAGAACTAATTTTTAACATGACAGTTTTATTCTTACATTTACTATAATAAAATGTATTATTAGGGCTGAGACTATTGATGTCAGTGAATAAATACATAGATACGCAATTGCTTTCCGTATTCTTAAACAGCCTCGTGGTAGAATTTTCGCTAGGTAAGCCAGAGATTTTGGGTTCTAATCCGCCCTGACATTTTTTCCTGTCCCGTCCCAATCACGTGATTCGTAGCGATTTTGTTTCCCATCCCGCGGGATTCCCGTGACCCGTGAGATTCCCGAAAAAATGTCAGCCTCTAGTGGCATGATGCCATTAGCTTTGTATGGGTGTCAGAGACCCTAAATCACCTAGATCTCAAATTTGGCAGGATGATCCCATCTTGCACAGCAGCTCATGCATGCAGACACAAATGAATGGCAAAGATGATTAAGATTAGTGTTTACACAAAAACAGTTTATTCAGCATACTGAAGATTCTTGTCCAGTGACCTCAATTCAACAAAACTGGCCTCTTGTCTCCCCATCAGTGTACCGCAGTGTTACACTTTTTTGCCATCCTTGCATGCTCGCCTTAAAGGGGCTCTGGTTACGCTCACAAAATGTCTGTTACAGCAACAAATTACATGTCAAAAGTCTGCAGATGCCACCTTGCACAACCTTATAACAAATAAAGACAAAAAACAAACAAACAATGTACATATATACATATTCAAAATAGAGAACATAAATATGTTAATAATAAAAAGATAATTTAAAGACGATTAAAAAGACAGTTACTTTTATTACCAAAACTAAACAAAAATGATCAGTAACACTGAGTGAAAACTGAGTGCACTCACCTCTAAATAGATTGTTTGTTGATACACAATAAAGATATTTTTACATTATCATAGGTGGATGGGCTTCCTGCATTGATATTATGCTCTGGGTTATTGGTGGCTGCTGGCCGGGAACCCTTCAAAAAAAGAAACTATGATGTCCAGAAATCATCTCCACCAACGTGGCTGCCAGTTAAAAGACTGGGACGGCGACATCTAATAGCCAGTAAGTTTATTCATTTTACTTTTATTCTAGTACTGAACTCAGCTACTATAATAATAAGGACAAAGTAACTGTACATAAATTCAGTAATCGTTTGCAAATGTAAGACATCTGTTAAAAATTACTGATTGATTCCTATTAAAAAAAAAAAGATGTTTTATACATTACACTACATGACAAGATAATCTCTTACTGAGACTAGCTTCAAGCAAGCTGAGACATTCATATCTACTATAATACCTACAGTGACCTACATCCTTCAGTATGGATTATAGCAACATGCTGTCTCTAATCTGTTTCTGTATGCTCTCTATTTTCCTCAATTGCAATGCTTTTCTGCTGTCCTGACTTGACCAAACAACTTCTGGTCTTAATGATCATCTACATCTATCATCACACTGTGAAATCCTATTTTTATCTACATATCACCAACATTCTAAAGGAAAAAAGAAGTCCAGCAGCAGCAAATCTCATCCCTTCTCTCCATCCTCTGAACACTACTTTGTGAATCAAATAGAAAACAGTATGTCAGGAAGTATGTGTGATTTTCCAAGCAACCCAAATTGCTCTGTGGAAGTACAGCCTGGACAGCATCTTGAGTCAGTTGCTGAAACAGAAGTAATCACCAGTCGGGATGGTGAGAAAGAGGATGACACACACATGCCTTCTGATGATGACATTGAGAAAGCTTTCAGAGTCAATCAAGATGGAAGTATGACAGTAGAAATGAAGGTACGCCTCACTATTAAAGAGGAGGAAACAATTCATTGGACAACCACAGTCAGTCGTTCCAGTGTGTGCAATCAATTTAAAGCAGCCACTATTTCCTGTCCTGACCTGGATGCTAATTTACCTGACAACTTACCCCCTCAAAGTGATACTCTTACTATAGAGGTCAGCGAGAGTGACCCTAATGACAGCAACCATTTCTGCCCTGAGGATGGCTGTAAGGTAAATGAAGAGACTGAGATCAGTGGAGGTGCTGCAAGCATGGAGTTAGAGCGACTACCCTCACCGCTTTCCCACTTTCCAGGGTTGCACAAGATACAGCACAAACAAGAATCCATTGAGAACATCAAGACAGTAAGTGATACAGAATTTCATAAGAACAATTCTTTCTCTTACATGGAAGAGCTGGACAGTGGAGAAGTAAAGCAGGAATACTGCATGGTACAGCATTGTAACCACCCTGTACCCAAGCCTCGATGTACCCTGGCCTCTGAAATTCACACCACGACACGGCTACAATTGAGCAACTACAGATGTTCAGAGAATCTCCAGTTTCAGGACAATCAGAAAAAGATGTATGAGACACCATTACATATTAATGAAAAGCAGACTTATCAAGAGAACTTCTCAGGCAACTCGCAACTTCATTTGCAAGGCTTTGGCAGATCACCTTATGGTTCACCCCATGACTATGTAGCATCTTCTGACACCACTTTTCCAGAATCCTCAGATATCTTCCATTCCTTTAATGAAGATATAAAATCTGAGAACTTGGTAACCATCAAATGTCAGTCAGTTGGGAAACAAGGTATACTCTCCCCAATTTCTAAACCTTATACTTCCACTGACAAAACAAACACCACCTCAACAAAGAGGGCGAAGGTGGCTGTGACACCAGTTACTGCATCCTCAAAAGCGTCAGTATCTAAAGGAGTTCTTACTCTTGGTACAACCAAAAAGAGGAAGCCAGTTAGAGTAATTGTAAAAAAGAATCACTTGTTTAAGTCTTCTATTCCAGAAAGAAAACAAAGGGCTAATAAAGCTGACATTCTGAAAGAAATAAAGAAAAAAAGACTTGATATATTTAGCCAGAAAAGAGCTATGAAACTAAATGAGTACTTCATAGCAAAAGCAGCTCAAAAACTACTGAAAATGATAAATAATAATGGAAACGTACCTCTAAAACCTCAAACAGAGCAGTTAGAGTGTGTTCAACTGAAAACAGATGACCTAAGTTCTTTTGTAGTTGAAAAAGATCAAAACAACACCCAAGTGCAAGCTGGTAGTTACACTTTCCCAAAGACAAAAATGCAAAAAGCATCACTCATCAAAGGCACATTGAGACGAAAAACATCAGAATATGTTGAACTCTGGCTACAGAGAAGTAAAAAAGTAAAACCTCCACTGCTTAACCAGCCCTCTTTAGAAACTATACCCAAAAATAACACACTGGTAAAAGCATCTCTGTTCAGTTATCAATCTGTTAATACAATACAACCATCAACAAATGAAGCTTTTGAAGAGAAAGATATTTGTGTATATTCACCAAAGACAAAAAAGCCAAAACAAATAAACAGTGATCACTTAAGAAAAACAAGGGAAAATCAACAGACACCTGAGCTAATAAGTAAGACCAACTCATATGACACAGAAAATACTTTGAGGAGACCGCTTGATATCCAAACAAAGCCTCCAATAGAACTGATAGATTTGCAAGCACAAAAATTTTACACAGTAAAAATGGCTGTAAGGCCAGATATGAAGCCAGTACTTGATCAGCTTTGTTATTATATTGAGTCACTTCGTGAGATCATGTCTAAATGTGTGCCAGATTTTTCTTCACATGTGGAATCTACATTTAACTCTTCCTATAGGGTACTCCTTGTCTTTCTTTCTGTTATGACTTTAAAGGATGGCTTAAGCCATTTAAATGCATGTGGTCAGGCTGATGCCAACCTAAGCTGTTCTGAGGCTATGCTCATGCTGCAATCTCTAAAAGAATTGGCAGCAATTGAAGACACAGAGCATCTAAGGATGAGTCTATCCGACCTTCATAACTCAGCTTCTGTTCAGCTATTACAGAGCTGGAAGGGCTTCCAAGTACTGATCATTAAAGCAAAGTGTAGCAGTGCCACACCAGAGACCACTGTGAGTGAGTCCAATCAAAGTTCAAGTTCAGAACAGGAAGAACATGCTATCCAAGTGCTTATGGAACATTTAGGTGTTCCAGAGAGAGTCAGAGAGGAGTTGGCAGCCCTCAACCATTTAGATGAGAACATGATATGCAATCAGATAGAAAACACTGACAAAGTTAGTGATTCATTCCCAGCAATGGAAATGAATGGATTTTCAGAGCTCCACTCTAAAGAGAAAATGGCTAGTTTCTCAGATTTTGTGCTGAAAGATTATGTGAACATGTATGTTAATTCGGTTATTGAGAGAGCTATAACTGCACACTTTAAAGATAGTGACAATTCACAAGTTTTCATGGTAGGCTCACTGGAAAGACCTGAAAAGGATCTTGTGATTGGCAATAGATACCAACAGGACTTGAGAAATGACAACTTTTACAACACAAAGAAAAAATTTCAAGGGGATGCAATACCTGTTTCTGATATCTGCAAGGATATGCCATCTGGTGAATCTAGCTTTGGGGCTGAAATGTACAGAGAGTTGGAGAAAGTAGGACACAAGAGACAAGAAGAAGAAACTTTCAAGAAACATCAGGAAAAGGTAGAAGAGATGAGTAGGGTAGAAAGGCAAAGGGAATTCCCTGGGCCAAATGATGGAGCAGAAGAGATATGTTCAAAGGAGACAATATCAGGATGTTGGCAAAATGAGTTTCAGTCCATTCAAACTCAAGATCAGTTACACAATAAAACAAAAAGAACAGAGAGGGATATTGTATTACCTGAAGTGCAAGGTATTCATCATACTCAAATTGAATCAAATATAGAAGTGGATGAAATACAACATTCAATAACACACCAAGACTTCTGTATAGAAAGTAGAAGTTATTCTGAGGAGGAAAATGTAATCCTAGAAGCACCAGAATGCTACACCATCTATCAGGAGAACTCTGTTGGGATTCCTGAAGAAACCATTGAGTATGAAGAAAATGCGATTAATTTTAAGGAGGAAAGCACAAATACTGTTGCAAAGCCTATCAGTAGCCTACAAGACCAGGAAAAATCTGTGAGTAAGAGACCTTATAATACAGAACAGACAACTGGCAAAGGGCTCTTGAACCACATCACTGTAACAAATCAAGAGGCATCAAAGATTATCAAAACCACAGAAAGTGGATCAATGGATTCGGTCTCCTCATCATTAGCATTCAACTATGATTCCAAAAACAGTGATTTGGCAAAAGATTCAGATGTACACATTCAGACCAACAGAGTGAAATCCATTAGAGACATGTTTTTTGCTAAGAGCAATACAGACATGTGGCATGGACACACACAGCTGAGCAGCCCAAGTTCTGAACTGTCAAATTACCAACTTGAACCTTCTCACAGAAAAGAATACCAATTATTAACATCCTCAGAGATAACAAGAGAAGAGAAAAACACATGCAGGTTGTCCATTTCCAAGGGTTATGTAAAAAGAACTATTGAGCAGCTTTATGGAAAAGGCTCTAAAGGATGTAGTTCTGCTGAGAAGAGATCTCCTTCAACTGACAAAGTCGAGAAGAGAGAAGGTCTTAGAGGTACAAATGCCTTAAGTCTGCCCTCCCTCCATGAGGTTCACACAAATGCCATTCCAGATTTGTCATACTTTAATGCCACAAGCTCAGTAGATGGCTTAAATGAGCCAATGAACTGTGTCACTCTGAATGCCAGAGTGAGACCCAAGGATGCTATCTTAATTGCTAAGGGTCGCTGGTTACTTAGGGAAAACCAAATGAGTTTGAAATCTTGTCCAGAGAA
This sequence comes from Spinibarbus caldwelli, assembly GCA_039654775.1. Lineage (NCBI taxonomy): Eukaryota > Metazoa > Chordata > Actinopteri > Cypriniformes > Cyprinidae > Spinibarbus > Spinibarbus caldwelli. Next base: position 34,939,780 of record CM077221.1, read on the forward strand.
TGAAGACACATCCAAGCATATAGAAGACAAGGATGTGTTGGCTGAGTCAGAACATGATTCTGGAAAAGAGGATATTCCATATTCTTTATTTGGCCATTCTCCTATGATGCCTGACAAGGATCCTTCTTTCACAGAACAAGAGGAAGAGTGCCCAGGGAGGACAATCACCTACTTCCACCTTCCAAATGCCAATGATTCTGAGATACAGCCAGATGAGCAAAAAACTGAAACTCCAAAAAGGAAAACAGAAAACAAAGTGACCCCTTTAACAGAGCCTCCAAAATGTTGGGCTGAGAAACATAGCATTGTAACTGTCTTCACAACAATGGACATCAAAAAAGCAGCTAATAAGGTGCATCCAATGATAGAAACTACACCTCCTGTAATTACTCAGCCAACCAAAGGACAACATTCAGAAGTCACAAGACACTCTGTAGAACCTGATGCACTGGAGATTCTATACATGTTTTGTGGACAGCACTGCCCAATTCTTTAAACTTGCTTAGCATATTCTGAAAAGTAATTGCTAAATCATCTCAATAATCATGTATACGCCATTAATCATTTTTTAAAAAGGCTCAAGATGTGTTTTTAATATTTTTAGTTAATATTGAACAGCTCAGCACGGCATTTTAAAAGTACTGCACTCGTGCAAAAACTGCAGTGATATGCGGCACAATTACATCTGTATAGGACATGTATATATAGAAAAACTGTTTGAAAGCAGCAAAAGAATGTAAGGCGACAGCTATATAGCAGTGTAGTACCTGTGGTAGTACTGTAGCAGTGCCTATTCCTTCTGGTAGGTGGAACTTTCAGTCATCAGGTTGTAAAACTGTTGAGAATTTTTGTCTGACTTATTTACTTACTTAATAAGTGTCCATAGTTTACAGTGTGACAGAGTTTTAATTAGGATGGCAAAATGTAAACAAATAGCTGATGGTCCATATGAAGTAGATTGGTTATACAAAAAATATTCAAAAAGAAAGAGTGGTGCCAAAAAAATCAAAAATAAAAACAGAAAAACAAATCTAGCAAACTCAGAATTATTTATTTGACCTAACTACAAAAGAAAAGAAAAGAAAATCTGTTCAATGTGCAATCTGTTCAACGTATGTTGGCTTATGTCAAGTGGCATAATCGACTGGTTTCTCCTTCTACAAATCAAACAAATTACAGAGTGAAAGTCACAACACAAATTTGTAGTAAAGACAGAACTGTAGATCCACATACATACAGTTACTTCACTAGTACATGATAAACAGAGATTATAAACACATACCTATAAACAACTCATAAGGAAATACCTCCAATCACCATTTAAAGTCATCTTCATGTGGACATTCAAAACCATCTGTGTGACAGCTCTCTGGAAGACACATCCAACGGTGATCAAATTCACTTGACAAGCTCTTGGGTGCTTCTCATTTCATGTACTGTGCATCCTTGTTTCCTTTTCCATCCTTGTTCGCTCATTCCAACTAGGTTGCAAGGAAAAAACAGAGAAAAAAATGATGTCTATGCAAAATTGCTACTAATTCATTTATTACCTCTTGAGAGGACAGAAGGTACCTGTGAGTGAATGGCTAAATAAAGGTCATATCTGTATTTTTGCCCAATCACATATTCTTACTAAGTCGTGTGATTTCTCTTCATCTCATGGCCATGCTGCCTGTGACAACTAAGGGAAATTTGAAGATATTACATTCAATTTAAACAATTATAAATTGTCATAAATTTGTTTTTGTAAATGGTGGTGGTGTTTGTTTGTAACTGTCCAGCTTTTTAGAAAAGTTGTGAAAACGTTAGATTCATACGTTTTTATTACAGCACTCATATCTCATACACTAAAAAAAGTAAAGGTTCCAAAAGGTGGTTTTCACAGCAATGCAGTAGAAGAACCATTTTGGGTTCCCCAAAAAACCTTTGGTGAAAAATCATTAAATGAACCTTTTTTTCTTAGTGCAAAAAAAAAAAAAAAAAGATGTTAAAGGTTCTTCTAACCATACATGCTAATTAAGAACCTTTCTTTTTAAGAGTGTATTTAGCAAATGATGTTTGTTTGAAGAAGCTCAATACTAGAGCCCGACCGATATGAGCTTTTTGGGGGCCGATACCGATATTAGGGCGTAAAAAAGGCCGATATCGATATATCTATATTCTTTGTTTATATTATAGTACAGTACCAGTCAAAAGTTTGGACACTTTCCCATTCCTGTGTCCAAACTTTTGACTGGTACTATATATAGAATACTATAGTATATACATAAACAGAATATATATACATAAACACATTTGTGGTGATCAAACACTTATAATGACGTGACAAAGATATGTAATGGAGGCAGGGCATTTAACAATTTAACAATAAACTTTATTATCCAAAATGAGTCTGACATCAGTGCACTGAACAGTAAAGGTGAAGTTTATTTAACTTTATTTCATATCTATTCCATTCAACTTTATTCCGTTGAAGTTTATTTCACTTCAGAACATTCATTCACGGATTTGCGCTACTGTCTTCACACACAGACAAAACTTACTAGAGAAGTGTGACATAATATACCACTGTAAATAAATACAATATAAATTCACATCTCGCGCACTTTAATGCCCTTTGAATGTAACGTGTACGTTCCCTTGGAACTGGAATCATGGCGGAATATCATGTGAAGTCCACTTCGCAGGGCACTTACGGTCGAATAAGACAACGCTTGAATGCTGCAGCCTGAACAAGAAACCTCTTTACTGAAGTTAAAGTGTTGGCTGATGTCATTATCTCGCGAACGCGGCGGCGGATCTCCACCAAATTCGGGGGATCCCTTCAGCTCGAGGAGCCCTCTCTAAACGCCACCCTCCGTGCCTCGGTAGCACCTCGGGATCGCCAGATCGGTCGGTGCCCGACCGCGAATTTAACTGCCCCTAACTCCCAGACCCCGGGGGCTATCGACACGGGGGTGGTCTCATTCGAAAGGGGGCCTCGAAACGTACACTTGATTCGGCATTCGAGAGGGTTCCTCGAGCTGAAGGGATCCCCCGAATTTGATGTGGATTTGCCGCGCTGTTACAGAGATGTGGCCGTTCAAAGTTTCAATGGTATTCCATACACTTAAGCTTTATCCAGGTCGCCAGTAGTAAACAATTGAGTGCACTCTGCTGAACAAACTATGTAATTACACCATATACAAGCATTTTATCTGTGTTTTATGTTCTGTAAAAAAATGTTCATATCGGTGGCATATCGGCGGCATATTCGCCGATACCGATATATCTGCGGCATGCTCATATCGGCCGATAAAATCGGCAAAACGATATATCGGTCGGGCTCTACTCAATACTGTAAAGGTGCGTTCACACCAGACGCGAATGAAGCGTTAAGCGCGAGTGATTTACATGTTAAGTCAGTGCAAAGACGCGAATAGACATCCTGCGGTGCGATTCGCGCGAATGAGGCGGCGCTAATGACGCGATTTGCGCGAATGACACGGCACGAATTGAGCGTTTCGGGCATTTGACGCGTATAACGCACGAGTTGAAAAATCTGAACTTTAGCGAAAATTCGCGCCGCATTAACCAATCAGGAGCTTGCTCTAGTAGTGACGTGATTACGACGTAGCGAGCGGAGGCAGAAATCCGAAACAACAATGGAGGACAAAATCATCGTCGCTGTATGTGGATACCCGGAGCTGTACATCTTCGTACTTTTATAGAAACAGGAATAAAAAGGATCTTGCTTGGAAGAAAGTGAGTGAGGAGGTTGGACAATCGTTGTAAAAACGCTCTTTATACTCAATTTGAGCTATATAAGCCCCTCCCATGACGCGAAATCGCATCTGTTGTGAAGTGAATTTCATGCGCGAATGAAGCGAGTAAACTCAAAATGTTCAAGCATCCAACTACGCGCGAATAGCGCGATTTATTCACGCAAGTCCCGTCTGGTGTGAACGTACTGTAAGACTGCGGTGTGTATGATACATTACACACACTTTTTGGGGAAAAAACAATGTTGTACTGTTCCGTCAAAATGCATCTCTTTAATCAATGGCAGCTGATATGTTGTTAATATTTTTGAAATAAAATGTAATAATTTGTTGAGTTAAACATTGTTTGTTTCCTCTTTTTAATAAACTTATATTTCTTTCTCAACATGTATTTACCAATGAAGGTCAGACTGACCACTGTCATAGAGTACCTTCATTTGTACTTCCATAGCACACTAAATCCACATAGTGGCAGCAGAATTTTCCATAAAAATCTTTACATTAAAGAGCAAGTTTATTTATTCATTGTGTCCTTGTTTATATTTTACTTCACATATTTACTTCACATTAGTTTAATTTCTACCCACATATACATAAAAACTAAGTACTGAAATGTGATTAATTGTTAATTACTTTAAACAATTATAACGTACACAATTTTTTGGCCTATTCTTCAATTATTATGCATGTGTTTTGATTAATGAAGAGGTTACATGGAGTATTCATACTTTTTATGAAGTATTTGTTTTTTGTTGACTACTGATCATGACATGATGATTTAAAATGAATTATTAGGCAAAAATGTTATTCAAATATTGAAGTTTTATTAAATATGGGTAAATTGGATCTGGGACAGTAAGGATTGATCATCTTTATATCCATATGAATTTCCTTAAACGGTTCTGTCATTACTCAGCTAAATATATCTTTGAGAGGTAAAAGATGTCACATTGAGGGGCATGTCAGAGCTCATTTCACAATCACAGCAGGAGAAGAAAAGGTAAGAAACAAAGTTCTGTCCATCAATTTGTCACTTTAGAGTCAAATGGGTTTGACTTCCAGCTCCCCCTCTCTGGATCTAATAGGTGAGGCTTGACCTAAGCTCTAAACTCTGAACCAAGTGGGGCACCATCAAGTGCCACCTGCTGGCTGTTAACGTTATTGCAAGCGTTATGCATGCAGTTCTTTCAGCTCACTTGAGTCCAGGGTCGTTTCTAGCCATTCTTCTAGCCAGATAATTAAGATTACATACAAAATAACATAAAACTGATTATGTAAACACTCAAATCTTAACAACACTGATACATTTACAAAGATTTGTAGGCTATATAGGTTATAAGGAATGTCCGTTCACTCGGCCACCATATTTGCATTGCCTCCGGGCAGCTCAGACAAGACCAAGTCCTATCTAAATGAATGGGGGAATCCTGAAATCTCAAAAATGGCTAGCTGAACTCGCAATTAAATTACATAGGCTATTTCAAATCAGCAATAAAATCTGAAATGAACTGCCCCATTAATGTTGTTTCTTATGCTCAAATGGCATTTAAAAAGCTTATTTTTCAGGCTAGACCAGCCAATGCGCATAGGTAGCTCCAACGCGCTTATGACTGTGCACGCGCAGCTGCTGGCCCAGCCCCAGGTTTCTATGGGAACCGGAGCTTATAATGGCCGCTGCAGTGACAATGACTTTACCAATCAACAATTGGCTCTTTCATTTAGAAGGCGGGACTATCCCGCCATTTTGCGCGTTGCACTTTTTCTCATTCATCAGTATAGGAGTGAACTGTCTTTGTATTTCTGTAGTCTTTGATATATATATATATATATATATATACATATATATACAGGGTACGATTTAACCCTAAGCCTAACCCTAACCTAACCCCCCCCCAAATAAATGTGAATAAATGTGTCCCAAAGCATAGTATGTTGAAAAGAGTATGCCAAAAGTACCCGGATGGTCTAATATTTCAGGTCGATTTTTGAAGTGTGGATCCGTGCACACTCTAATGGCTAATATTGTCCACAATCCATTGCGCTTTGGCAAAGGATTCGGTCCAGAACTACAAACACGAATAAAACGCATTAAAAAAACTACAAACATGGCGGATGTACGCGCCCGATGGTTAGCTAGAGAGGTTTAGAAAAAGGGGTTTGAGTTACTAATAATCAACATTTAACCTGGTAAAAAAAATATTTATTTATTGTTATCTGTGTTATATTTAATCTGCAACAGCAATGTGAACTTTTCTAAACATCCATTTGGTCGTTAACTTTTAAATGCATCATTATGCAGAAAATATGAGCAGAGTTCTCGGCATGAAAGACCCGTGACTGACAGATCAACACGCTACTTCTTTTCTCTCCAATACGGTAGGAAGTTAAATGAAATGAAATGTGGAGGATGTGAACAGTGACAAAATGGTTGACAGACCAGTTTACAGTGACAGGGTGCGTGTAACAGATGCGACAGAGCGGTCCGTTAAAGACGCACTTGTGTGAGGTGATAGTATGTCCCAAAGCTTGCCTACTCTTCTACTACACACTCAAAAGTGTGTACTTTTTCTTCACCAAAAAAGTACATACTTTAAGTGCATAGTATAAGTAGTTACATTGGGACGCAGCACGAGTTACGTCCGCCTTGCTCTGATGTCATGCTGACATGTGCCAAAAAACTCTTGCTACAGCGAGGCGGCTGTTTCGGATTAGATTTTTTTTATCTGATTTGATGTGATTATGTATTTAAATTCAGCATGAATATTTCCAAACACTATGACAGTGTGATCTCTGTGTGAGATATGTCCCAGCTAACACACGACGTAACAGTTACGTAATGTATTCATACTTTTTGGTAATTTCATGACTTACCAATAGGCAACTTAACCATGAAGTCGTATGCACATAATTTCATTACCATCTCTACCAACTCACAACGTTTTCAGTACGTCCTCCTAACATAACAAGATAACCAAGAACATCCCAGATAGGTACTCTAATTGTAATATATTGGTAACTTCATGACTTACTGGCAACATAACTGCAACGCCGTAAGCACGTAATTTCATTACCATAATTTGTGTACATTCTTTATATGCTCTCTGATTACCAGAATGCTATTTTAAAAAGTGTAATTAAACTTCAGACACAAGATTGAACGTTCCTTAAAGATAAAAAGTGTTCCCCTTCTAGGGAACGCCACGCTGCGCCCCCTAGGGGGCACTATGGGGAATGCAGTCTGCATGACCGGTGTCTGAAGCACGTGTGAAACAATGCCAATCTATTGGCCCACATGGCTCATGACATCGTAGGCGGGGTGCCCGGAAGTATTTTTGCTGTCTTCAGGAGCTGTCTGTTTGAAATGCGTGTGAGAGACCAAAGCAGGTGAACGGTGTGGAAAGTGTGTGCCTCCGTTCCAGAGGTTTCTGGCACTTGAGGACATGCACGATCTATCTGTCATGTGTCTTGGTCAGGAGCTTGCCTGTTCAGTGCTCAAGGGTGCTGAACGCACTCATTGTGAGTGTTGTCCAATGAGAATCTCTATTCGTGTTTGCCCCTCTTCTCGAGAGATGAGTGACAAGAATTACGTCTCGCGGTTCGGGTCCCGCTGTTGCCGAGGCACAGCGACGACTCGGATCGCGGGATTCGCAGGTTTTAGACGCTCTTTTTGGGTTATCGGATCCCACAGATAGCTCTCGAGTTGAGCAGTGCTTTAGGGGATGTGTGCCTCCGTGTTTGGATTCTAACACTCGAGGGTATGTTCTGCGTTCGCGTTTGTCTCAGCGAAGAGCACACGTGTTCAAAGTTACGTGCATCGTGACGAGTCACGGTGTCTAGGCTCCGCTCGCGTTCGTTCCTATTCCCGAGGGATGTGGAACAAAGTGTTTGTGTCTCGCGGCGCGGTTCCGCCATTGCCGCGGCACAGTTTCTCAGTCATGATCTGCGAGATCCACACACCCTCTCTAAACTGGTTGTTGGATATCACCGATACTACTGGGTTGTTATGACGATGAAGTGTGAGCACGGAGTCGTGTCAGCCCTGATACTGCGGGATCGTGGGCGGAGCTATATTCAGCTCGGCTGTGCCTCTCTAATATGCATGTTTTTGTGTGTGGAGAGCCTCGCTGGGCATGAATATATTTTTATGTTCTGTGGAGACAGACTTGAGAGTTTTCTCTCCCAGAATTTTCAGCACCTAGAGTGGTTCTGGGGAATGTCTCTTCCTGTGTTAAGCCAGAGTGTAGCTGTCTGCGGATGGTTATGCTCCAGCCCGGCTTACTTTGTTCTGGAATATGGCAGTCTGAGGGCAGCCATGTTCTAGCCTGGCTCCTTAACTAGGTTGGGTTCCCCTTGGCACAAGTTCTCCCGAATTAAGCGCTGAAGTCTTTGTCTAGGAATCTGCTATTCGAGGATAGCTGTGTTCCAGCTTGGAGACTGCTTAAAAAAAAAAAAGGTCTCCATGAGCCCCTTGCATGGACTGTGTTGTCTCTCCTTCAGGGTTTTACGTAGATGGTCCACTTCCATGGTCTGGGCTATTTTCAGCCTTATCTGAGTGAACTGCTATCTGAGGATAGTTGTGTCCAGCCCTCTAGTGTTATGCCCTCAGCTTACATCAGGCTTTGATCACTGACTATGATGTTTATGTGTTCACTCTTTAGTGAATCATTTACGGAGGGTCCGGATCTCCCTTTTGTGAGCTCCTGGTCAATAACACGGTGCTTAGCTAGCCTAATGTGGGACTGACATGGACTGGGGACCTCCTCCGTATGACCATCTGAGGGTGGTTATATTCCAGCCATTATGGCAGGTCAGGCTTACCTGAATACAGCTATCTGAGGCTAGCTGTCTTCTACTGCAGTTACGGTGAGTCTTCTTATGGAGTGGTCCCCTTTCCTAGAGCCTAGCTATCTGAGGATAGCTATGTGCTAGCTCAGTGATCGTTCCCCTGCTTAGGGTTTTAAGTAGCGGTCTCTTGAGCCCTTACCTACACAGTGCTGTCTCACCTCTTGGGTCGTATGTAGACAGCCCACTCTTTGTGGTCTGAGTAGTTTCAGGCAGTCCCCCTTCGGATAGCCCTTCCTAGGTACATAGCTATCTGAGGATATCTATGTGCTAGCTCAGTGACTGCTCCCCTTTTTAGGGTGCCTACACAATGCTATCTCCCCTGCTAGGGTTGTAAGTAGATAGTCCACTCTCTGTGGTCTGGACAGCTTTGCAGGAAGGCTATCTACGCTAGCTTTATATTGTTTATTTTGGGACCGACAAGGATTGGGGTTCTCCTTAGTATCGCCACCTGAAGGTGGTTATATTCCAGCCATGGTTATGGCAGGACGGGCTTACCTGAATACAGCTATCTGTGGCTAGCTGTCTTCTACTGCAGTTGCGGTGAGCCCGCTTATAGAGTGGTCCCCTTTCCTAGAGCCTAGCTATCTGAGGATAGCTATGTGCTAGCTCAGTAATCGTTCCCCTGCTTAGGATTTTAAGTAGCAGTCTCTTGAGCCTTTTCCTACACAATGCTGTCTCACCTCTTGAGTCATAAGTAGACAGCCCACTCTTTGTGGTCTGGGTAGTTTCAGTTGATCCCTCTTCCGGTAGCCCTTCCTAGGTACATAGCTATCTGAGGATATCTATGTGCTAGCTCAGTGACTGCTCCCCTTCTTAGGGTCTTTAAGTAGCAGTGTCCTTGAGGCCTTGCCTACACACTGCTATCTCCCCTGCTAGGGTTGTAAGTAGATAGCCCACTCTCTGTGGTCTGGGCAGCTTGCAGGAAGGCTGTCTACGCTAGGACTGACAAGGATTGGGGCCCTCCTTAGTATAGCCATCTGTAGGTGATTATATTCCAGCCATTGTTATGGCAGGACGGGCTTACCTGAATACAGCTATCTGTGGTTAGCTGTCTTCTACTGCATTTGCGGTGAGCCCTCTTATAGAGTGGTCCCCTTTCCTAGAGCCTAGCTATCTGAGGATAGCTATGTGCTAGCTCAGTGATTGTTCCCCTGTTTAGGGTTTTAAGTAGTGGTCTCTTGAGCCCTTACCGACACAATGCTGTCTCACCTCTTGGGTCGTAATTAGACAGCCCACTCTTTGTGGTCTGGGTAGTTTCAGTCAGTCCCCCTTCCGGTAGCCCTTCCTAGGAACATAGCTATCTGAGGATATCTATGTGCTAGCTCAGTGACTGCTCCCCTTCTACGGTCTTTAAGTAGCGGTCTCCTTGAGCCTTTGCCTATACAGTGCTATCTCCCCTGCTAGGGTTGTAAGTAGATGGCCCACTCTCTGTGGTTTAGGCAACTCTGTAGGAAGGCTATATCAGCTATATTATTCTGGTCCACAAGCCTTCATAAGACCTGATCTGATCTGATCTGAGGATAGCTGTGTTCTAGCTTAGTAGCTACTCTCTTTACCTGGGATTTAAGTAACGATCTCTTGAGCTCCTCTGAGGCTTTCTAGTTAGACTTTTCAGTGGTCTTGTGTATCCAGGCTAGTTCTGCTCACATAGCATAGCTATCTGAGGATAGCTGTGCTCTTAACTTGGGTGGGATGTTCCACTTGATCTATTCAGGTTCCCCTGTTTCTGTCAACTTGTGTGAGCGGCCTGTGGCGTCAGTGGCATGGCCCCTTTCTAAGGCTAGGCTTAGGTGTATGTATGTCGCTTCCTTGATGCTCTCCCATCAGAACAGGCATGCGCCTCGGGACGGCGTGGTTGGATTCCGTTCCCCATAGTGCCCCCTAGGGGGCGCAACGTTGAGTTCCCTAGAAGGGGAACGTCTCAGGTTACGCATGTAACCATGGTTCCCCGAGAGGGAACGAGACGCTGCGTCCCCTTGCCATGCCTTCGGCCTGCCTGTCTACATCTCCTTCAGACAGCTAAGTGGATGACGTATTCAGCAGGTGCCCTCTTATACTTCCAGGCACCCCGCCTACGATGTTATGGGCCATGTGGGCCAATAGATTGGCGTTGTTTCACACGTGCTTCAGACACTGGTCATGCAGACTGCTGGAGTCCCCATAGTGCCCCCTAGGGGGCGCAGAATCCCGTTCCCTCTCGGGGAACCATGGTTACATGCGTAACCTGAGACGTTTCTTTTCACCAAATCAGAATATGAACGATTTAAATGTATAGTGATGTGACGTACAGCGCGCGCCTCAACAACTGACACACTGCACACACAAGAAAGGAAATTTTTATTTATTTATTTATTTATTTTGAGTTGTGAAACTTTGTATTTCGTAATGAGTTATGAAAGTGAAATAATGACAGACTGGCTACACCATCTCATCTGCCGCAGGTAACGCACTGTATCAGGACAGCGCGTTTCTCACAGTTTTTACTTCAACTGTGTCTGACAGAAGAATTAGCTTTTCTGAGGTGAGTCTTACAATTTATAATAAATAAATGGGTTGATAAAATGTATAAAACAAAGTTCTTGAACTCTGGAAAGATGCTAAAACCTTTTTTTATAATATCATTGTTTTTATGTAGGCTATAACTTAGTAGCCTACTGATGTTACCATGGCAATCGGGAACACATAAGCTGCTGGAGAGGAGAGGACGCGTCTGACATTTCTCTGTTTCTCGTCAGTTATACCAAAAAAAAAAAAAAAAAATCATTTTTCTGAGTCGTGAAACTTTTTATTCTTTGTGTTTGTTTGTCCCGAAGCTCGATTGTGGCTGCGGTTAAATGCACTTGCATTTTCAAATACTTTTTTATGAAACTGATGTAGGCTACACACAGTCAGTTGTTTTCAGAGCAGGACAAAACATCTGATATATCGAAATAGATCTGTGCATTAGTGTGAATGCAGCCTGTTAAAGCTGCCACTGTCTATGATCTCATCAGTAATAATCAAACGGCAATAATGCTGAGGAAAAAAGAAAAATCCATAACTATTGTCTGTAAACTTTCGGATACTTAAAGAACACTTATTTTAAATAAGTTTTGTTTTTTGTTTTTTTAAAGTAGCCTGCTTGTATAATAAAAAATAAAAATAAAGTAAATTTTGCACAAAATAAATTTGATATAAAATTTATATGAAAATGTAGCTGTGTACAGTAATATTGAAAACTAAGAATGTGACGTATGGTGATATTGAGTTGATAATAATAATCGTAATTGAATTGAATCGTGAAACCAGTAAAGATTCACACCCATATTTTTAAGATGGCAGTACTGACATACAGAGATTCCAACTATAAACAAAAAGTATAGAAATGGCAATTTTGGTTAAAATGTAAAGTTGTAAAGATGTATTTGCACAGCAGAAGAATTAATTGGGGAAAAAATGTAGATCAAGAATTGTTTGGGAATCGGATTGTGACTCCCAGAATCGGAATCGGATCGGATCGTGAAGTGCCTGAAGATTCCCATCCCTAGTATACACCCTATTCAGACCATGCCATACCATCCTCAGACTGACGGAATGGTTGAAAGATTCAATCAGACATTAAAATCAATGCTGCGCAAGTTTGTGTCTGAAACAGGTACAGACTGGGACCATTGTCTGCCTTACCTAATGTTTGCCTACAGGGAGGTCCAAGTTTGCAAGCAGAGGAGCCCAGAATATGAAAGCAATGCGTAAAGATTCGTGTTAAGAATTTTCCTCCCATAGCCTAGAAAAGAGTTATAAAAAAAATAAAAACTTAACGTGGCCTGATGCATTAAGAAAGTAATATTGAAAGGCCAACTCAGTATACTGATGATGCAAACTATATGCAGGCAAGCAGCCCAGGATATGAGCGCAAAGTGCATGCATGTTAAGTGTTTTCCTCTGATAGAAAAGCTTTATAAAGAAAAAAAAAACAACGTGGCTTAATGGTTGAAGACAGTAATACTGTATAAAAAGGCCAAATTCGGTAAATTTAATGGGTCTGGCTTCCAGTCACATCCGCTTCCAGCAATTTTTAACTGTACAAAACAGCTCGTTTTGCTGCTTGCTTGGTATTGCAAACCGGTGTTTCTTACCATATTATTTTAATGTGTTGTCTTAATTATAAACACACACGGTGGATAGCAAAACAATTTTACAATTATTGCACTGTTATTTTTCCTCATGATTTCCTTACCGGGCCTAATGAAGTGGAAGTCTCGCACATTCAGTCTATGAAAAAAGCTTACTTCCACATTGAAAAAGCTGAATAACTTTGGTGCTGTTGCCACAGTAGCGAATTTCTACCGTTCCTCTCACTGTAGCCAATAATATCCGCTTGCGCTTGGAGCCGCTGAGTCACGTAATGGCATTAACAACAAAACACTAAAGCAGGGAGGAGCAGTAATGTTTGCATACGAGACGCGAAAAGAGCGGTATACAGGTGCATCTCAATAAATTAGAATGTCGTGGAAAAGTTCATTTATTTCAGTAATTCAACTCAAATTGTGAAACTCGTGTATTAAATAAATTCATTGCACACAGACTGGGGTGTATTCCAGAAAGCATGGTTAACTTATTGTCAGATAAACCCTGAACTTTCGGTTGATTAACCCCAAACCTTGCTTACTCGAGGTATGTGGTTCCAAAAACGCGTCCAGGAGTAAGTTCATTCAACACAGAGTATGTTCCTGGTTAAGACTCAAGACATTCTCAACAGAGCGACGAATCGACAAGTCACTATGGAAACGGACGCTAAGAATAAGTGCGCCATACTGCTTCTTTCTTCTTCTTCTGTTCAAAGGTCATATAGGCCTTATGCTCTTATACTCCGAAGCAGGTTATCTTCAGAGAGCAAGTTGCTATGGTTACTTACATACCCTGAAAGTAACCTCCGATTTTGGAACCGAAAGCCGAGGTTATCCGCTCACTTATCCTCAAACATACCCGGGTATTTCACATAATCTGCTTTTGGGAATAGACCCCTGAAGTAGTTTAAGTCTTTGGTTCTTTTAATTGTGATGATTTTGGCTCACATTTAACAAAAACCCACCAATTCACTATCTCAACAAATTAGAATATGGTGACATGCCAATCAGCTAATCAACTCAAAACACCTGCAAAGTTTTCCTGAGCCTTCAAAATGGTCTCTCAGTTTGGTTCACTAGGCTACAAAATCATGGGGAAGACAGCTGATCTGACAGTTGTCCAGAAGACAATCATTGACACCCTTCACAAGGAGGGTAAGCCACAAACATTCGTTGCCAAAGAAGCTGGCTGTTTACAGAGTGCTGTATCCAAGCATGTTAACAGAAAGTTGAGTGGAATGAAAAAGTGTGGAAGAAAAAGATGCACAACCAACCGAGAGAACCGCAGCCTTATGAGGATTGTCAAGCAAAATCGATTCAAGAATTTGGGTGAACTTCACAAGGAATGGACTGAGGCTGGGGTCAAGGCATCAAGAGCCACCACACACAGACGTGTCAAGGAATTTGGCTATAGTTGTCATATTGCTCTTGTTAAGCCACTCCGAACCACAGACAACGTCAGAGGCATCTTACCTGGGCTAAGGAGAAGAAGAACTGGGGTGTATTCCCAAAAGCAGGTTATGTGACATACCCGGGTATGTTTGAGGATAAGTGAGCGGATAACCTCAGCTTTCGGTTCCAAAATCGGAGGTTACTTTCAGGGCATGTAAGTAACCATAGCAACTTGCTCTCTGAAGATAACCTGCTCCGGAGCAGGTTATATTCCAGGGTTAGTTCACTTCAGAGCTATCAGGGCAAGCATAATCTACTGACGAGCCTTCAGTGGGATGACAGATAGCGCACAATATTATATATTATTACAATACAGTTATGTATATAGCCTACTACATATATATATATATATATATATATATATATATAGATATAGATATAGATATAGATATAGTTGTATGCTATTTTAATGATAAAGCGCTAATATAAGTAATAAATAAGGTTAGCCTATATATTACTCTAATATGGTTATTATATTTTATTGGCATATATAACAGTTATCTGTATAAATTATAAAACGCTATTATGACAAGGTAATGTTTAATTTATTATATTAGCCTATATATATATATATATTTATTACATTTTATATTATCATCTCACACATGGATCGGCATTTTCTATAATGTATTTCTATAATAAAAATACATATCTGATATGACTTAATATATAATTAGCATCAAACAAACAATATGATTCTTATTCTCAAGGATTAAAGATTAAATGGAAAAACAATAAAAATGATTTCAAAACCATCAATTAGGTGGCGATATGCACTAAGCATAAGGCTTACATGACCTTTGAACAGAAGAAGAAGAAAGAAGCAGTATGGCGCGCTTATTCTTAGCGTCCGTTTCCATAATGACTCGTCGATTCGTCGCTCTGTTGAGAATGTCTTGAGTCTTAACCAGGACCATACTCTGTGTTGAATGAACTTACTCTCGGACGCGTTTTTGGAACCACATACCTCGAGTAAGCAAGGTTTGGGGTTAATCAACCGAAAGTTCAGGGTTTATCTGACGGTAAGTTAACCAAGCTTTCTGGAATACACCTCTGGACTGTTGCCCATTGGTCCAAAGTCCTCTTTTCAGATGAGAGCAAGTTTTGTATTTCATTTGGAAACCGAGGTCCTAGAGTCTGAAGGAAGGGTGGAGAAGCTCATAGCCCAAGTTGCTTGAAGTCCAGTGTTAAGTTTCCACAGTCTGTGATGATTTGGGGTGCAATGTCATCTGCTGGTGTTGGTCCATTGTGTTTTTTGAAAACCAAAGTCACTGCATCCGTTTACCAAGAAATTTTGGAGCACTTCATGCTTCCTTCTGCTGACCAGCTTTTTAAAGATGCTGATTTCATTTTCCAGCAGGATTTGGCACCTGCCCACACTGCCAAAAGCACCAAAAGTTGGTTAAATGACCATGGTGTTGGTAAGCTTGACTGGCCAGCAAACTCACCAGACCTGAACCAAGTCAAGATATTGTCAAGAAGAGAATGAGAAACAAGAGACCAAAAAATGCAGATGAGTTGAAGGCCACTGTCAAAGAAACCTGGACTTCCATACCACCTCAGCAGTGCCACAAACTGATCATCTCCATGCCACGCCAAACTGAGGCAGTAATTAAAGCAAAAGGAGCCCCTACCAAGTATTGAGTACATATACAGTAAATGAACATACTTTCCAGAAGGCCAACAATTCACTAAAAATGTTTTTTTTTTTTTTTTTTATTGGTCTTATGAAGTATTCTAATTTGTTGAGATAGTGAATTGGTGGGTTTTTGTTAAATGTGAGCCAAAATCATCACAATTAAAAGAACCAAAGACTTAAACTACTTCAGTCTGTGTGCACTGAATGTATTTAATACACGAGTTTCACAATTTGAGTTGAATTACTGAAATAAATGAACTTTTCCACGACATTCTAATTGATTGAGATGCACCTGTATAAACACAGACATGTCTATTCTTTGCTGAATGTATTAAACAATATATTAAGTGTGGAGGAGAGAAAATTAACCTAAAGTATCAATCTAATCAGGCTAGTGTCAATCCGATACCGATACCAACGTTGGTATCGATACTATCGATATTAGGATCAATCCGCCCACCCCTAGTGAGTACGTCCTAATGACCAAACTGGCACGTTGTGAGGCCAGTGTTGCCAACTTAGCAATTTTGTTGCTAAATTTAGCAACTTTTCAGACTACCCTAGCAACTTTTTCTTCCAAAAGCACCATGCAACAAATTTCGCTATTTTTAAAATTTATTTGGCAACTTTTAGCAACTTTTGTTAAGTGACTCAAACATTAAAAAGGCACACATTTTCCATCTAAATTACACAAAAAGAGGAAAACAAAGATGTCTAGAAGTAAACACATCACATGAATTAAGTTGGCTGCTATTTGCAATTGTTTAATTTAATAATAATAATAATAATAATAATAATTGTTGTTGTTCATTTATGATACACCTTTTTAGCTTGTACTTGCGATTGTTGATCATTGTTGATGAAGAAAATTATCTTGAAAAATAGAGAAAAATGGAAAAGGTATTAGTAATTTTCCAGGACATATCCGGTATCCATTATCCATTGCAACTCTGTAACCTGAATACATAAAATACAATGCATAATTAAATATGCGGGTAAAAAAAAAAACTACAATAAGGAAAATTACTTCATATTAATATAGTAATATTGTGCCCTATTTTTACAGACTCTTATTAGAGTGTAGCAAAACTAACTATTAATACAATGCTTAAAACTATAATTGTTCATAATGTATAGTTTTACTAGATTACTAGCCAATAAAAAAGCTTAAATTGTTAAAAAATGTGTAAGTATTCAATAATTCAATGTTGTATTAAAAAAATAGTGATTTATATTTTAATATTGTATTATGCATTTATATAATTTTACAAACAAATCTAAATTAACATATATACAACATATTTTTGCTGAGATTTGATGCAGTGACAATTTTGTGTCGTGCACATAATGACGTCAGCGTGCAATGACATCACAATGTCATTTAGCAACTTTTAGCAACAAATTGACCTTCCTTTAGCAACTTCCCCTGAAAATTAGTTGGCAACACTGGACGTGACAGTACCAGATCATATTGGTCCCAGCAACGTACCAAGTATGTACTAACAACCAAAATACCACGTCCACCTTTATTTGTAATATTTACACCTCACCTTTAGTCCAGGTCCTGAGGATGTGCTCAGACCATTACCTTGAAATACATATAGAACTAATAAACTCATCTTTGGTGCAAAAAAAAAGAAACCTTATAAAATCTAATAGTAATCTAATTATAGGGGATTTATAGTAAATACATTCATTACATACATGCAGTGCAAACCAATTCAAAAACATTAAATTCTAATATAAAATAGACAAAAACACAATGCATTCATTCATGAATCAACATTTATTCAGTGCTACTTTCTACAAATACTAAACCAAAACATTTTGAACATTACACCCGTTCTTTAACCATGCAAAGTGTTACCAAGTCAAGAGCACAGAAAACTGACCACATCAATTCATAGATTACGCAGTATAATCAACTGAAAAAGTTTGTGTCTCATTAAGGGTGGGCATAGTTAAATAATGATGTTATCAGTGAAAACTATCAATAATTATCAGTACTCTTATTGATACAACTCCCTACAATTTGGTGCAAAAAATAAAGACATGATAAAAAGATATGAAACAATTCAATAGATACTTTATTACTTTTTTGCAGAAATAAGTTAAATTGTTTCCCGAGTGTCCTATATGAGGCACCTGCTACAAATGTGCACCTGCTACAAATGCCTGGTGGTGATGTGCTTTAATACTGTTTCACTATCAGAAGATAAACCTAAACAATATTACAGTTACCAAAGAACCATAGTTCTTGAGCTTCTCAGAAGATAAAAGAAATAAAGAAAATATCAACATTCATGAAGAGTAAAGATATGTAAAATGAACAATATAGAGATTTCTAGTATCACTCCTTTATAATTTGGCCCACCCCAAAAAACATAAACAGTTTTTGTTTAGGAAAATGAGCGTGTTGACTTTCTCAGGAGAATCTGTGATCTCTGATTACTGACTGTGGAGAAGGCTCTTTCAGACAGTGCTGAGGAAGCAGAGTTAGGTGCTGGACGGCTGTGAGAGAAGAGGAAGAGTGTAGTTCTTACCCCAACAGCAGAAGGAAGGCTCTTCTGAGGGAAGGACAGGAAGGTGACACTTCATTCTTCATCTTTTCATGGAGGGTTGATGCAGTGTTTTGCTGTAGAACAAGGCTTCTCCTCAGCACTTCTTCAGAAAAGAGTTCCTCTAGTGCAGAGTCAGAGATTCCTTGCAAACTGGAATCTTTTAATAAAATTTACCATATTACTGTAGTCAGGTTTATTGTTTTTATTAATGGCAAAGGTATGAGAAAATTATGTTAAACGTGTTCTTCCTCCTCTTCGCCATCCTGAGTCTGCACTGTAAATATCCTTCTCTTGCAGCTGAAAGGGAGGATATCATCTTGTTAATGTTGCTAATGTATGTACACAACCATTCAAAAATCTGGAATATTTATGGGTTTTTTTTTTTTTTAAATGTTTTTCAAAAGAAAACTCTTCTGCTCACCAAGGCTATATTTATTTGATCAAAATTACAGTACAAAACAGTAATATTGTAAAATATTTTTTTTTTAATTTAAAATAACAGTTTTCATACCCTTTTTCTAATACACTTTAAAATGTATTTCATTCCTGTGAGGCAAAGCTGAATTTTTCAATAGCCTTTACACAAGTCTTCAGTGTCACATAATAAATCTCATATACTGATTTGCTGCTTAAGAAACATTTCTGATTATTATCAGTCAGTGCATTTACATGCACCTAATCGCATTATTGCCTCTCTGACCAAAGTGTGCATGTGCTCGTGACGTACATGAATGACGTGACACTCAGCTGCAGGGGTGCGTTTCCCAAAAGCATCGTTAGCTAACTATGGTTGCTAGTTCCATTGAACTCTATTGGTAACTATGGAACTTGTGACCATAGTTGCTTTTGGGAAACGCACCCCAGATTAGAAACGATGGGGAAGAAAGCTTTGCATTTCTGGAGAGCCGAATCACTAAACTCTGTTAGCACAACTTGCTGCCACCAGTCTCTGCTCCTTACCCTCATCCAGCGTAGGCAAACCCAGCTGAAGTGGCACTGCCATCACATTGCTATGGTGGTGAAAAAGCATGGAATACAACCACACAAACGTGTTTTGCATTAGACATAAATTAAAACAGCGGCCAGTAACACACCTACTCTTTCTGAGTCCATCATTTGTGCTGTGCAGTGGGGTTATGTTATGTGAATAATGGCGGTAAAAAAAATAACCACAATTCAAATATTACGAATAATGGAAATTGCATATAAACGGGAGTGAAGAGCTTTGCTCTTGACATGTAAACATCATAATGTGATTAAGACCTTACTCTGATTACTGGAAATAATCACATTATTTGTGCACATGTAAATGTAGTCAGTGTTGGAAACAGTTGTACTACTTGATATTTCTGTGTAAATAGTGATATTTTTCTTCATGATTATTTTATGAATACAAGTTCAAAACATAAAAAAAAAGGTTTTAAAAAATCTAAAATCTTTTGTAACATAATAAAAGCCTTTTCTATCACTTTAATTCAATTTTATGCATCCTTGCTATTAATGTCTTCTCAAAGAAAAAAAAAAGTTATTCACTCCAACCTTTTGAAACGTAGTGTAGACCAATGTTTCCCAAGCAGTGTGCCGTGATAGGTTGTCGGGTGTGCCATGGAAGATTATCAAAAACTTCCTTCTCCATTAAATTTCGTTATTATTATTTTAAATCAGTGCAATTGGTCATCGTCATCATTAACAACAAGAGAAACTGAGTGCCCATCTAGCTACAATAAACTTTATAACATGCAAACTGATGAAAACATGATGCTCTTAAAGGGGTCATATGATGTTGCTAAAAAGAACATTATTTTGTGTATTTGGTGTAACGCAATGTGTTTATGCGGTTTAAGATAAAAAAAAAAACACATTATTTTCCACATACTGTACATTATTGTTGCTCCTCTATGCTCCGCCTTTCTGAAACGCGTCGATTTTTACAAAACTCATCATTCTGAGAAGCCAGGTGTGCTCTGATTGGCCTGCTATCCAGTGCGTTGTGATTGGCCGAATACCTCAAGCGTGTGATGGAAATGTTACGCTCCTTGCCATGTTGTGATGCCGTGTCCCAGTGCGACGAGACTAAAACAATAAAACCCATTATAAACGAGTCATTTGTTGCATTCAGTGAGGACATAATTACTGTTTATAATGACTCATATGCTCTTTTTATGCATTGTGTTGCGCCGTGTAAACATAACACCATGTCTGCATTTGTGATCGTAGAAACGTCAAACAAGCACTACTCTACACTGCTCAAAACTCACATTTGAATAGTCAGTAGCAAATTCTTTAAATATCGAAATGTACTTACAGGCTGTGAGTCAGAATCGCCAGACTGTCCTTGCTACGTTGGAATTGCCCCACTTTATAGTGTTCACAGCAATTCATAGTGTTCACATTGTAGGCTACTCTCTCCCAGGATCAGGAAATAGTCCTCCGTAAAATGCGCTGTACACACTTGAATATTTGCGTTGTACTGTTCTGGAACAGTGTTGTAAATATAACTTAACCACTGATTTCTAGTTGTGTACTTCATTTAGAAGGCCAAACAAAATAATTTCACTTTCACAATAAAACACACTGCGTCTCCACGACATGGCGTCGGCAACAATACCACAGCGAGAATAAAAGTTACACCTTCTTTCATTGCGTATACGTTTGGACGGTGTTTTGCAAATCTCCCCACACCGTGACGTAGAGATGTGGGGGTGTGTTTAAATAAGCCATTTTAGGAAGGCATGGCAGAGTTTTAACTTTTATAAAGAATATCTCTTTGGGTTTGAGACTTTAATCTTTGCAACTTTACAGATCTTATATATGCATGAACAGCTTGTAACACTTCAAAGACAAAGGAAAACATGAAATCGCATCATATGACCCCTTTAATTTACTGCCTCAGATGTGGCCATTCTAATGATGGAGAAAACACAGATCTCTGTCAATCGCTCATCAAAAACCTTGTTAACTCCACTTGAGTATGATTTTCAGAAATTAAGTGCAAGTGTTTGATCATATATAAAGCCAAAACACCAACTCTGATGACGCAATGTTTAATTATTGGAAAAAAAATATATATATATGTTATATCATCATGTTATATCATGTTATATTGCTGCTCGATATAACATGGGCACACACAATTTGAAACATAAATAAATTATATTTTAAAATGAAGAGTTTGGTTCCAAAACGTGATAAACACCATTTTTTGTTTTGTTTTGTTTTTTTTTAATTGAGTTTCCACCAAAATCAATATTGTATCTGGTCAGTATTGAAAAGTCCATTTTTAATTTTACGCAAAATGCGATATCCGCTGAGTTATTAGGACATGTTTTCTCCCTTTTTTTCCAAACCGCGACAAACGCCAGTCTCCTTTCTCTACAGAACGCGATATATCCGCTCAACCAAATCACAGTGCACCATTCCACGCACTCTAGACAGTAGTGGTGGGCAGAGAGAGGCTTCGTGAAACACTGAAGCAGTCAAAGCAAATGTGTCGAGGCTTCGAAACATTTCGACACCCGTCTCTACGTCTTTTTCAAGTACTGCTCTGAAACAGCGTCGACAAAGAAACGGTTACGCGAATTGACGAATTATAATGTATGTTGTGTTAGTTGCTCCACCAAGTGATTTGGGGGAGTGGTTAGTGTGGGCATGGAATGGAATCCTCGACTGGAATGCTGTCTCCTTGGGTTCGAATCCTGGGTGACGCAGTCATCTTCACAAAATTATAATAAACAATTAAAATGTGTGTTTTTATTGTTCTGTTCTTGTAATGTCTTGAAACATCGGTCTGACATCTGAATGAACTCTTTGTGAATAAATAAGTGTTATTTTGGTTATGAAAAATAGACAATAAAGTACATCAAGCCACTTTTTTTTTTTACATATAAAGATTTTTATTTAAAAATTATTATGTAATCTATCAATATGAAATAATCTATGTATCAACTTGCCTATGATTTCCTGTCTCTAACTTGCTGTGCTTGTCACTATCTAACTTATATGAATGTATATGTGTGCCTATATGAATGTATCAGTATATCTATCCTAATTATCTGTCAATGTCTATAGCCTATCTATTAATATCTTAATAATAACTTTTAATGTAGCCTAAATATAAATAACCAAATTACACTATATCGCAAAATCTCTCTCCTCTCACAAAAACCCACGAAGTGAAGATGTGTTAACTCCACTTTTATACTTTGTGGGAGTTAGGTTGACACAGATGCGCGATTGTGTGATTTGTTACCGACCCTGTCAATCAAACGCAGATTCAGCAGGTATACCACGTCTCGAAACACTTGTGACATGCCCCGATGCTTCGAATCGCCTTAGTCACGTGACATGGGTGTTTCGAATCGTCTTAGTCACTTGACATGGGTGTTTCGAATCGTCTTAGTCACTTGACATGGGTGTTTCGAATCACGCTTCGGAGCAGTTTCGAAACATCTGCGCTTCGGGATCTCGACACCGTGTCGAAACGTCAGTTTCGCGTCAGTAATTCACGTCAGTAATGGCGGCGCTTTGAATACACCCGGCATCCTAGTTTTCCTCATCTACTTTGTGATCAACAAACAAGGGCTGCACAATAAATTGCATGTGCTTGTCATGCGCATCTCGTCAGTAAAGCTGATTCTGTGATTAATAGTAACGGTAAATCTCCATCACGTGTTTTCAGATGGAGCGGCATTTCCCAGCAAACAGGGGACGTCCCCCGGACGTTCCGAACGTCCGTTTAGGTCTGCAGCGCGTCCGCCTTGTAACGTTCGCGGGCGGACGTTCTGAGGACGTCCACTTACGTCCGCATTTGGTCCTCTTTTTGACGTTCGCTGGCGGACGTTTTGAGGCAATCCAATCTCACTCCCAGTCAAGTCAAGTCAAGTCACCTTTATTTATATAGCGCTTTTAACAATACAGATTGTGTCAAAGCACTTAACAGTATCAAATTGGAGGATAGAGTGTCAGTAATGTATAATAATAAGATTAAACACTCAATTTTCAGTTAAAGGCATTTCATTATTGAATTCAGAGATGTCATTGTCTAGCTCAGTTTAGTTTAAATAGTATATATGAAATCAAATTGACGATAATCGTTAGAAATTAAGTGTCCCCAACTGAGCAAGCCAGAGGCGACAGCGGCAAGGAACCAAAACTCCCTCTGTGACAGAATGGAGAAAAAAACCTTGGGAGAAACCAGGCTCAGTCGGGGGGCCAGTTCTCCTCTGGCCAGGATATTATTATTTATTTTTTTTACTTATTGTATTAATTAAATTTTAAATGTATAAATGTATTATATTTCTATTTTTATATTGTTGCAATTTCTAACAATAATAGTATTATGTATTTAGGTATTTTATTATATTATAGTTATTTTGTTTAATTTTAAGTTTTATTGTATTTAAGTCGAGGTCTTCACTGGGGATATGTCCCCGGGGCTCATCCAGGTGTCCGGCCTCCGCCGACGGTCAGGGTCGCAGACATTATCTCCCGGCGCCATCTGATCCGGACACGGACTGAGAAACAGAATAATAAAGAAACAGACAAATATTAGCGTAGATGCCATTCTTCTTACGATGTAACGAGTACATCGTGTGTTATGAGGAGTGTTCCCGGTTCCGGTTGATCTAATTAATGCAGCCTAACAATCCTTTAACGGATTTGAATAATAGAAGTGTATTAGTGTGTTATGTGTAAGCCAGGTTAAAGAAATGTGTCTTTAATCTAGATTTAAACTGACACAGTGTGTCTGCCTCCCGAACAGTGTTAGGTAGATTGTTCCAGAGTTTGGGCGCTAAATAGGAAAAGGATCTGCCGCCCGCAGTCGATTTTGATATTCTAGGTATTATCAAATGGCCAAAGTTTTGAGAACGCAGCAGACGTGGAGGACTATAATGTGATAAGAGCTCGCTCAAGTACTGAGGAGCTAAGCCATTCAGGGCTTTATAAGTAATTAACAAGATTTTAAAATCTATCCGATGTTTGATAGGGAGCCAGTGCAGTGTTGACAGAACCGGGCTAATATGGTCATACTTCCTGGTTCTAGTAAGGACTCTAGCTGCTGCATTTTGGACCAACTGTAGTTTATTGATCAAGCGTGCAGAACAACCACCCAGTAAAG
Organism: Spinibarbus caldwelli; assembly: GCA_039654775.1. NCBI lineage: Eukaryota > Metazoa > Chordata > Actinopteri > Cypriniformes > Cyprinidae > Spinibarbus > Spinibarbus caldwelli. The sequence goes on from CM077221.1 coordinate 34,964,262, forward strand.
CATTACAATAGTCTAACCTTGAGGTCATAAACGCATGAATTAGCATTTCTGCATTTGACGTTGAGAGCATAGGTCGCAATTTAGATATGTTTTTGAGATGGAAAAACGCAGTTTTACAGATACTAGAAACATGGCTTTCAAATGAAAGATTGCTATCAAACAGCACACCTAGGTTCCTAACTGATGAAGAAGAATTGACAGAGCAGCCGTCACGTGTTAGATAGTGTTCTAGGTTATTACATGTGGGGTTTTTAGGTCCGATAATTAACACCTCTGTTTTTTCAGAATTTAGCAGTAAGAAGTTACTCGTCATCCAGTTTTTTATATCGACTATACATTCCGTTAGTTTCTCAATTTGGTGTGTTTCACCGGGCCGTGAAGAAATATAGAGCTGAGTATCATCAGCATAACAGTGAAAGCTAACACCATGTCTCCTGATAATATCTCCCAAGGGTAACATGTAAAGCGTGAAAAGTAACGGCCCTAGTACTGAGCCTTGAGGTACTCCATACTGCACTTGTGATCGATATGATACCTCTTCATTTACTGCTACGAACTGATGGCGGTCAGATAAGTACGATTTGAACCATGCTAAGGCACTTCCACTAATGCCAACTAAGTTTTCTAGTCTATTCAAAAGAATGTTGTGGTCGATAGTGTCGAACGCAGCGCTAAGATCCAGTAGAACTAATAAAGAGATACAACCATGATCAGATGATAGAAGCAGGTCATTTGTAACTCTAATGAGAGCAGTCTCAGTACTATGATACGGGTATAAGGGCGTCAAAAACTGAAGCATGGTCAAGCGCCTTTAGCGTCACTGTGAAGATGCCAAAGGTGCCCCTTGGCGTCGCTATGTCGATGAGCTCGGACCTACATTGATTTCAACGGGAAACTTTTGGCGTCAAACACAGACGCGAAGGGCATGAGATGTTTATCGCTATGAAATCACGTTCAAGAAGTCTCATTCAGCACACATCGCGATATTTGCCATCAGTTTACATGTGCCACAGGTTGGGTGAGTAGTCGTAAATGCACCGTCTTAATGTCTGTTATAAAATGTATTCAGTCTTCTTCATTTATTAGATTAGCGCCATATGTTTATTCGCTGTATTATATCGGTCATCCGAGGCTGTCTTTGAGTTTCATTGCGTTTAACTAAATGAACACACCTGCTAACTAGGGTGATTAAATGCTATCTGTCACGTGACGTGCTATAGACCTTGGATCAGTTTTATATTCATATCAGGTTCAAAGATGTACAGGTGCATCTCAATGAATTAGAATGTCGTGGAAAAGTTAATTTATTTCACTAACAACTCAAATTGTGAAACTTGTGTATTAAATAAATTCAATGCACACAGACTGAAGTAGTTTAAGTCTTTGGTTCTTTTAATTGTGATGATTTTGGCTCACATTTAACAAAACCCACCAATTCACTATCTCAACAAATTAGAATATGGTGACATGCCAATCAGCTAATCAACTCAAAACACCTGCAAAGGTTTCCTGAACCTTCAAAATGGTTACACAATAGCCTATACAATCATGGGGAAGACTGCTGATCTGACAGTTGTCCAGAAGACAATCATTGACACCCTCCACAAAGAGGGTAAGTCACAGAAGATCATTACTGAATGGTTGGCTGTTCACAGAGTGCTGTATCAAAGCATATTAAGTGAAAAGTTGACTGGAAGGAAGAAATGGGGTAGGAAAAGGTGCACGAGCAACAGGGATGACCACAAGCTTGAGAATACTGTCAAACAAAGCTGATTCAAACACTTGGGAGAGATTCACAAGGAGTGGACTGAAGCTGGAGTCAGTGATCAAGAGTCACCACGCTCAGACGTCTTCAGGAAAAGGGCTACCAAGCCACTTCTGAAACAGAAACAATGTCAGAAGCATCTTACCTGGGCTAAGAAGAAAAAAACTGGACTGTTGCTCAGTGGTCCAAAGTCCTCTTTTCAGATAAAAGTAAATTTTGCATTTCATTTGGAAATCAAGGTCCCAGAGTCTGGAGGAAGACTGGAGAGGCACAGAATCCAAGCTGCTTGAAGCCCAGTGTGAAGTTTCCACAGTCAGTGATGAATTGGGCTGCCATTTCATCTGCTGGTGTTGGTCCATTGTGTTTTCAGAAGTCCACAGTCAACGCAGCCATCTACCAGGACATTTTAGAGCACTTCATGCTTCCTTTTGCTGACAAGCTTTATGGAGATGCTGATTTCATTTTCCAGCAGGACTTGGCACATGCCCACACTGCCAAAAACACCAAAAGTTGGTTAAATGACCATGGTGTTGGTGTGCTTGACTGACCAGCAAACTCACCAGACCTGAACCTCATAGAGAATCTATGGGGTATTGTCAAGAGGAAGATGAGAGACGCCAGACCCAACAATGCAGATGAGCTGAAGGCCACTGTCAAAGAAACCTGGGCTTCCATACCACCTCAGCAGTGCCACAGACTGATCACCTCCATGCCACGCCGAATTGAGGCAGTAATTAAAGCAAAAGGAGCCCCTATCAAGTATTGAGTACATACACAGTAAATGAACATACTTTCCAGAAGGCCAACAGTTCACTAAAAATGTTTTTTTTTTTTTTTTTTATTGGTCTTATGAAGTATTCTAATTTGTTGAGATAGTGAATTGGTGGGTTTTTGTTAAATGTCATCCAAAATCATCACAATTAAAAGAACCAAAGACTTAAACTACTTCAGTCTGTGTGCATTGAATTTAATACACGAGTTTCACAATTTGAGTTGAATTACTGAAATAAATGAACTTTTCCACGACATTCTAATTCATTGAGATCCCCCTCTAAGTTGTATTTGTAGTAAAATCATGGTAACCATGTAGTTTTACTGTGAAATTTGAAGTTAAAACACAGTAAACAGGACATTTACCATGTTTTACCACAGTATCTGTAGTTTTACTGTGAAATTTGAAGTTAAAACAAGTAAACATGACACTTACCATGATTTTACCACAGTAACTGTAGTGATATGTATAGTAATACCACAGTATCACCAAACTTACTATGGTTTTACCACTGTAATGGTAGTTTTGATGTGCTTTTATGACAGATATCACAGTAATCACAACATTTACTTTACCATGCTTGTAATGCCTTTTAATGTAAAATCCAAAAAAAAAAAAAAAATTCTGTATTTGTTATACATCTTGCAGTTCATTCATATCAGTTTATATCTTAAATATTTTACTCACACATCATTATTAACATTCTCTATATAATTCTATTTTATTTTCTCTCCCTTTTTTTAATTATTATTATTATTATTATTATTTTTAGCTGAAAAGACGTAAAGGAAGCAGTCAGCCCAGTCGTGTTTGTGGAGAGGTATTAATTCAGAAACGGAGAAGACCGAAAGCTGCGGAGACAGATATTTGCAGTGGTAGGTCTGTGTTAGTTTTACCCTTTTATCAAAAATTCCTGCTGTTATAATTTGCACAGCATTTGCAGTTTCTTAAACTTTTGCCCTGTCCAAATACCCACACTTGCGGTCTTTGCACTTGACCACTTGACTACTTATTTGACGTATTTCCTGTATTTGGCCCAAGTGTTCAAGTGTGTGTAGAACTTTTCATTACCTTACGGGACACACTTATAGTGTTGTAAAAATGCAAGTGTTTACAGAGATTTATTTTTAGTCAACTTTGCATTTTAAAATAAACTTCTAAATGTCTGTTCAGTAGTCCCTATAGCAGATGGCAATTTAATTTGTGGTGCTTCTAATTAAGTGATAAAAAGCAGTTGGAAATGATGTACAAAATAAACACTTATCTTTGCACCAATAAAACGTGCAACACTTTGTTTTACTACCAAATTATTCCTAATATATAATTATTATTATTATTAATATTTAACTTACATTGGAAAGGTTTCCGTGACCTCGCGTGAGATCTCAGCAAAAAGTCTCACGATTTATTTCAAAACATGATGCATGATGGGATACTCCAAACCTCGAATAGCGCTCCGGTGTGGTATTCACGATAGTGTGGGTTTAGTGTGTGTTAAGGGCACTGCGTTTTGGCATTATTAAGACCTGGGACAGTCCTGCGCACACACTGTCACGTACACGCGCTCTCAAGTGGCCAAGACCGCAAGTGTGGGTATTTGGACAGGGCAAAAGTCTTTAAAATGCCCCATTAGTAAGAACCCTAAACACACTCACATCAAAGTCTTAATAATTCAGTAATTCAATTTAACACTTGTATGATATTGTACTTGTAGACTGGTAGTGTATTTGTAGACAATCCTGCAATGTTTACTCTATTGCTGTCGTTAGTCATTGCCTCAGCCCCTGTACACTATCACAATATTGGTAAATCAGTTGTGCTCTTCTTGTAAAGCAGTCAGATGCCCCACACAGTCAGAAAGTTTATATTGTCCATTGGGTTCTTAATAAATTACTTCAAATGGGCCTTATGTGTTCATGTTCCAACTATACATGATGTCTCTCTGCACCTCGTAATTTATCTGTTGCCATGAGTGGAAATGCTAGTTTGATGTGTCTGTATGTAGCAGGTGTTTGTTTTCCTGAACACTTTCTCTGTCTTCCATTGTTCAGACAATTAGTGTTTATTTGGTGCTGTGCTGATAGAGTGTTATAGATGATATTGCACACTTGACATGCATGACTTTGTGGTGTTATTTTGTGAGTTTGAAACAATTACCTTGTGTGTTGTATCACTTTTTGGTCAATTTAATTTTTAAGAAAATTAATCAGTTTCCAGTGTTCTCTGAAAGACATATACTGTTTTTACCGTGTTTTTTTTTTTTTTTTTTTTTTTATTTAATTTTTTTTAATAAAAGCATTTTCATACTGAAAATAGGTAACGTTTACAATTATAATTATACTAACAATTTTAATTTGCTTTGCATTTAGTCACAATAAAAAGTATATATTTACAATATTTACAAAGTATTAAAGTACAATGTTTTTAATAATTGTTTTCCTTTTTAGTTTTTTTTTTTTTTTTTTAAAGGAAGAACAGAAAATATTTTGTGAAGATAACTTTGCATGTGGTTTGCAAAAATATTGTTTGGCGTGTGTGTGTGTGTGTATATATATACGTATTTATACACATATATATATATATATATATATATATATATATATATATATATATATATATATACATATATATATATATATACACATATATACTAGTGCTGTCAATCGATTAAAAAATTTAATCGCGTTAATCACAGTCATGGACTGTGATTAATCATGATTAATCGCACATTTAAAATACTAGGATTTACCTGTAAATGTGTTGAAATGAAATGCATGACAAACTAGTTTAAGGAAACAGAACCTTTCACACCTCCACCAGGTATGAGACATAATCCTTATTATTCTTTTATCATTATTCATTTGTTTTTATTCAGCCATTATCAGTCTTTATACTGGCAATAAAACGTTTACCAAGCCACATCGCTTCAATCCCAGTTTACATTTACCCAACTATTATCAAAAGTATTTCTAAATAAATACAACAAAACATTTTCTTGAGACCTTACGTGAAGTATTATGACAAAATGCATTAAGAATAAGAATTGGACCTGTTCTGCAGGTGCATTAGCGCTAACATTAGCATCATGCTTCATAATACGATTTATGAGATTAATAGTACACTTTTACTCAGAACTCACTTTAAACCACCATCGAGTGTTTGTAATAACTTCCTTTTCCGATCACATGTGGAATTTGGTTGTTTACTGTTGTTAAAATATGCACTTTATAGCCTTTTATATCGCTGCACAAATTAGCATAGATGTACACATTCATCTCAAGAAAATTACATACAAACCATATCCTATCGTAATCGTGTGTTTATTATCTTATATAATCTATAGTGGCTGTTGTCATGTTTATTTCTGCTGTGTAAAAGCCTTAACATGTATGCTCTGGCTGAAACTCACATTGTTTGTGATGTTTACAGCCGCCTCTCTGTTCTTAAGTTGCCAGGGATACATTCCAACTATAATACACATTAGTAAAAGGATCTGTTTTAATTTCATTTGTCTATATACACTTTGGGCGGCCGCGGTACATTATAAAAATAGCCCACTTGTGCCTTGACCCTGGCAACACTGGCTCGCTGTGCCCTCATCACACAATGATAGATAACCTTATGCGCTGCGATGACGGGAAGAAGATGGGGCCAAGCATTATCACATGATTAATTTGCGTTAAAAAAATATAAAAATATTAACGCGTTAAAGATTTTAGATTAATCGCATGCGTTAACGCGCTAACGTTGACACCCCTAATATATATATATATATATATATAATTTTTAAACGACTTTTTTTTTTTTTTTTTTTTTTTTACATATTTCTGAATTACATAATTGTTCCCATTTGTTTCAATTTATTATTATTTTTTTTCTAAGTCCTCCCTGAATACATTTTTGTAATCACTGCTTTTTTTTTCTTCATAGTGGCAAAAAAGAGCTTGGTGACAGAGGATGCAGTGCAGTGGTTTGGGCACTTTGTTTGTCTTTAAATGAGTTTGACATATCAATAAATACTGGGAAATGCTTACAAAACTATATCTGTTCATTATGCTTTCTCTATGCTTTTTTTTTTCAGTTTTTATTCCTAGAGTTCAAATGGTAGAGAATGGCAAATCACAGAAACACAAAAGTGAATAATTTTATAAGTTTAAAACACAATGTAATTTACAATGTAAATGTTAGAGGCACATCATTTGATTAGTAAATGCACTTTTCTTTGGTCAAAAAATAAAATCTATCTTTTATATTTAATGAGATGGGAGACAGCTGCGATTGCTGGGCATGCGCACATCAATATTGCCCAATTTTTGTCACGCTGAACAACAATAATTACTGTATTTGCATTATTACTATTGTAAGGGGTAGGTGTACACGTTAATAAAACACAATCTAATAGGTAGCAAATTTAATTGATTGTTAACCGAATCTATCCCTTCCGCCGAAAAACGGAAGACATATAACCATAAATGGACAAGGAAATGTGACGCCGCTGCTCAGCTGGGATATCATTGGCTGTGAATTTTCCTTGTCATCCACAGGACTGTCTGTGGTTGGACTATCTTTTAACAAATATTAAACAGCGCATCATGTTTCAAAAGTATATTTTGCTAATATTATCACATTAGTAATATATTAAGTTAACAATGAAGTGTTGCTATGTTGAGAGAAATTACTCCTTTAGCGAGATCCTAACCCTAACCCTAAGCATAACTTCAAAGAACTATAAATAACAGCGCCAAGTTTTTCCGTTCCATAGATAGAATGACAGAGGCTTATGGGTAATGTTGTTTAAAACTTTTTATTGCCTAAATGAAATGAATAATATCTTTAATGGAAAACTGGATATCTAAATATGTTCATTGTGCAAACCTCTATTATATATTTGAGAGGCAGGCTGAAATTTGGTATTTTACAGTGAGCAATATTTAAAATGCCTTTATGCCACCTTTCCATATATTTCTGAAAACTGTGCCCAACATTATTTAATCAACATAGCATAAGTAGTAATCCTGCCGATTTTCTCTTTGATACGTTTATTGGACTCTGATTTACAGCCATTTGAAATGTGCATTTTTTGGCTCTTCCAGGGGGCGCTACTGGGCCCCTGGGGTTAGAAGGGCAGTAAAACCTACATATATGTATTCGCTTCATCATGGACAACAAACTGTGTTGTCACATTTATATCTGACAGTTTTCACAGTCCATCCATTTCTGTTCTTACGTCATGCCTTGTATAGCTTTTGACAGGACATTTTGAGGACATTTGATGAAACATGGAAAAATTAGAAAGAAAATGCTTTAATAATAATAATAATAATAATAATAATAATAACAACAACAACAACAATAATAATAATTTCTTAGATTTTTTTTAAACGCCAATAAATATAATGGATGAACCTGCAACAACTTGCCATTATCTATTCCCCACTGTTAAGCAGTAATCAAGGACAATTTATACACATTATGATACCTCACTATTACTATTACACAAGGACTAATTCATGCATACTAAGAATCACAATATAAAAAAAAATCTAATTACCAAAAATCAGTGTAAAAGTGTCCTCCTCACTCCCTTACCTTGCTCTTCATGTGCTGGACATCAGTAACGTTCATGCTCTTGGTTTTAATGCAGTACAAGATCCACGTTGATCATTCCTGGTACATTCTCAGTTATTCCTTAAGTGTTTGTAGCAATAAACCCCATGGCAGCATCTTGTAATGCAAAATAATTCATCTTGTAACTCCCTTTATTTCACCAAAAATTGGCATATTTGTCACTAAATATATGCAATAACAACTTTTTGGTGTATTGTTGTCTCAGATGCCATTAATCTGATCAAAAATGTTTGTCAAGTAAAAATAATCATGGTAATTAATTATATGTAGTTTTTAAAGTATAAAATAAACACATATGAGCCTAAAATTATGTATTTACCAAGAATTTTCAATGCACAATATTCACCATATTCATTTTATTGAAGCATACAGCATAAAGTTGATAAAGTAGCATCAAGACAAATGAGATTCAAGAAAAATAATAATGGATCATCAAAAATACATTAACATTAATCAGTTCACACAAATGAGTGATGAAATGTCCTTAAAAGTCACACAATCCCATCCAGTCAACTATGATACAGATCATGTGATACATATAAGACATTTGATACTGTTTCGGAAAATAATGATTCCTTATCATCACATCTAAACTGGTTTCTTGCTCTTCCCCGTCCATTTCCCCATCATGATCTTTTTCTCTCGTGTCTGTAAACAGTTTGTTGTTGATATCAAGCACCGATGTGGTGTAGCTTTTTCCTCGGCCAGAGGATCTCTCAGTCCTAACATCCCATTTTCAGACAGTTCCCAGACCTGGCCAAAGTAAAACAAAAAACACAAACAATTCAGATGAGGTTGTTTAATGGACAGTCAGCTCAGCTTTTGTTCTGCGTGATTTTAGCAGGGTGAGCAACTATGACCCTTGAAGTACTGTACACATACCATTTTTTAAGCTGTTTTAAGACCTTTTGAGAAGATTTTTTTTTGAAGACAATTTACAACATCCTCTTTTTTCACTCCTTTCAAGAGTATCGCTTGGCCAAAACCCCTCTTTTGGCTGATGAGATCATCTGTACAAAGTAAAATTGTTAAAATACTGCAATAAAAATTTCATTATGAAAGAATTAAGAAAAAGTTACAGAAGCAAACGACTTGCTCATGAGACACCCATTACCATGTGTAGTTCTCAGAGACTGGAGTTTTTGCCTCTAGAATTCATCTATTGTTGCTGTAAATGTGTCTTTTTCCTCTAGAATCTTTCTCCAAAGTTCATGACTTCTCTTGCTTCCATCTTAAAACACAAATGTGTTGCTTCAATATTAGTTTAATAGTTTTAGTCTGTGCAGTGTAAGGCCTTGCTTCAAACCAATCAACTATCAAACAACAATTTATAACACACAACATTTACCACACAATGAAATAATGTAAATTGATGTTTATATCAACTAAACCACTTTTATAACACTTGTCTGCTTTTATCTAAGAAAAACAGGTGGTGTGGTTTTTAAAAACTTAAGATCAAAAATGTTCCAGTCACACTTTGCTAACATGCTATAATTGTAATAGTTAATAATCACTGCTGACATGAACAGTTCTGTGAGAGATCATCATAAAGTGCTGTACTATATAATACAGCATCGCTTCAATACAGACATACCAGTGGACTTGCGCACCTTTCTGTCTTCGTTTGGGTGCAAGATGGTCATGTTCACTCCTCATCCTGAACAAAGAATTTCCTTGGTCTTCTTTCTCTTCTGTAAAACAAGAAAATCTCTACTTACTCTATGTGCAATTCATATTGCTTCTTAAACAAAATTAAGTTCATTTAAAATAAGATTCAGACCAGAGCATTTGATGAGTAAATGTTGATTAAAAAATTCCAGAAAATCGACCTGGGAAGGGCTGATCATGGCAAGATTCGTTGAGTCTCAGTAATAGCTCTTTTAGTTTTTAGGAAGGTTTGTGAGGGTTGGCTCTTAAAACAGCTGTTGAGTTCAATATTGTAGACCTGAAAAAGAAGGACAGCACAATCTGTGAGTAATCGTGTAAGACAGAAAGGAAGGAAATATGTGACCGTGTCTGTGAAAACCCAGCTAAAGTCTTTTTTTTTTGTGATTTACTGTTTTCTACATAAAATCATCCTTCATAATGTAAAGAACATTCTGTGAAAATGTAACCTTGACACCTTTAATATTGACTGAGTAAGGCCATGTCAAAGATTGAAATCATAGTGAAATCAAATTTTGATTCTTGTTATCTCAAAATTAGATTTTGCGACTTTAGCCTGGATTTCACAGACAGGGTCGCTTATTATTACATTACATGTAACTTGTTGGTTTATACATTACTGTGGGTTTTATTTTTTTAGGGCATAAAAGCAGCCTCTGTAAAGATGCTGTATAATTAAATGTTAAATACATTCATTATTAAAATCAAGTCATTAGTAGCAAGCTATATTCATAAGAATTCTTTTAAACATGATTAGATGCTAACAGGACTGTTATCAGTCGTGTAATTGATCTGGTTCTGACAAATTAATCAAAGGTTTGATATATCACGTGACACATCAAACTAGCATTTCCACTCATGGCAACAGATAAATTACGAGGTGCAGAGAGACATCATGTATAGTTGGAACATGAACAGATAAGGCCCATTTGAAGTAATTTATTAAGAAGCCAATGGACAATATAAACTTTCTGACTGTGTGGGGCATCTGACTGCTTTACAAGAAGAGCGAAACTGATTTACCAATATTGTGATAGTGTACAGGGGCTGAGGCAATGACTAACGACAGCAGTAGAGTAAACATTACAGGATTGTCCACAAATAAACTACCAGTCTACAAGTACAATATCATACAAGTGTTACATTGAATTACTGAATTATTAGGACTAACATGTGAGACCGTGTTTAGGGTTCTTACTAATGGGGCATTTTAAAGACTTTTGCCCTGTACAAATACCCACACTTGCGGTCTTGGCCACTTGAGAGTGCGTGTACGTGACAGTGCGTGTGCAGGACTGTCCCAGGTTGCATTTTTACAACACTATAAGTGTGTCCCATAAGGTAATGAAAAGTTCTACACACACTTGAACACTTGGGCCAAATACAGGAAATACGTCAAATAAGTAGTCAAGTGGTCAAGTGCAAAGACCGCAAGTGTGGGTATTTGGACAGGGCAAAAGTTTAAGAAACAACAAATGCCGTGCAAATTATAACAGCAGGAATTTTTGATAAAAGTGTAAAACTAACACAGACCTACCGCTGCAAATATCTGTCTCCGCAGCTTTCTGTCTTCTCCATTTCTGAATTAATACCTCTCCACAAACACGACTGGGCTGACTGCTTCCTTTACATCTTTTCAGCTAATAATAATAATAATAATAATAATAATAATAATAATTTAAAAAAGGGAGAGAAAATAAAATAGAATTATATAGAGAATGTTAATAATGATCTGTGAGTAAAATATTTAAGATATAAACTGACATGAATGAACTGCAAGATGGAAAAAAATATACAGATTTTTTTTTTCAATTTTATTTTATTTTATTTTTTTTGGATTTTACATTAAAAAGTATTACAAGCATGGTACAGTAAATGTTGTGATTACTGTGATATCTGTCATAAAAGCATATCAAAACTACCATTACAGTGGTAAAACCATAGTAAGTTTGGTGATACTGTGGTATTACTATACATATCACTACAGTTACTGTGGTAAAATCATGGTAAGTGTCATATTTACTTGTTTTAACTTCAAATTTCATCACGTGACAAATCGTGTTTAATCACCCTAGTTAGCAGGTGTGTTCATTTAATTAAACGCAATGAAACTCAAAGACAGCCTCAGATGACCGATATAATACAGCGAATAAACATACGGCGCTAATCTGATTAATAAAGAAGACTGAATACATTTTATAACAGACATTAAGACGGCGTATTTACGACTACTCACCCAACCTGTGGCACATGTAAACTGATGGCAAATATCGCGATGTGTGCTGAATGAGACTTCTTGAACGTGATTTCATAGCGATAAACATCTCATGCCCTTCGCTTCTGTGTTTGACGCCAAAAGTTTCCCGTTGAAATCAATGTAGGTCCGAGCTCATCGATATAGCGACGCCGAGGGGCACATTTGACGTCTTCATTAGTGACGCTAAAGGCGCTTGACCATGCTTCAGTTTTTGACGCCCTGGGAGTGAGAATGGGTTGCTTGAGGACGTCCGGTTTTTGTCCGCTTTGTAACGTTCGCTGACGGACGTTCTGAGGACATTCGTCCGAGCCAGTTTGCGAACGTCCCTGTTTCGTCCCTCATCTGCCATTTCCATTACAACACTTGAAAAATCCAGTCTCCCATGCGTGGGCTTTTATCAGACCTGACACCTTCCAACTCAGACAAAGAGAGTTGACAAAATTAAACTAAAATATAAACTCATATTGGATTTTAAAGGGTATTAGGGAGAAGCAGGGGCGGATCTACCGGGGTGGCATGGGGTGGCAACTGCCACCCTAAGAAAAAGCTGTGCCACCCCAGAATTATCACAGAATAAAATATAAATGTAAGCAGTGTTTCATGTGCTACTTTTCAGCTGCGGCAATGACAGCGTAACGAAAAATAATGGGGAAAAAAACAAGTCTTTCACTAAACTGTGCACGATGGTTGCACGCGCACACAGCGCGCCCAGTGTAGTCGGCTTCATTAACAAATGACGAACCGGTTCTTTTTGAGTTAAAACCACAAAGCGCAGCCTGTTCACTAACGAATTGTTTTTACATTTGTTCGTAAACCAGATACTGCTTCTCGGTTTATTCAGAAGTCCTCTGAGAAATCTAATCCCGTCCGGATATGTCTGAGATTCATCCCGTAATTGTTTGGGATCCGATTCTCCGACCGTTCCCTCCACTTTCATCATGGATATAGGCCTTTCTGCCATATCGGACGAAACAATAACATGAAATCAATAAGAAGATGCCGACCACGAAAACTAATAGCAGAGTTAGGTAAGAATCTTGTATTGCAGTTTTCTCGGTTGTTAACATAATATAACTGATTTTAGTTGGCCCATTTTCCCAAACCATTAATTCAGTTCTCAAAACAAAGACACATTTCACAAAAAGTTTAACAAGAAGTAAGTTAAACATTAGGTAGCAAAACTGATTACACCAATCAGAATCTCTGCATCCTAACAACGGAGAGAGGAGAGAGCTGAACAAATAATATACATGGGTTTTATACTTACACATTCAGTATAATTACAGTACAGTAACAGTACATTAGATGATGGAAATTTCACTATTGTATATGTACAGTAAACTGTAGCACATGTTGTACACCTTCAAACGTGAGACTGTCAAATTTTGTTTGTAACAATTTGTTATGTGTACTGCATGCTTGCACAACAGAGAAATGACTGCCTAGAGACATAGCTAGTCTGTGGTGCATACCAAGTTCATATACAATTCTTTGGTATTTGAACTTTTCTAGTGTTTTTCATCTACTGCAAGATTACTTTACAGTAGTAAAATGAAAAATTATCTGTTCCCAAAAGTTCATTGTGGAATTATTATTATTATTATCTGTAATTTAATTTATGTTGTATACTGTAATAGACACTGAGTTGCAAAAATAATTCCTGAATCCTAATAAGAGTTTTTTGTTAAGTGTTATTGATCTCATGAGTTTTCACTGGGCAGGAAAGTCATCTGTGTATTTGAATTGTGTGTAAGCATATAAGAATACCTGTAATATCTAGATTGAAAAGTTTGAAAGACAAATTTAAGCTGGCTTGTCTTAAAGTCTTGTTGGTAGCACTTTAGAATACTGTTCCTTCATTAATGAATAACTACACAGGAACAAGTGACTAATTACACTATTAACACTGTAGTAACTACTATTACCTAACAAGAAACTCTGATTAATGATTTAGTATGTAATAGCGCTCAGTTGAAACTGGTAGTTCACTATTAGCTAATCAATAACTACTATATATATATATATATATATATATATATATATATATATATATATATATATATATATATATATATATATATATATCCTGGAGAACTACTAAGAACTACTGTATACAGGTTCTTTATTAATGTGAATTATGCATAATGTACAATTAATTTTAAAATGAAGATCATGGTAACCCACTAGTAATGACTCAAGAATTACCAAATCCTTCTAAAGGAACTGCTGATTACTTGGATCAGTATTCTAAAGTGAAAAGCATCATAACTTCCTAATATTGACTGATGTCCTTGTAAGCTTTTGAGGTATATGTAAGGTTTTGGATAGTAATGACTCATATGTTACTACATCCTTCTGAAGGAATTACTCATTATTTGGATCAGTATTCTAAAGTGAAGATCACGGTAACCCACTAGTAATGATTTAAGTGTTACCAAACTAGCAAAATGGATTACCAACCAAAACCTTACAAAAACCTCAAAAGTTTACAATGACTTCAGTAATGACTAGTGGGTTACCATGACCTTTACTTTAGAAGTAATTGTACATTATGTATTATTCATATTAATTACGAACCTGTATACAGTAGTTCTTAGGGAGGTATGAAAAAATAATAGCTACTGATTAGCTAATAGTGAACTACCACATTCGACTAACCACTATCACTTACTAATTCATTAATCAGAGTTTCTTGTTAGTTACTAGTAGTTACTAGAGTGCTAATATTGCGTTACTCATGTGTTCTTGTGTAGTTATTCATTAATGATGGAACAGTATTCTAAAGTGTTACCGTCTTGTTTAAGAAACATAAATAGTTTGGTCAGTTAGATGTTCTAGATGTTTGCTAAAGTGTTGCTAGTTGGTTGCTAGGATATTCTGGGTGGTTGCTAGGCTCTTGCTATGCAGTTGCTGGGGTGTTGCTAGACTATTGATAGTGTGTTCTGGGTGATTACAGACATTCCCACCACTGGTAATAACAAAAAATAAAACATTGTTTTCAAAACTGATCCAGTTTCAATACTTTGATATTATTGTATTTCTTTCTAATGTAAATTCAAAAGTGTTACTCTTAAACTTGCTCTTAAACGTTATTTATACCATCTAAGTAGCCTATGTAATATTAATAGAACTGCATGTCTTCTTTAATGATACAAGCTCAGAAACATTTATAACCTGTTGAAGTTTTTTATATAGTATTGACTTGGTGCCATGATGGATATTGACATGTTGTTATTTATTTATTTATTTATTTACTTATTTATTTTTTATTATAACAGTATAGATGATTACTTAATGGTAAGGCAATATTTGTGAACACAACTGTGCATGTCAGACAATAAATCCCCAAAAACTATGCATGGGGGCTTGTTTTGCTGTTGCCACCCCTCGTAGACCCCATGCCACCCCTTTGCCACCCTAAAAATTATTTTCTAGATCCGCCCCTGGGGCGAAGTCAGCTAAAATGGGCTATCAGGTAAAATGGGCCAAATAAGGTTGTAGCGTCATATCTCTTAAAATTTTTATAGTCAGTCACAATAACTGATATTGCATTGTTGCTTCAACACTTGTTGACATGTAACAATAATTTTGTTTCTTAAGGCAGGCAGGACAGAGTGTTACATGAAGCTCCTCAGAGAAATTATAAGGTAAGTGAGCCACATAGTAAATTTCATTCATCACTAATAAGGGTAGGCCTACTAAAGCAATTATATGCTTACCAACAAAGCAAAGGTTTATGAACAATGTTTTGACATGCTCTTTCAAATAAAAAAGTTTAATTTAAAAAAGAAACTTCGGTTTTTGAGAAAAAAAGGTTATTTTAGGTAGAAATGGCTGGTTAAGGTAAAATGGGCCACAATTTTCAGCTAAAATGCACTGCATACACACACATTTTTACACAGAAATTGAGGGTGAAAATAAATAAGTTTAGGCCTAGATATGTATGCATACAAAATCTAGTCTTTAAAAAAATACATACATAAAGTACCAGTCAAAAGTTTTTGAACGTTGACATTTTTAATGTTTATAAAGAAGTCTCTTCTGTTCACCAAGCCTGCATTTATTTGTTCCAAAGTACAGCAAAAACAGTAAAATTTCGAAATAGTTTTACTATTTAAAATAACTGTTTTCTATTTGAATATATTTTAAAATGTAATTTATTCCTGTGATCAAAGTAAATTTTCAGCATCGTTACTCTAGTCACATGTTCCTTCAGAAATCATTCTAATATTCTGATTTACTGTTCAAGAACCTTTTTTTTTATTCAGTTGAGTACTTTTTTTTCAGGATTCTTTGATGAATAGAAAAATCCAAAGATCAGCATTTATCTGAAATAAAAAGCTTTTGTAACATTATAAAATATACCATTCAAAATCTTGGAGTCGATAGTAAAAATATTTCAAAATGTTACTGTTTTTGCTGTACTTTGAATCAAATAAATGCAGGCTTGGTGAGCAGAAGAGACTTCTTTAAAAAACATTAAAAATCTTACTGTTCAAAAACTTTTGACTGGTAGTGTACATGCACACAAAAGACACCAATGCATAGAAACACACACCTATACAACATGATCAGTTCATTTTAATTGCATTGTTTAATGAAATATTCATTCAACTTTCTATTTAATGAAATACATATGGTGCTGTTGCTATGGCACACTAAAGACAATAGTGTCAATTTACTGTTAAAAATAAAATGATTTCAGCCGAAATTACCTGTGATGTTCTCTTTTTATATTGGCCCATTTTATCTGAACAGCTGGCCCATTTTACCTGAATGTTGTGCCGTGGCTCAAGAAGGTACCTACTGATACTCTATCTCTCATAATTTTAAAACAATTATACTTTTTGACATTTAAAAAATATATACATATTTAAGAGACTCCTGCTAATTTATAAAAATATCATTAGTTCTCATGCATAGCTTATTTGATGGTATAATGTCATTTACCAAGACGTGGCCCATTTTAGCTGACTTCACCCTATTCCTTAAAACAAAATCTCTTTTTTTTTTAACTGTGATAATAGAATGCAAAATGCAAAAAAAAAAAAAAAATAATTGTTTTGCAGATTGATATTATTATTATTATTATTATTATTATTATTATTATTATAATTATTATTTTACTATAGTATAATAGATTTGAATTCATTGTAAAATGAAGTTCATGTTAAATTAATCATTTTCATTTATTGAAAAAGAAAACAGGAGTAACTTCTGTAATTAAAAATGTCATCAAATGAGGAGTCTGTTTTCAGCATTTAAACATCAAAATCATGATACCCTTCAATAATGTAACTGAACATATAGGCTACAATTAGGTTTATGCATTCCTCATGCATGAAGAAAATAAGGTTGCATCCTAGGAGTTCTAAAAGAATGTTATAGAGTGATGAATGCAGCCAAGGAAAACATGAAGAAAAGAAAGTGGAAAATAACACAGGTAAGAATAAATTAAATTAATTACAAATAAATTAATTCTTTCCATTTACATTTTAAACTGTTGGTAAGCCGACAAGAAAAGTTCTTTAGGAAAATTATTATTATATTTTTGTTATTGCATTTAAGACTGCTATACCACGTGCAGCTAAAAAATAAAAATAAAAAAATAAAATAAAATAAAATAATTGTGTAATATAGCCACATTGGGAGATAGGCTACAAGCAAGTGTCGATCAAATGAGCACATGATCGAATTACATCACTTTAGGGCAGGCAGCATGTATCCATGGCAACGTGACAGTTAACAGTCCTCGGTGATTTCCTCAGACACGCCTTGAGTTTTAGCTTTCGTCGGTCGAAAAGGTATTTACTTTTATATTTGTAGACATTAGCTACTGTAACCAATTTGTATCTTGTAATGCTTACATTTTATGAAAAGTTTACCTTTTTAAACGTTTGCTGAAGTTGTCCGTCGTGTAGGCTGCTGTTAACCTGTGGACACTTTCGAAGCTAATGTTAGCATGTAAAGCTGAAATGATTAAACGTATATAATATTGACAGATATTAGGGGAGCAACGCCAGCACGACCAACAAGGAGAGCATATGGTCACAGAGCACTGGAGAACGGAGAACTTAACTCTCAGCATGAGAGGGAACTCAGACGCTCAGAAGGGAGCGGCATGCTCAAAGGTGACCCTCTATGATGAGGGGAGCAATGCTAGCTCGACCAACAAACATAGCTCTGGAGAGCAGAGAACTTAACTCTCACCATGAGAAGGAACTCAGACGCTCAGAAGGGAGCGGCATGCTCAAAGGTGACCCTCTATGGTGAGGGGAGCAATGCTAGCTCTACCAACAAGGAGAGCAACCCAACAGGGAGGCATAGAGAGGCCAACCTGAGGCTGCTAAATGACAGAGCTCTGGGGAGCGAAGAACTTAACTCAGCATGAGAGGGAACTCAGAGACTCAGAAGGGAGCGGCATGCTCATAGGTGACCCTCTATGGTGAGGGGAGCAATGATATCTCGACCAACAAACATAGGTCTGGAGAGCGGAGATCTCAACTCTCAGCATGAGAGGGAACTCAGACGCTCAGAAGGGAGCGACATGCTCATAGGTGACCCTCTATGGTGAGGGGAGCAACGCCAGCTCGACCAACAAGGAGAGCATAGGGTCACAGAGCTCTGGGGAGCAGAGAACTCAACTCTCAGCATGAGAAGGAACTCAGATGCTCAGAAGGGAGCGGCATGCTCATAGGTGACCCTCTATGGTGAGGGGAGCAATGCTAGCTCGACCAACAAACATAGCTCTGGAGAGCGGAGATCTCAACTCTCAGCATGAGAGGGAACTCAGACGCTCAGAAGGGAGCGGCATGCTCATAGGTGACCCTCTATGGTGAGGGGAGCAAAGCTAGCTCGACCACTGGCCTAAAAATCCGGTAAGCCCTCCAGAGAAGCTGCCACAATAGTGGGCTAATTACTTACACCCTAGCAGGGTAGATAGCACACTCTAGGCAAGGGCTCAGGGAGATTGCTACTTAAGAAACCCCAGAAAGGGGAGCAGTCCCTAAGCTAGCACATAGATATCCTCAGATAGCCATGTACCTTCCCAAAAAGAGGCGTCCCCTGCCAAGAAACTGAAGTAAAAAGACCCGCAGGTCCTGGAACTGCAGTGTTGCAAGGACACACAAATACCAGTGAGACATTTTAGAACTGGATCGTACTCACCCATCCATGGTTCCTGCGCATGAGATCAGTCCCGGAGGCGGAATCCGAAGAGTCTGGTCCGGACCATCAGTAAGGTAGTTTCTATGAAACATAAAACTTAACCAAAACATCATAAGTCCAGCATTTAGAGACTGCAATGTTTTTAAAACGCAGGTTTCTAGGTTTCCACCCAACCTCGCTCAGGTGGAATTAACGGTGGTTGCAGGGGAATTAGAGAGGGGAAGATGAGGGCAGATGACAGGCCCCCCGAGAGAAGGGAGTAGATGTTCAAGTCTTACTCTGGTCCGGACGAGAGCGTTGAGAACGCCTTGTCTGGATCACCTTCCTCAGGTCTTGCCTACCTCTCTTTGACCCGTGCCTCCCTCTATCCCTATCCGCAGGCAGGGGAGGGGCACGAGTCGCGACACTAGCCTTCTGTGCCCATCTCTGATCCCCAGACAAACCCCTGCGTTGTTCGGGCTCAGACCTGGACCTTCTTGGAATGAAGGTTTTGAAGGCCGCTGAGCGCGCCTTCACCTCCCTAAACTTCTCGACCACCATTTCAACGGAGGTACCGAAAAGCTCCGAAGGCGTGATTGGAGCATCGAGAAGAAAGCCCTTCTCTTTCTTCCCAACATCTGCCAGATTCACCCACAGATGTCTCTCCATTACCATCATGGCCACCATAGACCTGCCCATAGCAGTGGCGGCCTGCTTAGTGGCACGGAGAGCCAAATCCGTGGTGCGGCGCAGCTCAGCTACTTCATCAGGTGACAAGCCCTGACCCTTATCCAGGTCTTTCAGCAGATCAGCCTGGTATGCCTGAAGCACCGACATCGTGTGCAACGAAGTGACAGCCTGACCTGCTGCTGCGTATGCCCTGCCATTTAAGCGAGATGTTTCCTGAAGGGGCTTAGATGGCAAGGAGGGAGCCTTGAGAGAGGATGTCTCGCCCACAGAGAGATAGTTAGCTAGCGTCTCTTCCACAGGGGGCATCCCCTCATAGCCGTTTTCATGCATCCCCTCAATGTTAGCATAACTGGTATGCTGAAACCTATGAATGCGAGAGGAAAATGGCTTTTTCCATTCCCTCTCAACCTCCGCATGGAGATCAGGAAGAAATGGGAGGCTCACTCGAGCTGTGGGGCTATGGCCAGAAAGATAACGCTCATCGAGACGACCTCGCGGCGCCACCATCTTGGCACGCTTCCACGGCAAGTCAAGCCTCGCCATAACCTCCAACAACTCATCATACGCAGGGCAGAAGGATTGAGAGGGCTCAGTCTCAACTTCTTCGCCCTCAGACATCTCCTGCTCTTCCTGGGCATAACCCAGCAGAGCAATAGCCGCCGGATCAGATGATGTCAACGAGATTGCATCATCATCAACCCGCGGCTCGCCCTCGCTAGAAAAAAAAGCTCACAGTGCACGCAGATTGCCCCGTCGAGGACATCGCGTGCGTGCTCCTCGCCCAAACAAAATACGCAAAGATCGCGTGTCATCGGGTGTCAAATAACAAGGACACGGATGCACAC
The DNA here is from genome assembly GCA_039654775.1 of Spinibarbus caldwelli. Classification (NCBI taxonomy): domain Eukaryota; kingdom Metazoa; phylum Chordata; class Actinopteri; order Cypriniformes; family Cyprinidae; genus Spinibarbus; species Spinibarbus caldwelli. The sequence goes on from CM077221.1 coordinate 34,985,033, forward strand.
ATCTCTTGCCTTGCTAGTGCTCGCCATAGTAACAGTAAAAAATCGTTCTTACCAATAGAATGCACGCTTCAAACAAAACAGTCACTGAAGACGAAGAAGAGAATAACGTATTTTCCCAGCGCCCCTTTATACTGTGGTCATGCCGGTAGTGATGCCATAGGCTGTCGCCGGCCAACATGTGGTGTTTTTGTATTGTAACGGGCTGAAGAATCACACGACAAGGAAATGACAATAAAGGCCCCGAAGGGTGCGTTTATTGGTGAGTTGTTTCGTGCCGATGTGTCCTGGTGAGGTGAACTCGTGCTCCGAGATCCGCTTCCGTGGTCAATCCAAGTGTCCAGGTGCAGGGTGTCCGTGTTGTGCTCAAAAGTCGTGGCTGGCCGGTCACACACTGCTCTCTGGAACGTAAACAGAGGATACGTTAGCATCAGCTTGTCTGGAGACATGTCTCACCCGTGTGTGTGACTCGGCGGCTTTTGTAGCTGTCTCTTGATGAGTCTCAGCTGTGACCGGCCAGCCTGTGCAGATTGCTTGCAGGTGTGCCTCTTCTGTTTCCAGGGCGACGCTGATGAGTGCTCGGGACACGCGTCACACTCCCTCCCCCTAAGCGTCGTCCTGGTCCCGTGGGACAACGGGGAGATTGGGGTCGGGTGGGGAGTGAACCCTGACAGACCTGCGAAAGCTGCCCAAATCCGCGAGAGCCCGTCGGCGTTAGCGTTGGCCGTCCCCACCCGATGTCGCACAGTGAAGTGGAAGTCCTGGAGTACCAAGAACCAGCGAGTCACTCGGGCGTTCGTGTCCTTGGCCCGGGCCATCCACTGTAACGGAGCATGGTCAGTAATGAGCGTGAACTTTCTACCAAGGAGGTAATACCTGAGCTCCAGGACTGCCCACTTGACGGCCAGCGCTTCCTTTTCGACGGCCGCGTAACGTTGTTCCGCTGGGGTCAGCTTCCGGCTGATGTAGATCACCGGGTGTTCCTCAGCGTCCTGCACCTGGGAGAGGACGGCTCCCAACCCGGTGTTGGAGGCGTCCGTCTGCAACAGAAAGGGGCAGTTAAAGTCTGGGGCTCGCAGTACCGGCTCCGTGGTGAGTGCTGCCTTTACTCGCTGGAACGCCCCCTCTTCGGTGGGACCCCAGGAAACCTTCTCCGGCTGCCCCTTCCTGGTCAGGTCTGTCAGGGGAGCTGCTAAGGAGGAGAAGTTAGGGATAAAACAGCGATAGTAACCTGCCAATCCCAAAAGGTTTGATGAGGCCCCGGCCCACCTGGAAGCCCAAATACTTAGCTTCGTAGAGGGCCAGGTGACACTTTCTGGGATTGGCGGTCAGTCCAGCCCGGCGCAGCTCGACAAGCACCCTCCGCAACCGCTCCAAGTGATCCTCCCAGCTCTCCGAGTGGATGACGACGTCATCCAAGTAGGCCGCCGCATAGGACTGGTGGGGCCTCAGCAGGATGTCCATCATCCGCTGGAAAGTGGCTGGGGCCCCGTGCAGGCCGAAGGGGAGAACCCTGTAGTGCCAGTGGCCACTGGGAGTCGAGAAGGCGGTCTTCGGTTTGGCCTCTTCCGTCAATGGCACCTGCCAGTAGCCCTTGGTAAGATCTAATGTGGAGATATACCGGGCTCTCCCCAGACGATCCAGCAGCTCGTCTACTCGTGGCATCGGATAGCCGTCAAACTCGGAGACCTCGTTGAGGCGGCGGAAGTCGTTGCAAAAGCGGAGGGTGCCGTCCGGTTTTGGGACCATGACGATGGGGCTGGACCAGGGGCTGCGCAAGGGCTCTATTACCCCTAACCTCAGCATCTCCTGCACTTCCTCCTCGATGGCATGTCGCCGAGCCTCCGGGACCCGGTAGGGCTGCTGCCTGACAATGGTTCCGGGTGGTGTGCGAACATCATGTTGGAGAACGTGGGTCCGCCCAGGGAGTGGGGAGAACACATCAGAGAATTGACCGACCAAATGTTGCAACTCCTTCTTTTGGGCAGCCGATAGGTGGGGGTTGACGTCGACAACCACGGGGTCAGTGGTGGCCAGAGCGGCCAGCTGGGTCCTAGTCCCGACCCATCGCTTTAGGAGGTTGATATGGTATAGTTGATCCTCTTTTCTTCTTCCAGGCTGCCGCACCCGGTATGTAACGGGCCCCACTCGCTCGGTCACCGTGTAGGGTCCTTGCCACTTAGCGAGGAATTTGCAGGTGGCCATCGGAACTAGGACCATGACATGATCTCCTGGCTGGAACTCCCGTGGCTGGGCTGCCCGGTTGTAGTGGCGTTGTTGGGCTTGCTGGGCTTTCGTGAGGTGCTCCCGGACTAATGGCATGACCCTGTCGATCCTCTCCCTCATCTCACAAATGTGTTCGATGGTTGACCGATGGGCGGCCGGCTGTTGTTCCCATGCCTCTTTCGCGACGTCAAGTAGGCCGCGAGGTTGACGCCCAAACAAGAGCTCAAACGGGGTGAAACCGGTAGAAGCCTGGGGCACTTCTCTGACGCCAAAGAGGATGTATGGCAGCATCTGATCCCAGTCCCGCTTGTCATCAGCGGCCACCCGCCGGAGCATCTGCTTCAATGTCTGATTAAAATGCTCGAGCAGCCCATCGGTTTGAGGATGGTAGACTGTGGTGCGCAGTTGTTTCACCTTTAAGAGGCGACAGAGGTCTGCCATCATCCGGGACATGAACGGGGTGCCCTGGTCGGTTAATATCTCTGTGGGGATGCCAACTCGGCTACATAGGAGGAACAACTCCTGAGCGATAGCCTTGGATGTGGCCTTGCGTAGGGGAATGGCTTCTGGGTAGCGAGTGGCGTAGTCCACTATCACGAGGATGTGTTCGTGGCCCCGGGCGGACTTCGGCAGCGGCCCGACCAGGTCCATCCCTATTCGCTCGAAGGGCACCTCAATGATGGGTAACGGGATCAGCGGACTGGGGGGAGGGGTGCGCGGCGATGTCTGCTGACACGTCGGACAGGCTTGACAAAACCGTTTCACCTCAGCATCCAGACCTGGCCAGTGAAAACGGTCTCGGATCCGCTGGATGGTGTTTCGTGACCCCAGGTGGCCAGCCATCGGAAGCGAGTGTGCCAGCTCCATCACGGTCTTTTTTCCTCCCCCCTCCGGGGTGCAACACAGTAAAGCAGGCCATTCTGGACAATAAAGTGGGGAACTGGATGCGGCGGCGGCTGTGCCTCCTTTCCCTCGATCACCCTCACTTGTGTCCAGCAGTGTTTCAACCGTTCGTCCCCGAGTTGTTCCTTGGCAAAGGCCCCACCTCCCGTAACCTGTTGGAACACATCATAGAAAAGGTTAGCGGATTGGGAGGGGGACTCACCGTCTTTGGCGCTGTCTGACGCTAGTAGGACGGGGTGCCGTCGGGGACCTCGGTTGAACTTCCGTCTTCGGCGGTTCCCGGCAGGGCTGGCAGGCTGGGTGGCAGCGGCGAGCAGGCGGTCAAAGCCCGGCCAGTTTCTCCCGAGTAGCATGGGAACGGGCAAATCCTTCACGATCCCCACCTCGACGGACCAGGAGCCTGGGGTGGCCGATATGGTGACCTGCCGAGCGGGGACCTGGCGAGTGTCACCATGCACACACGTGATGGGTAGGCGGGCTTTAGACTCTACCCGAGGGGGAAACACTGTCGGCTGCACCAGGCTGACCGCGCTGCCCGAGTCCAGGAGTGCCTGGTAGGGTCGTCCATTTACCTTTACTTCCACCCGTGGCGCTTCCAACGGTGGTTCATGGTGGACGATGCAACCTGCCAGTCAGGCCCGGTGTGGTGAAGAGGGAGGATCCGTGGGCATCGGCTCATCCTGGGGCCCGGGTACCGCTGGCCTGCTCACTGGTCGCGAGATGCCCTCCGGCGAGCGTCGCTCCTGGGGCACCCTTCGGGGAAACGGCGGCGCTCGCTCCCCAGCCTCCCGACGGTGGGCCACCTCCGCCAGCTCGATGGCCTCCACCAGATCTCCGACGGTGAGCGGGTTCCGCATTCCTGCCGCTTGCCGAAGCGAACGAGGAAGGGCACGGAGGAGATGATCAACGACGACACGCTCGGCTACCTGTGCGGCGCTGGGGTCCCCGGTGAGTAGCCAGTGCCGTGCGAGGCGGGAGAGGTTGGCGGCTTGGGCGCGGGCTGGCAACCGGGTGTTATACTCCCAGTCGTGAAACATTTGTGCTGCCGCGATGGGTGAGAGGCCCACGCGGGACAGGATCTCTTTCCGAAGTTCCTCGTAGGTATCCCTCAGATCCGCCGACATTGAGAAATAGGCCCGCTGGGGTTCCCCCGTCAATAACGGTGCCAGCACGCGCGCCCATTCCTCCCGTGGCCAGTCCTCCTGGGTCGCAATAGCCTCAAACATCTGTAGGTAGCTTTCCACATCGTCGTGGACAGTCATCTTCGGCACGAGCATTGTGGCCCGAACGCGGGGGTCTGGCAGCGGAACCCGCTGGGCAGCATCGGTGCGGAGCGCAGCGATCTCGCGCTCGGTCTCTCCTTGTCGGGCGGCCATGTGTTCCACAATTTGCTGCTGTCTGATGCTCACTTCGGTGAGATGTTTTAATAATTCTTCCATGGCTGGGAAGGAGTCGCCGCCTGCACAAAAAAAAAAAGAAAAAGGAGAGGAAGAAAAAAACTCAGATAAATAGTCGCGCATCGACACAGTGTCAACTCAAAAAAAAACAAAAAGTACGCTTGTCTGTGATTCTTCAGGAGTATGCCCGCATTCTCCACCAGTGTAACGGGCTGAAGAATCACACGACAAGGAAATGACAATAAAGGCCCCGAAGGGTGCGTTTATTGGTGAGTTGTTTCGTGCCGATGTGTCCTGGTGAGGTGAACCTGTGCTCCGAGATCCGCTTCCGTGGTCAATCCAAGTGTCCAGGTGCTGGGTGTCCGTGTTGTGCTCAAAAGTTGTGGCTGGCCGGTCACACACTGCTCTCTGGAACGTAAACAGAGGATACGTTAGCATCAGCTTGTCTGGAGACATGTCTCACCCGTGTGTGTGACTCGGCGGCTTTTGTAGCTGTCTCTTGATGAGTCTCAGCTGTGACCGGCCAGCCTGTGCAGATTGCTTGCAGGTGTGCCTCTTCTGTTTCCAGGGCGACGCTGATGAGTGCTCGGGACACGCGTCACAGTATATATGATTCAGACACGGGTCACGCTGATGGCGTTCCCCATAGCGACCCCTAGAGGACGCAGTTCGAAGTTCCCTCGAAAGGGAACCAGGCTAATATGGTCATACTTCCTGGTTCTAGTAAGGACTCTAGCTGCTGCATTTTGGACCAACTGTAGTTTGTTGATCAAGCGTTCAGAACAACCACACAATAAAGCATTACAATAGTCTAACCTTGAGGTCATAAACGCATGAATTAGCATTTCTGCATTTGACGTTGATAGCATAGGTCGCAATTTAGATATGTTTTTGAGATGGAAAAACAGTTTTACAGATGCTAGAAACATGGCTTTCAAATGAAAGATTGCTATCAAACAGCACACCTAGGTTCCTAACTAATGAAGAAGAATTGACAGAGCAGCCGTCAAGTGTTAGATAGTGTTCTAGGTTATTACATGTGGGGTTATTAGGTCCGATAATTAACACCTCTGTTTTTTTTTTCAGAATTTAGCAGTAAGAAGTTACTCGTCATCCAGTTTTTTATGTCGACTATGCATTCCGTTAGTTTCTCAATTTGGTGTGTTTCACCGGGCCGCGAAGAAATATACAGCTGAGTATCATCAGCATAACAGTGAAAGCTAACACCATGTCTCCTGATAATATCTCCCAAGGGTAACATGTAAAGCGTGAAAAGTAACGGCCCTAGTACTGAGCTTTGAGGTGCTCCATACTGCACTTGTGATCGATATGATATCTCTTCACTCACTGTTACGAACTGATGGTGGTCAGATAAGTACGATTTGAACCATGCTAAGGCACTTCCACTAATGGCAACAAAGTGTTCTAGTCTATTCAAAAGAATGTTGTGGTCGATAGTGTCGAACGCAGCGCTAAGATCCAGTAGAACTAATAAAGAGATACAACCACGATCAGATGATAAAAGTAAATCATTTGTAACTCTAATGAGAGCAGTCTCAGTACTATGATACGGTCTAAATCCTGACTGGATTCCTCACAGATACCATTTTTCTCTTAGAAGGAATATAATTGTGAGGATACTACCTTTTCTAGTATCTTTGACAGAAAAGGGAGATTTGAGATCGGTCTGTAATTAACTAGATCTTTGGGGTCAAGTTGTGTTTTTTTAATGAGAGGCTTAATAACAGCCAATTTGAAAGTTTTGGGGACATATCCTAATGACAATGATGAATTAATAATAGCCAAAAGAGAATTTATGACTTCTGGAAGCAGCTCTTTTAGTAGTTTAGATGGAATAGGGTCTAACATACATGTTGTTGGTTTAGATGATTTAACAAGTTTATACAATTCTTCCTCTTCTATAATAGAGAATGAGTGGAATTGTTGCTCAGGGGATCTATAGTCTGATGCGATACTGTAGCTGACGGCTGCATGGTTAGAATTTTATCTCTGATAGTATCGATCTTGGAAGTAAAGTAGTTCATAAAGTCATTACAGCTGTGCTCTTGTGAAAACACCTGTTGATGCTTTATTTTTCGTTAATTTAGTGACTGTATTGAATAAATACCGGGGGTTATGTATGTTTCTTCTAGAAGAGACGAAAAGTAATCAGATCTAGCAGTTTTAATGCTTTTCTGTTGGATAGGGTACTTTCCCGCCAAGCTATACGAAATACCTCTAGTTTTGTTTTCCTCCAGCTGCGCTCCATTTTCCGGGCTGCTCTCTTTAGGGTGCGAGTGTGCTCATTATACCACAGAGTCAAACTGTTTTCTTTGATCTTCCTTAAGCGTAAAGGAGCAACTGTATCTAAAGTGCTAGAAAAGAGAGAGTCCATAGTTTCTGTTACATCATCAAGTTTTTCTGCGTTGTTGGATATGCTGAGGAATTGAGATAAATCAGGAAGATTACTTACAAAGCAGTCTTTTGTGGTAGAAGTGATGATTCTACCATACTTGTAACAAAGAGTAGAATTTACAGTTTTAGCTATATGGAGTTTACACAAGACTAGATAATGATCTGAGATATCATCGCTTTCCTGCAGAATTTCAACACCACTAACATCAATTCCATGTGACAGTATTAAATATAGAGTATGATTTCGACAATGAGTAGGTCCTGAAACATGTTGTCTAACCCCAATAGAGTTCAGAATGTCTATGAATGCTGATCCTTAATTAAAAGCGAACAATCAAATTAGTCAGATTAGTTTGATAGATAATATCAGAAATATGGAGGGAATTAAGTTATATTTTATCACTTTAAACAACAGAGAGTGATAGTAAGATAGAGTTTCAGCAGAAAAGCGAAGCTACACGGAGCTACAATCACAAACCTCTCAGCAAACCTCTCAGCAGAACGGCAGACAGGAGCAAGCTTTGATCTTAACATTGCATGAACTTTACAGGCTTTTGCTGTGATTTTCACAGTATAATACCGTGTTTGGGAATTTTACTGTGAAAATAATGTAGGCGGAGCAGTTACAGGAAACTACTGTGAATTCCTTCCCGCCTCCACGCGTTGTGTCGTGAGCTCTCTCGTCTCCACCATTTTCCAACGGATTCAGCGGTAAGTGTTGAAATGTCAAATTAAATGCCTTTTTATATGATATTGCATGTAATTTAAAAGTAACCAAGTAGAGTTAGTTGTAAGTTCTGTTGTCACATTGTTAGCGGTTAGCTTACTCCTGTAGGTTTAAGCGCGCCAATTTTTTAAACCATAAACAGACATTGGTTGTAGTAATTGTACCGTATTAAGTTAGTAGCTAACTGTGAGACATTAGCTAATTTTTGGAGCCTCATTTCGAGAAAAAAAAAAAAAATGTCATTATCTCAATTTTAGCTTTTCTTAGTGCTAACCGCGTTCTCTTTCCCTTATTAACTGAGCTTCTTCATAATTTTCTCCCCTGCTGTGTGTGTAATACGGAGCAGCCTTTGTCTGCTTCATCAACTGAAAAATGAAGTGCATATACAGGTGCATCTCAATGAATTAGAATGTTGTGGAAAAGTTCATTTCACTAACTCAACTCAAATTGTGAAACTTGTGTATTAAATAAATTCAATACACACAGACTGAAGTAGTTTAAGTCTTTGGTTCTTTTAATTGTGATGATTTTGGCTCACATTTAACAAAACCCACCAATTCACTATCTCAACAAATTAGAATATGGTGACATGCCAGTCAGCTAATCAACTCAAAACACCTGCAAAGGTTTCCTGAACCTTCAAAATGGTTACACAATAGTCTATACAATCATGGGGAAGACTGATGATCTGACAGTTGTCCAGAAGACAATCATTGACACCCTCCACAAAGAGGGTAAGTTACAGAAGGTCATTACTGAATGGTTGGCTGTTCACAGAGTGCTGTATCAAAGCATATTAAGTGAAAAGTTGACTGGAAGGAAGAAATGGGGTAGAAAAAGGTGCACGAGCAACAGGGATGACCACAAGCTTGAGAATACTGTCAAACAAAGCTGATTCAAACACTTGGGAGAGCTTCACAAGGAGTGGACTGAAGCTGGAGTCAATGATCAAGAGTCACCACGCTCAGACGTCTTCAGGAAAAGGGCTACCAAGCCACTTCTGAAACAGAAATAATGTCAGAAGCATCTGACCAGGGCTAAGGAGAAAAAAACTGGACTGTTGCTCAGTGGTCCAAAGTCCTCTTTTCAGATAAAAGTAAATTTTGCATTTCATTTGGAAATCAAGGTCCCAGAGTCTGGAGGAAGACTGGAGAGGTACAGAATCCAAGTTGCTTGAAGCCCAGTGTGAAGTTTCCACAGTCAGTGATGAATTGGGCTGCCATTTCATCTGCAGGTGTTGGTCCATTGTGTTTTCTGAAGTCCACAGTCAACGCAGCCATCTACCAGGACATTTTAGAGCACTTCATGCTTCCTTCTGCTGACAAGCTTTATGGAGATGCTGATTTCATTTTCCAGCAGGACTTGGCACCTGCCCACACTGCCAAAAACACCAAAAGTTGGTTAAATGACCATGGTGTTGGTGTGCTTGACTGGCCAGCAAACTCACCAGACCTGAACCTCATAGAGAATCTACGGGGTATTGTCAAGAGGAAGCTGAGAGACACCAGACCCAACAATGCAGATGAGCTGAAGGCCACTGTCAAAGAAACCTGGGCTTCCATACCACCTCAGCAGTGCCACAGACTGATCACCTCCATGCCACGCCGAATTGAGGCAGTAATTAAAGCAAAAGGAGCCCCTATAAAGTATTGAGTACATATACAGTAAATGAACATACTTTCCAGAAGGCCAACAATTCACTAAAAATGTTTTTTGTTTTTATTGGTCTTATGAAGTATTCTAATTTGTTGAGATAGTGAATTGGTGGGTTTTTGTTAAATGTGAGCCAAAATCATCACAATTAAAAGAACCAAAGACTTAAACTACTTCAATCTGTGTGCATTGAATTTATTTAATACACGAGTTTCACAATTTGAGTTGAATTACTGAAATAAATTAACTTTTCCACGACGTTCTAATTCATTGAGATGCACCTGTATATGTATATATATCTGATAGTGCATGTAATTTAAAAGTATTAACTAAATAGTTAGTTGTAGGTTCTTTTGTCACATTGTTATTGTATTTTCTGTTGTCACATTGTTAGTGGTTAGCTTACACATATTGGTTTGAGCACGCCATTTTTTTGAACCATAAACAGACGTTGGTTGTAGTAATTATACCGTATTAAGTGAGTAGCTAACTGTGAGACATTAGCTAATTTTTGGAGCCTCATTTCGGGAAAAAAAAAATCATTATCTCTTGACTTTAGCTTTTCTTAGCGCTAACAGAGATCTCTTTCCCTGTATAGGTTCTCTCCACAGAGGTGACCACTGGGGAATAAAGTTGTATGTAAGGTAAGATGACCTTTTCTGATCGTTATTATCAACTAGAGAAAATATAGTGTCGTGGATTATGGCAAATGTAGAGTAAATTCATCCAAAATGAGTAACGTTAACTGGGCTTCTTCATATTTTTCTTCCCTGCTCTGTGTGTGTGTGTGTGTGTGTGTGTGTGTGTGAAAGAGATACCAAGCAGCCGTTGTCTGCTTCGTCAACTGAAAAATGATAAATTGATAAAGGCAAGGGATTATTTGTGCGCAAATTTTGACTCTGTGCTACCACAGGTACAGTCAAGTCAAGTCACCTTTATTTATATAGCGCTTTTAACAATACAGATTGTGTCAAAGCACTTAACAGTATCAAATTGGAGGATAGAGTGTCAGTAATGTATAATAATAAGATTAAACACTCAATTTTCAGTTAAAGGCATTTCATTATTGAATTCAGAGATGTCATTGTCTAGCTCAGTTTAGTTTAAATAGTATCTATGAAATAAAATTGACGTTAATCGTAAAAAATTAAGTGTCCCCAACTGAGCAAGCCAGAGGCGACAGCGGCAAGGAACCAAAACTCCCTCTGTGACAGAATGGAGAAAAAAACCTTGGGAGAAACCAGGCTCAGTCGGGGGGCCAGTTCTCCTCTGGCCAGGATATTATTATTTATTTTTTTACTTATTGTTTTAATTAAATGTTAAATGTATAAATGTATTATATTTCTATTTTTATATTGTTGCAATTTCTAACAATAATAGTATTATGTAGTTAGGTATTTTATTATATTTATAGTTATTTTGTTTAATTTTAAGTTCTATTGTATTTAAGTCGAGGTCTTCACTGGGGATATGTCCCCGGGGCTCATCCAGGTGTCCGGCCTCCGGCGACGATCAGGGTCGCAGACATCATCTCCCGGCGCCGATCCACCATCTGATCCGGACACGGACTGAGAAACAGAATAATAAAGAAACAGACAAATATTACCGTAGATGCCATTCTTCTTACGATGTAACGAGTACATCGTGTGTTATGAGGAGTGTTCCCGGTTCCGGTTGATCTAATTAATGCAGCCTAACAATCCTTTAAGGGATTTGAATAATAGAAATGTATTAGTGTGTTATGTGTAAGCCAGGTTAAAGAAATGTGTCTTTAATCTAGATTTAAACTGACAGAGTGTGTCTGCCTCCCGAACAGTGTTAGGTAGATTGTTCCAGAGTTTAGGCGCTAAATAGGAAAAGGATCTGCCGCCCGCAGTCGATTTTGATATTCTAGGTATTATCAAATGGCCAGAGTTTTGAGAACGCAGCAGACGTGGAGGACTATAATGTGATAAGAGCTCGCTCAAGTACTGAGGAGCTAAGCCATTCAGGGCTTTATAAGTAATTAACAAGATTTTAAAATCTATCCGATGTTTGATAGGGAGCCAGTGCAGTGTTGACAGAACCGGGCTAATATGGTCATACTTCCTGGTTCTAGTAAGGACTCTAGCTGCTGCATTTTGGACCAACTGTAGTTTATTGATCAAGCGTGCAGAACAACCACCCAGTAAAGCATTACAATAGTCTAACCTTGAGGTCATAAACGCATGAATTAGCATTTCTGCATTTGACATTGAGAGCATAGGTCGCAATTTAGATATGTTTTTGAGATGGAAAAACGCAGTTTTACAGATACTAGAAACATGGCTTTCAAATGAAAGATTGCTATCAAACAGCACACCTAGGTTCCTAACTGATGAAGAAGAATTGACAGAGCAGCCGTCAAGTGTTAGATAGTGTTCTAGGTTATTACATGTGGGGTTTTTAGGTCCGATAATTAAAACCTCTGTTTTTTCAGAATTTAGCAGTAAGAAGTTACTAGTCATCCAGTTTTTTATATCGACTATACATTCCGTTAGTTTCTCAATTTGGTGTGTTTCACTGGGCCGTGAAGAAATATAGAGCTGAGTATCATCAGCATAACAGTGAAAGCTAACACCATGTCTCCTGATAATATCTCCCAAGGGTAACATGTAAAGCGTGAAAAGTAACGGCCCTAGTACTGAGCCTTGAGGTACTCCATACTGCACTTGTGATCGATATGATACCTCTTCATTTACTGCTACGAACTGATGGCGGTCAGATAAGTACGATTTGAACCATGCTAAGGCACTTCCACTAATGCCAACAAAGTTTTGCAGCGCTAAGATCCAGTAGAACTAATAAAGAGATACAACCACGATCAGATGATAGAAGCAGGTCATTTGTAACTCTAATGAGAGCAGTCTCAGTACTATGATATGGTCTAAATCCTGACTGGAATTCCTCACAGATACCATTTTTCTCTAAGAAGGAATATAATTGTGAGGATACTACCTTTTCTAGTATCTTTGACAGAAAAGGGAGATTTGAGATCGGTCTGTAATTAACTAGATCTTTGGGGTCAAGTTGTGGTTTTTTAATGAGAGGCTTAATAACAGCCAATTTGAAGGTTTTGGGGACATATCCTAATGACAATGATGAATTAATAATAGCCAAAAGAGGATCTATGACTTCTGGAAGCAGCTCTTTTAGTAGTTTAGATGGAATAGGGTCTAACATACATGTTGTTGGTTTAGATGATTTAACAAGTTTATACAATTCTTCCTCTCCTATAATAGAGAATGAGTGGAATTGTTCCTCAGGGGATCTATAGTGCACTATCTGATGCGATACTGTAGCTGACGGCTGCATGGTTACAATTTTATCTCTGATAGTATCGATCTTGGAAGTAAAGTAGTTCATAAAGTCATTACAGCTGTGCTCTTGGGAAATGCCAACACCTGTTGATGCTTTATTTTTCATTAAATTAGTGACTGTATTGAATAAATACCGGGGGTTATGTTTGTTTTCTTCTAGAAGAGATGAAAAGTAATCAGATCTAGCCGTTTTTAATGCTTTTCTGTAGGATAGGGTACTTTCCCGCCAAGCTATACGAAATACCTCTAGTTTTGTTTTCCTCCAGCTGCGCTCCATTTTCCGGGCTGCTCTCTTTAGGGTGCGAGTGTGCTCATTATACCACGGAGTCAAACTGTTTTCTTTGATCTTCCTTAAGCGTAAAGGAGCAACTGTATCTAAAGTGCTAGAAAAGAGAGAGTCCATAGTTTCTGTTACATCATCAAGTTTTTCTGCGCTGTTGGATATGCTGAGGAATTGAGATAAATCAGGAAGATTACTTACAAAGCAGTCTTTTGTGGTAGAAGTGATGATTCTACCATACTTGTAACAAGGAGTAGAATTTACAGTTTTAGCTATATGGAGTTTACACAAGACTAGATAATGATCTGAGATATCATCGCTTTGCTGCAGAATTTCAACACCACTAACATCAATTCCATGTGACAGTATTAAATCTAGAGTATGATTTCGACAATGAGTAGGTCCTGAAACATGTTGTCTAACCCCAATAGAGTTCAGATTATTAACAGTTGAGTCTTATTGTAACGTTACTCTTATTCTATTAATATATTATTTTGCAGCCTTGTGCTACAGCTACAGCCACTGATGGTTAAGAGACTGTGATGCTACCAAGAACCCCTAGCTTGCTTGATTGTTCAAGGTAATGTTGTCCTCCCCTTTTTTTTGTATTTTCAAGTGTCAAGTCATCCACAAATTTGTTGTGAGCAGTTTCATGTAGGAGCTATTTTCTATTTTTTTCAGACATTCGACAGTCATAATTGACGTTAACACAGAGGGAAAATGTGTTACGGATGCCTCACAGATACAAAAATAATGTTTTATGTTTTGATTAAAAGATAGCATTAAATGTCAGCGAAACCCTAAGAATTCACTTTTTTTTTTTTTACAATTGTGCTCTCATTATAACGTTATGTATATGACTGATTAATGTTCTGCATTTCTGGTTTGAGCTGTGCGCGCTGAAGATGACGAGTAGAATGATGCATCTGATAGCAGGTTTTTAATCTATGGGATTTAATTCATTATTTATCTCATATAGAATACACTTCATTATTTATACAACATAACATTATATTACGGCTTATAGGCTATCTGCACAAAGTGCCCTGAAAGCATGAACGTGTCTGCGCGGCTCTGAATGAACTCCTTTTGTGGACGCGTTCTTCACGCAACAACGTGCAGAAACATGGCAACTAAACTAAGCGTTTTATTATAATAGTGTTCTCATTATAATGTTATTTATATGACAGTCCCAGTCATAGTTATTAATATTCTGCATTGTTGTTTGTACTACTCGCGCTGCGCGCTGAAGAGATAATCACCGTAGTACTACATTGAAGCTCTTTACTGCAGCACGACTCAACCAAATGCATCTTATGTGAGATAAATAATATATACACAATATATATAAACTGGCTGAAATCACTCGTACCCTACCTGATCGGAAAAATCCAGTCTTTCACTCTGCCTGTGTCAGTTTGAGTATTGTTAAAGATTTAAATCCCTGCCACCAAGATGTTCTTCTGCTGGACACGGATTATGGAAAGTGAAACTTAAATCTATATGGGTGGTTGGATTTATTCACGCATGTTAAAATATTTATTTAAAGCTTCCTTCTTTTCAGATTCTTATTTACAGCATTATCTTAATAGGCTGTATATTAACTTATTGGGAGAAAACCGGTAGTTTTATGTGAAATCAAGACATTTGAGCACCCCTATATAGCCAAAATGGCATGATCATAACACCTCTGTGAATATTCGACTGTGAGATTGGGATTTGAATCAGGCTCCTCCTATCAAAGCATCTAATCCTCAACTATTCGGGATCACCCCTAAACAGTAGGTAACAGTATATCTGTTTCTGTTCCAGGTGACACAATGAAGACGAGGGCATGGATGCTGACATTGGAGGGTCAATTTGAAGTATGCTGAAGAAGCTTCTTGCACTCTGGAATTTACCAACAGTAATTTCTACATAACATTGTACTTGAGGTCTTGTTTTTTTTATTTGGTGGGTTAAACAAGGAGTGTTTGGATGTGTTGGGATTTTGCGAGCCGCGCAGGACCACAGCAGCCAAGTGGTGACGACCCCCTTCTCCCCCTCAAACAAGTGGTGTGGAGACCAAACAAGCTGTGCTGGAGACCAGAGAGGAAGCTGTTTTTAAAAGGATGCTCCATCCTCTGCAAACAGTACATATAAAGTGATGTACACTGTTGTGTGCAAATGCTCTGCCTGGATGAATCACACACACTTTGATGCAGGACTGTTCTTGACTGTGTGTTTGTGATGGAAATGTTTTTAAGCTGCTGTTATTTAAATGGTTAGGGTTAATATCACCTTGTCCTGTCACCTTTTTGGTCTGTACTGCAACAGCAGTGACCCACTGAAGGTGGTGACTGGGAACTTTTACATTTTTTACATCCAACCTGAAAGACTTTTTACATCCAACCTGAAAGAAACTAACAGCTTTCCTCTCTGCCTTTTTGCTTATAGGTACTTCTTGGGCATCACTCCAGAGACAGGCACAAACTCAAAGTGCCAGAGAGGACATATCAACCAGCGAATCTGTACACTGATCAGGAAACTCATTGAGTTCGAATGGATGTCAATCTAGTGTGTAAGCAATGTTCCAACTCCGAAAAGGACAAACTCAACTCAGGCTTTGTGTTAAGCTAGATGAAGTCATTCAGTAAGATGATCACTGAATATGTTCTACAGTGTTTCCTGGTTCGATGGAGAGAAGCATGACTGTCTGAACCTCTTTGCTGGAAAGTTTAGACAGAATTTATTAAACTGCAAAATAAATGTGTAAAATTGATTGTTTTTTTTGTATGAATTGAACATATCTTTCCAGTGTTATAGGTTATTGAATGGGTTAACATAAAATGTAAAAATTACAGTATTTTATAATAAATTAAAAGTAAATTTTAAATTAAAAGTTTTTAATTAACAATAAATTTTATAGTAAATTAAAAACACAATACTGGCTACTGAGTTGCATTACTATTACAGTTTACACTGTAATTCTACAGCAGAATACTGCTAAATTGCTGTAATCTGATGGCATTAACTGTAACTTCACAGCTAAATACAGTAATTCTACTGGAGCATAGTGCTAAATCACAGTATGGAATAACTACTGTGAGGTCACCTTATACAGCTGTCATTTCACAATTATTTACAGTAAAAAATTATACAGTAACTTACTGTGAAAGTAATGTAACTAGTTTACAGTAATTTACTGTGAATTTACATACAGTAATTTACTGTGAAAGCAATGCAACTAGTAGCCTGTAATTTACTGTGAATTTACGGTCAAATCTTTTTACAGTGTAGCTAGGAGATTTAGCTTAAAACCTATTAAAAAAAAACTCTTAAGGGTCTACAGTAACTAAAAAGAGGGCTGAGTCATTGCATTGACTTTTTTCTTTGTTAAATTTCCACGCCAAGCATGCATTGGAGCTCTTAATATTGAACTCTCAAAGTGCACCAGATAGACGAATTACCTTTAAAATGTACATAATTTCTTAAAAGAGACCATGCCCTCAGATCCCCCAGACAGAACAAGCAAAGTGATGTGGTTGTGTATGATTTAGGAATAGGGGAGAGCCTTTACATTGGTCAAATTTAGGCCAACTCCAATATTTTTTAAACATTTAAAAAAGACTAGGAGCTCAGGTGCTCATAAAGGCAGTGGTTTACAATTGTGGTCCTGGGGACACATAGCACTGCACACTTCGTATGTCTCTCTTGTTAAACACACTTGATTCAGATAATCAGCTCCTTAGGAACGAGCTCCATGAACTAAACTAAGCTTGTGTCAGTAAAGAGAGATGTATAAAATGTGCAGTGCTGTGTGTCCCCAGGTCTAGAATTGAAAACCACTATCATAAGGTAGTCTTCTCAGCTCGTCATTTTTCTCATACCAAGACCATATGAACATCAATGATTTAAAAAAAAATTCCTCCTGACTGGGGAAAAACAAAATCTCTCACAGGCTCTGGAATTAGACTATTAATTGATATCAAGTTCAAGTTCAAGTTGAGCTTTATTGTCATTCATGTGTGGACATATAGTGGAACGAAATGTCGTGTCTCGCAGCACCACGGTGCTACATACTAGTTAAGCATAAGATAAACATACAACAATGCAAATATAGGAAAAACAATAGAGCTATACAACAGTTTAACCATCTGACTATACATATACTATAAATACTATAACTACTATACCTAGTTGACTACACATACACAAACTGAGACTGTACAAGAACTTTACATAAATACTGTACATGAAATTGTGCTAAAGAGATATTTGTACATGAAAATGTGCAGAAAAATATATATTTTGTACATTAAATTGTTCAGAAGAGAGGTTTTGTGGGAAGCAGCACATAGTGCAAAAAGATTTAGTAGTGCAATGCTCAAGTAAACATATTATTTGTAGTGCAATGTTCAAGTAAACATATATTATCTTATTGAGTCTTTGCAGCAGGGAGTGTTTATAGAAAGTGTCTAGTGTGCATATAGTGGGACGAGTGCGTTACTAGAGCTGGTTTGTATAGCCCACTCACCTGTGTGTAGCACACTCAGAATTGCACTTAGGAAAATTGTCAATAGTTATTTATGAGTTGGGGGGCTGAGGTGTTCATGGTTTCAGAGGGGGACAGGGAGATTGGAGTTAAGAGCTCTCACAGCCTGGGGAAAAAAGCTGTTGAGCAATCTGAACGAGCTTTGATACTCCAGTACCTTTTACCTGATGGCAGGAGCTGGAAGAGGTTGTGGGAGGGGTGGGTGGGGTCCTTCACGATGCTGGAGGCCTTGCTGGAGCATCGTGCAAGGAAAATGTCCAGGATGGAGGGGAGAGAGGCACCTATGATCTTTGTGGCAGTGTTCACTGTCCGTTGTAGGGTCTTGCGGTCAGCAGCACTGCAGTTCCCATACCAGACAGTGATGCAGATGGTCAGCACGCTCTCAATGGTGCCCCTGTAGAAAGTGGTGAGGATGGGTGGAGGGAGACTTGCCCTTTTCAGCCTGCGGAGAAAGTGGAGGCGCTGTTGTCCCTTCTTGTTGAGTGACGTGACGTTGGTGGTCCAGGTGAGATCCTCTGTGATGTGCACTCCCAGGAATTTAGTGCTACCAACTCTCTCCACTGTTGAGCCGTCGATGGTCAGTGGGGGGTGGTCAACAGAGTTTCTCCTGAAGTCCATCACAACCTCTTTTGTCTTACTCACATTGAGGGACAGGTTGTTAGCACCACACCATTCAGCCAGCTGTGCCACTAGCTCTCTGTAGTGCGTTTCATCGTTGTTGCTGATGAGGCCTACCACAGTTGTGTCATCGGCAAACTTGATGATGTGGTTGGAGCTGGACTTGGCAGTGCAGTCGTGGGTCAGCAGTGTGAAGAGCAGCGGGCTGAGCACACAGCCTTGTGGGGCACCTGTGCTCAGTGTGGTAGTGCTGGAGGTGTTGCGGCTGACACGGACTGACTGAGGTCTTGCAGTTAAAAAGTCCAGGATCCAATTACAGAGGGAGGTGTTAAGGCCCAGCAGGTTTAGTTTGTGGATGAGCTGTTGTGGGATTATTGTGTTGAATGCTGAGCTGAAGTCAATGAACAGCATTCTTACATAGGAGTCTTTCTGTTCCAGGTGAGTAAGAGCTAGGTGGAGAGTGGTGGATATTGCATCGTCCGTGGAACGGTTTGGATGGTATGCAAACTGGAATGGGTCCAGTGTGTTTGGGAGACTAGACTTGATGTGATGCATGACTAACCTCTCAAAGCACTTCATCATGATTGGGGTCAGTGCTATGGGAGGATAGTCATTCAGACAGGACACATGGGGACGACTGCCTGGCTCAGTGAGGTGTTGAAGATGTCTGTTAGGATATCCGTCAGCTGTGCAGCACAGTCTCTCAGTACACGTCCAGGTATGTTGTCAGGGCCCGCAGCCTTTCGTGGGTTAATCCTGGATAGGGTCTTCCTTACATCGGCTGGGGAGAGACAGAGTACCTGGTCGTTTGGAGATGTGGGTAGTTTCTGTGCAGGTGTGTCGTTCTGTATCTCAAATCGTGAGTAGAAGTGGTTGAGTGCCTCTGGTAGGGATGTGTCTTGTAGTCAGTGATGGTCTGAATGGCTTGCCACAGGGTCCGAGTGTCTTTACTGTCGCTGAAGTTGTTGATTTTTTTAGCATACTGATGTTTTTCCTTCTTGATGCCATGAGACAGATTGGCTCTTGCTGTTTTGAGGACTGCTTTATCTCCTGATCTGAATGCTTCATCTCTGGTCTTTAGCAGCCCACGAACCTCTGCTATCATCCATGGCTTCTGGTTGGCACGTGTGGTGATGGTCTTAGTGACTGTCACATCATCTATGCACTTTTTGATGTAAGCAGTCAAGGTTTCAGTGTACTCCTGCAGGTCTGTGTGGTTGTTGTAGGTAGCCGCCTCTTTAAACATGTTCCAGTCTGTGTCCTGGAAGCAGTCCTGCAGTGCTGAGGTGGCATTGTCTGGCCTTACTGTGATCTGCTTTTGAACCGGTTTGGCAAGTTTGAGAAGTTGTCTGTATGCTGGGATTAGCATAACAGAGATGTGGTCCGAGTACCCGAGGTGGGGGCGGGGTTCAGCTTTGTATGCATTTTTCTCTGTTGTATAAACAATGTCCAGTGTGTTGTTTTCCCTTGTTGCAAAGTTCACATGTTGGTAGAACTTTGGCAAAACTGTCTTTAGGTTTGCGTGGTTGAAGTCACCAGCTATGATGAAAAAACCGTCAGGGTTATTTGTTTGTTGTTCGCTGATGGCGCTGTACAGTTCACGAAGCGTGTACTTAGCGTTTGCACATGGGGGAATGTAAACCGCAACAATAACAATGGCCGTGAACTCCCGCGGCAGATAGAACGGTCGATACTTCACAACCATAAACTCCACTAGCGACGAACAGTGTTCTGATACTACCGCAGCATTGTTACACCATTCTTTGTTGATATACACACACAAGCCACCCCCGCGAGTCTTATCAGACAGTGATGAATCTCTGTCAGCTCGGTAGCAGTTTAGCCCGTGCAGCTAAATGGCGGAGTCCGGGATGTTGTCCTTTAGCCATGTTTCAGTGAAAACAAACATACAACAATCCCTTGCCTCATGCTGTGTAGATCGACTGAGTTGAATTAAGTCCAGTTTGTTTTCCAGAGAGCGAACGTTTGAGAGCATGAGTGTTGGAAGAGCCAGTCTTATGGGGTTAGCCCTCAGCCTAGCTTGTATACCTCCACGCTTACCACACTTCCGTCCTCTTTCACACCGCTTGCGATGCTGCCTTGTGCGGGTAGCGTCGGTAGGCGAGGCAGCGGTTTCGAGGTCTGGCTTCAGCAGTAAACAAAGGCCTCGTAGTTTCTCAGTAGCCGCCGGCGAGAGTTGGTGTTTGTATGCGTTGACGATATCCAAAAGACTTTGGCGATCATAGATGAGTTTTGGAGTGATTTCCTTATGAATTAGCGGTAAATTGACACTATTTGGAGATGAACAGATGACATTAAAAGACATAAAAGCACCGTCTTTGGTACCCGGAGTAGCCGCTGCGTCTGACCGCGCCGCCATCTTGGATCTTATCAAGATCCATGATATCTATCTAGCTATGAGTAACTGAATTGTTAAATCTAACTAGGGATGCATCTATCCGATACTCAGGATCGGTATCGGAATTGGCTCCGATACTGGCATTTTCTGCCGGATCGGGTATCGGTCAGAGGAGACAATCCAAATCCGTTATTGTGCGTGTACTATTCTGTGTTATTTTTAAGCCCCACGAAAGGCACAAAAACATTACAAAGCACCATAAAGTTTTGTGCACTATTTTCCAAGTGTTCTGAAGCTGTTCCATAGTTCAGTGTGAGGTACAGATGAGTATTTAAGTCACTAAATTCAAATTCATGTAAATTCTCCTCTGCACTGCGGCTGTCTGTCATCCTCCATTCAGCATTCAAACTGTGTGTTGCATTCAGTCAAAACAATGAAACTCTCTTCAAGAGCGCACAATGACTGAGATTTAAAACTGTTAAAAGAAAAGGCTCAAACTATCGTGCAGATTTAATACACTACACACCAATATCTCTCTCCTTTGTGCTTTGAACATTTCTGTGCGCAGCGCTGCGTGCTGTGACTTCGTATTGCTTCAAGCGCATCATTCTGTGCATGGGTTGCACATTTGTGCTGCTACACATGACATATGAAAGCAAATAGACATATGATTATAACGATATATTTACTGTATGTGTTTTGTATACAGCTCATGGTATTTTTATAACAATAAAGGATGTTGATGACACACAAAGTGTCTGCCTATTATAATCAAAATCAACTATAGATCACAATCGGAAGTTATTAGAAGCACTCGATGATGGCTTAAAGTGACTTCTAAACAAATACATTAATAATTACATACATTTTCAAGTGTAGCTTGATGCTAATTTTACCTCTAATTATATTGTAACAAAGTCCCCTTAAGGCAAGTCATGTCACTCAGCGGCCATCTTTGAAACGCCTCTCGGGTAGTGTTGTCACGGTACCAAAATTTGAGTATTCGGTACCGATACCAGTGAAAATCCATGGTTCTCGGTACCAATTTCGGTACCACATGCTAATTAAAAAAACACACTATTTTTAATAATAAAGTCAAAAATAAAATGTACAAAAATCAATGCCATTCTTTATACTTAATTAAATTGTTTCAAGTTTTTCGGCAAGTAATAAGTATGAAAAACTTTTTAGAAAAATTTAATTTGTCTTTTAATTAATTAAATTTAAACATTTTATTTATTTATTTTTGGGGGTAAATAAAGGGGATTTACTATTAAAATTAAAATATGGAAGAAATAGTGTGTGATTATTTTTTAAAAAGAAATATTTATAATTTTTTTTCAACAGTAGTAATAATATCACATACATTCTCCTAAATATTATTAATATATTTCTGGCACAATGTCTTTAAAATAAACTTTTATTTTGACGGGTTGCCGTGAATACCTTTAAATTTCTCTGTGTAACGTTAGCTATATGATATGACGCTGGTTTAACTCAAATGAAACGGTAAAATGCTGTGAAGTGACTCTCAGAGCACTTCTGGAGACATTGTTTATGTATTTATGTCCTCATTTAGATGATGAAATCACCGCGAGCTTCACACGCGCTTCAGTGTATGTAGTAAAAAAAAAAAAAAAAAAAAAAAAAAAAAAAAAAAGCGCATCTCTGCCATTCATTCTTTCACTCACACAGAGACTCACAGAACATGCGGGATTCATATTTGAATCGACTTTTGCGGCTTAATATTTACAGATACTAGTCCATGTCGCGATTTGATTTAAGTGTAATGACCTACTTTTGATTAATTCATCCAAACTTTGAAAAATTCAGTGACATTCCGTGCTAAACTGTAAATTCCGTTTTTATAACTGGATTCCGAGATTCCGTCAGCATTTTCTGCATCGCGGAAATCATAGGGCCGTACGCGTCAAGAACCGGGTTGACCGGGTACTCGGTACCACCGGTAGTTAAGAAAACCTGGTACCGTGACGTTTTCATTTTTTTAGTACCGACTTGGTACCGAAGTACCAGGTCTTTTGACAACACTACTCTCGGGCATGCAAGTGCAACACCTATCTCTTTGAATGGGGAAACATCAAATTCTCCAAAACTGTTCACCAAGCTTACGATTAAATTTCATATTTGAAATCACCAATGAAATCTGACAACAACTGTATCATAAATGTTGTTTATTTTGCTCAAATAGAGTTAAAAAGCTTATTTTTCAGGCTAGATCAGCCAGTGTGCATGGGCAGTCCTAAGCGTTCGTCTCAGTGTGCCGACTGTTTCTATAGCAACCAGGAAGCTTCTAACGGCAGATGCAGTGATGCGCTCACTTTTTCGATTAGCAATTGGCTCTTTTGCTCAGAAGGCAGGGCTTCGCTCGATAGAGCGGCCATATTGAGTGTTGCATTTTTCCCCATTCAAAACTAAACGAGTGACATGTCTTGGGTATTCTATAGTCTTTGATTGTAAGTATTAAAGATATTTGCGTTTCTGGTGTAGAATTAAACTTTATTTATCAAAACTGAATGCTGTATATTGAGCAGCGGACGATGTTAAATTCATATACGAGATACATATCTGAGGAAAAATACACTGTTGGTCGGCGCCACCTAGCGTGTTGGCGTGAATTAGCACAAGCCGAACAATCGTTTCGCGCTCGGTGTGAAAGCACCATCGTCGGCGATTCGCCTCGCTTTTTCACATTGCGCTCAGTGTGGAACGGCCTTTATTCACTTTTATTTGTTCCTCACTAAATAATGTTGTTTCACTAAACGTTTAGATTTTATAAATTAATGTGCACCCATGATTTTTCTAGAGTATCTTTTGCTGCTGAATTATCCAATAATCTAGTTTATAATAGTATTTTTGTCATAGATTATGATTATATATTTTTTAATTTGTTATTTTTCATTAAAATGAAGTTGTCTATTTAGCAGATTGTGTTTAACACACAAAAGAGCGATGATCAACACACAGAAGTATAGAAATTCTACATTGATTTAAAAACAAAAACAAAAACACTGGTATTGGATCTAGGGCTGTCGCAATTCGTCGATTTTATTCGATTTTTAAAAATCCTCGACTTCATTTTGCTCGCGTTGACTAACGGCAAAATACCGGAAGTGGCGCATTTCACGGACGAGAATCCATAAAACACATTATTAGACTGTTTTCCAAGGCTGCATGATATATTAAACCCATTTAAAAATCATAATTAAGCATAATTGTGAATTCACAAATGCTACGATTTAATTAAATAATTATATGCAATGCAGTTCTAATACAGTAAATGCGCTTTAATTATTTACATGCGTGCAGGTTAAGTACGTGCGTCTCACAGCGGCTCCGTTCACAGTAGTTCCACAGGAACTGTTATCATTTACATGTGTGGAGTGTCTCAGACTCCATCTCTGGATGTTGTTGAGTTTGGGTTTATTATAACGTTCATCTGGGAACGCAATTGGTGCGCAATTTCATCAGATTTGTAAGGTAAATCATTTATAAAGCTAAGCAAACACAGGAGAATACATCGCGGTTTCAAAATAACAGCTCAAAACCGCACTCTGAGTTTACAGGTTTTGATGTCCACATATGCATTTAATTACAGTGGCTATAGCATTTCTGTCCTAAAGAAATGGCCAAATATTAAAGATTAAGTGGACATTTGAATTAAAAGGTGCTTCGTCCATATTAAACAAGGATTAGATCGCACAGTAATGTGTAAAAACAATCGTCAGGCCGTTGGCGCCCCCTGCAGGCCTTTGTTGTAATGCGTAATGTACATTAGCTCTATTGTTTAATACATTATGTATTTTAACAGTTTTGGTCAATAAAACTATATGATTTCTTGCTTTTGATACTTTATTTGAACTAATTATTATTGCCTCATTGTATTTTAAGTAATTTTAAAGGCTATTGTTCACTTACATCTATTTTTATTATCACAAAAAATCGATAGTACATAGACGCGTCGCCATCCGACGTCCCCTCCAGAATTTCACGCATAAACATAGTTTGTCTCGGTGATGATGCCATATACAGTTTTGGGTGTTTCATTTTTCATTTTATGAAAGCTTCAAGTGCAGTTAATTATTTGTACGTGCATACAGACGACGGCGGTGTTGAAGCTCTTTTGTTTGCCGTCAAACGGTTGACCACTGCCGTATGTGTATCGGTCGCAAAATAAGGCAAAAAAAACACGACGGTAATAGTTTGATTAAGGTGTGTACATGTCTGTACTGCACTTCAATAATAAGACTAAAATAGGAATACTTCACGTGTCTTAATTCGATTTGTGTTTACTTCGATTATGACTTTAGCCGGATTAAGGTCATCAAAAATCTCTGTTTACATGGTAGATGCTTAATCAGAGTATTGTCTTAATCGTATTAAAATCGGAGTATTGTTGTCCATGTAAACGTAGTCATTGAGTGCGTTTACATGCACCCTCTTAATGCGATTAAAATTAGATTTTGGCAATATTGCGATTAAGCTTTACCTCATGTAAACGCAATGCTTGGATCTAAATAATGCGATTAAGCTCATAATCGCAGCAAGCTTAATCATATTAACATAGGTGGCGTACGTCGATTTTAATCTAAATATACAGGCATGTAAACACCTTAATCACAGTATTTGTCGCTCTGACCAAAGTGCGCATGTGCTGGTGATGTACATGAATGAGGTAACACGCACCTGCAGTAATGGCCCTTTCGCACAGGATGTGGAATGCGCTGCGCTATGAAACCAATTTGTTTCAATGGCTTGCGCAGTTTGTTGCTGCGTCGACCAAAGCACACGCTCTGAGGGCTGCGCTGAACCCAGCGGCCAACGCAGCGCATTCCGCGTCCTGTGAATGGGCCATAATACGCACATTAGAAACAATGGCAGGGAAGAAAGCATCTCTGGGGAGCCGAGGAAGCAGAGTTCATGCTGTCGACATAAATAAATGAAAACAGCGGCCAGTAACACACCTACTACTCTTTCTGAGTCCATCATTTGTGCTGTGCAGTGGCGTATGTGAATAATGGAGGTAAAAAATAACCACAATTCTTAGCGAATAATATGAATAATGGAAATTGCATGTAAACGGGAGTGTAGAGCTTTGCTCTTGACATGTAAACATCATAATGCGATTAAGTCCTTACTCTGATTATTGGAAATAATCGCATTATTCGTACGCACGTAAACGTAGTCATTGACTCAACTGGTGGCAGTCAGGACCTAAAAAAAGTGAACCATTTGTTTATTAAAGATTTGTTTAAACTAAAGTATCAGATCTATTTGAGAATGAAACTAAGTTAGCATTAAAAGCATGCATGTGAAAAACACCATTAACGAGCAGACGACACAATTTACAGGCCTGTCACTTGAGGAGAAAAGGCGGAAATTATTAATCCCACAGACACTGAACATGATTTCGTCAGCCTGGGCCTAATTAAACTTTATACAGCGGTTTATATTAAAGTTTACAATATGGCTAGCATGAGCATCATCAACTAGCGTGAACGACAGGCAGTCAAACAAACTACATTAATTAACTTTATTACGGTTAAAGTTTAAAGAATTTGAAAGTGAACACTGTATAGTTTATCGTGTTAAATTTCAAATAACTAAAAGAAAGGTATAACATCTTATCTCAAGGTTTTAACAGTTAACGTTACATTACCTCATGAGACTACTCGTGAGCTAATTAACCGAACAGGGCATTTATTTATTAAATTAAATTGGAAAACCTACAAAAAATACAAAACACTCATCTTTGGTGACATCTAACTTATATCAGTAAAAACGATGAATAAAAGTAGATTTATAGAGCCTATACTTTTTCCTCCGTGTCCGTCCACTGGAAGTTGACCGTTACAAAACAAATGACGGGCACGTGCACTCACGCAGTACTCAGACAGTGACGCGCGCTGCTGGTTTAAATGTTAATTTGTCCCGTGCCCTCTTTCAATAAATCTCATTCACAGTCATTCACAAAACATGTCATTAACAATGATCACCATTTGCTAAGCAAACTATTTGGTTTTTGTTTTGTCCTTAATTTGATGACATTATTATTATTATGTGAGTATATATATATATATATATATATATATATATATATATATATATACACACACACACATACATACATACATACATACATATACACACACACACAGGTGCATCTCAGTAAATTAGAATGTCGTGGAAAAGTTCATGTATTTCAGTAATTCAACTCAAATTGTGAAACTCGTGTATTAAATAAATTCAATGCACACAGACTGAAGTAGTTAAAGTCTTTGGTTCTTTTAATTGTGATGATTTTGGCTCACATTTAACAAAAACCCACCAATTCACTATCTCAACAAATTAGAATATGGTGACATGCCAATCAGCTAATCAACTCAAAACACCTGCAAAGGTTTCCTGGGCCTTCAAAATTGTCTCTCAGTTTGGTTCACTAGGCTACACAATCATGGGGAAGACTGCTGATCTGACAGTTGTCCAGAAGACAATCGTTGACACCCTTCACAAGGAGGGTAAGCCAAAACATTCATTGTCAAAGAAGCTGGCTGTTCACAGAGTGCTGTATCCAAGCATGTTAACAGAAAGTTGAGTGGAAGGAAAAAGTGTGAAAGAAAAAGATGCACAACCAACCGAGAGAACCACAGCCTTATGAGGATTGTCAAGCAAAATCGATTCAAGAATTTGGGTGAACTTCACAAGGAATGGACTGAGGCTGGGGTCAAAGCATCAAGAGCCACCACACACAGAAGTGTCAAGGAATTTGACTAGAGTTATCGTATTCCTCTTATTAAACCACTCCTGAACCACAGATAACGTCAGAGGTGTCTTACCTGGGCTAAGGAGAAGAACTGGACTGTTGCCCAGTGGCCCAAAGTTCTCTTTTCAGATGAGAGCAAGTTTTGTATTTAATTTGGAAACCAAGGTCCTAGAGTCCGGAGGAAGAGTGGAGAAGCTCATAGCCCAAGTTGCTTGAAGTCCAGTGTTAAGTTTCCACAGTCTGTGATGATTTTGGGTGCAGTGTCATCTGCTGGTGTTGGTCCACTGTGTTTTTTTGAAAACCAAAGTCACTGCACCCGTTTACCAAGAAATTTTGGAGCACTTCATGCTTCCTTCTGCTGACCAGCTTTTTAAAGATGCTGATTTCATTTTCCAGCAGAATTTGGCACCTGCCCACACTGCCAAAAGCACCAAAAGTTGGTTAAATGACCATGGTGTTGGTGTGCTTGACTGGCCAGCAAACTCACCAGACCTGAACCCCACAGAGAATCTATGGGGTATTGTCAAGAGGAAAATGAGAAACAAGAGACCAAAAAGTGCAGATGAGCTGAAGGCCACTGTCAAAGAAACCTGGGCTTCCATACCACCTCAGCAGTGCCACTAACTGATCACCTCCATGCCACGCCGAATTGAGGCAGTAATTAAAGAAAAAGGAGCCCCTACCAAGTATTGAGTACATATACAGTAAATGAACATACTTTCCAGAAGGCCAACAAGTCACTAAAAATGTTTTATTGGTCTTATGAAGTATTCTAATTTGTTGAGATAGTGAATTGGTGGGTTTTTGTTAAATGTGAGCCAAAATCACAATTAAAAGAACCAAAGACTTAAACTACTCCAGTCTGTGTGCATTGAATTTATTTAATACACGAGTTTCACAATTTGAGTTGAATTACTGAAAGAAATTAACTTTTCCACAACATTCTAATTTATTGAGATGCACCAGTATATTATACATACACAAATATAATAATTCATGCCATCTTTTAAAATTCTTGAATTAAGTATATTTTCCAAAATATAGCCTATCCAAATGGTATCTTAACATAACACATGTAGTGCAATAAAATTAAAAGTTATGAGACCAGCTGACCACGTCGCTACAATGTTCTTCTTGGACTAACTAGCGATGTCCGGGGTTCCGGAGGACTGGACAAGACTACATGGGACATGACCTGACTTGGGACAGGCACTGGAGGGTGCTCTGGCAGGCGCGTTCGAGGTGCGGGCACTGGAGAGAGGAGGGGAGCTGTGAACCCTAGGGGCAGCTCCATGTCCAGGAGCGCCGAGGGAGCAACGGCCGGCGGCCTTGACTGAGCCGCGAACGTCGGCGGCCTTGGCAGCCGAACCAGGCTGAAATCCATCCAGCTAGCAGGTACCTTGGGTGAGCAGCGGACTTGCCATCACGGCGGGAGCAAAAAGCAAACAAAACAAAAACTCTTCAAAAAACCGGAAACAAAACCACGGGGAAAGGGAGTGCTGCTTACTTCTGTTTGGGTCAAGTATTCTGTCACGATTCCACTGGGGAGACGGAGACCAGGAACGGGGAGACGTGAATAATCCAACTAAAGTCTTTAATGAAATCAAACAGGGAAGTACATCACAGGCTGGAAACACACATGCAACAGACAGAGATGACCTTTAATACTTTAAGACAGGAAACACAGGGCAGGACACACTATAAGTACACGATGTAACTAGATAATTAAACACACACAACTGGAACATAATTAACTAATAATCACAGGAACAGGAAACTAACCAAATATGGGCATACAAGAGGAAGGGAAACACAAGACACACAAGACAATCCTGACAGACGTCATCACAACGTCGCCATAAATTAATGTTGCGCTGACCAAAGGACGACGAACTGGCGATGTTGTCACAACGTTCTGTGTTTGCTGGGTTGTCACATTCGAATTGGTTGTCATAGTAACAACACTAATTTTTGGAAATTCAGCGCATTGTGAGTTCCACAAATCTGAACACATTAGGCCTATTTGTAAATTGACTGTTAAGATAAAACAGTTTGCATAGTTTATTATCTGTGATACCATTATAGCCACTGGATGCCTGAATAGCTCTATGTAACAATCCCTAGTTGCTAAGAAATTGTCATCAAACATAAATTAATTTTATTACATTTTGGATACGTTTAGATATTATCAATGACTACTTTTTTACTTTATCTGTTGTTTTTTTTTTTGTTGTTGTTGTTGTTTTTTTGTTTTTTTTTTGTTCAATTGTTTTGTTGTTGTTGTGTCAGTTATTGCATTATTATTTCAGTCAAACCTATAAAACTCTTTGTTACCCCAAACTACATAGGACTATAAAAGCCTGATCAGTGACATAAAAGTAATCAGAATGCAGCTACTTGTTCACTTGTTTATTTGACTCGTAAATTTCCCCTTTAAATAATGTGACGATATGCCCTCTATATGTATGACGTTGCTCCCTTTAAGCGCTGTTGGAAGCGAATTTATTATTATTATTATTATTATTTTTTTTTTTTTTATGTTTTTTTTTTTTTTTTGGAAGCGAATTAATTGATTCAGCATTTCGACACTTCCGTAAGGATGCATTAAATTTGACAAAGCGGTTTAATAAAGTATGTATACTGATCTTGTGAATTAGCGAATTTTACTACAGCAATATTTTTTAATTGGCTGTAAAAGCTTTATATGGGAATATTACACGACACACTGAACCTTTAAAAATGCATTGGCGTAAAAACGCACACCTTTTAGACCAGTTTCACATGAAACATGATTTCTCGACTGCCACAAATACTGCCTAAACAAAATACTGATTTTGTGCACTTTTTATGTAACAATATTTTAAATTGGCCTTGGAACTTGCATGGCAAAAAAAAAAAAAAAAAAAAAAAAAAGCCTTACCTTGTCAAAACACTGACAGAACCCATTGATCTAATGGCATTGCTGAGCGCTCCAAATCCAAATGCAAACTTTGCATGCAACAATCAGAGGCAGCAATTGACAGCGCTCTGATCCAATGGCATACAGGCATCGTCAGAATGACAGTACTCTAGCCCAATGATGTTGGGGGATCCAGTGGGGGCGGCAATCATATTTCAGGGTGTCCGTGCCACTCCGTGCCTGTTAAAATGTAGTGGCAGTACGTGCGCTCATTGGCGCCCCCTCCAGCTGGTGGAGCGCTAGGCGACCGCCTAGCTTCAAGTAGGGCTCGCTCAGAGCCGTTGAGAAACAGAGTTGCGACATTCCCATAGGCTTCCATAGGAACTGAGGAATGCGGAAGTAAAGCGTGTGAGCAGCCAATAGTTCCAAACAACCGATAGTTCCAGCATTGAAACCCATTCATTTCAGTGTTTCTCAAGCACACTCGCCAGAAAGTTGAGGAAATTACAGCAGTTTTTGGCATTTTAAGGTATTAGTTTACCCCTCGGAAATCTGGCCAGTAGTTGTATTTTATGAAACGCGTTATAGTTAATGTTTATTTTTAGATAATAGGCAGTTATGCTATATTTGCAGTTAGATAACATGAGAAACACCTTAATAGCAATCATATCCAGATGCTAGTTGTCATATTTTTAAGTTTTTAGACTTTCTGCAATCTTTCTCTCCCTGTAGGAAGTTGAATGACTTTCAGTGAAGACTGCTCATTAAAGGAATACAAGAAAGAGTTTCCCTGAATGTAGTTGGTTGCCTTGTGTTTTTTTTAAACGTTATTAAAAAAAAAAAATTATTGGGTTAAATTCCGTATATGCTGGCCTTTTTTAACATTCACTTATATTGTCTTCTTACATAAATGTCATAAAATAATACTGGGATGTGCGTAATTAATCTTTTTAAATTCAACATTTAAAAAAAAAGCGAAACTTATAAAGTGTTTGATAATGTCTAAATATACAATGCAAAACATAAACTAAATAAGCTATTACGACCAGTAAAACTCTTTACAGCAACTAGAGTAGAGCTAAATATATGTAGGGTATATTTAATAAACAGCCATACGGGCATCTAGTGGTTAAACCACGACATTACATAGGGATATTATTTTTCTGGCCACCAAACGCCTCTAATTTGCCTTTACACTGGAATTTAAAAACATTTTCTCTATTTTAACCCTAAATACTACGCTAATTGTAATAGCTATAAATAATAAGCATATTAGAGAAAAATATTAATGCTGTCTCTTCACCACTCCCCAGAATAAAATGCGATTGTTAAACTTAGTCAGCATAGTTATCAATACACAATCAATGTGTATTAACACAATCGATGTGTTAATAATCACTAGAAATTGCTGCAAAAATAGTGAAACTGCTGTCTATCCTACTTAAACCCATTCAAACATACTGACAGCACGGAGTTGTTTGGAACTATTGAGAGCTCCGTGAACCACGTGACCGCGTCGCGGTGAGATCAAAGCGTGTCGCAACTGTTTCTCAACGGCTCTGGGCTTGCTGCAGTGGACATCCAACCCCGCCCACATCCAAGTGTGACATAATAAACCACGCCCATACACAATACAGCTACGCCCGCGTCAAAGCGTTACGTCATAAACCACGCCCCTATTCTATACGTCACCTCTTGTGATTCCCCATCCCCGTACCGGGGAAACCCGGAAGTAACGTTATGTCGAAGCAATTTACGGCCGTTTCGGGAATCTAAATAAAATAATGTTGTCTTTCGTTTTACTAATACACGTTTTCTTATTTCTTTAAAGGATGTCTAGGCTAAAATGGCACACCTTAAATCCAATATATTTAATATGTCTAATCTACGAGCTGATTTTGTCGTCACAACAGCCTGTAAAACACTGGTTGATTAAATTAGACTACTTGTAATAAAACCTCTACACCTTACATTATTCATTTATGTAATGAGATAAATTCACATTTATTACGATCGATTTTAAACTACCTAAGACACCTTTTAGATTTATCAAATTTAAAGGGTACAATTAGATTTTGTTATTGTAAAAGTCGCAACACATTTTTATAATTTATAATTGTCATTTCATTTTCTAAAAATGTGTTCCACTTATAAATTGTTAACATTTGAATGCTAGGATTGACAGTTCTCCATATGCAGTAGACTACACATACATATGCTAAATAGAGATGGCTTTCTTTGATAGGTTATACAAGTAACATGGCATTGACATTCAGACCTTGTTCATCAACAAAACCTCATATGAAGTGTGTCCAGGTCCTCCATATATTTAAAGATGAATAAACAGACATCCCTTGCTTCATTGGGTATTTTTATATTTATTATTTTACAAAAATAATTAAATTTCAAATTTTACAAAAAATATATGTTCTATAAGAGATATGTTCCAACTATCATAAATGAACAGCTGAATGATCAGATAAACAGTTCTTGAAATGCAGTACACATACATAAGCTAGAGAGATTCATTTCCTTGTTAGATTATTCACAGAAACATGACATGGACTTTCAAGCCTTGTTCAGCAAGATACTCAAACAATCAGAAGTCAAGTCAAGTCAAGTCACCTTTATTTATATAGCGCTTTTAACAATACAGATTGTGTCAAAGCACTTAACAGTATCAAATTGTAGGATAGAGTGTCAGTAATGTATAATAATAAGATTAAACACTCAATTTTCAGTTAAAGGCATTTCATTATTGAATTCAGAGATGTCATTGTCTAGCTCAGTTTAGTTTAAATAGTATCTATGAAATCAAATTGACGATAATCGTTAGAAATTAAGTGTCCCCAACTGAGCAAGCCAGAGGTGACAGTGGCAAGGAACCAAAACTCCCTCTGTGACAGAATGGAGAAAAAAAAAAAACCTTGGGAGAAACCAGGCTCAGTCGGGGGGCCAGTTCTCCAATGGCCAGGATATTATTATTTATTTTTTTTACTTATTGTTTTAATTAAATTTTAAATGTATAAATGTATTATATTTCTATTTTTATATTGTTGCAATTTCTAACAATAATAGTATTATGTAGTTAGGTATTTTATTATATTATAGTTATTTTGTTTAATTTTAAGCTTTATTGTATTTAAGTCGAGTTCTTCACTGGGGATATGTCCCCGGGGCTCATCCAGGTGTCCGGCCTCCGCCGACGGTCAGGGTCGCAGACATCATCTCCCGGCGCCATCTGATCCGGACACGGACTGAGAAACAGAATAATAAAGAAACAGACAAATATTAGCGTAGATGCCATTCTTCTTACGATGTAACGAGTACATCGTGTGTTATGAGGAGTGTTCCCGGTTCCGGCTGATCTAATTAATGCAGCCTAACAATCCTTTAAAGGATTTGAATAATAGAAGTGTATTAGTGTGTTATATGTAAGCCAGGTTAAAGAAATGTGTCTTTAATCTAGATTTAAACTGACAGAGTGTGTCTGCCTCCCGAACAGTGTTAGGTAGATTGTTCCAGAGTTTGGGCGCTAAATAGGAAAAGGATCTGCCACCCGCAGTCGATTTTGATATTCTAGGTATTATCAAATGGCCAGAGTTTTGAGAACGCAGCAGACGTGGAGGACTATAATGTGATAAGAGCTCGCTCAAATACTGAGGAGCTAAGCCATTCAGGGCTTTATAAGTAACTAACAAGATTTTAAAATCTATCCGATGTTTGATAGGGAGCCAGTGCAGTATTGACAGAACCGGGCTAATATGGTCATACTTCCTGGTTCTAGTAAGGACTCTAGCTGCTGCATTTTGGACCAACTGTAGTTTATTGATCAAGCGTGCAGAACAACCACCCAGTAAAGCATTACAATAGTCTAACCTTGAGGTCATAAACGCATGAATTAGCATTTCTGCATTTGACGTTGAGAGCATAGGTCGCAATTTAGATATGTTTTTGAGATGGAAAAACGCAGTTTTACAGATACTAGAAACATGGCTTTCAAATGAAAGATTGCTATCAAACAGCACACCTAGGTTCCTAACTGATGAAGAAGAATTGACAGAGCAGCCGTCAAGTGTTAGATAATGTTCTAGGTTATTACATGTGGGGTTTTTAGGTCCGATAATTAACACCTCTGTTTTTTCAGAATTTAGCAGTAAGAAGTTACTCGTCATCCAGTTTTTTATATCGACTATACATTCCGGTAGTTTCTCAATTTGGTGTGTTTCACCGGGCCGTGAAGAAATATAGAGCCGAGTATCATCAGCATAACAGTGAAAGCTAACACCATGTCTCCTGATAATATCTCCCAAGGGTAATATGTAAAGCGTGAAAAGTAACGGCCCTAGTACTGAGCCTTGAGGTACTCCATACTGCACTTGTGATCGATATGATACCTCTTCATTTACTGCTATGAACTGATGGCGGTCAGATAAGTACGATTTGAACCATGCTAAGGCACTTCCACTAATGCCAACTAAGTTTTCTAGTCTATTCAAAAGAATGTTGTGGTCGATAGTGTCGAACGCAGCGCTAAGATCCAGTAGAACTAATAAAGAGATACAGCCATGATCAGATGATAGAAGCAGGTCATTTCAGAATCAGAAATCAGATAACGAAATAAGCAAGTGATTAAAAGTAAATATGTGAAAACTACACACAATAGACAAAAGGACAATAGACAATATATTGTATTGTACAGATGTGCTATATACAAATTATGCAAGGGAATGTGGATAGATGTATGATATATTAAATCAAAAACATATATATAATAAATATAAGTATGGATAGTTGGGTTATTGCACATGTTTTATTGCACAGTGGGGAGAACATTTAACTGTTTGTGAGGTAGATGGCCTGAGGGAAGAAACTGTTCCTGTGCTGGCCGTTCTGGTGCTCAGAGCTCTGTAGCGTCGACAGGGGCGGTTCTAGACCACAGTAACTGGGGGGGCCAGAGAGGGGCCACTTGTACTTTTAGGGGGCAC
This sequence comes from Spinibarbus caldwelli, assembly GCA_039654775.1. Lineage (NCBI taxonomy): Eukaryota > Metazoa > Chordata > Actinopteri > Cypriniformes > Cyprinidae > Spinibarbus > Spinibarbus caldwelli. The sequence goes on from CM077221.1 coordinate 35,020,148, forward strand.
AATTTTAAAATTCATCTTAACCTACTTTAATATTATCATTCAGTCATTTTATGTCATTTATCACTGCAAGCTCTAGAAGTAATCTATAACAATTTCAACAATTTCATCATGTTTCATTTATTTGACAAATAATTTTGTATTGTAGTGTCAGGGGCATCATTTTTGGGGGGGGCTCTCATGTTTGTCATGTGACACACAGCAGCCACAATACCCAATGTTTTTCTTATATATATATATATATTGTTTACAGGACACATTTCACCCAAAATTCTTTTGCTGTGATATGATTCCAAATTTAGGGGGGCCAAAGGGGGGGCCAAGCTTGTTGACAGGGGGGCACTGCCCCCCCCCCCAGAACCGCCCCTGAGCGATTAATAAAAAGACTAGAGCCTGAACGATATGGGTTTTTTGGGGGCCGATACCGATACCGATATTAGGGCGTAAAAAAAGGCCGATATTGATATATCAGCCAATATTCTTTGTGTATATTATAATACAGTACCAGTCAAAAGTTTGGACACTTTCCCATTCCTGTGTCCAAACTTTTGACTGGTAATATATATAGAATACTATAGTATATGCATTAACAGAATATATATATACATAAACACATTTATTGCAATGATCACTCAAATGTGGTGATCAAACACTTATAATGACGTGACAAAGATATGTAATGGAGGTAGGGCATTTAACAATTTAACAATAAACCCTATTATCCAAAATGAGTCTGACATCAGTGCACTGAACAGTAAAGGTGAAGTTTATTTAACTTTATTTAAATTCCATTCAACTTTATTCCGTTGAAGTTTATTTCACTTCAGAACATTCATTCACGGATTTGCGCTACTGTCTTCACACACAGACGAAACTTACTAGAGAAGTGTCAAATAATATATCACTGTAAATAAATACAATTTAAATTCACATCTCGTGCACTTTAATGCCCTTTGAATGTAACGTGTACATTCCCTTGGAACTGGAATCATGGCGGAATATCATGTGAAGTCCACTTCGCAGGGCACTTACAGTCGAATAAGACAACGCTTGAATGCTGCAGCCTGAACAAGAGACCTCTTTACTGAAGTTAAAGTGTTGGCTGATGTCATTATCTCGCAAACGCGGCGGCGGATCTCCACCAAATTCGGGGGATCCCTTCAGCTCGAGGAGCCCTCTCCAACCCCACCCTCCGTGCCTCAGTAGCCCCCTGGGATCACCAGATCGGTCGGCGCTCGACCGCGAATTTAACCGCCCGTAACTCCCGGACCCTGGGGGCTATCGACGCAGGGGTGGTCTCATTCGAAAGAGGGCCTCGAGACGTACACTCGATTCGGCGTTCGAGTTGGGTTCCTCGAGCTGAAGGGATCACCCAAATTTGATGCGGATCCGCAGCGCTGTTACAGAGATATGGCCGTTCAAAGTTTCAATGGTATTCCATACACTAAGCTTTAAAGCGTTTCATCCAGGTCGCCAGTAGCAAACAATGGAGTGCGATCTGCTGGACAAACTATGTAATTACACCATATACAAGCATTTTATCTGCGTTTAATGTTCTGTAAAAAAATGTTCATATCGGTGGCATATTGGCGGCATATTCGCCAATACGATATATCTCCGACAGACTCATATCGGCCGATAAAATCAGCAAAACGATATATCGTCGGGCTCTAAAAAAGACATCTCTTGCTTCATTCGATTCGACCCCAGGTAGTCTTTGATGGCATTCTGTTGATTTTTACTGTCCATCTGGAGAAAGGCAGGCCCTTTCACCTCCCCACAGAATAACTCACGGTGACTCTGTATCTAGCACCACGCTGAACCAATGTCCCTTACAAACTTCCACTTTATGTCCTCTTGGCGCTCCTGTTAAAAATAGAGAATACGTGTGTGTCCACTAAATAGTATTTGCCTCATCATTTACCTCATCATTCTACATACAATAATATTTATGATTTTAAACCACAGAAATCAATCAATACAGTATCTAGAGAAATGCTCCCACCATACCTCTACACAACACTGCATGGCTTATGTGGTCCTCCAAGTGAATTGTAACGAGCAATTTTCTTTACTGGTGAAACTGCAGCAGGGACCCCTCATCCCAGGAGAACTGCTCTGCATCGGGCTAGGACCAAAAATGCGTAGAATGCTGTAAAACATGACAAACAAGCATTGACAACCATTATGTGATATTTCCATTAATATAGAATAATACAAAGATAATTTGTCACAAACACAGAGTTATCCAGAAATTCGTGAAATGATGTGGTTGCTCAACAAAGTTACTGTGCAAGGGTACTGTGATCAGTGTATAACATTAAAAATATGTATGTGAGTGAGTGTTTTGTGTGTGTGGGGAGGTAAGTATATATGTGTGAGAGGGATGAAATGTGAGAGTCGGTGAGATGAGTGTTATAAAAAAAAATTGCACATTCAGTCAGCATTCATTTTATGTTGTAAGAATCAGTGCACTAATAAATATATAGTGCACTGATTCTTATGACATAAAATTAACTCTGACTGAATGTGCAATTTTTTTAATAACCCTTTTTTTATATAATACATAACACTCTCACCTACTCATATACACATTTTATCCCTCTCACATATGTATTTACCTCTCCCCACACACACATGATATTTTTAATGACACTGATCACAGAACCCTTGCACAGTATCTTGGTTGAGGAACCGCATCATTTCACTGTCTTGCTGGATAACACACACACACACACACACACACATTTATGTTTCTGCTAGCTAAGTAATAACGTGCCCGTGTGCAGTTCAAAACACATACTAAGCATGCCGAACTGTTGTTTACACATGCACACAAACGACGCACACATTCTTCAAGTTGTCAAGGTTTTAAGTCTTCGTAAAGACCAAAGATTTTTTTTTTTTTTTTTTTTTTTTTTACTTACCAACACAACAAACTTCTTTTTAGCGGTTTGTAAACTATTCGTTTCGAAACTAGGGTCGTTTATGCTATATCCTCTAGGATTTTTATCTAAAGCCAAACGCGCTTTATTCAAGCCCTTTCAGCTCCGTGCGCTTTCTCTCTCTCCGGACGCGCGCCGGCGCCAAGTTCAAGAGCTGCGATGACAGAAACACGGTGAGCAGCAAAATTAGAGATTACTTTCACTAAAACACAGCAGAAAAAAAAACAATGCTTGGAAGAAAATATAGAGGCTGCACCTCTTGGAACTTTAATTGAATACCCCTGACTAGAGGTCGACCGATATGGGTTTTTCACCGGCCGATGCCGATATTTAGAAATCAGGGCAGCCAATGGCCGATATATGATGCCGATTTTTTTATTTATTTTTTTTTTTTTTGCCGATATGTTTGGTCGACTTTCTTTTTTTCCCCCATTCATCTAAAAAGTGAGTTTGAGTAAATGATTATTGCAGGGTACAAGATAGTAATAGTAGTAGTAGCCCAATTTAGAGTGATAATACATGGCTCAAAACTTAAGCATCTTCTCAAAACAGTTCTGAAGGATGCTTTTTGTTCATGTTTGCTGACAGACACCAGTGTTTCCCACAGACTGCAAATTCATTTTCTGCCAGCAGGGGGCGCTGTTGGAGCGGGTTTGCCCGGTAACTGCTGTCATCAAATAACCGCTGCGCTCACAAACGCTACTTTATCAGGCATTACAGGAAAGACGAAATGAAAATGACATCGAAGCTTTTTTGAAGACAGTCGGTTATTTTTCAAATATACATTAATATAAAAACACCTGCGCTGCATTTTAGTTTTGAAATTTTATTCAAGGAAGTATAAGCCTTTTGGAAAATCTATTTGTGGCGGTCAGTTTTGATATTGTGACGAGCCGCCACAAATAACTCAATGTATGGGAAACACTGGACACTGCTTTAAGTCAAATGGCCAAAAATAAAAGAGTTCATTACACAACCTGCTGATCATAACTGCTTAAGAGTGCACTGGCCACGAGCGATGACGTCGTGGACTATTGTCGGACCCACACACACATTTCATGAGGAAAGTTAATGTGCACGTTATAATCAGCCCAGAAGTTTTGTCTGAATTTAATGTTTCTACTTTAACATGCAAATGACTTGTGGCACTTATGAATATGATAACTTTCCTGCATCAATTCTAGTAGGGTAAAACGTAATACTGCTTTCGAAACGGTCTGTTCTGCCCTGCCATTGTTAGCTGAAGCTGTGTGTGAACAAGCCGCGGCTAGCTGCTCCGTCTCACGCCGCCGCAGAGGGAGACAGATTCTCCAGCGTTCCGCAACAACGCTTAGCTGCCCGCAGATGCGCCTGCCTATAAATCGGCCTAATTTGCAGCACAATCGGCCGATGCCGATTAATTTAAAAGTGCCAAAAAATCGGTCGACCTCTACCCCTGACTTATAACTATCATAAAGAAATACTTTTTTTGTCACATAGGCTATTTGCTTATGTGTCATGGTAGATCAGACTCTTTTTATAGAATTTGATTACAGAAAAACTGTTTTGAACATGGTAATGGATTAAAATATAAGTAATAGGCTGGATGTATATTAACCTTACATCTTAACACCTTTTTTTTCTTTTTTTTTTTTCTTTTTTTGCAAAGTACACCCCCATCCTTACAATTAAAATCCACTAACACAAACGCACATTCTGTACATTATTTCTGTTAAGTGACAAGACTTTTGTCTAAGCAAAGTCTGACCTTTCTGCCCTAATTAAATAATTAAAAATCAAGGCATGATAAGATTTTATTTTGGTAAAATAAGCGTAATCTAGAGGCCTTTGCCTTTCATATAAGCCACTTCTGATTCCAAATGATCAACTAGAAGTCAAGTTATTATTTGTTGTTCCTACAACTTGGATAGGCGACAAGACTTTTGTCAGGGGGTGTAGATCATAGATCATATATTTTGTGTATAGCCTATAAAACAGCTTCATAAATAGAAAGATTTCAATACATGAGGATTCTGAATAGGATTTTTTAGTGAGCCATTAAATGACTTGAGACTCGACTCGGACTCGTGACCAAAGACTCGAGACTTAGATAGCTGTACACGTTTACCCAAGAGGAGGGTACGTCGCCACCATAGATGTGTGATTTAATTGTTGTTGGTATGTCGCCGCTATAGCCGAGTGATTCAAATGATTTGAATTCACTGAAATGAGCCCTACCATTACTAGCAACAACTTTGAAGATAAACACATACATTAACATTCAATGTACTTTTACTCATGATATTTTAAGACCATTTTGGTGTTTGCAAACAGCAATGATGTAGTTTGTGGGTGGAGCCTACCTGTGGCAAAAAAAAATACAGAAATGCTACACAGAACAAACTGTCATATTAAGACAGCATGATAGAAAAAGTACATAAATGGAATAATTCTTGTGCTGCAGGTGCTTCCAAGCTGGTGTCAGGTTATATGAGATTGCACTGTATGATTACTTATGCTTGCAGTGTAACACAAATTATTTTTTATTCATACCACAACAGTTAAAAAGTTATTTAAACAGTCTGACAGTGAAGGGTAGACTGCTCCTTCTTCTCCTGGGAGGCCTTGAAAGTGTCACTATATACACTTGCCATACTCTGACCTTTTTTTCCCACCTCCTACTTGAAAATAATGTCTGGAACACCACTCCAAGATGCTCCAAGTTCATTTGGAAGTGTGTTCTCCGCTTTGCGTCATGCCTAACAACGCCCTTTAGCTGTTATAATTTCACTGTAAAACACGGCTTCTTGGGGCTTATTGCTTTAATAAATGTTTGAAATTGCACACATTTGCAATGACACTCTCTATGATTATGACCAAAGCATCCTTACAATTAAAAGCCACTAACACAAACGCACATTTTTAAGAAAACAAAAGTAAGTAAAATGTTCTTTGACTTACTGCCACCAAATCTCAAATCCACCATACCATTCAAACATCCGGAAGTGAATGAACCATTATTGAACCTGCGTATTTATGGTAAATACATACGTAATGTAGGTACATGTCCATCTCAATAAATTAGAATGTTATGGAAAAGTTCATTTATTTCAGTAATTCAACTCAAATTGTGAAACTCGTGTATTAAATAAATTCAATGCACACAGACTGAAGTAGTTTAAGTCTTTGGTTCTTTTAATTGTGATGATTTTGACTCACATTTAACAAAAACCCACTAATTCACTATCTCAACAAATTAGAATACTTCATAAGACCAACAAAAAAAAATAAAAATTGTGAATTGTTGGCCTTCTGGAAAGTATGTTCATTTACTGTATATGTACTCAATACTTGGTAGGGGCTCCTTTTGCTTTAATTACTGCCTCAATTCGGCGTGGCATGGAGGTGATCAGTTTGTGGCACTGCTGAGGTGGTATGGAAGCCCAGGTTTCTTTGACAGTGGCCTTCAGCTCATCTGCATTTTTTGGTCTCTTGTTTCTCATTTTCCCCTTGACAATACCCCATTGATTCTCTATGGGGTTCAGGTCTGGTGAGTTTGCTGGCCAGTCAAGCACACCAACACCATGGTCATTTAACCAACTTTTGGTGCTTTTGGCAGTGTGGGCAGGTGCCAAATCCTGCTAGAAAATGAAATCAGCATCTCTGAAAAGCTGGTCAGCAGAAGGAAGCATGAAGTGCTCCAAAATTTCTTGGTAAACGGGTGCAGTGACTTTGGTTTTCAAAAAACACAATGGACCAACACCAGCAGATGACATTGCACCCCAAATCATCACAGACTATGGAAACTTAACACTGGACTTCAAGCAACTTGGGCTATGAGCTTCTCCAACCCTCCTCCAGACTCTAGGACCTTTGTTTCCAAATGAAATACAAAACTTGCTCTCATCTGAAAAGAGGACTTTGGACCACTGGGAAACAGTCCAGTTCTTCTTCTCCTTAGCCCAGCTAAGACGCCTCTGACGTTGTCTGGGGTTCAGGAGTGGCTTAACAAGAGGAATACGACAACTGTAGCCAAATTCCTTGACACGTCTGTGTGTGGTGGCTCTTGATGCCTTGACCCCAGCCTCAGTCCATTCCTTGTGAAGTTCACCCAAATTCTTGAATCGATTTTGCTTGACAATCCTCATAAGGCTGCGGTTCTCTCGGTTGGTTGTGCATCTTTTTCTTCCACACTTTTTCCTTCCACTCAACTTTCTGTTAACATGCTTGGATACAGCACTTTGTGAACAGCCAGCTTCTTTGGCAATGAATGTTTGTGGTTTACCCTCCTTGTGAAGGGTGTCAATGATTGTCTTCTGGACAACTGTCAGATCAGCAGTCTTCCCCATGATTGTGTAGCCTAGTGAATCAAACTGAGAGACCATTTTGAAGGCTCAGGAAACCTTTGCAGGTGTTTTGAGTTGATTGGCATGTCACCATATTCTAATTTATTGAGATAGTGAATTCTATTCTTTTAATTGTGTTCTTTTAATTGTGATGAGCCAAAATCATCACAATTAAAAGAACCAAAGACTTAAACTACTTCAGTCTGTGTGCATTGAATTTGTGAATACACGAGTTTCACAATTTGAGTTGAATTACTGAAATAAATGAACTTTTCCATGACATTCTAATTTATTGAGATGCACCTGTATGTGACGTCACCATGCTACTGCGCATGCGTTTTATAGACATACCACACGTCACTTTGCGCATGTGCGGTAAACACATAGGTACCTGACGTCACTGCGCTACAGTCTGCAGCGAGGAGTATTTGCCGAAATTGCACACTTCCCTACAACAGTGTTTCCCAACCCTGTTCCTGGAGGCACACCAACAGTGCACATTTTGGATGTCTCCCTTGACCAATATATTTCTGGTCCTGGAGTCTCTACTAACAAGGTGATGAGTTGATTCAGGTGTGTTTGATTAGGAAAAATTGGAAAATGTCGGTGTGCCTCCAGAAACAAGGTTGGTAAACGCTACCCTACAATATAGTACGTCAAAAACAAAAGTGACAAAAGAAGCATGTCCAAATTCACAATACTCATAAATGGCTAGGCAAAAAGTACCTGGATGACACTATACTTCTGGGCAAGTTTCTAAAGTGCGCATATGATGGACACTTTACTATCCCATGAGGCCACGGGACAACATGGCGAATGTAGTGTCCAAATATCCAAAAATTTGGTCAACTGAAAACGGAATGCCACAAAGAAGTGTTTCAAGGCCAGTTCTTATCAATATAATGTTTTATATATGTATAGATATAAGTACTGGTGTACAACCTGAGATAGGAAAATCAAGATGTACATGGAAGATGGCACGTTATGGAACAGAGGAAGAAATGTAAGTTTTGTAGAAAGGAATATCCAAGAGGCTATCGGGCTATAGAGGATTTAGATTATAATTGGCATCCATATTCAAAAAATAGTTGACAAATGCAAGGAGGATATTAATATAATAATGTGTCTAGACTGGGGTGCTAGCCGACAGTCACTTTGGAGAGTATATTGTGCTCTGATTAGATCTACAATTGACTATGGCAGTCTTACAGTTCAGAATTATTGTCACTGAAGAAAAAGACTGACATACAAGCTCAGGCATTAAGAATATGTTGTGGTGCATTTAGTCTTTCTCCAGTAGCATCATTACAAGTAGAAATCGGGGAAATACCATTACAGTAAATAATATTGCTGAGGTTTATTTGATCTTACAAATAAACAAAAAAAAAACTTTTGATGGACTGCTAGGCACAGAGAAAGGGAAGATATATAAGAGCTGTTTGTGATAACAGAAGGGAAGATTTGGTTATTTCTTGTCTCCGTATAGGACAAACAGCAGCCAATCTACCTTTACATATCATTGGAAAACATTCTGTAGCACGTTACACACCCAGAGACCGTGGAGCATGTTTTAAGACAGTGTATCTGATATAAAAATGAGAGGTTAATATCAGAAATCAGTATAAATTCTTTGTCACTTAAGAATTTACTAAGAAATTTCCTAGAAGTTTAAGGTTTTACTAGATTGTAAGGCAACTAGGCAACAAATCTATCCCCTTTTTTTATTTACTCCACATTGATGTTCCGCACTCCATCAATAGGTGGCGCAAAGTAATTACTTATTTAAAATAAGTACTCAAGAGTATAATTTCATGTCAGAGAGCAAGCAAAGCCAAACCAGTACAGTGTGGTGAAGTTTTACAAAACTACTAACAGAGCCAGCTTATAGGTTTGTGGGGACCATGAAAACTGGCCCCACTGGTGTAAAAACTGTCATGGCAATTTGGCAAGTGAAGAGCAAGCACACAGAATGATTATTTCAATTTTTAAGTGCATAAATGTGTATTAAATGTAACACATTCAATATACATATTATTAAAAAATTTGAGAGCAGGTGAGCTTGAAAAATGAAATTAAATAGATATGCATGAAACATAAAATAATATATAAATTATTCATAAAAACTAAAACGGTATAAACAAAATAAATGTACAAATATGCAAATGATTAGAAATGCAGGCTATTCAGCTTGTTTTTAATGCCTGTTTGATGATCCAAAAAAAAAGAGGGGGCATCTCATGCAGTGTAGAGAGCTTCACTAATTATATAACAAAACTTTGTGAGATTGTGATAATGAACTAAAATAAGTGGTGGCATTTATTATTACGGGTTCAAGTGCGTAGCTCTGAAACCCTATTGTAATTGTTAAAATGTCCAAAAACCAGCATTCTCCCGTAAAAATGATTGGGTAGACCAAACCATAAGTCGTAAAGACCTGAAACTTGGAGGGATGGTAGTACCCACACCATCTACAACAGGGCTGCCCAACCCTGTTCCTGGAGATCTACCATCCTGCAGACTTCAGTTCCAGCCCTGCTCCAACACAGCTGTCTGTAATTATCAAGTGCTGCCTAATAGATTAATTAGCCAGTTCAGGTGTGTTTGATCAGGGTTTGGAGCTGAACTTTGCAAGATGGTAGATCTCCAGGAACAGGGTTGTGCAGCCCTGGTCTACAACGTCATCAAGGCTCGCCCCCAATTGGTCTGATGGTGGTGTTACAGTGATCAAAAGTATGAAATCGTTCATAACTATCCTAAACCATTATTCGCAAGCTCATCTTTGGAATCCTTGGCTATTACGACAGACAAAATACATGCCTCGGATTTTGGCTAAATTTTTCGGGTATTTTGGATTTTTAAAAAAAAAAAAAAAAAAAAAAAAAAACAGTACAGAAGGATTCTCTGGAAAGTGAATATCAATAATTTAAATAAATAAATAAATAAATAAATAAAGTGTTTAACTTTAGACTCACCATCGAGACAGGATGCCAAAACATTTGTAAGGAGCGGAGTCGTTTTTACTATAACTATTGAATGGAAAGAGATATTTTCACCAAACTCAGAACACTTATGTAAGAGCTCAATCTGAAAGAAAAAAAAAAAGAAAAAAACCACAGAGTTTGGCCATTTAGTGGTGCTATCCCTGCTGGAATGGAAAGAAGAAAAAAATAAAAAAATAAAAACTAATACCAGCCTAAGCTTGTTGGCTGGTCTTAGCTGGTTGAAGTTGGAAGTAGCTGGCCCAGCTGGTCTCAAAGCATGGCCAAGCTGGTTTTGGCCAAGTGGTCAAAACAACTCTAAAACGAGCCTGCTGACCAGCAAAAACCAGCCAACCAGTTTAGGCTGGTTTTAGCAGTTTTTTTCAGCAGGTATAACAAGGGAAAAAACAAAAATGGCTATAACTATGCAACCGTCAGTCCGATTGACTTGAAAATTGGTATACAACGTCTTTGTCTATGAGGACATTGTGTATTTCAAAAACATATCCACCATCGGCCAATGAAGTTTGGCCACCTATTATACAAGGTACTGTAAACGGAGGCTGATCAAAATGAAACTTGGTTGGCATGTTTTCGACTCATGGCCCTAAAAGTCTGTAAGAATATTTGAAAGAAATTGGCCACTAAGTAGTGCTAACAAGTTTTACGCCATGTAATCACATGGTGTTTCACACATCACAATATTTATTATTTGTCAGATCTCTTCGTTCTGCACAACTTTGCTTCATGAACCACTTCTGTCTTATTTGTTAAATATTTGAGATTATGTGAAAAACCTACTTTTGTGAACTAGTCCTAGGTATTTTGCTTAACCTCAATAAAACCACTGTGGCACAATTATCTGGACTCTAGATTGATTAAATAAATAAATAAATAAATAAATAAATTTTACCCTTTCTGTAGCTGTACGAGGTCATTTAGAATAAGGCTGTGACCAAATACACAAGTCTATAAATCAAAAAAAAAAAAAAACCTCATGACGCTAGGTGATCGAATGGGTCAGATTATTCTAAACAAGCATGCAGTTTTGAGATCGGACCATAGGCAGCGCTATAACAATTAAATTAAAAGGCTTCAAAAACACAATAGTTCTATGCTAAATGACCTCAAATTGCAGAAAATGTTCATATATTCACACGTACACTAGATCTTCATATCATATGAAAGATCTCCTCAATCTGGACAACTGTTCCTCTAAGACCACTGCTATCAATCACAGTTGTTTATACGGTATACGGCCCTTATTCCAAATTAGATGAGTGAGAGGTAAAATTGTTTAAAAATGAGGGACCAAGTTAAAAACATTTGTCTGGGAAAAGGGACAATTTGATACAGATTTTCGTATTTGCCCATGTAACGTCAGAAATCCCACAATATCCAATTAAGCAGTGTCTGGAGCTTGGTTAAATAAATGCTTTGTTTATAAATAGGAGGACATTTTAATCCATGAAACATGCAGAATATCTTAATGGCACAAAGACCTCCAATACATCATAAGATCAAGGCAAATTTGATTGCTCATGTCATGACCCCTTTGAAAAACAATTAACTGGAAACGTAAGCAGAGATTTTACAAATTTCTGAATCATCTGGGCAGTGAGCACTGTATCAGGGTCAGAGCATGTTAAAATCACAAAATCTTTGATACAACTCAAAGACTCCAGAGTTTAAAATAGACTTTTATTACAAAAATAACAACATAGAAGAAACACAATCAACAAACAGTGCTACAGTAGCGCTTCAAAGCATGTAATCAGCTCGGCTTTTTCCTTAGAGATGTTGTTGCCCTTACAGACTTTTTAATGGTGCGGCATAGACTTCCTGTAGATGGTGGCGTCATTGATTCTTCAATGTTGACCAGCAAACCACACCTTGGACGAGGCTGTCCTACAGCATCACTAGCCAGCTTTGCAATTTCCTGCTGCAAACGATTTATCTCCTTCTCTTTGGCCACCACATCACTTTGTAAAGACTCTATTTTTTTGCTCCCGTTAACAAATAAAATGCTTTCATAATGAGCACATGGCCATACAGTAGGCTTCATCTGTGCTTATTCTTATCTGATTCGAGAGTTTGTTTTGTAGATTTTGGACCTCTGCAAGTTTTTCCATGTAGCTCTCCCCAACTTCCTGCAGAGTTTCAGTCAACTCGCTAATCCGCTGCTCGAAAGACACAATCAACTACAAAAAAAATATATATATATTATTATTATTTTTAAAAAGCAAAAACTCAGAACAACAAATCATGAAACTTTCAGTTGTCCATTTACCTCTTGCTTCTCAACACATAGTTTCTCCGCTGCACACTTTTCCTTGTACAGCATTTTAAACTTTTCTGCAATGGATGGAATTCAGTCAATGGATCGATGTGTCCACACGCACGCAACTGTACAAACCTAACAAAAACTGATCCCCACCACACACACCTTGCTGCATTTTTACATTTTCCAGTCCAAAAAAAAAAAAACACACCTCTGAGAGATGTGTCCAGTCGCACACTAAATAGAGAATACCTGACTCTTCTGTGGCAGGCACTGGATTTGTTTGCATTGAGTTGTGCATGAGGGGTGGAGGACTGCAACACTGGCATTTCTGTTCCAACTCTCGAACAAGCTTCTCTAACTCCTATATTAAAATGAAGTTAGACTAACCTACTATACATAAAACACATGACTTATTAATATTTAATAAACACAGCTAGGTTGTCACATTTTGTGCAGAGTTACAATGCTAGACTGCTGGCCTATTATATTCTCATACCTAGATAAACCAGATTATTTAAACAGACAAATGTAGCACACACAGTGCCGTTATAAAATAAATAGTTGGGGGTTAATTACATTTGAACAATTGTGTATATACCTTGACTCGCTCTTGCTCTTCATTGTATTCCTCTATAGGGATGTAATCCTCTTCTAGTCTCTCCAGAGCACATTGGTATGCATGCTCTTTCAACGCCTCTTTATACATCTCAAATGTGCTGTCCATCTTCTCTTCATAACTCTCCTTTAGGTCTACCATCTGACGACTTGAAAGTGAAAAACTTTCACAAGTCCATGTTACTGTGACTTGCGTTTTTGTCATTTCTGCATTCACAACAACATACCTGTGCAGTTCCTCTGCCTCCATGATTTGTTTCAACATTGCATCTCCCATCTCCTTTTGTATCTGAATCTCCTGCAGCAGATTTTTTCTGTGCTCAGCCAACAGCTTCACACGCAAGCTTTCCACCAAGCTTACCAACTCGTGCAAAGGAATGACAAAATAGCCAAGTCAATGGAAACATTGCAAACGTTTCTGTAAAAAAAAAAATAATAATAATAATAATAAAAAAATAAAATAAAGTTAATCTTCTTTGAGCACTGAGCATCTTATTGGCAAGTTGTACTAGTGAAGCAGTGTCACAGATGATGTAAATGTTCAACCAAAGCAACGTCACCTCTTGGGGTAATATTGACATATCTGCCTCATCTCCATCTAGCAGCTCTTCCTCTGATAAGTAGTCATCCACAGCCTGGTCATCAATAACTCCATTTTTCAGCAACGGCTTCCCATCCAGACCAACAAGACGTGGTGCCAGAGACTCAAGAGATCTATGAGGTATAACCTGTAACACCTATTGTATACACAGACATCAGATGGCACACGTTAGTGAGCTGTGTGGTCACATGCATTATGCAACCATCAAAACCATGACTATAGAGTATCATTTGTAACCTTATGATTCAGCCTATTGCAAAGCTCACAGATGAGCTGGCCAACAACCTTACAATCTGTGTGTCAACACCTTGTTACAATTAAAAAATAAATAAATAAATAAAAATACTGAAAATGCAAACAAACATCTCATTTGCTTCTCTTTTAATGAGGAAACTATACCTCTAATGTAAGAGCTCCCTGTGCTGTCCTCACAAACCCGCAGTGCAAGACGTCTTTTGGTTTTGCTGGTGTGGGCTAGCTGAAGCAGGTCATACACATGCTCATTGTAGATTTCATAAAACGCCACCCAAACAGAGTACAGACATTGTCCTTCAACCATCCCATCAACACTGTCGGCTGAAAGACATCGGCAGAAAGCTAAGACCAGGTCTTTTCGTTTTCACACATTTTAGTGATCATAATGCTTATTACCTGTGTGGTCATATGAAACGCTGGAAAATGATAAACTACTGACTGAGGATGTTTGAGCTATTTCTACTGGATTTTGTGGGTTCAGGTTCCTGAGAAGAGAGATATGCAAGATTTAACAATGACTTTCAGAAGCAGTACACACAGACTAGAATCAGTTTTCAGCAAACTACGGGCAACTATATCAATGAATGACACTATTAGATAAGCCAAAACTTAATGTCATGTGCATTTATAGTTCATGTGGTAGAAAATTCACTAAAGTGAGCAAGGAATTAACTATGCCAGAGTAGCTTTGGCCTGTTGGAGAGATTGTACCTGAGCTTCACAACCAGTTTTACCTCTTTGAGCAAACTGACGAGTGCTGCCTTGGCATTCTTCTCTACTTTTAGCTGCTCGGAGTCCAATTTTTGCACATCGGAGCTCAAATATGGCTTTAGGTCCATATGCTCAAACTAGCGACCAGCAATGGGGGGAAGTCGTGGCCTAATGGTTAGAGAGTTGGGCTTGTAACCTGAAGGTTGCCGGTTCGATTCTCACACCGGCAGGAATTGGAGGTGGGGATTGTGAATGAACAGCACTCTCTCTGCCTTCGATACCATGACTGAGGTGCCCTTGAGCAAGGCACCGAACCCCCAATTGCTCCCCGCTGCTCCGGGTGTGTGTTCACGGTGTGTGTGTGCGTGTTTGTTCACTATTCACTGCTGTGTGTGTGCACTTGGATGGGTTAAATGCAGAGCACCAATTTCGAGTATGGGTCACCATACTTGACAATACGTCACGACTTTCACTTTTCACTTTTTCAATGTGCTTGAACACAACCTCTAAAGCACGTGGCAAAATGCCAGGTTCTTTCTGAGAACCTTAAAACAGACACATTCACATATAACGATTACAAACACCCAACAACAGAGAACACATATCATAGGATGCATATCCCGTGTGAATGTCCATGTTAAATTGACCTTGTATGGTGTATGTTTTTCCAGCATTGGTCACGCCATAACTGAATACCAATCTATTTTTGCTATGAGTGCACGTTGGCCCAAAGATCTGCATTTCATGTACTACATACATAAAAGAAGAATACACTATATGTTATGAAAAGAGTTCACAACAACATTAGAACTTGCAGTCTTATGACCTGTGATGTTATGGAAGAAACTCCAGAAAGTTCTGGTAGAGCTGCACGATGAGGTTCACAAGCAGTTGACTCCATAGCCACAAACACAGAGTCCTCATTTGTCATGTCAATAACCATTGTCATGATTATACAGTGATAAATCAGTTATGTGCTTAAAAACAGAGTTAAATTTTACAGTCTTCAACTCGACATTTGCATGGGTCAGAGATTTAAACCGACCGCAAACCCAAACTGCTATAACTTGCAGCAATTGAAACTATTTTAAACACTGGCGGATCTAGGGGTGGGGCCAGAGGGGCACTGGCCCCAGCTGAAATCTGATTGGCCCCTGAAGTGCCCCTGTCCTGTCACTCATCGCTGATTTAAAGCTTATTAAGATGCGGTACACAGGTTGAATTTCAAACGACTTAACGCTAATGTAAATCAGCGATGAGTGACAGGACAGGGGCAGTTCAGGAGCCAATCAGATTTCAGCTGGGGCCAGTGCCCCTCTGGCCCCACCCCTAGATCCGCCAGTGCCTGAAATGAGTCGCATCATTGACATTACCAGAGGTTATAAAGCACCGCTCATTCAAGGACGTGCATGTATTGCATAGACGGTGCAAGAGCATAATGTAGCCTACAACAGTAAGTGTCTAAAACAAATGTGCACAGTTCAACTGATAATACAATTTGCGCTATTTAACTTAATGCTGTTGAACCTACTTTTCAAAGCAAACTTTTTGCTAAAATAAAAGCGTGCGGTTTCTCGGGTGGAAGTTGCGTTCGTTACTATAGCAACATTAGGTTCCAAGCTCATTTTCTTTCAGAATCATCATTGACATGCAGAAAAACTGTAGCATTTTATTTAAAATGAAAGTAAGATAAAGATCCTCACGTCACATAGACCCGGTGTGCTAAAACCGTTTGGCTGAAAATAGTGGAATAGTGTGGAAAGTGCATAATATTCTAATGTAGTCTGTGTGGAAGCATCGTATGATTCTCAGTAACACTGCAATAAGGAATGAAACTATTACCGGTTTCACGATGAAATTTCGACGGTTAGTTTTACTGTTTTACATTTTAGTTATCATTAAAACTGAATTCGATTATTGCTGTAATGTATGGTGTAATTCACTCTCGAAGCCAGAGGGCGCAGACTCATATAACTCATAGACGTTTTATGACGTTCCAGCAAATCCCATACGCATCACTAAATATAAATGAATATAAAGCAGATCTAAACGTTTTCACTGATGAAACATGAAGACAATAAACACACGATTGCGACAATATATGTGACCATGGACCACAGAACCAGTCTTAAGTGTCAATTTTTCAAAATTGAGATTTATACATCATATGAAAGCTGAATAAATACGCTTTCCATTGATGTATGGTTTGTTAGAATAGGACAATATTTGGCCGAGATACAACTATTTGAAAATCTGGAATCTGAGGGTGCAAAAAAAATCTAAGTATTGAGAAAATCGCCTTTAAAGTTGTCCAAATGAATTCTTAGCAATGCATATTACTAATCAAAAACGACGTTTTGATATATTTACAGTAGTAAATTTACAAAATATCTTCATGAAATATGATCTTTACTTAATATACTAATGATTTTTGGCATAAAATAAAAATCTATAATTTTGACCCATACAGTGTATTTTTGTCTATTGCTACAAATATACCCCAGCGACTTAAGACTAGTTTTGTGGTCCAGGGTCACATATTGTTAATCTGTGTTATTCAAGCCATCTCAGCTATTTTTTAAGAATAATATATTTTAATATTTTAATGCTAATAGACATAGCCGTTATCACAGTATGAAAATAATGTATTTTTTTGCCTCATTAATAAGAAGCCTCATCAGATTGCATAAGTTGTTTCAAACACTCGGTGGCGTTTTAAAATGAGTTTTTAGTAAAAACAGTATTAATCTCATAAACTGTCTTGTGTTGATGACTAAACATGCCAGCCCTTATGCAAATAGGAATTAGCCTAAATTTTACGAATACTTCAGGAAAGATAATCGACTTGAGACCATAAGAATGTTTTGTTTGTTTTTAAAGGAATACATTTGATAAAAATGTTAGAGATTAAATGAAGTTTGATCAAAGAAATGTAGGATCAAACAGTGTGAGCATATAGTTTTCAATAAACAATGGGCAATAAATAAAAGACATTAGCATCATGATTAAAGACATCTAAAATCTCCTATCCGGTAGAAGTGTGAATGTGTGCATGGAGACAAAGCAGTTTGGGCAGCACAAGACAATAAACTGCATGGATGCTTAGATAATGTGAGTAACTATTAGTTAGCATTTTAGAGTCACCTCTAAACAAAATCACAATGCATGGTCTAAAAAATATTTCATGAAACTTAAGAGTTATAGAGTTATCCTCATATTTGAAAAAGAACATGGTCAGATTTGTGGCTTTACCTGCATTGTTTCTAGACAGCAACAATGCTAATTTTTTATATATATATATATATATATATATATATATATATATATATATATATATATATATTTATATATATTTTTTTTTTTTTAATTATTTTTTTGTCAAAGGTACTTAATGTAAATAATATTTCTAATAACTGTAAATTCAAGCCCTTGTAGCTATTTTTCTGGCTTAAGGACAACAAGCTGCCAAGTATCTTCTTTAAATTGACACTATAGTATAGACATTTCCAGTACATTTTAACAATACTGATAACCGTGATCATTTTGATCACTATAATGGTGATATGAAATTTTCATACTGTTTCATTTCTACACTGCAATAAGGCTGAACAATAGTTAACAACACAGAACAAAGCATTTTATTTTAATTTCCTATGTAAATGTTTATCTATACTAATTCATTTGTAGTATCAAAATAAAACGATGTAGCATTATTAAGAACATGATCTAACACTGAACAAAAGTATATTTATAATTTAAGATGAGACCTAATTTAGAATGTAATGCATGTTACATGTCCAAATAATAATGTATATAGCCTTGTTGTACAGCGTGTCAGGAAGTAATTGCCGAATAAATAGATGGATTCAACCTCTTGAGCAAAGACCCTGATATGAATAAATTTTCAGCAGGGTCACAAAAACACTTGATTTTTTCTTTTTTTTTTTTTTTACAATAAGATGTGTGGTGTCAGTTTCTTACAATGTTCAAGAACAACATTAAGCTGTACATATTGTATTTGATCATATGCTCATGAATATTCTAGTTGTTGGAACCCAAAACTCAACAAAGTGTGAAAATGAACTCCAAATTGGCAGGGAAGCCCGTTTTTCCTCAAATATTGTATTACATTTTATGTATGTATGTTAATCTTAATGAATACATATATATATATATATATATATATATACACACAGACATACATACAGAAATATTTAAGCCGTTGTTGTTAAAGTTTCCAAAGACTTGAACGGTAAACTTGGCTCCTCTCTGTAAATGGTGGCCCCATTATGGCCCCTGCTTCTAAAAAATCCTAGATCCGCCAGATTTTAAATATTAACATAAAACAGCTTAAGATAAGATCTTACCCAAAATGCACTTGTCACACCTGCTCACCAATCAGAACTTAACGATCAGATGCTAAAAAGACATTCAGCACACCTGTAAATTCTTTTTAGGATGTATATTCACTGCGTTGCAATCAAAAATTACAGGTGCAATTTGGGATGACAACTTGTTTTTGGCCTGTTTTACCTTTTAATTAGTCCTGACATACACATATATATATATAAACATCAAGACCATAGGGCTGCCTAAACTTAAATTGTAATTTATGTATAAATTTATATTTCAGATGCTGAGGGGCTCCATATTTAATTACTACTTAATTTAAATAAACATTTCACTTTTTCAGTTCATGTAAATAAGCATTACATTTTTTCAGTAAAAAAAGTTGTCTATTAATGACAAAGACTGCTTCAGGTTTTTATTTTTTTTGCTGCTTTAGCTATGACACTGAAAAAGATCTGTTGTAATTCATCTTCACATATCTTATATGTAAACTCACGTTTGAGAGTACTCATTCTTTCGACTAACCCTCATGTAGTTGCAAACCTGTATGCTTTTCTTCTGCAGAACACAAGACAACATTTAAGAACGTTGGATTCCAAACAATAATGGAACGCACTGGCTGTCCTTTTTAAATGTCACTATACTCCACACAACGAAAGAAATGCATACAGGTTTCTAGCAAAGTGAGTAGACAAGAAATTTTATGGGAGACCTAACCAGTCTGAGGTCGGTGGAAAGGGGAAAAAAATAAATAAAATTTTAAAAAAAGCAGACAAATCCAAAAATGTCAATTTTATTGAGCTGACAGCAAACACACAGCTGATTAAGTGGGAAGACAGCAATTATGCATCTGCAATGGTGACCTCCACCTCAACACCAGGCTCAATGCTGATGCTGGTGATCTGCTTGACGATCTCAGATGGACTGTGTAGATCAATGAGGCGCTTGTGAATCCGCATCTGGAATCTGTCCCATGTCTTGGAACCTTCACCACACGGAGTCTTGCGAGTAGTGATACGAAGAGTCTTATTGACGGAGAGAGAAAATAAAAAAAAAAAAAAAAAAGAAAAAGAAAAGAAAAAAAGAACCAAAATTTAGAATGACATTCTCTTGGCAAAGTCTATCTGTGAATGATACAAGCATTTCACTGAAGTCCTTTGAAACTTCCGTTTGTTTATAACAGTTTAGATATGAGAAGATCAAGACAAAGAGTCAAAACTGGTACTTACCTTGGTGGGCATACGCACAGGTCCCTTCACCTTCAGACTCTTCTCCTTGGCACCTCGGATCAAATCAGCACACACTATAGAGGAAAAAAAAAAAAAAAAAAAAAAAATTTTTAAAATGACAACATGCCTGACCTATTCAGACACGAATCAGTTTTGTGAAAAAAGGCTCAGAATAGCGTATAATATAGCTCATGTTTATGTCACTCATATATTATTATCCTCACTGCCATCAATTTAGTACTGCCAGAGCACTGGGGTGCAAACACACCTTTTTCCAGAGATTTGACATTGCGGCTGGTCAGAGTGATGCGGATACGGTGGATCGCCACCTCGGCCTCAACAGGAGCCTTACCAGTGTCTTTGAATGCCTGCAAAACACAAATGTGCTGTTAATAACCTTTTTAAACAGTGCAAACGCTGTAATTCTGATACTCTAAATACTTGCTCTTTTCTTCTAAATCACTCGTTATAACCCAGAGGGCTACTTAAATCAAACTAGGCAAGTCAGGGTATCAGCAGTTTCTTAAACAAAAAAAAAAAAAACATCTAATTTAAGACCTGAACAAATAAAATGAAAGCTGTATATTAATTCAAAACAAACCCATACAATTTCAAAATAAATCCTCTAATCAAATTATTTTACTTAGTCTGGGGCACACATTTATCTGCAAGTCTCAAATACTCAGTACATACTTTTCACAATATACATGCACTGAAATTGGATATTTATGTACAAATATCTCAATACATACAAAATACAGGGCAACCAATACTGGATTTTGTTAATACAACCAAGCTTAAAGTCATTAAATAAACGTTTGTAAAATCTTTATACTTAAGGTGTTAAATGTTCTTAATCTCTCCTCCTAGTGAGAAGGTTGGTAAAACCTTTCATATATAAAGCATTTAATTATAAACAAGCCAGATATACTGCTTTGAAGCGTCTACGCTCTACCGGTTTAAAAAAAAAAAAAAAACCCACTCCCAGCTGCTAAAATATACTCTTCCAACCTTATACACAACAATAATAATAATACAAAAAAAAAAAAAAAAAGTCAACACTGTCATAATTTATTAACAGATCACCACAAGCACGCTCTTGACATAAAATGGTATTCGTTGATCGCAAACTTCTCAAACTCCAAGCCTACAAAACATGCATCGGCGCAACGCCGGGACAATTCACAAACACGGTGCGGCACGTGTTTACACTAGCTGTTTAACGCCGAAATACAGACAAGAAAAGACAACAAAGACTGCTTCTCTGTGTTAATACGATATTAGTAAAACCTCAAATTACCATAGTTACTAATTCCTGACCGACTTATTCGTAGAAATGCTTGAAACGCGAACAGCGGTGAGTCAGGAAGCGCGCGCAACACGACCCCACTCCGGTTCTTCAAGAAAGGAAGGCTTGAAGGCCTGCTCGTTCATTTATAATATGCATCCGGGTACTGTGTGACAACAACATCACGTCAACACTTCCGCCGGAACAAAAAGTATTTTGCTGGATTTTTGCGGTTGTGTCTAGAAGGGATACAGCTCCGATCGGAAATGAACAATGAAATTTAATTTTCTACCTATTAGATTGTGTTTTATTAACGTCTACACCTACCTCAACACTAAACCTAACCATTATAATAATGAAAAAAATAGTAATTATTGTTGTACAGTGTGACAAAAATTACGCTGTATTGATGTGCGCATGCCCAGTAGCCCCATACGTATCCGTTCTAGCCTTAATCACTTTTAAAGTGATCAGTGGGATAATGGCAAATACAACGAATAATACTAATAATAATAATAATAATAATAAATGAATATAGATTTAATAAATATAAATAATAAATGTTGCAAATAAAATGAAACTGAATAAAAATTTCCATTCATAAAACAAACTACATAATGTTTTAAATTGATAATTACAATTTAATTATAGATATAATGCCTTAATAAAACATATTAACACGTTTTAATTTGTTAAATTAAGTAGCCCCCCCCCCACACACACACCTTTCCCCCCAAATTTTGGTGTTGCAACCTATTTAGTTATTTATTTATTTAACTTCACATAAATCCACACTCCATACACCATAAAAAAACTATATGATCTAAAATATATATATAATAAATTTAAAAAAAAAGAAACACTGACAAAAACATTCAGACCCTTAACATTGGTATTTTTTGGGTATGATGTGAAAACCTTGCTAATTACTTGCGTATGTCAGTTATTTTATTTTATTTATTTATTTATTTTTTTAGGTATCACAAAAATTTTTTTTAGGTATCACAAAATTTTTTTTTTTGCTTTTCATGATGCATACAGTGTAGATTTATAAGATTTTTTTAAATCTAGATTTATAAGATTAAGCACAATTACAGTAATACCAGTAAATTTAGACTCTGTGGAGACATTTGTTTGGTCCCTATGAAGAAGCTTATATATCATACAGATTGTTTTTTGAAAATATAAAAATGTTTATGGAATGTCCCCATGAAAATGGAAACCAGTGTGTGTGTGCGTGTGCATGTGTGTGTGTGTGTGTGCGCGCATGCATTTACACAAACACAGAAAACACAAACTCCTGGTAGAGTGAGTCTTTCTTGTGTTTATTGATCACTCATTACTGTGGACAGTATTAACACTGGACCAAATCTCTCCTCTCCTCACATAGCAGCAAAGGTCGTCTGAACATACACAGAAACAAACATTTTTCATCAGAAACATGCACAACTGCCAACAGCCTGCCTTCCTTAACACACACCTGACTCAGCTATTCAGTGAATAAATAACTTTCTCTTTGGATGATGTTATCAGTAGGAGACAAATTAATTGTCAGCTGTCGCAGCAGGCTGTCATGACAGAGACAAATTCATAACACACATTCATACACATAGATATATAGGATTCTGTCTGTCTTAGGCTATACATGTACAACAGTAGTTTGTAAAATACATTAAAGTAAAATATACATGATTAGCAATAGCAGGCCATTAACACAGAATGGCATTAAAACAAAAAGAACACAATGACACATAATTATGGCTGGAATGCTGTCTGTCCTTTTCATCTATCCATGTCATCTATCTTGGATCACAGGTCAGTACCTCCATGGCCTTCCCCATGCTGTGGTGACGTCCATCCTCTAAATGGTTTGTGTCATATGCACCATATTACAAACACATTAACAATATGGCTCACGTAACCCCCAACCCTTGACACACACACAGACACACTCTCTCTATCTCTCTCTCTCTCTCTCTCTCTCTCTCTCTCTCTCTCACACACACACACACACACACACACACATTCCTACTTTAAAACACAGTTTGAAATCTTGGGGGGGAGAGAGGAGAGAAAGTCGGTGGCACCACCAGGGCCTATACACTGTCCATTAGCAGCATTATCCATTAGATTTATTGCAGGAGTGTCGCTCACACACTCTGTATTGTGATTGTACCAATGACAATGAACAGGAAAGTTTGTGGCTCCCAATGATAATTTTTTCTTTTCGAATAATCCTATAGATTAACAATATAAGTCCATGATTCAGCAGCAATATAAATGAATGACATCACTCATTCAGATGACCTCATGGTAGCAGGCCACCTAGATCTACACAATTTGTCAATACTGAAGCTACCAGAAACCTTAAATGTAGTAAGTACTTACTAAAGGATTCTTGATGGAATTGACCTTTTTTCTTTGTTTGGCTGAAGCCTCATTCGAGAGACACTGACAATTAGATATTTTGTGCAATAAAGCAAAACAACAATAACAAAAACACTGTATTAAGTGTACCTGTAAAAATATCACACATATAGCATTGTGTATGTATGCTTAAAATCTTCTAAAAGCTACTTATGACATCTATACTATTTACTTTCACAAAAAAAAGGCATATAATTTTTTTTTTTTAATTTTTTTTTTCTGAAAGTGCTACTATGAAATATATGCCCCAAATGGAGGTTCTCTGAATGTTTGAGCTTTTAACAACCTTCAGCTTCCGAGAAAGTAAATCAAAACCCACCAAACAGACTTTTAGCCAACACTCTGTCCAACTACCTATAAACACACAAACAGAGCCATCTCTAGAGGATGTCTATAGAGGAAGATGCATTCACACTGACAGCAGTTAGATTGCTGGAGATCAACCACTTGCTGTACTGTGGGTTACTAGCAAGCATTCCTACTCAACTTCTTTATTCAGTGACAGATCATATGAGTGATCTCATCATATGTGTGTGGACTCCATTTAGTAACCAACACATTGTTTCACTGGCCATTTGCATAAAGTTGAGATCTCATGTCACTTGTGTCACCTCAAATTGCCAACTATAATTAAAAATAAATGGCAAATGGTTGCTTTGCAAATTACTGTCAATGTGAATAATCTTTATGTTCATTACAAACTTCAATAGATTTGATTCCAAGATCAACTACATCCTCAGCTTATATTCAGGTAAACTGTAGAGAAGTCAATATAATGACACACTCTGTCACAGACTGTATTTTGTCTTTTGGAGTTATGTAAGCTGTGAGCTTAAACCGAGACAGCAAAAACTGATATGAATGTTTCTTTCATTGACAGCTTTGATCAGTGCAATAGCCAGCATTCTGGTGGATGAGGTTGAATGAAGTAAGAGAGAAAAAGGATGTGAACATGTTTGTGGGTAAGAGAGAGAGAGTCTTCGTCTTTCTTTCCCTTTGTTGATGTGAATTGTGAAGCATTCCTGCACTGGTATCCTTTGAGGTCCTTACAATGAGCAGCAGCATGATGGCAAACAGTCATCAAAAAAAAAAAAAAAAAAACCTAAAGAGATGAAACTTCTTCCTTTTTTAGATATGGTTTTGGTTGCCTTTGGCTGTAAATAGTTGTGACATAGTCACTAAAACGGTGGTAGTTCAGTACTCAACAGTTTATGAGCTGTATATTAAACAACAAGATGGAAACAATATTAGACAAAATATCTTTTAGCTTTTATGGAACTTCAACACTGCTAGAAGTTTAAAGTGTTAATGAGTTAAAAGTGTTAATCTCTCTCTCTCTCTCTCTCTCAGCATTTTGAGAGTGAAACGTCACTGCAAACTTAGCTCTGCTCTTACAAATCACATAAACGTATTTAATGTTCAGTTATATTTGTCTGTTGATTGGCATCCTCCATTGTTAAAATGATTGCCCAAACACCTCTAGACAGGAAAAAAAAATAAAATAATTATTGCATTTTCAACTTATTGAATGACCAAAAGTACTGTCCTCAAGACTTTCCTTAAAATTGTGGTACTGGCTTGAGGAAGCAGATTGTTGCCTTGGCAAGATTTGAGAGACTCTATGCTTGTATGAATCGGTTTAAGGGCTAAGTTAATAATAAACATAAGAGTGTTTTAATAAGTGCTACAAAAATTGTAAGTGTGTAAATGCATTTGGGTTACTGGAAGGCTTGGTGGAAGCGAGGCAGGGTGGTGGTTGTATTCAGAGATGGTGGATGTGTATAACTCGGAGTGAGTGCATTGGTTTGTGACAGTGTGTGTGAATGTGTGATTGTGTGAAGGAGGCTAAGAGGCTCTGGGGTGTCTTGCATGGGCGTGGTCAGTAGCCCCTCCTCCTGGCTGTAGGCCACTCCCAAAGTAGGCCCTGCCCCTTGGTTGTAAGGCAGAAAATTAAACAATGGAGACAGAAAGTCAAGGGATGATGTTGTCTCTCCAGTCACCGTTGCAGAAGCACTCAGCTTGGGTGTCTCTTCAGCCTGTAGCTCTAGGAGATAACTTTCAAGCTCCGCTCTCAGTGGCGGCGGTGGCGAGTAAGAAGCATGACCTATTGGATACCTTAGAGAGAGAGGCCCAGATGTTGGTGAGGATTGTGACTCCATCAAATCTACGGGCTCTGCCTTAACCCTCAGCAGCTCATGAGCGTGGCTTTTCTTAACATGGCGGGTAAGGTGGTCCTTACGGCCGAATCGTTGTGCGCAATACTGGCAAAGGAAGTCCTTGCGTCCTGTATGCACAACCAAGTGGCGTCGCACGTCCTTACGGGTGTAAAAACGCCTTTCGCAGTGTTCACACTGATGACGCTTTTCCTTAGTTGCAGTAGCGCTTTTCCCTGCATGCCCACGTAGGTGCTCCAGCAGTAGGGGAGTGCTTGGGTATGACTGCAGACACACCTGGCAGGTGAGGTCTCCACGGTGTGCGGCATGAAGGGCTTGGTGCCTTCGAAAGCCTAGTTTGGTATTGTAGCTCTTGCCGCATTCTGTGCAGCTGAAAGCCTCCTTGTTGGGGTCGTGTGTGTGGAGGTGGTTCTTAAGGTGATCTTTACGGTGGAACATCTTCTCGCAGTAGCTGCACTTGTGTGTCTTTTCTGGCGAGTGTGTTGCCATGTGCCTATGGACACAAATATGCATTAACGTACATTGACAATACTAGAAACTATTAATGTCCAAATGTCATAAAACAAAACTGAGTATATCTGGTCTTGCTTAATAAGATTTCATCAACTTACAGAACCAACATTCTTATCAATCAATCAATCAATCAATCAGATTTTAGGATTTAGCTTAGGAGGTGGGGTTAGGATTGCAGTTTGGGCTTTAACATTCCTTTCAATCAAATATTACCTTCTGATATTAGGTGAAGATTGGGATTAGGGCTTCAACAATGTAATAAACTAAACTCATTTCCCTCTGAATCTTGTGGCAGTTAAAGGGACAGTTTACCCACAAGTTTGATCAGGGGAGTCATGCACTTATTATTTTTGAGGGGGCACGAGTGAAGGGGGGAAAGGCTTCATCATGCTTGTCATGTGACACAGCAGTAGGCTTATGTTTTATTTAATTTTTTTTCCTTTTTTTATTCAAAATATTCTCAAACTTGTTAACTATATCATGAAATATCTAGATTCTCAAATATGTGTAAGTAAATGCATTTTGCACCTTTATAGATCATGTTATAGATATAGTTGCTCTATCCACCTTATTTTTCCCATAAGAGCGGGTGCGGCCATTTGTAAATTTTATGGGTCTGGCTCCCGGTCTCATTCGCATCCAGCTATTTTTAGCTGTACAAAACAGCTTGTTTTGCTGGTTGATATTAGAAATTTGTGTGTCTTACCATGTTATTTTAATGTATTATCTTAATTATGAACAAACAATTTTACCGTTTACTGCACATTGTTATTCTTCGGATAACGAACTGGAAGTCTTGCCCATAGGCTTACTTCCGCGTTGAAGAATAAGGTGGATAACGGGTGATGGGCAAAGTAGATTAATGTTAGTGTAAGCTATTAACTACACATAATACCGTCTTTTTACTAAAGTATCAGATATGGGTGTCATGTCATAAAATACTGTTAATACGACTTTAATGTGAATTAAAAAAAAAAATTATCAAAGAACATCATCATTGACTTCAGTCTAGACAGAGTTCAAGCACTCTCAAAAACACCTATTATAATCACTGAAGCTGTTTACACTGTGAAATTAATATCCTACTTATATCATACGCACATCTGATTCTGCACTTTGTTGTTTCTGTCGAGAGAAATTGCCAGAGAGCAGAATTCAGTCAGCGAGAATGCGCACCGAATAAAACATCGGCGTTTCAGTGATGACTCATCTGATCACCTCTGACTGGCCATTGCATTCATAAGCTCAACACAATCATATGAAAGTCGTGACGTATTGTCAAGTATGGTGACCCATACTCGAAATTGGTGCTCTGCATTTAACCCATCCAAGTAGTGAACAAACGCACACACACACACACACACACCATGAACACACACCCGGAGCAGTGGGCAGCCTTTGCTCCAGCGCCCGGGGAGCAATTGGGGGTTCGGTGCCTTGCTCAAGGGCACTTCAGTCATGGTATCGAAGGCAGAGAGAGTGCTGTTCATTCACAATCCCCACCTTCAATTCCTGCCGGTGCGAGAATCGAACCGGCAACCTTCAAGTAACAAGCCCGACTCCCTAACCATTAGGCCACGACTTCCCCACATATGTGACTGGTTATAAAGCACAGTGCTGTAAAAATGTGTAGCCAGCAAATGCAGATTTGAATTTAGCAGCTGGTGATGTGCCGCACTGAAATCACACCGGTGTGATCGTATATCAAACATAAAAAATATTATTCGGCTATTTTTTGTCTGTTGGAAGCGGCATTCAAAATCCACTTGGCTTAAAAATCTGAGGGGGCACGTGAATGGGTTTGAATGGGCATGAAACCTCTGAGTTTGATGATGTGGTTTCGACCCCATTTAGTTTCAGAATTATCTTATTTTGTGTTCTGCAGGGGAAGGAAATACAGGTTTGAAACAGCAAGACGGTGAGTAAATGAGAGAATGTTTAATTTTAAATGATCTGTCCTTTTAATGGTCAAGATTAAGATGTAGATAAGAATGTTGTTCCAAGACCATCGGTCTAAGAATACCTTACTTTGCAAAATCACTATTACCATATGATTTCAGACCACTCACCTATTTGCACATTTTGACTGAGACAGAAACAGTGGGTTTGCATCAGAGACATATGACAGCCATGGTTGGTGAAAGTATAAGTACCTACCGTAAGAGTTTATACTTGGAGACGAAGGCCTTGGTGCAGTCAGTGTGTGTGCAGTGATAAGGCCTTTCCCCTGTGTGGGAGTACGAGTGTACCTTCAGCTTCTCCAAGCTGTTGAAGGCCTTCTCACACAACTGACAGGAGAAGTTCTTCCTCACTTTCCCCTCTACTCTCCTCTTCCTCACTCGACAGTGCTCTGCCGTGGTGGGGGAGTCGTTTGGAGATACCGTTGCCATAGCAACTTAGCGACAGCAAGCCATGTGGTGGACACAAGTGATATGTCCCAGCACAGAGAGAGTGTGACAGCCCAATTCTTCAACACAGCAGAGACACAAGGCCCTAGGAAAGAGACAGCAAACAGTGAATTGACTAGATGAATGAACTGACTACTTTTTATGTATTACTGTGTCAGTAAAAAAAAACAAAAAAAAAACAACATCTATAACTGATTAAAGACTACTGTTTTAAAATTTAAAATTTCCTCGGTTGTATCATCTGGGGACACTGATGTACCACACTTTGAGAACATTAGATTAGGCAATGACAACAGGATACAAAAATCTATATTCAGGCAAAATGATGAACCCTTAATGAAAAACTTTAGCTAAAACCTTACTAAGTAATAAAATACTTAGTTTCCTATAATAAATACTTACTTTCCTTTAAAGGGGTCATGTGAAGTTGCTAAAAAGAATATTATTTTGTGTATTTGGTGTAATGCAATGTGTTTATGCGGTTTAAGGTTCAAAAAACAAATTATTTTCCAAATACTGTACATTATTGTTGCTCCTCTATCCTCCACCTTTCTGAAACGCACCAATTTTTACAAAGCTCATCATTCTGAGAAGCGAGGCGTGCTCTGATTGGCCAACTATCCAGTGCGTTGTGATTGACCGAATACCTCAAGCGTGAGACGGAAATGTTACGCCCCTTACCGTATTGTGATGCCGTGTCCCGGCGTGACGACACAAAAACAATAAAAACCCATTACAAACGAGGCATTTGTTGCATCCAGTGGGGACATATTTACTGATTATAATGACTTATACTGTGTTTTTATGCGTCGTGTTGCATCACGCCGCGTAAACATTACCATGTCTGTATTTGTGAGAAATGACAAACAACAAGCGCTACTCTACACAGCTCAAAACTCGCGTTTGAATCGTCAATGGCAAATTCTTCAAATATGAAAACATACTTACAGGCTGTGAGTCAGAAGCGCCAGACTGTCCTTGCAAAGTTGGAATTGCCCCACTTTATAGAAACAGTCTTTGAGCATAGCTGACAGGCTACTCCCAGGTTCAGGAAATAGTCCTCCGTTAAAATCCACTGCACACACTCTATTATTTGGGTTGAACTGTTCTGGAACAGTGTTGTAAATATAACTTAACCACTGATTTCTAGTTGTGTCCTCTTTTGGAAGCCCAAACAAAGTAGTTTCTCTTTCACAACGAAACACAGCATCTCCAGGACATGGCACCAGCGGCAGCAACAACACTACAGCGAGAATAAAAGTCCCACCCTCTTTCTTTGCGTATACATTTGGGCGGTGTTTTGCAAATCTCCCCACACCGTGACCCCTTTAATAAAATACTTTCATTTACTGCCATGCCATCATAGTATGCACCGTCACATAGAAGTCACTTGTAGGTTGATTTAATAGAAAAGTGTAAAGTGTAAATATGTTGAAACAGTAAAAACTGTGTAAACACAGTGGCACACTGCATAAAAATAAAAATATAGAAAACATGCAATAAATGCAAAGTTGCAAACTATAAGCATACAAAACTTACAGGATATGAAGATTGTATAAAGAATTGTGTAAAAGGGCAAGGTTCTCTAAACATATTCAAAACACAGGAGTGCAGAATCTCTGAACTTTAGTTAAACTCTTTAAAAACTTCAGCTGCTCTTCTTTACTTTGTGCTTTGCACTGATATCCACTTGCCTTCCTATTTTCAAAGACTATACCTCGGAAGGTATGCTTGTATTCACCCTGCCCACATCAGTTCTTTACATGTCTCTCTTTCAATTTATTTTCTTTAATTTATCTTACAAACTCACAAAAGTTTGACCAGCTATATATCCTGCATTTTTGTTTTAGTGCTATACAAACCCCTCACATTATTCCATGTGTGTTTAGCCATTTCAGCAGAATATTTGCAATGAAAAGATAAAGAAGAGGAAGTGTGAAAATTTTAAGCTAAAAGGTTGTCATTTAACACAATTATTATTTCATTTAAGTCAAAATTAATGTTTTCTCTTACATCAATCTCTCACATTTTTCCTTTCATCAATCCTTCTGTACTGGATAGATTAAATACTATTATCTAACAACTCTTTAAACAAACAAACAATCAAACAAACAATAAATAAATAAATAACAAATAAATAAAAAAGTTAAACCAGTTAACTTATTCTTCTATGCCTCATCTTCTATGATTTATTAAAATATGTATATTCCAATTATTATTTAGAACAAAATAGTTTGTTACTTAGAGTTGCATCAACTTTTTTGTCATCAAGATTTTTCAAGCATTGCAATTTTAGTAATAACTAATTAAATGGCAAAACACAAAACATATAAACTTTTAGAA
Organism: Spinibarbus caldwelli; assembly: GCA_039654775.1. NCBI lineage: Eukaryota > Metazoa > Chordata > Actinopteri > Cypriniformes > Cyprinidae > Spinibarbus > Spinibarbus caldwelli. Next base: position 35,051,591 of record CM077221.1, read on the forward strand.
TTGTACCAGCACAAAACTGAAATGCTATGTCCAATATATTCTTACAAGTAAGTTCAGTTTTGTGGAATAATAATAATAGCAGAAGAAGAAGAAGAAGAAGAAGAAGAAGAAGAAGAAGAAGAAGAAGAAGAAGGAAAATAAACAAATATTGTTTAATATTAAACAAAATCTTAACAGGAAAAAAAAAGCTTATATATTGTAATTTAAGTCTCCTTGGCAAGACATTTTACTAATGTCTGCAGAGTTTCATTAGTTGCATACTTTATTACACATTTTAAGAAATATTTTAATGTAAGAGAGCATAAAAGCAACATCTATATCTAAGAATGTATTACTTGGTTAAATTGTGACAGTTTTAAACCCATACAGTCAAGACTATGAAAACAAATAAAACATGTAGTAAACAAACAAAAATAAAACATAAAATATTCTACTCTGATGAAATAAGCTTTATTCATTCATTCACATTTAATTTAATCGGCTACATCATTTAATTTGGCAAACGCTTATCCAAAGCGACTTATATTGCATTTAAGGCACACATTTTATGTAGGTAGGCTAAAGGTTCTAGCTTTACCTAGGAATCAAACCCATGACCTTGGTATTGCTAGCTCTGTTTGAGCTGCAGGAAGGCTATAAAAAACAAAGAACAAAAAAACAAAACAAAACAAAACAAAAAAAACCTTGCCGTTAAGTCTCTTATATCAGGAGTGCGAACTGCATAGACCAGTTTCGCAGAAAAATGTTTAAATTATTCAGTTATTCGTATTTCACAATGCTTGTTGTACCAAATCTTACTTCACAATTTCATTAGTCCAACAATTATTTCATCTTTTTATACCGAAATAAATTATGAGGTCTAAATATGCAAATACGACATTTCCTGTTAGAATGCTACATCTCTGGCTTTTTTTTTTTTTTTTCTTCTGCGAAACTGATCCATGCAGTTCGCACTACTATATGAGGGACTACACGGGAAGGTTTGACGTTTTGAGTTGTTGAAGGACTCCGAACTTCACATTCACATTCACATTCACAACAACTGCGCGGTAAACCTGATGACCCCCTTCTGCTGAAAGGCTATTAAAAAAAAAAAAAAAAGAAAAAAAAAAAAAAAGAAGCACATCCAGGAGCAATAAGGATGGAGGTGCTTCACAGCACAGATCTGGCCATATGCCGTGTAGGCTGTTTATATAAACCTTCTATCTCAATTGCACACACACACGCACACGCACACGCACACACACACACCCAACCTTAAAGTACCGATTTTAACAGCTCTACAATGTAGGCTATTTTGCGCACAATGCCGCTGATGGTCTTGCGTTACCACACGCAGCGCCATCACATGCACAAGTTACACATGAAACTATCTGATTGCAAACTATACAATAAATCTACGCTGACATTCTACAGAAACGCACCACACCCCGTTTCATAGCAACCAACAACTCTGATATTATTACTGCCTTCTCGCTGTTGAGAGTAAATTCAGACTATTACTAGCATCATTAATGGATTCTGTCCTTTAGGATTTAAGATCCAATGACCCTTCACAAATCACTCATCCTGATCCTAAGTGGAACTTTCTCTCGGAGTAGAATCTAGACAGATGAACATTGAAGAGCTCTGCTCAGCTTCTCCTAATTAGTCCCCCTTCACTTCTCCCACCATTTTGGTTGTTTTCGATATTGACAAGCAGCTTTCTCTTCCTATAATGACCCACAGTGCAACTTTGTATAACTCATTGACACCCCTAATATAGTCACTGACTGTGACTCCCAAACAGCAAAATCTGTAAATTGTGTCAAAATTAAAAATAATTATGCAGCTTATTTATTATATTTTACGTTTAAATGTGATTACAAACATGGAAAGTTGCTTCTATCACAAACTCCCTGTTTGCGTTGGTTTTGCGTAATTGTTTGTGTCAAAATCTTCGCACCATGTATGCAGCGTGCATTTTCTTTTAATATTTAAACACGCATGAGTTTGCTACGGCTACCCCCGTAGCCATGTCGTTACTGTATATTTAGAGAAAATCTCAAAACTAATTTTTCAAAAACTTTTTTTAACTTTTTACAACTTAACGCGTTTCTCTGTTTATTGACATTCGCCCGAGCGCAACCTGACTTGACAGAAACAAATAACAGAATTATGTTTGATTTCCTATTATAATTCAGTATTTCGTTGCTTTTCTCTCAAGTTCCAAACTGGGCGCTGATTAACACAAAACTTTTCTTCTCTAGCTCACCCCTCTCTCATAATTTGAATAACCCCGATATTTTAATTAAAGAACGTCGTAACAATTTTCTAAATATGAATAAAACTCACCGTGGGAGCGTTAACATCCTTTCTATGGTATTTTTCTTGACTTTCAACTATTCCCCGGATTTTTAATAATTTTTTTCTCATATTTTTTGCTGGACGCGGCGGGCCTAAAAATTGTTTGCTTTCCCCTCTTTCCAGCAGCCATTGTGTATGCGCTGCGATGCAACCAAACCAAGATTTGACCCCGCCCCCCGCGAAACCCTCCTTCCTCGCTCTTGTGATTTGTGTAATAAACTGTCATTTTCAGATTTCACTGCCACTGACTTTCCCTTTCAGAAAATCTAACATTTAGGACTCGTCGGTAATTCTGTCAATCGGTACCCCTTCGTTTAATTTCTGTTAAGTCAATAGGAGGGTTAAACGGTTGTCATCCTTATTCCATTGGCTGAAAGAGGTGACAATTCATGTAACCGTTACCGGTGACGATTTTCAACTTGCTGTTTGATTGGCCAACGATGCCTGTCAATCACCTACAAATAAGTTGTGTTGTGTTTTGACACACGCTCTGTTTTGATGTGACGAGGGAGGGTTGAGTGTTCATGTGCGACACGTAAATTGTAAGTACTTTCAACAATAAACTTATTGTTCAGTGGCAAGTACAGCTTGTGTTTTGCTATTGAACATGTCCTTCTTTATTGTAACTTGCTGATAGAATTTGTAGAAGTATATATACATCGCATTACATTCGGCTGGGTTACAGTCACCGGTGTTACACCAAATTCTGTGACCCTAGGAGGCGCTGTTGTCACTGTTTGGCTTGAACTGTATCACACAGGCGGATTGGGCACGCAAACAGCGCACAGGTTCAAAGCGCCCGTGCACATTGTATGAGCGCGTCAATACAGTCTGGTCGCGTGCGCCGAATAAACTGTTCAATACAGATTTCTTTACATCAACAAACATGGTTATTAAACAGGTCTCTGAGTGTTGTTGCCTTCTCTACCAGTTTCAGTTTCTCTGCCTTTAGTTACCAGTTATCTATCTATCTGGCTATCTATGTGTGTGTGTGTGTGTGTATCATGTAAATATATATATAGCTTAAGGGAAATTCTTTCACACAGAAAAATTTTTATGTTCTCCAAATGTAGTGTACTTTAAAAATAAATAAATAAATACACTAAAAAGTTTTAACATTAACAGTACAGCTTTTACAATATTTAACTGGCATTTATTTATTTTATTTATTCATTTTCTAATACTTTTATTGTCTCTCTTCTCTCTGTCCAGTTGCTCTGTCTTCGTTACTGAGTACATTTGAGACGTGTACAGTTGAAACACCTTAAATAACTTGCGTACACAAGAACCCCGAGCCATGATTTTTGCTCCACACATGTGTATTAGTGTTCTCTTTGATTGTGGGAAATTTGAAATGTGTGCATTTTTCCACTCCGAAGATATCGGCAAAAGTTTTTTTTACAAGGTGAGATTTTCATTTCACCATGTCCCTTCCACAATGAATAGCTTATTGTTCTTTTATGATTGTTAAACTTAACATATATCATTGCAAACGTTACTCTGTGCTCTAAAAATAGACATATTTTATGACATTGTGCCATGCAAGGTCTTTTCATAATCTAGAGAAATGTGCGAGGATGTCAGTGGGGTACGGTTGAGACACAGTGTATCAACTGAACCCGGATCGGTGTCCTATTGCTTCACATACTGTTTAGTTGTACAGTGTTATGATCATAGGATAAAAGTCACATTTACACATATACTACGCAAAATGATAATTGTGATATTTCAACTGTCTGTTATTAATGGACATATGAAGAGTTCAGATGCAAAAGCCTCTAAATGCCGTCTGAAATTTTCTTATAAAATGAGCATTTTTATCAGGCTCCTGTATTTATGTTCAGTTATTTCACTTTAATTGCATAGAAAAGGACCTATACATTGCCATTAGAGTAAAATTACTGAACCTAAACATAGCAGTCTGATAAAAATACTCATTTTAGATGAAAATTTCAGATGGCACTTAGAGGCTTTTGCATCTGAACTCTTCATATTTTCTAACATGAATGTTAAAAGGATTACATAGCATTTTAAGAAATATACAAGGTGGTAAAGTGGGTACAGTTGAGACACTCTTTTTAGGATGCTATATGTATTGTATACAGTAACAGTTCAATCATAGAAAATAAAATGCATACAGAGGCTGTGTGTGTTTGTGTACTGGTATTACATATATTATGGGGGCCAAATGTCCCCACAAGTATAGTAATACCAGTAAATTCACCTTATGGGAATATTTTTTATGTCCCCATGATGAAACAAGCTCATAAATCATAGTGTTAAATATTTGTTCCTATTTTGTTTAACTGAATCTGAATTAAATAAAGCAAATAAATACATTCCTTTTTAAACTGTAATTATTTAATACTGTAATTTTGTAATTTATTACATTTGCAATAAATGGTTAGCCAGCTTTAGAGCATTAAGAATGGGTGTCTCAACTGCTACTGTCTCAACTGTACACCATATGGGTACAGTTGAGACAAAAATGCACCTCATGTTTATGAGCTAATTGTGGAAAATATGAAGTACTTATGGCTATTATCAACTTATGATATTTTAGTACACAAGCAAAATAAATGCCATGTGAAAAATCACTTCATTTCAGCATTAAGTTTTTGTGTAGTGATGAAAAAAGCAGAAAGTGTCTCTACTGTACTCAGTGTACCCAGGTTCCTGCTCGTGCTCATAATTGACTGGAGAAGTGGACTGGTTCCTTCTGCGTGCTTACATCTTTTAATAGTCACATCCGCACAAGACTGAGAGAGCGCGGCTGTGTGTGTTGAGAGGACGCAGAGGTGTTAGCGTCTCGTTCCTTTTCAGTTGTTGTTTGAAAGCTGGTCGAGATAATTTTACACACAACACTTTGTTGTTGGCTTTTCTATCTTTATCTTTTCTGTTGTTACTATTATTATATGGTGTGTTTGTGTAGAAATGCTGATTACTCATCAGGCTTATTAAACTAAATAAAAATCATGAGCATAAACATGCAATGTGTACAAGAGCCCGACCCCATGAAGCCCTAGCTGTGCAGTGTGTCAATTTTAATTTCCCCCTCCCCTACCTATATATTATTAGTGTTTAAGGTTTTTGTTAAGTTAAAGGTACTGTTAACCTGATATTACCACACATTGTTTGAAAAAATAAAGCATTCTATTGCAAATTAAAGCATTGGTTTTATTCATATGTATGTAGAGTATAGAATATAGATACAGTGTTTGTAAATTTATTTTACATTTGTGGTAAAAACCAACCAAAAAAAAAAAAAAAAAAGCTGGATGCAAGGACAGATAAGTTGCCCGAAATGGTTTGATTGTTGTGTCAGGAATTTTCAAACACATAACAATGGTATCACATATTCTGATGACTCCTTTAAACAGATTAGTAGCCTGTTTTTGTGACATCAGCTTCATGAACATTGTTAAACATTTATGTTGCATACAACATGCAAAAATAGGCTACTCTGCAATCAACTGGATTGTGTTTAATCTCATGAAATGTTAAATTGGTTTAATAAACCTGTTGAATAACCAGCATTTCTATTTATTATTTATTTATTTATTACAGGCACAATGCATATTAATAAACATTTCTGTCAATATGCCAGAGTTAGCCAGAAGGCTATTTTTCACCTGCACTCCCTAGACAGATGGTAAAAGTCACCCTAAAGGAGAGTACAATTAAAGCATTAAAGCATTCTAAACAAACATTCCACACAGTCACTTTAATTTTTATTTATTTAAGAAGCGGTTAAGAATTTGTACAAACATACTCAAGAACATTCAAGAGTATATACAGTACATGACACTTAAGGCTAAAACATGAGCAGAGGAAATTTTTAATAAAAAATAAAAAAGTAGAGTTTTATCAATTTTTAAAGTATTATAAAATGAATAAATAAATACAAATTATTTAATGTAACAGTTGTACTGTTCATATTAGACCACAATTCTTTCCTGGATAGGTTATACAGTAGACGAGGTTGCAAATTGCCTGACTGTATTGACGCGCTCATACAATGTGCACGGGCGCTTTGAACCTGTGCGCTGTTTGCGTGCCCAATCCGCCTGTGTGATACAGTTCAAACAAAACAGTGACAACAGCGCCTCCTAGGGTCACAGAATACGATGGTCACAGAATTTGGTGTAACATCGGTCTTCTGTCCATTAATTTAAATGACTCCGATTACTGGTTGTTTTCCATGCTGACTTGTGTCTCTCGTGCTTTGTTTAAGGTACAACTAATTGCTCATTATGCTGTTGTTGTTGTTGTTGTGTGTTTTTTTTTTTTTTAATTCGTATTTGAGGCGTTTATTGTGCAGTAGCCTCGCAACTGATGAACTGAGCCAGTTAGGTCTGACAGAGGTCGTGGAGATCTGAATTCGTTTGCATTATGCGAGTGTCAATAAGATGACTAGAAGTATCAGTGCTATTTAATACTGAGAGATTTGTAAGTTATCTCATATTTTGTTTAGTGAGTTTTATTATAGCGCAAAAAAGAGAAAGAAATATCAAGAAAATGCCGAAGAATTCCTGAATGACATACATTTGACCTTTGTTTTATTACTTTCGTTGTATGTTTGTAATTTTTTTTATTATTATTTTTGTTGATAAAATTTATCCATCCATCCTATCATTACATACAAAATCATGTTGTCCCCATCACCCTTTTTTTATTTATTTATTTTTTTAAATCATACTGAGTGTATTTCCTTCAACATGTCAGCAATCATGTGTTTCTGCATTTTGGATTGATTCAATGAATCCACAAAAATATTTAGCAAAAGTTCATGCACACAATGCGTTGATAAATGGCTTGATAAAATTATAACACAATACAAACCAGGGTTTAATAATAGAGATCCGCTGAAAGTTGTATTTACTGATTTTTAAGTGTTCCTAATACAGCGTGTGCTTCCTAGTCATTTACATTAGAACAGTGGTTCCCAATCCTGGTCCTGGAGAACCCCCAACACTGCACGTTTTTGATGTCTCTCTTATCTAACACACACATGTGAGATCTTGGAGTTTTTATTAATGAACTGATGAGTTCAATCAGGTGTGTTTGATTAGGGAGACATTTAAAATATGCAGTGTTGGGGGTTCTCCAGGATCAGGATTGGGAACCACTGCATTAGAACATGTTGACATGCTGGGTTCCCTTCAATTTATTCTTTATTTATTTATACTTTGTCTTAAAAGAGACATGTACCACAGACAGTGCAAATGTACCATGTAAATACCGTGGCACATGAATATAGTAACTTTACGGTAATGTCATATTAGTCTTTTTATTTATTTATTTATTTATTTTTTGTAAAGTAATTTTGAGAAAATTCAAGATGTTTTGTCTTGACACAGAGCCGTCACTAAGTGGGATGAGACGTGGTGATGGTTATAGGAGCTGTTTATGTCGTGTATCTATCTGATTATTCTCATATAGGTTTGAGTTTATTAACCTGCTAGCAAAGAACTTTCAGCAAAGTTTACGAGTGTTCATTCACTCTTTAACTCGTGCAGTCTCAAATGGTAACGCACAACATTAATTATGATTCATTTATTTCAGGGGAGTCCAAACCTGTTCCTGAAGGGCCACTGTCCTGCAGAGTTTAGCTCCAACCCCAATTAACCACACCTGAACCAGATCATCAAGGTGTCCGAAATCGCCCCCTATACATTTAAATAGAGCACTATTTGAGGAGACAGCAATGTGTATTAGTGTCTGAAACCATAGTGGACATTATCAAGTGCACTCATTCAATCCCGCAATGGACCACAATAATGTGTGTACAATCATAGCACCCATAATGCACTGTGAGGGTCATGCTGAATGAATTCTCGCATCTCGCCAGAAGATGGCGCCTGCAGCTTAATCATCCATCCATCCATTTTCCAAACTGCTTGTCCAATGTAGGTACAGCGTAATATCATACAGGTATAAATTTATTTTTAATTGTTTTTATAGTTTAATTAAGGTTTATACATGCTAGTTTTCATGACAAAGTTCAAGATAAATCTTTTCATTATTACTGGAGCTACCAGTTTGCTAAGTTTCAAACTATATTTAAACAGCAAGCACAAACTATGCAAAACCAGCAGCCCTTCTGGCACACTCAGTGTCCGAATTCACTCTCTTGTTTTCATTCACTCTTTCAACTGGACTATATTAGTGGACTAATGAAGGAAATAGTCAATAAGGGTATAGGGGGTGACTAGAAACTTCCAGGCTAGTGTGTTGGAGCTATACTTGGCATAACGTTGGCCCTCCTGGAGCAGGATTGGACAATTATGATTTATTTAAAACATTGACACTCATTTATTTATTTATATATATATATATATATATAAATATAATTTTTTTTTTTCAAAAACATTGATGCATTTTTAATAATCTAGTAGTGTTACTTTTCTCTCTACAATTGTCAAAAGTATGTTTTAATTAAAATGGTTTCATTATCATTGTGACTTGCACATCCCAGTAGCTGAGTACTTGTTTTGCTGATCTGTCATGTACTCAAAAGAAAAAAAAAAAGCCCATCCATGATTTCTTATGTAACTGGAACTCTCTGAGATTCCAGCTGTGACACGGATGCAGTTGGAGGATGACTGGCAAATCAAGTGCATGCAAAGTGCGTAATGTGGATATCAACCCATGCATTGAGGTCAGTCAGACTTCTTTGTGGTTAAATAACATGTTAAATTTCATGTAAACTTTTTTTTTTTTTTTTTTTTTTTTTTTTTTTTTTTTTTTTTTACATTTTTTTTAATATATTTAAAATTTGTGAAATTTTATTTTTGTAGTATTGTGATTGTAATAAGTTTTAGTTGTTAATTAACTACACTGCCAGTTATATTATGATGTGTTGTAAAATGAGATTTGTATTTTAAAACTTCCTCTGTGTTTGCTTTGGCATAGGAGAGTGATGGTTCTCAAAAATGTTTGGATGCATACAACTATGATAAGAGTATGTGTTCTGCATACTTCATGAGGTATAAAAACTGCAGGAAGTACTGGGTAAGTATACTGAGACTCTAGGACCCTTATTTATTGGTTGCAATACAAAGCAGTTAATGCACTTATATAGTGCACTCAACTGCCATTCACTATAAGGATAACAGAACTGGTGAACAATTGAGCAATTTTGGACACAGCAACAGAGCCGAGTTTTCATATTGAGCGATATGAAAAATATATCATGATAATATTTTTGCCATACCGCCCAGTCCTATCCTCATCCTGCTGAGACCTAGTCCCAATCCAATACTTGTATACACCTAACACTAAGAAAATACTTCAAGAACATTTAAAGGTATTAAGATCAATCCTGTTTTTAATTCTGACAATTGAATATTAATAATCTTAATTTTAATTTTTTTCTTTATTTTTCAATTACTGCAATTTCATGTAAGTGCAGTGTTGCCAAATTAGCAATTTTGTTGCTAAATTTAACAACTTTTCAGACTACCCTAGCAACTTTTCTTCCAAAGCACCTAGCAACAAATTTAGCAATTTTTAAAATTTATTTGGCAACTTTTAGCAACTTTTGATAGGTGACTCAGACAATAAATTAAAGCACATTGTCTATCCAAATTACACAAAAAGAGGAAACCAAAGATGCCTAGCAGTACACACATCACATGAACTGAGTTAGCTGCTATTTGCAATTGTTTAATTTAATAATAATAATAATAATAATAATAATAATTGAATAATTGTTCATTTATGATACACTTTGTTAGCTTGTATTGTTGATCAGTTAGTACACTGTAAGAAAATGGAAAAGATACTAGTAATTTTCCAGGACATTATCCATTATGCATTGTAAGCCTGTAACCCGAAAACACAATGCGTAATTTACAATGCAGGTAAAAAACCAATACAGAAAATTATTTCATATTAACATAGTAGATTGTGCCCTATTTTTACAGACTTTTCTTACAGACTAATACACTGCTTAAAGCATAATTGCTGAGAATGTGTAGTATTACTAGTTTACTGGCTATTAAAAATACTTAAATTGTAATCATTCAAAAACGTGTAAGTGTTCAATAATTCAATGTATTTAAAAATACAGTTATATTTTAATATTATGCATATTATTTTAACAAATATAAAATATATTTTTTGCTGAGATTTGATGTTGTGACAATTTTGTGTTGTGATTACGCAATGACATCACAACGTCATTTAGCAACTTTTAGCAACAAATAGACCTTCCTTAAGCAACTTTCCCTGAAAATTAGTTGGCAACACTGTGTAAGTTGCTGGAGGGGAGGGATTATTGTCCAGATTGGTTATTCAAAATGTAAAAAAAAAAAAAATGGTTTTATTATTTTAAACTTGTGGTTACCCTGTTTCATGGTGAACAGTATTAAGTTCTCTTTGAATGTGTGCCCCAATCTATCTAATTAAGTAAAAGATTCTGAGAAACATTATTTTGAGAGTGTATCATTTTGTTCTGAATGGACAATGGAATGGCCATTGAAACTTAAAAATACTTAAACATAGTGCACTGTTAAATCATTTGTATCTGAAGGTTGTTTTTTTTTTTGTTTTTTTTTTTTTCTAACAAGAAATTCCCAACTGAAACATTCTGATCTGTAGTTGTCTTAAACTTTTTCACCCTTCATGAACTTGCATCCTTAATAATGACATATTTGCAATACATGGGTTGCTTCTAGAATAATTTGTCAAAATACACACTTTGAATGATTGTCAATGGTGACCAATGTTCTTCTTCTGCCTGATGTTGTTGTTGTTGTTGTTATGGCATCTACCAGCAGGACCGATCGGCCAAACCCTGACCTGTTGCTGTTGACCAAGATTTGCTCCTTGAGAGCAGTATTATTGGATTAAAAAAAAAATAATAATAAAATAAAATTGTATATGGCCCTGAGCAGGACATGAACGACCACCGTATACTCTGTAAATCAAACAGATGTCTACCAAACTCTTATGTTATCTTGAGGAGCATGGGCTCACCTAGCTGAGTTTGTGGCTTGTAGAAATAAACATTTTCTGTAATGCTGCTCTAAAATGCTGTCTTGCGAAAAGTGTTAAAGAACATACGTTTTTTTTTGTTTTGTTTTGTTTGTTTGTTTTCTCTGTATTTCACATTCTCAGCATGGTGTGATGCTGCAGCGTAGGCGTGATGGAGTAAAGCGTGATATGCCAACCGCTGAGGAGCGTGAGCAGATCATCACAGCCCTTGGAGAGAAGCCCTAACTGCAAGGAGCAGTTAGACCGTATGGGTGTGTTTGGACTCAATAAAACTGTAATTTCTTGCAGAGGAGACATTTCAGTCCTGTGGGGAAAGAGATTAAATATGTACTTACATAATTTCAGCAATTATGTAGTTGTGTAACAACTAATGCTGTGTTTGTATGATACTGTCAATGGCAGGCTATTACAGCCTAATTTAATGTATTCAGCTATTCAAAATAGAACACATTTTTAATATGTGTGGGTGTCGTGTCATGTCTGTTTTATTCGTATAGCGTTTTTCAAAATACACATTGTATCAAAGCAGCTTTACAGAAATTCATAATGCTAATGTTATACCTTAATGGCTAAATGTCCACATTTAGCAGTTGAGATATGGGTGATAGGAATGTTTACATATGGTGAGAATATATGGTTACGGAATAACAGTTAAGCAGTGAAGATTTGTTATATAGTATATATCACTTTATGTGAGTGCACTGTTTGTATACAGATAAAGCTGGATATGTTTACAGTTGCAAGGTGGAGTTAATTCAGTATGCGGTGATATGGAAATCAGTAAAGTTTTGTTAAATTTATAACAATCTGGTGTGTTGACGAACAAATGTGTATCACTACCACAGTTATATGAGGCATATAAACTATTTGGTTTAAAACTGTGGTCATACCACCCATCTAACAAGTTTAATTGAAAGTCATTCCTTAATACTTGTACAAGATGCATCATACATACAAAATATCTTGAGTTTCCTATTATGCAGGCCAAAGGGCGACTGTGGTAAGAAACGTAAAGCTCAATTTGATGTTGAAAAAAAAAGCTTGGGATAAAACTGGCTACAACAAGGGACAATTCTCCTCTGGCTAAACAGTCAAAATGTGATGTCTGTAATTGAGTATATAGGTTACTACAATTAATTGAATTGTAAGACTATGGTTTAAGGGTCTTTTGAGGTCCAACCAGGATTATGGTAAAGTACAGGTCAATATAATGTGCATCCGGAAACTGGGTGTGTCTGCATTGGGGAATTTTTTTTTTTTTACATTTACATTAAATTTATATTTAATCATTTAGCAGACACTTTTATCAAAAGTAACGTATACAAATGAGGACAATATAAACAATCAAGCCAATAAAAGAGCAACAATATGTAAATGCTGTGACAAGTCCCGGTTAGTCTTAATCAGTATGTAGCAAGGTTTATACAGTCAGGTTCATACATATTTGGACACTGACCAAGTGTATATATATACATACACACAGTCTCTCCATTTTCAGGGGCTCAAATGTAATTGGAGAAACAAATCTAATCATAAATAAAAAGTTCATTTTAAATATTTTGTTGAGAATCCTTTGCAGGCAATGACTGCCATAAGTCTGGAACTCATGAACATCACCAGAGACTGGGTTTCCTCCTTTATGATGCTTTGCCAGGCCTTTACTGCAGCTGACTTCAGTTGTTGTTTGTTTGTGGGCCTTTCTGCCTTTATTTTTGTCTTCAGCAAGTGAAATGCATGCTCAATCGGGTTGAAATCAGGAGATTGACTTGGCCATTGCAGAATATTCCACTTTTTACCTTCAAAAACTCCTGGGTTGCTTTTGCTGTATGTTTTGGGTCATCGTCCATTTGTACTATGAAGCGCTGCCCAATCAATTTTGCTGCATTTGACTGAATCTGGGCAGAGAGTATATCCCTATACATTTCAGAATTCTTCCAGCTGCTTCTGTCCTCTGTCACATCATCACTAAACATCTTCTGTCCTCTGTCACTAAACTAAACATCACTAAACACTAACTTCCAGTGCCACTGGAAGCCATGCATTCTCATGCCATCACACTGCTCCACCTTGTTTCACAGATGATGTTGTATGCTTTGGATCATGAGCTGTTCCAAGCCTTCTCCATACTTTTTTCTTCCCGTCATTCTGGTACAGGTTGATCTTAATTTCAGCTTTCCAAAGAATGCTTTTCCAGAAGTGGTCTGGTTTTTTTTTTCTATGTTTTTTGACAAAGTCTAATCTGGCCTTGTTTTCACCTTGTGGTGAACCCTCTGTATTTGCTCTGGTGAAGTCTTCTCTTGATTGTAGACTTTAACAGTAACACGCCTACCTCCTGAAGAGTGTTCTTCACTTGGCTAGATGTTGTGAAATGTTTTTTCTTTACATGGAGAGGATCATCCAATCATTCACCACTGTTGTCCTATGTGAACCTCCAGGCCTTTTTATGTTGCTGAGCTCACCAATGTGTTCTTTTTTTTTTCTCTCTTCTCAGAACGTACCAAACTGTTGATTTGGCCACTCCTAATGTTCCTGCTATCTCTCTGCTGGATTTCTTTGTTTTTGAAACCTAACAATTGTCTGTTTAACTTGCATGCAGAGCTCCTTTGACCGCATGATGTGGGTTCAGAGCAACAGCTTCCAAATACAAATGGCACACTTAGAATCAACTCCAGACCTTTTACCTACTTAATTGATGCAGAAAAAATGAAGGAATAGCCCATAACTGTCCATGAAACAGCTTTTGAGTCAACAGTCCAATTACTTATGGTCCCTTGAAAAAGGTGGAGGTACATATTAAAGAGCTGTAATTCTTTAACCTGTCCTCCAATTTTGATGAGAATACCCTTAACCCTCTGGCCCTCTTCGGTCATTTTTGACCGAAAAATTTTATATTTTGAAATTTTAAAAATCTTAGCTTCATCGGAATGAGATGACACTTGGTGAATTTTGTCACATTAGCAATATGAACACACAAAAAAATCATGGACATGATTCGGATATGTTAAAGAGTCCAAAAAAAAAAATAGTCACACTTGCCTTCTTCGCGGTCAAAAATGACCGACATAGGAAATGAATAGGAAATACGAAAAAATGTGAAAACTCAGTGAATCTTTTGGTGGTGCAAACTACAAATCAGCCACTGGTCAGAAAAAAAGTGTGCAGCAATCAAGGGGTGACTGTCTAGAATATCAGGAGTGCAAAATAGACACCCACACACGTGCACACACGCACACACACACACATATAGCCTACATATATACACAGAAATGAACTGGTAAAACTGCAACAGAGCAAATTTTGAAAATATGTTAACATTAATTGAATTGCATTGAATAAAATATCAATTAATTACAAAATGTTTATATAAAGTGTTTTGAATTATCACTATCGATTCCTTATTTTGTTGTTAATTATCAAATACCGAGTAACAAAAATGTTGTCTATGTGTTCCCTTTCTAACAAGATTTTAATGTTTGACTGTAATCATAATGTAAAACCTGATACTAATCTAACCAAAAATATCTAAACCTTGACAAAAAGTAGTCTTTTAGAATGTCTAGATATATATCTAATAGCAAAACCAAAAGAAATTAAGAAATTGTCTAAAAAACAACAGGAATCCAAAAGCCTCTGTATATATCTATATAGGTTGCTAATACAAGAGGTTACGCAACATTACACAAGTTTTTATTTTTTAATGCCTCCAGATGGACCAATTCTCACATAAAAAAATGGATTTTAAATGCCTTCACTCTATTTTAATGTGAAATATTGCATTTATTAAAAAATATTAAATGAATAAAGAAATAAAAAAATATATATTAATTCTATTGGAGAAAATAGCTCATTAAAATTGTATAAATATTGCATAGTATCATACAATTCCCTAAAAATCATAAATAATAATTAAAAAATATTATTGAACAAAAATATATTACATTGATTTTCCTGAGGAAAAAAAAAAGTTACATTTCAAGGCTTCGGTCACTTTTGACCGCGAAGGAGGCAAGTGTGACTCCTAAACGAAGAGGGCCAGAGGGTTAAATAAAAGCTCAGAGTGTGCACTTTAAGCCCATATTCATTATATAACTGTAACTTGAATATGTTTTGGTCAACAGCTAAAACAATAAAAAAAAATTGTGCCTGTGTCCAAATATATATGGACCTGACTGTGTGTGTATATATATATATATATATATATATATATATATATAGAATAGAAATAGAAATAGAAATAGAATAGAGAGTGCTAATGTTAGAGGGTTAAGTTTTTTATAAATAAAAGAAAACAAAGTAGATAGAAACTGAATCGAGAGTGTTAGTGTTAAAGGGTCAAGTGTAGATGGAAGAGATGTGTCTTTGGCCATTTCTTGAAGATGGCTAAAGACTCAGCTGCTCGGATTGAGTTGGGCAGGTCATTCCATTAAGCAAGGAACAATTAAGGTAAACATCTGTGAAAGTGATTTTGTGCCTCTTTGGGATTGCACTATAATGTGCTGTTCACTTGCAGAGCACAAGCTTCTGGAGGGCACATAAGTCTGAAGTAGTGAATTTAGGTAAATGGGTACAGAGCCAGTGGTTGTTTTGTAGGCAAAATCTCTTAAAAGTCTCTTAAAAGAAAAAAAATCTCAAATTGCAAGTAAAGTTGCTGGAAAGTCAATATGAATATTACATACACCTCGAATTCCAGAAATGTTGGGACTTTTTTTTTTACATTTGAATACAATGAATACTAAAAGAATTTCAAATCACATGAGCCAATATTTTACTCACAATAGAACACAGATAACCTAACAAATGTTTAAACTGAGAGAGAAATTGTAAAATTGTTTGCACAAAATTGCATTTCAAATTTGATGCCTGCTACAGGTCTCAAAATAATTGGGACGGGGGCATGTTTACCATGGTGTAGCATCTCCTCTTCTTTTTAAAACAGTTTGAAGACGTCTGGGCATCGAGGTTATGAGTTTCTGGAGTTTTGGTGTTGGAATTTGGTCCCATTCTTGTCTGATATAGGTTTCCAGCTGCTGAAGAGTTTTTGGTCGTCTTTTGACATTCGTTTAATGATGTGCCAAATGTTCTCTATAAGTGAAAGATCTGGACTGCAGGCAGGCCAATTCAGCACCCGGACTCTTCTACCATGATGTTGTAATAGCTGCAGTATGTGGTTTTGCATTGTCCTGCTGAAATACACAGGGCCTTTCCTGAAATAGACGTCATCTGGAGGGTAGCATATGCTGCTCTAAAACCTTTATATACCTTTCAGCATTCATAGTGCCTTCCAAAACATGCAAGCTGCCCATACCGTATGCACTTATGCACCCCCATACCATCAGAGATGCTGGCTTTTGAACTGAATGCTGATAACACGCTGGAAGGTCTCCTTCCTCTTTAGCCTGGAGGACACGGCATCCGTGATTTCCAACAAGAACACATTTCCACTTTGAAACAGTCCATTTTAAATGAGCCTTGGCCCACAGGACATGACGGCGCTTCTGGACCATGTTCACATATGGCTTCCTTTTTGCATGATAGAGCTTTAGTTGGCATCTGCAGATGGCACGGCGGATTGTGTTTACCGACAGTGGTTTCTGGAATTATTCCTGGGCCCATTTAGTAACGTCAATGACAGAATCATGCCGATGAGTGATGCAGTGTCGTCTGAGGGCCCGAAGACCATGGGCATCCAACAAAGGTCTTCAGCCTTGTCCCTTACACACAGAGATTTCTCCAGTTTCTCTGAATCTTTTGATGATGTTATGCACTGTAGATGATGAGCAATTTGCAAAAGCCTTTGCAATTTGACATTGAGGAATGTTGTTTTTAAAGTATTCCACAATTTTTTTTACGCACTCTTTCACAGATTGGAGAGCCTCTGCCCATCTTTACTTCTGAGAGACTCTGCCTCTCTAAGACATCCCTTTTATAGCTAATCATGTTACAGACCTGATGTCAATTAACTTAATTAGTTGCTAGATGTTCTCCCAGCTGAATCTTTTCAAAATTTCTTGCAGCCATTTGTTGCCCCGTGCCAACTTTTTTGAGACCTGTAGCAGGCATCAAATTTAAAATGAGCTCATTTAGTGGATAAAAATGTAAAATTTCTCAGTTTAAACATTTGTTATGTTCTCTATGTTCTATTGTGAATAAAATATTGGCTCATGTGATTTGAAAGTCTTTTAGTTTTCATTTGATTCAAATTTAAAAAAACGTCCCATCATTTCTGGAATTTGGGTTGTAATAAACTGATAATATTAAACACTACACAATGATTGTACATATGTTTTGAATAAATAAAATATGATGATAACAAATTTGCTTATTGTTACTTATTGTCAACAAGTTTTGCCTACCCAAAATGCACGCATTCCCTTATTGATGCTTTCCCAGAAACACACTTGGAAATATCATTATCATTCTCATCAAAAGTAATCATGATTACCATCATCATCACCAAGTTGCGGAAGGTGACCTTTGCAAATACTGTTTAAAATGCCATAAGCCATAATAATGTGACTAGAATGCTCAGGGGAGCATTGAATCTCTCTGTGGAGGACATGGAATCTCCTTTTTAGCTGGGGTCTTCTGGTTACCAGTGTTAATTTCGTCAATGAAGACGATGACGAAAAATATTCGTTAACAAACATTTTTTCTGTGACTAAGAGAGACGTTGACGAGCTAAAAAATAATAGCTGATGATAAAAACTATGACGAAATGTATGCCGCGTCTTCGTTAACAAGACAAGACGGGACTAAAATGTTATTTGAGGACTACCGGACACTCAAAACACATCCTATAGGCTAAGTTAACTGTCTTGTCTTTCAAAATGTGCGTCCCTGTCATTGGATTGCGATCGGATAAGGGGCGTTCGCATATCTAATCTCAGTATGGCAGCCGCAGTGGATGGATAGGTTACAAAACGCGAACTAGCGATCTGAAACAATGGCCTCAGTTTAGGGATAGGGTGACCTGACGTCCCGTTTTTCCCGGGAGTCACAATTCTTTGCCGATTAACTTAAAGTTAGTGAAGGCGTGAGAGGCGGAATCGCGCTGATAGAAATGCTCTCTCGCGCGCACGCTCCACTTCAGTTCTCACACAGCGCTCGATCAGTTCTCAGTGCTCAAATACACACACAGCAGTCCAAATCATAGGCGTAAATCCCGGGGGGACGGGGGGGACAAGACCCCCCCTATCTGAGAGTTGTCCCCCTTAAAAATATCATTACAAACAACTCTGTGTCTTTAAAATAATATAATAGACATATACTTAAAATAATTGTGTAAGTAGTAAAACAAAATAAACCCAAAAAAGCGTTTTAAGTGCAGAAATGTTTTGATTCTCCCCTCCTTTGCCTCACAGTGGTTTGGTCCACTGCCTCGATACACTCAGGACACGAGCCCAGTGGGAGTAGTGTTGCCAAGTCCGCAGTTTTCCCGCGGAATTGGGCTACTTTTACGCTCTTTCCGCGGGATGTTTTTCATGTCTGCGAGTTGGAGCGACCCCAATAACGTGATATTTAGCCCCTGGAAAGCTACATTTATCAGGGGAACCCCACCAAAAAACGTGTATTTTACCCCACCGGAACGCGATTTTTACCGGAAATCCCCCCTGAAAAGCGATTGGGCTAGTTTTGGGCTAGTTTTGAGTAGCAATTGGGTGGGTTTTGCTGTGAAAACCTGGCAACCCTGGGTGGGAGAGAGCAAAGTTCCTTAGTAGTTGTGTGTAAGTAATTAGGCTGTCAAGGCTATTTTATTCTCTTTAAACATCTGGTGAAATTATTCTTTCTCTTTAAAACAGATGATGCTGGATCATTAATAAATTAGTCATGACAAAAAATAATGATATCCGATGTATTTTCTATGAGCAATTTATAAAGTTACCAAGCTTAATACCGTAGCTTGTCACCCACTACAACTAACACAGCGATAAACCTGTGTGTGAACTGATATTAGGCTAATATTGTAGACCTACCGATGTGTTGGGTTTTGCTCAGTATGATGTTAAGTGGCAGGCTTAATGAGGTTGAATATCTAAAGAGACGTACTCGGTGCCAGACGAAACCTAAAATACTATGGAGGACGCAAAATAATCATTATAATATGACCGCGTGGTGAACCATATGAACCGAACTCATATTTAAACACGGTCTCCATGCTGTTTACACATGCTGTGTACACATATCTGTCCTTACAAGTACAATTTTGGCTGTATTATTTGTGTCCCCTTCAAAAATTGCTCTTGAGAAATTTTATGTTTCTTGTCCCCCCCTACTGTTAGATGAAATTACGCCCCTGGACACACATTCAGTTTTTACCCACCTGTTTACGTTCACTTAAGCCATAACTGACTGTATTTATGTGAGATACTCTACACGATGGACATTTGGACTGCTGTGTGTGTATTTGAGCACTGAGAACTGATCGCGCGCTGTGTGAGAAGAAGTGGAGCGTGCGCGCGAGAGAGC
Organism: Spinibarbus caldwelli; assembly: GCA_039654775.1. Classification (NCBI taxonomy): domain Eukaryota; kingdom Metazoa; phylum Chordata; class Actinopteri; order Cypriniformes; family Cyprinidae; genus Spinibarbus; species Spinibarbus caldwelli. The sequence goes on from CM077221.1 coordinate 35,071,403, forward strand.
ATTTCTATCAGCGCGATTCCGCCTCTCCCGCCTTCACTAACTTTAAGTTAATCGACAAAGAATTGTGACTCCCGGGAAAAACGGGACGTCGGGTTACCCTATCCCTAACCTTTTAGTCAAACTGCAGTTACCAACATTTATTTAGGTAGCTATTTTATATGTAGTTTTCTAAAAGAAATAGTCATTAATTCTTCTCTCTTTAGACCAAATAAATTAAGCTTATGAGAAATGAGGAGATCCCCATTCATAATGTAAAGCGCTTTGAGTGCCCAGAAAAGCGCTATATAAATGTAAGGAATTATAATTATTATTATTATTAATTGTTTCAGATCGCTAGTTCGCGTTTTGGTAGCCTATCCATCCACTGCGGCTGCCATACTGAGATTAGATATGCGAACGCCCCTCATCCGATCGCAATCCAATGACAGGGACGCACATTTTGAAAGACAAGACAGTTAACTTAGCCTATAGGATGTGTTTTGAATGCCCGGTAGTCCTCAAATAACATTAACATTAACGTTAACCAATCAGGAGCTTGCTCTAGTAAGTCAAGTCAAGTCAAGTCACCTTTATTTATATAGCGCTTTTAACAATACAGATTGTGTCAAAGCACTTAACAGTATCAAATTGGAGGATAGAGTGTCAGTAATGTATAATAATAAGATTAAACACTCAATTTTCAGTTAAAGGCATTTCATTATTGAATTCAGAGATGTCATTGTCTAGCTCAGTTTAGTTTAAATAGTATCTATGAAATCAAATTGACGATAATTGTTAGAAATTAAGTGTCCCCAACTGAGCAAGCCAGAGGTGACAGCGGCAAGGAACCAAAACTCCCTCTGTGACAGAATGGAGAAAAAAAACCTTGGGAGAAACCAGGCTCAGTCGGGGGGCCAGTTCTCCTCTGGCCAGGATATTATTATTTATTTATTTTTTACTTATTGTTTTAATTAAATTTTAAATGTATAAATGTATTATATTTCTATTTTTATATTGTTGCAATTTCTAACAATAATAGTATTATGTAGTTAGGTATTTTATTATATTATAGTTATTTTGTTTAATTTTAAGTTTTATTGTATTTAAGTCGAGGTCTTCACTGGGGATATGTCCCCAGGGCTCATCCAGGTCTCCGGCCTCCGCCGACGGTCAGGGTCGCAGACATCATCTCCCGGCGCCATCTGATCCGGACACGGACTGAGAAACAGAATAATAAAGAAACAGACAAATATTAGCGTAGATGCCATTCTTCTTACGATGTAACGAGTACATCGTGTGTTATGAGGAGTGTTCCCGGTTCCGGTTGATCTGATTACTGCAGCCTAACAATCCTTTAACGGATTTGAATAATAGAAGTGTATTAGTGTGTTATGTGTAAGCCAGGTTAAAGAAATGTGTCTTTAATCTAGATTTAAACTGACAGAGTGTGTATGCCTCCCGAACAGTGTTAGGTAGATTGTTCCAGAGTTTGGGCGCTAAATAGGAAAAGGATCTGCCGCCCGCAGTCGATTTTGATATTCTAGGTATTATCAAATGGCCAGAGTTTTGAGAACGCAGCAGACGTGGAGGACTATAATGTGATAAGAGCTCGCTCAAGTACTGAGGAGCTAAGCCATTCAGGGCTTTATAAGTAATTAACAAGATTTTAAAATCTATCCGATGTTTGATAGGGAGCCAGTGCAGTGTTGACAGAACCGGGCTAATATGGTCATACTTCCTGGTTCTAGTAAGGACTCTAGCTGCTGCATTTTGGACCAACTGTAGTTTATTGATCAAGCGTGCAGAACAACCACCCAGTAAAGCATTACAATAGTCTAACCTTGAGGTCATAAACGCATGAATTAGCATTTCTGCATTTGACGTTGAGAGCATAGGTCGCAATTTAGATATGTTTTTGAGATGGAAAAAGGCAGTTTTACAGATACTAAAAACATGGCTTTCAAATGAAAGATTGCTATCAAACAGCACACCTAGGTTCCTAACTGATGAAGAAGAATTGACAGAGCAGCCGTCAAGTGTTAGATAGTGTTCTAGGTTATTACATGTGGGGTTTTTAGTTCTGATAATTAACACCTCTGTTTTTTCAGAATTTAGCAGTAAGAAGTTACTCGTCATCCAGTTTTTTATATCGACTATACATTCCGTTAGTTTCTCAATTTGGTGTGTTTCACCGGGCCGTGAAGAAATATAGAGCTGAGTATCATCAGCATAACAGTGAAAGCTAACACCATGTCTCCTGATAATATCTCCCAAGGGTAACATGTAAAGCGTGAAAAGTAACGGCCCTAGTACTGAGCCTTGAGGTTCTCCATACTGCACTTGTGATCGATATGATACCTCTTCATTTACTGCTACGAACTGATGGCGGTCAGATAAGTACGATTTGAACCATGCTAAGGCACTTCCACTAATGCCAACTAAGTTTTCTAGTCTATTCAAAAGAATGTTGTGGTCGATAGTGTCGAACGCAGCGCTAAGATCCAGTAGAACTAATAAAGAGATACAACCACGATCAGATGATAGAAGCAAGTCATTTGTAACTCTAATGAGAGCAGTCTCAGTACTATGATACGGTCTAAATCCTGACTGGAATTCCTCACAGATACCATTTTTCTCTAAGAAGGAATATAATTGTGAGGATACTACCTTTTCTAGTATCTTTGACAGAAAAGGGAGATTTGAGATCGGTCTGTAATTAACTAGATCTTTGGGGTCAAGTTGTGTTTTTTTAATGAGAGGCTTAATAACAGCCAATTTGAAGGTTTTGGGGACATATCCTAATGACAATGATGAATTAATAATAGCCAAAAGAGGATATATGACTTCTGGAAGCAGCTCTTTTAGTAGTTTAGATGGAATAGGGTCTAACATACATGTTGTTGGTTTAGATGATTTAACAAGTTTATACAATTCTTCCTCTCCTATAATAGAGAATGAGTGGAATTGTTCCTCAGGGGATCTATAGTGCACTATCTGATGCGATACTGTAGCTGACGGCTGCATGGTTACAATTTTATCTCTAATAGTATCAATCTTGGAAGTAAAGTAGTTCATAAAGTCATTACAGCTGTGCTCTTGGGAAATGCCAACACCTGTTGATGCTTTATTTTTCGTTAAATTAGTGACTGTATTGAATAAATACCGGGGGTTATGTTTGTTTTCTTCTAGAAGAGACGAAAAGTAATCAGATCTAGCCGTTTTTAATGCTTTTCTGTAGGATAGGGTACTTTCCCGCCAAGCTATATGAAATACCTCTAGTTTTGTTTTCCTCCAGCCGTGCTCCATTTTCCGGGCTGCTCTCTTTAGTGTGCGAGTGTGCTCATTATACCACGGAGTCAAACTGTTTTCTTTGATCTTCCTTAAGCGTAAAGGAGCAACTGTATCTAAAGTGCTAGAAAAGAGAGAGTCCATAGTTTCTGTTACATCATCAAGTTTTTCTGCGCTGTTGGATATGCTGAGGAATTGAGATAAATCAGGAAGATTACTTACAAAGCAGTCTTTTGTGGTAGAAGTGATGATTCTACCATACTTGTAACAAGGAGTAGAATTTACAGTTTTAGCTATATGGAGTTTACACAAGACTAGATAATGATCTGAGATATCATCGCTTTGCTGCAGAATTTCAACACCACTAACATCAATTCCATGTGACAGTATTAAATCTAGAGTATGATTTCGACAATGAGTAGGTCCTGAAACATGTTGTCTAACCCCAATAGAGTTCAGAATGTCTATGAATGCTGATCCTAATGCATCTTTTTCATTATCGACATGGATATTAAAATCACCAACAATTAAGACTTTATCTGCAGCCAGTACTAACTCAGATAGAAAATCAGAAAATTCTTTAATAAAGTCTGTGTGGTGCCCTGGTGGCCTGTACACAGTAGCCAATACAAACATCACAGGGGATTTAACACTAACACGTGTTTCTCTAGATAATGTTATACGCAGCACCATAACTTCAAACGAGTTATACTTAAAGCCTGCCCTCTGAGAAATACAGAGAATATTGCTATAAATTGTAGCAACACCTCTCCCTTTACCTTTTGGACGTGGCTCATTTTTATAGCAGTAATCTTGGGGGGTAGACTCATTTAAAGTAATGTATTCATCTGGTTTTAGCCATGTTTCTGTCAAACAAAGCACATCTAGCTTATGGTCAGTGATCATATCATTTACAAATAGTGCTTTTGTAGAAAGGGACCTGATATTCAGTAAGCCAAGTTTTATCAGTTGTTTCTCTGTATTGTAAACATTTTTTATTTTTTGAACATCAATTAAATTGTTACTATTACTTTGGTTTGGACGTTTTCTGTATTTTCTAGTACGGGGAACAGACACAGTCTCTATAGTGTGATATCTAGGTGAAGGAGTCTCTATGTGCTGAGAATTAACTGACTTCTGTGACGTGAGGCGGCTAGCAGACGGTCGGTTTAGCCAGTCTGTCTGCTCCCTGACCTGGGCCCTAGTTAGTCAAGTACGAACTCTAAGACTATGTGCCATATTTCTAGAGAGAAGAGCGGCACCACCCCAGGAGGGATGAACACCATCTCTTTTCAACAGGTCAGGTCTGCCCCAAAAACTCGTCCAATTGTCTATGAAACCTACGTTATTCTGCGGACACCACTTAGACATCCAGCCATTGAGTGACGACAGTCTGCTATGAATCTCATCGCCACGGTAAGCAGGGAGGGGACCAGAGCAGATTACAGTGTCTTACATCGTACTTGCAAGTTCACACACCTCTTTAACATTATTTTTAGTGATCTCCGACTGGCGAAGTCGAACATCATTAGCGCCGACGTGGATAACAATCTTACTGAATTTACGTTTAGCATTAGCCAGCACTTTTAAATTTCCCAAGATGTCAGGCGCTCTGGCTCCCGGTAAACATTGGACTATGGTGGCTGGTGTCTCTATTTTCACGTTCCGTACAATAGAATCGCCAATTACTAGAGCACTTTCATCAGGTTTCTCAGTGGGTGCATCACTGAGTGGGGAGAACCTGTTTGATGTTCTGATCGGAACGGAAGAGCGGTGTTTTGACCCGCGACTATGCCGCCTTACAGTCACCCAGTTGCCCTGCTGCACGGGCACAACCGGAACCAAACAATGTACAGGAGTCCCTGAGCTAGTCGCATCCAAAGCAGTATCTACAGCCCTCACATTCTTACTATCCTCAACTAATGTTTGGATGCGTGTCTCTAGTTCTAAAATCTTCTCTGTCAGCCTAACTATTTCCCTGCATTTATCACGTGAATCCCTCGTCGCCGACAGAGAGAGATAAACTGTACATGTGGCATGAAGCGCAAACAACAAGAGAAGGAGAAGCCATTACTCACCGTGATTGATGAATGATACCAACTTAACTTACCACTATTGTTTGATGAACTTGTGAAAAACGGAGCGAGAGAGAAATGAAAACGGAGCGAGAAAAAAGAAAACAATAATAGGCGCGAATGGAACCGCGAGTAACAAGCTAACCGGCTAACGAATGCTAACGCACTGCACGCGCGCTGCACTCGCGGTTTTAAAAGTGAACGATCAAATTAGTTAGATTAGTTTGATAGATAATACCAGAAATATGGTGGGAATTAAGTTATATATTATCACTTTAAACAACAGAGAGTGAAAGTAAGGTAAAGATTCAATAAAAAAGCGGAGCTACAATCGCAAACCTCTCAGCAGCACAACAGACAGGAACAGACTGAAGCAATCGATCAGCAATCAATCAGTACTGTGATTACGACGTAGCAAGCGAGGCAGAAACAACAATGGAGGACAAAATCATCGTCGCTGTATGTGGATACCCGGAGCTGTACGATACATCTTCGTACTTTTATAGAAACAAGAATAAAAAGGACCTTGCTTGGAAGAAAGTGAGTGAGGAGGTCGGACAATCCTTGTAAAAAAACGCTCCTTACTCAATTTAAAGCTATGTAAGCCCCTCCCATGACGTGAATTCGAGTCTGTTGTGAAGTGAATTTCACACGCGAATGAAGCGAATTTCACGAGCGAATGAAGAAAGTAAACTCAAAATGTTCAAGCGTCCAACTACGCGCAAATAGCCGCGTCTGGTGTGAACGCACTGTTAGTCACAGAAAAAATGTTCGTTAACGAATATTTTTCGTCATCCTCTTCGTTGACGAAATTAACACTGATTTGCTGCCACTTTTGCATAGTTTGACAGCTCCAGTAAAAAAAAAAAAAAAAAAAAGATTTATCTCAAACTCTATCATGGGAACGAGCATGTATAAACTTTAAACTATTTAATAATCAATTAAAAGGGACATTTATTCTTGTATGATTTTAGGCTGTACCCACATTGGACAAGCGATTTGGAAAATGGATGGATGGATCATTCAGCTGCAAGAGTCATCTTCTGGTGAGATGCAGGAATTCATTTGGCATAACCCTCATTATGGGTACTCTCTACCCATTGAGTGTTCATCTATGGCGTTATTTTACTGCCAAATGTCGAGAGCGCATTTTTGTAGCCCGAAAGTAGATTAATATAATGCGCGAGCGCGAATCTTCCCGCTCGCACGCAGATTTCCTTTGCTTTCGCACAAAACCGGACGCGCGCTCTCGGATATACGCTGCTCTCGAGCAGAGAGAGTGCGCGCACTTAAAACGTGTCTCTCCTCTCGCTCAAAGTGTGCGTGTGCGCGCTCAAACTTTGTCCTGTGCACTGGCAAATCTCTCTGTGCTCTTGGCTAGATATTAACTCTTTTCACACCTGGATTAAACGTCAAAAGTTATCAACCAATCAGATTTTTTCTACGACTGACCCGATGAAAATACTAGGACTACGTGAAGAGGGAACTGATCTTGGAATTTCTTTACAATTTAATAATATTTAGTCATATCAAATGTATATTAGAAATGGCTAGAAATCGGGTTACAGGATAACCAACCACAACAAAGGCATGGATCTGCCAGCAGAGGTATAATTCCTCAACCACACTATTTAGATCTGGCGTGTGTAGCGCATTATCCGGAGGATTCCTTCTGGGCATTCCTTTTGGCTGTGTTGAATGCAGAGAACAGAGCACACCTGCCCGGTGATGGTCCTCAAGAGAACTTCTGCAAATTTCATAGAATGTGTGCTGTTCAACTGTAGAACCCCTTTCATAGTGGTTGAGAAGAATGAATCAGCCATGGACCCAGAGCCAGTGCTATCACCAGTAAACTTGTTTAAGGACTCTTATTATGATGTTCTTTTCTGTCCATTTTTCTTATTTTGAAGTTCATTTCTTTCCATTTTCCCTTTCCATTGTTTTTGATACTTCTGACTTCTAGGATTACCTTGTTTTCATTTTTTAAATAAATCTGTGGCATTTTGATCGTTGCTTTAACTTCTCCTTCGCCAGCATGTTAAAATTTTTTAATCAATACACTATTATAAAAACAAAGCAGCACCATAAAAACACTAAAACGTTATTTATACAATAGGGGTCTGTATACATTTAATAAAACTAGGGAAAATATGAATTTTCCCTAACTCTATCCTAAAATATTATATACAAATATTATATACATTTATTAATGTATTTACTTATATATGTTTATATCTTACTATATTTCATGTAAAGTTGCATTTAAACACACATATATATCTGTACATAAATTATAATTAGAGATTATAATGCAGTGTCAACAAGTGACAAAACATGACTGCTTCAAATATAATTGAAATCAACATAAAATTTAATTTGCAATGATTTATTATTTAATTATTATATATTATTTGATTGGAACGTTGGTATACATTACACCAGAATGGAGGCAGACCTGGGGCACCATGTCAGGGTCTAAGCGTTTTTGTCAGTTTCAGAATAGTGTGCAGTATACTGCAGTATTGTGGCACTTTTAGAGAAAGGAAATGATCATAATTTCCTTAGATCAGTTGTTTTTGTTTCAGAGAACATTTGCTTAAAATGTTAGAATTTATGTGAATTTCTGCTGCCTCAATCGTTTTTTTTTTTTTTTTTGTTTGTTTTTTTTTGGTTGGTTGGTTGTTTTTTAGAATGCTTGCTAATTTGACACCACTAAGGGTTTTTCATGAATGAGACATTTTGTTGTATCTTGAAAAGAACTTCGATTTTGGTCGAAAATGAGTTATTGATATTTTTGGGACATTCAAGACATCCTTTATCATGTGCATAAGTATCTTGAGTCAATGTCGTTGTTTTTCCGAGAAAATAATGGGTCATCTTAACCGTAACTTCAAAAAGCCCCGGAGACACCAAGGCAGGACACCGTATAACACCATTTACCGCTCTTTTACTTTGTTTGGAATGCTTAAAATGAGTTATGGCGTCCTGCCTTTGTTTAGCCGCGCGTCAATATGAAGTTACTGTGCCTGCTTGGAGTTTAAGTTCCCTTTGTTTTACTGCCTATTAAAGACTGCCGCGTTTTAATTATGGTGTAACTTGTATACTTTCATACATCTGATCTGTCACTGAAGCACTTTATTAGACAAACAAATTAGATAGATCTCGATCTACCAAACAGCTAAAGCACTGTAAAGACTGTACCTTGGCAGCAATACATAATCGCGAATAACCTTTAAATATTTTATTTAATTGCCAAATTTCCAGTGTCCTACCTATAATTAATTTGGCTGGACAAATAAAAAACTTTAAAGTAATTTTTCTCTGTTTCACACTCTAGCGAGTTAAGGTCTTTTGCCTTTGTAGGGCAGAATTGATGATGATGATTTAATTACAACCACTAGCATTAAGTTTTATCAATATTTACTTACTATGAATTTATTTCAGTGTCTTTTTGATTATTCAGGCACAGTGGTGTGAACCAGACCTCCGCTGGGGCAGGGGAGAGACTTTATCCAAAAAAGCAATTGTAGAAACATCTATGACAAACCCTATCTAATTTCAGACACTCACCAGTAGTCTCACAAAGTCTTGGTTTCCCACTGAGGCACACTTCTCACTGCGTCTTTTTAGTGAGTGACTGAGAGGAGCAGTTTTGTTTTGTTTTGTTTTGTTTTGCTTTTCAGTTGAGTCTGTGCACTGTATCTCTGTATCAAAAAAAAAATAAAAAAATAAATAAATAAAATACATAAAATAAATTAAAAATAAATAAGGCATTATTTTGCTTCAAACTTCTAAGATGTAAAAATAGCCAAAATCACCACACAGCTATTGCCTTATGCCTTATCTTATGTCTATGGTAATTTTGACAGACAGTGTCTCGGTTATAAATCTGGGGCCGTATGCATGTCAAAAGAGGTTCAAACGTATTAGGACTAGATCTAAGCTCCTAAATTGTGGCTACGTTCACACTGTCAATTTTTGAGATTGACAACCGCATTTTCTTTACAGGTGTGAGTCTCGAAATGTCCCGTTCACACGGCAGCTTACAGTTGTGTTTAGAATACTGTCTGTATGAACATGCAACGGGAGTCAAGCCCGTATTCCTTATCAGTAACCATAGCGACAGTGACCAAAGTAAAGTCAAAGATGGCGCCGTCCATAAAACTGAAAGTCTTATCACTTTCTGACACGACAATAGTCCAATCGAGCCGCGAGTTCATTCGTCAAATCTTCATTAACCGACGGCAGCTTTTAAATTTGGGTGGAGAGCGGAGCATTTGAATCGCGCGAACACAAAACTGACGGGAGCGGCTCCGGTGGAAAATTGACGGGATCTAAAAATTTCAGATGGCAACCAACTCATTTCTCCGTCACTGTAAGTTACCGAAAACACGAAACACACGGTAGACGCGCGTTTGTGCAGCAGAGCAGCTCTCTCTCTCGCACTGTATGACGTGACAGACAACTAGTTGTCCAGTCTTGTGCTTTTCACACAGCGCGTGTTCCGAGAATGCGGTTGTGAGTCCTGAAAATTTACAGGTGTGAGATCGGTTACAGAATGCGGTTGTCACACCTGTAAATAACCGAGCTGTTTGTGAACGTAACCGTATTAAGGACTCAAATACAGGACTGACAACCGTATTCTGCTGCTGTGTGAATGTGGCCTATTTAAGATGATTTAAGGCATCCTAACCTAGTTAGGAGTAACAAGGCAGTAAAGTGGTGGACCATTTGTTATTGACCTTGTAAGAAATTCACTAACTTCTTCAACCCTTCGAACCAATGCTCTGACTGCAAAAATGAAAATTATAATGACGTTTTTGGCAAGTGATGACTTGGGCCCATCGCAGTCCATAGTAAGCAGAGTATTAAGTACCACTATTGCAGCCCTAACCATACCAAACATGGTACGGCAGCTCATTGACTTCCCAACTGACCTTAAAACCATACGGCAAAAGCAAGCCTGTTTTATGAGGATTGTAGGCTTCCCTAAAGTTGTTGGAGTCATCGATAGCACTCATGTAATGTAATCTAAGATGGCAGCGTGGACAGATGCAACGACTACTCCGGGTCCTAAAGACGGTGCTTTTATGTCATTTCCCTGTTGAAAAAAACAGCATATGCTGGTTAGGTATTTTTTTTAAGCATGGCTTCTGGTTTGAGCTGGTTTAAGCTGGTTCTTAGCTGGTCATGAGCTGGTTTAAACTGGTCATGTGCTGGTCCTAAGCAACTAGCTCCTACTCAGGACCAGCTTAGGACCAGCACATGACCAGCTAAGAACCAGCTAAAATCCGCTCAAACCAGCAGCCATGCTTCAAAATATACCTAACCAGGATATGCTGTTTTTTTCAAAAGGGTTGTTCTCAACTATCAGAAAACTAAACTGCAACATGTATACAATGCCAGTGTCTTCTGTAAATTGACAGTGCATGTAACTATCATCCCTCGCTGATGACTACTGAGAAGCAACAAGGCCTTTGTTTATTGCAGAAGCCATACCCTGAGATCTCAGCCTTGCTCACTGATGCTACCAGCCCAATGAGATATCGCAAGAGGTGTGAGGGGGACATAAACCCTGAGGCATACAAGCTAGGCTTAAGGCTAACCTCACAAGATCATATATATGACTTGCGGAGGCAGCTTGTGTTGCAATATCAACAAAGAATGGTGTAACAATGCTGTCGTAGTCTACAAACACTGTTTGTCACTGGTAGAGTTCATGTTTGTGAAGTGTCGATGCTCCTATCTGCTGCGGGAGTTCACAGCCATTGTTATTGTCATTGTGTATATACCCCATGTGCTAACGCTTCACATACTGTACAGCTCTATCAGCAAGCAACAAACCAACAACCTTAATGGCTTTTTCATTGTAACTGGTGACTTCAACCAAGCAAAGACAGTTTTGCAGAAGTTCTACCAACATGCTAACTTTGCAAAAAGGTGAACACATTGGACCTGGCGTACACAACAGAAAAATATAAGGCAAAATACTGCATACAAGGTTCTCCCCTGCCCCCACCTTTGGTACTTGGATCACATCTTTATTATGCTAATTCCAGCATACACAGCATAATTTACCTCTTCTCAAACTTGCCAAACCGGTTCAAAAGCAGATCACAGTATGGCCAGATGATGCTGCCTCAGCACTACAGGACACAAACTAGAAGCAACCTACAACTATCACACAGACCTGCAAGAGTAGTGTGACTGCTTACATCAAAAAGTGCATTGATGATGTGAGAGTCACCAAGACCATCACCATATGTGCCAACCAGAAGCCATGGTTGACAGCAGATGCCCATGGGCTGCTAAAGACCTGGGATGATGCATTCACATCAGGATATGAAGCTGCCCTCCAAACAGCAAGAACCAATCTGAGACACAGGGAGGCCTGTGGCAGAGGCCTGTGATGATGACATCCCTCCCATATGCACTCAACCAGTTCTATTCATGGTTTGAACAGTTCATTGACAAGCTAAACGTGGTGGGCCTCAGCACCTCCCTCTGTAATTAGATCCTGGACTTTGTAACCAGCAGTGTTAATTTTGACAGGCATTTTTGATTTAGTCTTAGTCTTGAGACGAAAATGCTTAATAGTCTTAGTCACATTTTAGTCATTTGAGTCTTTCATAGTTTTAGTCTAGTTTTAGTCGACGAAAAGTCATTACATTTTTGTCAACTTTTAGTCATTACTTTTAGTCAAACTGCAGTTATCAACATTTATTTAGGTAGCTATTTTATATGTAGTCTTCTAACAGAAATAGTCATTAATTCTTCTCTCTTTAGACCAAATAAATTAAGCTCATGAGAAATGAGGAGATCCCCACTCATAATGTAAAGCGCTTTGAGTGCCCAGAAAAGCGCTATATAAATGTAAGGAATTATAATTATTATTATTAAATTTGAATCAAGGATTGAATTTGGAAAAACTGGAATAAATGATGACAATTTTCATTTTTGGGTTGAGATAAAAATTAAACAAATTTTTCAGATACTGTAGGTTTACTTAACATGTTTACATTTATTTAACATCTTTTGTTGGTTAACATTAATGACACAGATAGGTATTTAATTAGGAATGCTGTCCCTTTAAGACGGAAGGCATGCATGTAATACTGACACATTCAGTTTTTACCCACCTGTTTACGTTCACTTAAGCCATAACTGACTGTATTTATATGAGATACTCTACACGATGGACATTTGGACCAGGGGCGTAAATTTCATCTAACAGTAGGGGGGGACAAGAAACATAAAATTTCTCAAGAGCAATTTTTGAAGGGGACACAAATAATACAGCCAAAATTGTACTTGTAAGGACAGATATGTGTACACAGCATGTGTAAACAGCATGGAGACCGTGTTTAAATATGAGTTCGGTTCATATGGTTCACCACGCGGTCATATTATAATGATTATTTTGCGTCCTCCATAGTATTTTAGGTTTCGTCTGGCACCGAGTACGTCTCTTTAGATATTCAACCTCATTAAGCCTGCCACTTAACATCATACTGAGCAAAACCCAACACATCGGTAGGTCTACAATATTAGCCTAATATCAGTTCACACACAGGTTTATCGCTGTGTTAGTTGTAGTGGGTGACAAGCTACGGTATTAAGCCTGGTAACCTTATAAATTGCTCATAGAAAATACATCGGATATCATTATTTTTTGTCATGACTAATTTATTAATGATCCAGCATCATCTGTATTAAAGAGAGAGAATAATTTCATCCGATGTTTAAAGACAATAAAATAGACTTGACAGCCTAATTACTTACACACAACTACTAAGGAACTTTGCTCTCTCCCACCCAGGGTTGCCAGGTTTTCACAGCAAAACCCACCCAATTGCTACTCAAAACTAGCCCAATCGCTTTTCAGGGGGGATTTCCGGTAAAAATCGCGTTCCGGTGGGGTAAAATACGCGTTTTTTGGTGGGGTTCCCCTGATAAATGTAGCTTTCCAGGGGCTAAATATCACGTTATTGGGGTCGCTCCAACTCGCGGACATGAAAAACATCCCGCGGAAAGAGCGTAAAAGTAGCCCAATTCCGCGGGAAAACTGAGGACTTGGCAACACTACTCCCACCGGGCTCGTGTCCTGAGTGTATCGAGGCAGTGGACCAAACCACTGTGGGGCAAGGGAGGGGAGAATCAAAACATTTCTGCACTTAAAACGCTTTTTTTGGGTTTATTTTGTTTTACTACTTACACAATTATTTTAAGTATATGTCTATTATATTATTTTAAAGACACAGAGTTGCTTGTAATGATATTTTTAGGGGGGACAACCCTCAGATGGGGGGGTCTTGTCCCCCCCGTCCCCCCCCCGTCCCCCCCCGTCCCCCCCCCGTCCCCCCCGTGATTTACGCCTATGTAGTGTGTCAGTATTACATGCATGCCTTCCGTCTTAAAGGGACAGCATTCCTAATTAAATACCTATCTGTCATTAATGTTAACCAAAAAAAGATGTTAAATAAATGTAAACATGTTAAGTAAACCTACTGTATCTAAAAAAAAAAAAATAGTTTAATTTTTATCTCAACCCAAAAATGAAAATTGTCATCATTTATTCCAGTTTTTCCAAATTCAATCCTTGATTCAAATTTAATAATAATAATAATTATAACTCCTTACATTTATATAGCGCTTTTCTGGGCACTCAAAGCGCTTTACATTATGAGTGGGGATCTCCTCATTTCTCATAAGCTTAATTTATTTGGTCTAAAGAGAGAAGAATTAATGACTATTTCTTTTAGAAAACTACATATAAAATAGCTACCTAAATAAATGTTGGTAACTGCAGTTTGACTAAAAGTAATGACTAAAAGTTGACAAAAATGTAATGACTTTTCGTCGACTAAAACTAGACTAAAACTATGAAAGACTCAAATGACTAAAATGTGACTAAGACTATTAAGCATTTTCGTCTCAAGACAAGACTAAATCAAAAATGCCTGTCAAAATTAACACTGCAGCAAATGATTAACTATGGAAACCAACAAAGGAACACTAGCAACCAAGGACATAGTTCCTAAGCACAGGAACTGAGAACAAAGGGACAATGGAAAGCAATGAACATCAAAAATGAACATCAAAATGAGAGTCCTAGAACAGATGATTTGTGAAACCAATCTTATAATTAACATACATTTATTAATAAGAGCCACAATAATAAACCAAGGCAACTGATTCCATGATACAATCAGTCAGTCATTAAATACATAATTAGAATGTAGTTTGTTTCTGGTAAAGAAGACATTAAAAAGAAAAGAAAAAAAAATCAACATAAATAACCACCTATAATATGTAACATCTAAAGCCAAAGAGACAGTTTTTCTTCATCAAAATGTTTTCTTGGGTGCAAATTAAGTGCAAATGGCTTACGATGAGTTTATTGATGTTATTAAAAAACAACAAGAACAGAAACTGGTTAATTGTAATGATTAAAACAGTGATGAATGTAAGAAGTGCTTTTATGCTTGTTTTATGTTTATCTATTCCATTCACTCTCTTGGTACTTTGTGGCAGAACACTGTTTTGTTTCCTTACACATCTCTCTGTGATTTGTCCAACTGGTCCACTGGTTTGTTTCTGAATTCTTCTGGTGTTGGAAATTATTTGCTCTTTTTTCCATGGCCTTTGAACTTGGCCATTAAGTTGAACGCTCCTAGATATTCACCAAGCAGCACACCCATTTTCGTGGGTAAAAGACTGTGACAGAGTAAAAGAAAGACAGAAAAGGAAAATGTTATACATGCAAACTAAAAGAAAAACATAGACACACACAAATGAAACCATTCAAATTTCTCAATTATTTCTCTTGTACATCATCCAGAAAGCAGATTTAGATTTTGGCTTCACTGAGAAAAAGACTTTAGTAGTCTCACATGTGTCTGTCATACTGTTTGTGAAGAGATAAGTGAAAGACAACCCTAGATCAGAGGTTAAAAGACAAGTTTGCTTTGTATTGTCACAATATTGTAAACGAACAATGTGTCCTCTTTCTCAGTGTTACCTGCACTGAGATTATCCCTGTTTATTTGTCAGAGCACAAAAAAGAAAAAAAAAGCCCTGGAACTCTCATAAGTAAAACACATTATTCTGTGGACTTTTGACAGTTTGATGACAGTTTCAGTTTGATGTTTTTGTGAAACACAGATCATACTACAGACTACAGATCATACTTCCACATTTTTGTATCACCATTCAGTCGAGTTGAATCGAACCTGGTGTATTATGGGTGTTAGTTTTCTCTTATCATGTAGCACTGATTTAAAAAAAATATATAAAAATACCACCCTTAAAGCTGTATAGATTGTATTGCTTTAGCATAGCAGCTATTTTACAATAGCTTAGAATGCTGTTATTATAACAGATAAACATGAAATTAAAATAGATCTTCAACACTGAGGTCCAGAATGACTTACTTCTTCAAAAGGATGACAATGTAGATGATTCGAGGCATATAAATATAAACCTGTTCCCTTCTAATAGCATCCACAATTTTCCTACACGCATACTCCGGCTCAAGAATAGGCATGATTCTGGGCCATCTGAAAAACACACACACACACACACACACACACACACACACACACACACCAGTATGAGCACTTTGATTGTCTTTGAAGGCATTTACAAAGCAGATAAGAGGAACTACAGGAATAATAAGGCATCCCAACATGCACAAATATTACTCTCAAGTGGCAATTAACTTCCCACATTCAAGCCAGTCAGATAACAAAGAAAGAGCGAAGTCACAGATTGTCACAGAAGTCTCAATTTTCATATAAAAATGTCACCCTGGACCACAAAACCAATCTTAAGTAGCACAGGAATATTTGTAGCAATAGCCAAAAACACATTGTATGGGTCAAAATTACAGATTTTTCTTTTATGCCAGGTAAAGATCATGTTCCATGAAGATATTTTGTAAATTTCCTACTGTAAATATATCAAAACTAAGAACTTAATTTGGACAACTTTGAAGGCAATTTTCTCAATATTTAGATTTTTATTTTTTTTTGTACCCTCAGATCCCAGAAATTCAAATAGTTGTATTCAGCCAAATATTATCCTATCCTAACAAACCATACACCAATGGAAAGCTTATTTATTCAGCTTTCAGATGATGTATACATCTCAATTTCAAAGAACTGACCCTTATGACTGGTTTTGTGGTCCAGGGTCACAAATGTGTTTTAAATCTTTAAGTTATCTTCACCCACAGAATTCCAAAATATTCGCACATCTATCATTCAAAAACAATCTACGCGTTCTCTGGCTCCATCTGTCTACGAAATATTTTATCTAATTTGAAAATGCTTGTAGTTACCAATAATACTGTAGAACTCTTTGCTGAACACATTTTAGTTTTAATTTGAATTGAACAAATGTACAAAAGTAAACAAAAACCTCCTTAGAATCAAACAATTAAATTTATTAATATTACAGTGAACTACACAGACCCTACAATGTGCAAAATTATTACCATGACATAGGCTGATTGAGAAAACTGACCATTGAATTTCAGTGTTTTCATGCACTGGAACCCACCTGCAACCCACCTTTTGGTTATGACAAAAGTTAGACAATAATTCATAGCTGCATTTAGCATTGCTTTTTCCCTATTGTCTGCAAACAGACCTGTAACCCATCTTTGGGATTTGACCCAGTTAGACAAACATACAAACACTCTTCCACACTGAGAATGAGAGAAAACAAAAACAAACAAACAAACAAACAAAAACACTTACATACAGATCTTAAGACACTGGGTAAATTCTCAAACAAACTCACCGTTACTCTTATTTCATCATAATGCAGTTGAAGTTAAATGTCTTTGATTTTTGCAAATACAATTTTTCTACAGATATGCAGAAACCCTGGGTAGAAACTGTTTCTAAGTTTTTCAACATCTTATATAACAATGTAATGCATGTTTAAGTGCACTGCATGTTTGATGTTTGTGTGCAGAACAGTCACTGGCTCTGTGCTCTCTTACCTCCACTCATACAAATTTACATCCACTCCAAAAGCCTGCCGTTAGTAAGTGAGCCATGACTCATGGTACCACAACAGAAAGACACATTATCAGTTTCCCATGTATTCACGAATTTCATGTACATTGTTCCTCACTGGTAGAATGCTCTTACTAACCCTACAGACAAAAATAATCCTGTTGATGTTAACTGTGTATTAAAAAGAAATCTCTATGCTCTATGCTCACCATTTCTTATTGTTATTGTTCTAGCATGTACTCTTATAGATTTTGTATTTTTAACACTTCTCATGTTATTCCTTCCATAGAATGAATCACTTTTTTATTCCTCATTTATAAGCTGCTTTGGATAAAAGTAGCTGTTAAACATAAAGTTCTGTAATGAAACTCTGAATGGCGCAGGCCAATAGGTTCTAACTCAATCTGATGTAATTACATCATCATTCGCATGGCGCAATTGATTGGTTTCTTTCGCATCAGCAGCCAATGAGCTTGCTGCTGAATTTTCAAATACTTGGCTAGTGCTTGCTGTAGCAGTTGCAGTGTGCTCAGAAACCCTCTACCTTTCCCAGCTCCACCTGTATCGATCTGCTACGGGGTAATTTTATGCATGTTATATATGGGGGTTATTTCATATATGTTATATGTGCAGCAGCAGTATTTTCTACATGCTCGTAGCAGCATGTCTGTGGACGTACTGGCAGTAGTACTTGCTCTGCCACAGCAGTGTAGCAGATCTACTCCGCCCAGACCAAACATTGCATTACAGACCAAATTAACATTGGCATGTATATTACCATGCTAAACTCTCAGAGAGTTGTCATGACAGAAATAATGTAAATGTACATGCTTCTCCATTGTACTGGTGCAGATTGTGCATACTACATTGTCACAGATCTAGCATTCATAAATTATGCAGCCATGTCCACAGGTTTATCATAGAAAACAGTTTTCTGATCAATACAGAAAATGTTTGGTTAAGTAGGTAGGAAAAGACAGGTTCTGTTTATTTTTGAGAAACAGTATATTTCTTACTTTGTGTTGGCACCATCAAACATGCCAGTGTTAATGAAAAATGGGCAGACTATGGTGGTCTTCACTCCATCACAGCCCATGGCCAGCAGCTCTAGTGCCATAGACTCAGCAAAGCCAACTGCAGCAAACTTACTTGCACAATAATCTGTACAAAATATTCAAAAGCACAATTGTCATGTGAAATGTGTAATTATTTCTTAGTGAGAGATTTATATTGTTAACTGAGAACATCTACCTGCCAGTCCATTTACTCCAATAAGTCCAGCGGAGCTTGCAATACTGACCAGATGGCCATGGTTAGCAGCAATCATTGCAGGCAGAAATGCTTTGTACATCTAAGAGGAGATATAGACTTTCATGCATACTTTGTTTTTAGAATCATTTAGAGACAGACAGATAGACACTATAGATATATATATAGATAGATAGACAGATAGATAGATAGATAGATAGTATTCTGACATACCCAGAAATGTGCCAGACTATTGACCTCCATAGACTTCTCTATGAGTGAATCAGGAGTTTCCATGAACTTCTTCCCAGTAACAATTCCTGCATTATTTATCAAAATTGTGATATCACCAACCTCACGCTTTACCTTAATAAAACAAAGGGATTGAGTCATGAATTACACAAGATCGTATTAAAATGTCAAAATGTAAACTCACTAAAATTGAACACTCAAGGCTTTACTGTCCTCTCAAAGTTGAAAGTAAGAAGTGCCGAAGTTAGAACTTAGTCACAGCAGTTTTTCAACCATTTTGATTGTACTTACTAATTAAGAAAATCAAGATGAAACCACTAAAAATCATTAATAGACATTGCTATAATGATAAAACATTTTACAGTGTAGGCTACTGAAAATAAACGTTTCAGCAAAAGAGAGTGAATGTTTATGGTCATAATGTTTATGGTCATTACAAATTTGGCAGTTGTGTAGGTCCTGTAGCACACAATGACATTCTTTTCCTGACCTCAAATAAATGAAAAGGCTAATCACATTAAAATTTACAGATAAATAATTCCTAATACACCTAAAACATGAATGTGGTAAATTATTAATAAATAAATAAATAAATAAATACATACATACATACTGTGTCTAGGCCAGTTAGGCTTGTCTATGTACACTGTAGTTACCTACACAAGTATGTAGACAGAAGATTCGGTCCCACTTTATATTAGGTGGCCTTAACTACTATGTACTTACATCAAAAAATAAGTACAATGTACTTATTGTGTTCACATTGTATTGCAAAACACTTTTACAGCTATTGAGGTGGAATACGGTAAAGTTAGGGACAGGTTTGGTGGTTTAGGTGCAAGGGATGGGTCAGCAGTGTAATTATAAATGTAATTACAAAAATTAGTTACAGATGTATTTACATGCAGCTATTTTTAAAAATATAAGTACTATGTAAAAACATGTATGTACGCAATAAGTGCATTGTATTAAATTATTAATTTAAATGTAAGTACATAGTAGTTAAGGCCACCTAACATAAAGTGGGACCGATTCCATGTAGTGCACTTATACATGTCTTTGTACTGAAGTGCAACCGTGTATTGTACCTGGTTTGCGATTCTGTACACTTCCTCCCGGTCGCTGCAGTCGCAGGTATATGTGTACGCTCGCGCTCCGTGCGTTTCTTTAATCATACGAGCAGTCTCTTTATTACCGTCCTCATTAATATCCCACAGCACAAGGCGCGCACCTAGACGCGCTAACTCCAGGGCCATGAGGCGACCTATGCCGCTGCCCGCCCCGGTCAGCAACACAATCTCCCCGGACACATTCTTCCTTCGAGGCGGTATAAATAACCTAACGAAAGCTTCTAAGCTGTAGACCAGTGACATCAAAAGCACCTGAAGGGTCTCCAAGAGAAAGTTCATGATGATGAATAGATCCTAGAGACAATGTTTATACGGTTAGCAAGTTTATTCAGTTTTTAACAATAGTAAATTTACGATGCCATCACAAATTAATAATGTAGGCGAAAGTCATCATATAATCGTATTTACTCGTTGTCTATTTATGCGCAACAACTGGTGTCTTACCTCACTCGTTTCGATTAGCGCTTACTAATACAACAACAGGTTTGCAACATTCATTTAGCATTTAACCGAGTGTCTGGATTATCGACCTTCGCTCTGGCTGTCCAATTATTACACTTCGTGTTTACCGAAAGACAAAGTTCAGTATTTGTGTAGCGAGAGTAGCCTACTAACGGGACAGGATGTGATGGGCGCGGCATATTGTTTAACCATTTGACGCCCGCGAGTTTCCTTAACAACGCACACATAGGAAAAATAAACTGGATGACTATTGAATTAAACCTTTATCAGTTGCCTTGAATAAATAAATTCATAAAGTGAATTACAGCTGCAGCTCATTTAATTATGGTGGAGGCATTAATAGCCTAGGTGACATTTACACTAACCACCTGGATAAACATGCACCTTTAAGGAAAGAATTATGGAATTTAACTGACTCGTGTTCAGAACCCTATTTTTTTGGCATGGAATCTTTTCTAAGCTAGCGTTGTCAGGATGGTAAACCTTGTTCTATAACAATACTATACATGGTTAAGGTCTGTTCACGCAAACATTGATAACCATAATCATAACAACAACATACAGTTTACAAAAAAAAAAAAAAAAAAAAAAAAAAAGAGCGAGAGAGAGAGAATTTTGTCCAGCTGATCAATGATAAAATAAAAAAAAAAAAAAAAAAACATAACTGCAGTGCATGAATAAACTGAATGTTTTCGTCTGTTAATGTGGATGTTAATATACTTATGTTATTTCATTACAGTTATCATCCTTGGTTTGAACAAGCATTTAATTATTATTGTACTCCAAATAAACAGTGTAACTATGAAAGATACTTGTGAATATCATAAAACTTTTCACAAAACTAGGGTTATATCTTGTCTTGATACCATTGATTTTCATAGCCCTTAGTGAAAATTAGTGTAATAAATATGGGATTTGAGAAGAAGATACACTTCTACTATGAATTCCCATTACTGATATTACTGAGTGAACTATGGAGAACCTACAGTTTTCTTGATAACACTTTGATTTATATGCCATGTAAGATGCTCAAAAATACATTAGACGTTTAATTTAACGCCTATCAGAGCTCTTGTTTAGCAATCACAGGGTTATGGTTATGCTAAGGATCAAAGGTAAGAGGCATCTGGCTTTGAAGCACATTCAAATAGAGACAGTGATAACATGCTGTAGTTTATTGCTTCCTCACACTAGTGGTGCTTAAAATCTGTATAATAAAGACCTTGGATGGTGAATTTTCCATGCAGGATGATATTTTTGAAAACTGATTTATGAATTCAAATCCCCCTGAAGGTGTACTACCTCTTTACTTGATTGTATGAGTTTCATGATAGTCATGCCATTAGTATAAGTGCTTTTCACTGCTAACTCACTTCAAAAAACACATTACACTACCACTTCAAATAAACGTACTTGGTCCAGAGACATCATAATCTCAGCTCAGAAGAGGTAATGCAAGTTGCTTTTACTCACTAACAAAAGGCTGGTGAGGCACAAACCTCAGACAGAGAACGCTGATGTCTTATGCACAAAAAAATGGCATTTCTATTCAAGACACACATTCTAGTGCAGTTTCAAGCAGTTTATTCAAGCTATATAGCAAATGACAAGATTCAGACTGGTACCCAAAAAAATATACATCTGTGTAAAATACAAGTGTCATGAAGAAATAATCACCATGTAATGGAGAAGTGAATGTCTCTTATTTTCTCTAAAATTTTCCTCTTGTAAGACTGAATGAATATCTCATGCAAATCAGAATTGTAGTGTTGAATAAAAGAGGAAAATGGTTGTGATACAGCATTAGTCAGAAGTAGGTAATCCTGATTATTAAAATCTGCTACACAACTTGTAAATGTAAATTTGAATTCAGATTCAATAGACAATATATCCATGGTCTTTGAGGTCTTTAAGTCTTATTCACATTAAATCATATTACCACAATAAAGACATAACAAACACTTTATTAATACATTATGAGCGCATTTAAAGCGTGTTTCCTCTGTCGGTTCTCAGGTGGTATCTAAGGGGCTAGAGAGGAAGTGGACTATGGCACAGCAGAAAAGACCATCTTAATATCCCATGAATCCACCATACCTCTTTTCTATCTCTGATGAATCTTCATCTTCCTCTTGGGAGCGTTTTAAGAAGCCTCCATAGCGTTTAGACTCCTGCCACCACTGTGGTCGACCTACACGCCTCATGAAGCCCCCATATCGTTTTTGTAGTGCCTTAACCCCACTCTCCAAGTCAGTAAGCTGTCCCCTCTTCATAAAGCCCCCATAACGTTTTGTCATACCCTTTACACCCTGTTCTCCTCCCTTTGAATCAGGAATGTCTGTCATAGCCTCCTCCTCCCTCTCGCCATCAGCCTCAACTTGATTGGCCAGCATTTTAACATCATGATTAGTCAGGATTGATCTGCCATGGTCAACGTCCTCTGGCTCCAGCCCATAGAGCTCTGCAGTCTTTTTCGTGAATCCTCCATAACGCTTCATGAAGCCTCCATAACGCTTCATAAAACCCCCATACCGCTTCATGAAGCCACCATATTTTTTGTCTACTGGGTGCTGTTGAGTATCCAAGTGTTCAGTTTCTGTGGATGCTTGGTTACCCTCAGGAGTGTTATCAGCATTCTGCATAAAACGTTTGCACAAACTCCAAGAGCTGCCTGCATTCAGATGCTCCTCACACTCCACCACACATTCCTGTGAAAAACGTGAACATATAGTCAGTGAGACATACAGAAAATTCTTAGAAATTAATGGATGTCTCTTTTGCCCAGACACTAACGCCTAAAAGTGGATATGAAATGCTTGCTCAAACATAGTTTTTTTTTTCTCCCTCAGCCTTCATCTCTCAATTCATAACTGGGCAATATGCAAATGAGTGAGTGTGTTTTGGGTGATATGGGGATGAGTAGGTGTAGAGTGTGTGCTAAGCTTGTGGGAAACCATGGAAACACTAATACAGAGTGACATACTGAATTTGAACAAAATACACAAATACCCTTGTCTCTTCAACACACAAACATAATTTTTTTTAAATGTTATAACATTTGGTGAACTCAGAAACATGTAGAGAGCAGGATCCAGTTGCTCATTCTTTATTGTTATAAAAAATAACAAAAGTACACAAAACACTGGGACTAGGAAACATATAAAACAAAACTGAGCCAAAACATAACCTCCACGTAAGAACAAGACCTGCATTAACAAGGTAAACACAAGGGCTTATATACAGCATATATATACCAGGGATGGCTCCTGTCACGCCAAAGGACAACAAAACAAGAACCAAATTTTCAGCCGATGGATGACAGGATGACAGGTCAGGATTATGAGGAGAAAGTAGGCATGGGCTCTGGGGTAATGGAGAAACTGGAGACCACAGTGGAGCAGAAGATCACCACTGCAGAGCAGGAGACCACGAAGGCGCCAGCGGAGCAGAACACTACAGCAAAGCCAGAGACCACCACGGCTGAGAAGAAGATAACCTCAGCACCGGTGGATCAGAGCACCACAGCAGAGAAACAGACCACCATGGCAGAATCGGCAGGGCTGGGACATCGAGATTTTTTTATTCAAAACAAGTGTCTGAGCACACAATCCTTCCAAGACCATATAGCCAGCCAGACCACAGAACAATTCAGTGTAGGCCATGGTGATGTTCATACCTTGCCAAAATTTCACGAGTTCATCTGCTGTATTCATTATTGGTCAGGTCTTCTATAAAGTTCGGTGGACTCAGAAACGTGGAGAGCACAGGATCCAGTGTCAGATTTAACATTGTAAAAATAACAAAAGTACACAAAACACTGGAACTAAGAAACAGAACTGAGCAATGCAAAACAAGACAAAATGAATACAATGAAACAAAACAACAAAACAAACCACTGAAACAAATGACAAGATCTGACACATCTGACACAAATTAACTAACAGTAAATTAACTAGAAGCAAAATCAGGGAAAAAAAACAAGAGGAAACAACAAGAAGTCGAAACTAAACACTAAAAGTCCATAACACAAGCATGAATAACAGGACAACAAATGCATAATTCTGTTTACATTAAATTTTCAGACATTGACAAGAACACATCCATGATGTTCAAACAATATTGAAAAATATGTAATTAATTTCACTCTCTCATGCTATTTCTTTATATGTTTGTGGATTTTTTTTATTTTTTTCAAATCTAAAATGATCCCCCCCCCCCCCCCCCCCCCCATATATATATAAATAATTTGTTAACAAATAAAAACAAAGCAAATTTATTTAACAAAAATTAAGTTAAAACTGTTAAGAATATTACTAATACTGAATTAGTATTAATTCATTAATACTGACCTTCATGCAAATCCTTCCCAGCTAACACACGCAGTACCAGTTATGTGATTTATCGGTACTGTACTTTTATTTCACGCGTTGCATGTTCGTAGTTTCTGCGCTTTAGTGAAGTGATATACAGCGCGGCGCCGCGTTCGCGCGTGCTATAGAAGAGTGCGCGCTACGAACACTGTATAACATCTGACAGGACAGGATAGTTCGGTTTCCTGAGGTGGGAGGCTTTTTTTTTCATAGCAAGTTACGAAAATAACGATATAATAATGACATTGACAATAAATCTGTCTACATCTCATCTGACCGCAGCTACTGAATCTGGACAGCGCGTTTTTCTCAGGAATTATTACTGCATCTGACAGAAGTGTCAACAGCTTTCATGTACGTCTTTTAAAATAAAAGTCTCGCATCAGAAAAAAACAAAAAAAAACAAAAACAAACAAAAAACAAACAAACAAACAAACAAACAAACAAAAAAAAAAAACATTTAGAATTACGTTTTTTGTTGTTGATGTCATTTTCTGTGTATCTGTGTATGTGTTTGTGTATGGCCGTACACTCCGCGACCCACTCAGAACGGTCCCGCGACCCACCAGTTGAGATCCACTGCTCTATAGCACAATAATTCTAAGTCAACCTTTATATGCACTGCAACCCATTATTTAAAGTAATCTCCAGGTAAACTGAATTACTCTGCATAACCTGCAGGCACAAATACTAGTTTCATTCACATATCACATAATTTAAGTCATTATTGACAAACATCAGCAATACTAAACAAATAGTACAAATACAGAAGTAGAGGTGTATGTTGTACCTATTTTCAGTTTTTCTTCAAGAATATCAGAGTTCCAGATTTGTTTATTTAGATGAAAATTATTAACAGAAAGTGTAAGATCTTCTAAATTGTTGCTTTAAATAAAGTAGGCCTAGCCTCTTTTATGATGTATAAGATTCTGCTATAAAATTTAAATTACTTGATCAAGCTATCATTCTTTTGAGCCATTAGAAGTGATTAATATTAAAGGTGCCATAGAATGCATTGATACAATATTTTAAATTGTTCTCTGATATCTACATAGAAGGTATGTGGCTTAAGTAAGGGCAAAAAATCTCCAGAAACGGTTTTACATGTGCATTTGCAACCCAAGGATTTCTCCCTAGAATGAAATTATCTGTTATTGGCTTATTTGGAAGGATCATGAGTAATAATGTTGAGCTCTGCTCTGATTGGCTGTTTCACAGTGTGGCTCATTTCAGTAGCTCACAGCAGGAAGGAAACACAGGGAGGAAAATATATATTTCAATACTTTCTCTCGCAGTTATATCGTCGGGTAATTATACTGTATATAAAATGCGGGCATCAGGGAGCCGCTGTTAATATGCGGGGCACTGAACTGCTTTCAAATGCACGATCGCTTTTAACTTTCACTTTCGCTTTCGAGATTCGCGATCGCACAAACTCTGTTTATACTGTGGAGCGGCAGTACTTACCACACATTTTACAAGATCAGATGCTTGTCAGTGGTGCTCAGAATCTGTAATCATTCGCCATCATCCTCAGTCATCTCTCCTTACTCTGTTTATGTGGTAAGTGAAATCTTATGTACTGCAATGTAACAGGCTACAGCTAGCAAGGAGCTAACCATGTCCGTTTAGTGGCTCGCGTTATTTTATTAGAACGCGTTATTTGCTTTCCGTGCCTTTCTGAATACAGACACCAACCCATCCCTGCACATCACATCCCCTGCACAGCCTTGAACATAACATTTATTTCCATGATCTGCCATTTCCGCTATTGTCCTCGCTTGTTTTTTCACAATACCTGCAGAACTTCTGATGATTCGGCTGTGTAGGTTCGGCTGGCCTAGAACATGGGCGGGTATATGCAAATGTTGGGGGCGTAACTATTAGTGATCCCGACTGTTATGTCACAGTCGGTGTTATATTCTGATTCGCCTATTTTTCAGTGGCCTTTTTTATTCACGAGATTTACATAAGAAGGAAGAAACAATGGTGTTTGAGGCTCACTGTATGTCATTTCCATGTACAGAACTCTTATTATTCAACTATGTCAAAGTAAATACAATTTTCCATTCTATGGCACCTTATTAACAGCTGAGAACATCTTTCTGTTCCGACTAGGCAATTTTGACTTAACTCTGTTCTTTAAGGTAGGATTTAGGGTAAATTAGTGCAGCCTAGTGGTGGTCTGTCTCACAAACAGTTTGGTAGAGCGTTTCACGACTTTTTTTCTTCTTCTCAGATCAGTTATTGATCACACTAATACATGTGGCTGAAAAATCCAGGAATTTCTATCCTGAACATGTAAAACGCTGTAAAATATAATTTTATATTCACAAGATTAGATAGTCTGACATGAACAGCGATAAATAGGAGTGTAAACAGCAAGCAAAACTGCTCAAATTACTGTTTGCTGAAAGTAAATACAATAATCATAGACCCATACCTATAAACATATGAATTAATTAACTGTTCTTTGGAAAAAAAAAAAAAAAAAAAAAAACTCTACTGTGTATTCGACTTTTTCCAAGCAAGAGTTGATGCGTTAAATCCATCTTCCAGCTTTTTACGAATAAATCATTATAGACGAATTACTTAATAAATTAATTTAATAATGACTTACAGTGACTATCTGATAAATTAATGAAATTACAGTTTATTTGTTTTAATCAAATGTAACAAGATTAATTTAAACATGTATGCAAATAGCTTAAATAAAAATTAGTAGTAGCCTAAACATTTAGCAAAAGGTCACTTCAGATCTGCTATTTTTACGCGAATGAATTCCAAATAAGTAACCTACTTTCATCCCGTTTTCTTCACATATAAGTGGTTTTAGACTTTTAGACTTACTATTGAGTGTATTTTTATGAGTTGAAGAGGCAGTTGCAGCGAGCAGTACGCGCAGTCTTCGCCACAGTCCGCGTTCGCAGTCAGCGTCAGATACGCGCTCAGCAGGAGTGTCCACCTGGATCTTACGGGAACTGTCAGGGTCTTTAGGGGGGAAAAATTACAGATTAGACTCTGTTTAATGCTTCCTATACATTTAATCAAGTTAATGCCATGAAAACACAAACAACAATTAACAAAATTTCACAATTCATATCACTGTAAATACCAAATAACATTTTGTATTTAAGCAGGTTTACTAACCTTCATGACGGCGCCAGTTACTCCAGTCTGTTTGGTGCATGTAAAACCTCGTCAATACTAAACGTACAAGTGTGCGTTACTCCCTAGAGTGTATTTTCAATGTTTGAGGAGAGAGAGAGAGAGAGAGAGAGAGAGAGAGAGATAGAGAGAGAGTATGGGGATATTGAATCAGCTTACAAAACCAATATAAGCGCCCAGAAAAATAAGAGAATTTATTCAGTGAAATTCTTACATTAGAAATATAGTTCCTGACAAAACATAACCATATTATGCGTGAAAAATAACAGCTGACTGTGGGAGTTACTCAGTGATGTTTTATTATTGTGTTTTCGACTGTTTAGTGTACAACCGCCTCATACATTTATTGCTAACTGATGTGTAAATGCTTAAGTGTAAATCCTAATGGTATTTAAAGATTATGTATGCACAATGTGCAGTGTTTGACAGCGGTTTATTTCTCTTCATCAAAGGACTTTTATGATTTATGTTTGCAAATAAGATTGTTCTTGAACCTACAAGAATAAGGTCGTGAAAATATCCACAATATTTCTGCATTGATTACTAATAAAATGTGTTCTGATTTCAATTCAGCTCACAAATAAACAAAAATAATCTGACTCAACTAATAATTAAAAAAAGTTTAATTAGTGTCTTTTCAGTGGTAGTTATTGACCACTCTTCACCATAGCAAAGACTATTGATTTGACTGACATTACTACGGCCAACAACATTCTATTCACACCAACCAGATAGACTTGAACGTAGCACATAAAACACAAACACACAAAGATAAATACAGGTACACACAAATTTCAAAACTTATTTTTATTTATTTTTTTTTTACTAGAAGCTAACAAACTAAATTACAGCCATGTTCAACTGTATAACTGTTTATGAAACATTTCTGAACATTTGTTACATCAAACATCGTCAGTATTACATTTAAGGAGGACCCAAGCCATATGAACCAGAATACAGAGATGGAATGGATTTGAGTCAGTAAGCAATCTATCTATCTATCTATCTATCTATCTATCTATCTATCTATCTATCTATCTATCTATCTATCTATCTATTGTATACAGTACATTCCGCTAATATTGACACCCTTGGTAAATATGAGCAAAGGTGGCTGTGAAAATACATCTGCATTGTTTATCTGTTTGATCTTTCATTCAAAACAATTCACAAAATTCTAACCAATCATTGAAGTAAAACAATTGAAAGTGGGGAGAAAATCTCATGATGAAATAAATGTTTTTCTCTAATGCATGTTGGCCACAATTATTGACACCCTTAGAAATTCGTATGAGTGAAATATCTCTGAAGTATATTCCCATTCATATTACACTTTTTTTTTTTTTTTTTTAGAACACCAGGGTGACTAGGAGCATGAAATTGTCCAGCCATAACATCCTGTTCCACAGGATTATAAATATGAGGATCACAAAGGACAAATTCCCTTAATTATCCATCACAAGGAGTAAAACCAAAGAATATAGTTCTGATGTGCAGAACAAGATTGTTGAGCTTCACAAAATAGAAAGTGGCTGTAAGGTAAGAGCTAAAGCATTGAAAATCTCCATTTCCACCATCAGGGCAATAATTAAGAGGTTTCAATCAACTAAAGATTTTACAAATCTGCCTGGAAGAGGTCATGTGTCTATATCGTCCTAATGCATGGTGAGGAGGAGAGTTTGAGTGGGCAAAGACTCTCCAAGGATCACAGCTGGAGAATTTCAGAGATTAGTTGAGCCTTGGGGTCAGAAAGCCTGAAAAAATAAATAAAATAAAATAAAATTTCAAACAGCCCCTACATCACCACATGTTGTTCAGGAGGGTTTCAAGAAAAATTCTCCTCGCTCATCCAAAAACAAACTCCAGCATATTCAGTTGTCAGACATGACTGGAACTTCAAATGGCACACTGTAAAAACTAAAGGTGCCTCAAAGATCCTTTTGAGTACTAAAGGAACTTCAAAATGTATTTTAAGTGCCTCAAAGCTCTTTTTCTCATAATAGGGTTCCTGGAGGAACCATTCTAGTCTTTGCAGTTCTTGCAGGAACTTATGGGATTCTTGAAGTACTTTGTTTACAGTTCTGAGGTTCTGGAGTCACCCTTTCATTACACTGAGACCTTAAAGTGCTCTGGAGGTTCCTGGAGGAACTCAAATTTTAAAAATGAGTTATTGTAAAATCTGTTAACATTGAAGTGGTTCCTGGAAGATCTGACTTGTAAAAGCCAGCATCTGGAGGAACCCGGAGATTCATGAGACAAAAATTAAATAGGACTGATTATTATTATTATTATTATTATTATTATTATTATTATTTACTTTTTCAGAATGGTATGGAACATAATGACTTTTGTGGCACTTGGCATGTGAAAATAAAAAACTTGGGCATTATTAGAAAAGACTAAATGGTCTTAAAAATTGTCAAAAAAAAAAAAAAAGAAAGAAAGAAAGAAAAAAAAGGGACATGCAAAATCTACAAATTAGCCACAGTATATCCAAATAATAATTATGTCTGAAAACACTGTTTTCAGCAATAGGGAATATATACTGTACATATAAGGCCATACAGGCAGTGGCTACACCATGGTATTACAGATTATTTTCTTTATTTCTTTCTTCCAGATTGCACTTTTATCTGCCTCCATTTGTTGGATTTTAAATACTTTTGTTGTATAACTTAAATACTGCAATAACTAAAAATAGTTTTTTTTTTTTTTTTTAGAAATAAATGTAAAATCATTTGAAGGAGGATATTGTTTTCCCTGAAACTTTAAAGCAAACATTAAAAATATTATTGAACTAAAAACTAAAAGTGTAATATTTACAATTTTTATTTCTGAAATAATTGTTTAACAATTAATATAATAAAAAATAATTCTGTTTATGCTGTTGTCAAGAAGAAGGAAATGTACCAGGGCTGGCGCGTCCTCGCGCACTTGCTGTCTGCTTGCGCGCGCGCAAGAGCGATTTCAAATACAAAGTAACTTTAACACCGTGTCCTAACTACACACGACGCGACAGGATTCCAGAGAAACGCAGTTTGGGTGTCCACACTACACGCGACGCGACGGCATCAATCAAATATCACAGCCAATCAGAAGCGTGTGTGGGCGGGCTCTCCTTGGAAGCACACTGCACTCGCAAAGAAATGGATATGTTTATAATCTAATTCATAAATATTAAACCTTTTTAACATTATTAAAAGTACATACTGAGTGACTGATGCCATCTTTGTCATGGAATACGCTTGTTGGTTCACATGGAGTTCGCAGTTTTAACGTACATCTTATTTTCAAGATCTGAGGTAAACTATCTGTTGTTGCTTTCAGTATGGCTAACGGTCACGCAGAATGATATTCAAACTCACATTAGACACGTTTAACATTGAATAACCTTGTTAAACATTGTACCTGAGATTATCACTGTCATTAGTTTGTATGTTGTTGTTCCAGCCACGACGTCGCGGAAATAGAAACCGTTTCTAAATTAGAAATTTTGCGGCGTCGCGTCGCGGCTAGTTAGGACAAAAACTCAGATTAACATGGAAAAGATACCTTTTATCGCGTGTCGCGGCGTCGCGGCGTCGCGGCGCGTGTAGTTAGGACACGGTGTAACGGTTCCTCTCCTCAAAGAAACAACCACAGCATAGGACTGTCAAACAAAAGGTGAGTAAATTCTCCAAAATAAATATACAAATTTACTATTTGTACACAAATTCCTGCACTGACACGCTTAACTGTATGTTTTTATATTTAAATGTTTGTTTTATACCATATTAACCGCTAATTTAATAGCCGCGATGCTAACTCTAATGAACTTCGTGGGACGAAATGGAGAGCATTAAATCACAAACGATTATTTTTAGTTAGCTTTGCTCATTATGTTCACTTTTAGTCATTGTAACTCTCTTCTTTTCTGAACTATTTGTTGTCGTTTACATTTGTTAAATCGTTAACGTTACCCATCCATGTTACATGCAGACTATCTAATATATTTAGACTATTTTTCTATTCAGTTACCCACACATGAAAACTGTTTTTATCTTTTTCTCTCCTCAGAACGTATAACTTACATACCTGAGTTCTCTTAAAATGCCACAGGGTTCACTGAGCAGCACTAATGTAAGTATTTATTTTTTTTACTTTGAAATAACTGAAATAGTGTTTCAGTGAGGCCTATAACGTTAATCCAAAATTATATATGAATCCAGTCTTACATACACTATTACACTGAACTGAATGAAACAGTTTATAATTTTTTATCCATGTTTTCTCTTTTATTCAGCAGTTAATGAAGACGTGTGTTCTATGTATGTTTCATGAATATGGCTCTGTAGTGGACTGCTGGAATTGCTGATGTCTGTTGCTGGCTGACAATAAAGTGATCTCTCTGGACTTACCCTATCGTTTGAAGGTGTGTAAATAAGTGAACAATTACAGAGAAACATCAGAAATCCCTCTAAAACATTCAGTTACTTAGTTTTTTTTTTTTTTCCTTTTATTTTCTTCTGAGAAATCTGAGCCTTGGCCTATCTGTTACATGACGATCCTGCTGTGCTGGACTGTATATGATAAATGAGGTAAGTCTGAGTTTGTGCATTTTAAGTTTTGTACACACACACACACACACATACAGATGCATCTAAAAAAAATTAGAATATCATGAAAAAGTTTTTTTTTTTTTGTAACATTTCAAAAAGTGAAACTTTCATATATTCTAGATTCATTACATGTAAAGTAAAACATTTCAAAAGTTTTTTTTTTGTTTTAATTTTGATGATTGGAGCTTACAGCTCATGAAAGTCAAAAATCCAGTATCTCAAAATATTAGAATATTTCCTAATATCAATAAAAAAAAAAAAAAAAAGGATTTGCAAAACAGAAAAGTTCTAGTTCTTTAAAGTATGTTGATTTCTGCACTCAATAGTTGGTCGGGGCTCCTTTAGCACAAACTCCAGCATCAGTGAGGTGTGGCATGGAAGCGATCAGCTTGTGGCTCTACTGAGGCACTATTGAGCCTTCAGCTCATCTGTATTGTTCGATCGACAGTTTCTCATCTTTCTTTTGAAAATATCCCATAAATTCCGTATGGGCTTCAGGTCAGGCATGTTGGCTGGCCAATCAAGCACAGTAATATCACGGTCAGCAAACCACTTGGAAGTGGTTTTGGCACTGTGGGCAGGTGCTAAAGTCCTGCTGGAAAAGGAAATCAGCATCTCCATGAAGCTTGTCAGCAGATGGAAGCATAAAGTGCTCCAAAATCTCCTGGTAGACGGCTGTATTGACATTAGACTTGATAAAACACAATGGATCAACACCAGCAGAAACTTCACACTGGACTTCAAGCAGCCTGGATTCTGTGCCTCTCCAGTCTTCCTCCAGACTCCAGACCTTGATTTCCAAATGAAATGCAAAACTGACTTTTATCTGAAAAGAGGACTTTGGGCCACTGAGCAACAGTCCAGTTGTTTTTCTCCTTAGCCCAGGTAAGATGCTTCTGACATTGTTTCTGTTTCAGAAGTGGCTTGGTAGCCCTTTTCCTGAAGATGTCTGAGCGTGATGACTCTTGATGCACTGACTCCAGCTTCAGTCCACTCCTTCTGAAGCCCTCCCAAGTGTTTGAATCTGCTTTGCTTGACAGTATTCTCAAGCTTACGGTCACCCCTGTTGCTTGTGCACCTTTTCCTACCCAATTTCTTCCTTCCGGTCAACTTTGCATTTAATATGCTTTGATACAGCACTCTGTAAACAGTCACCCCTTTCAGTAATGACCCTCTGTGACTTACCCTCTTTGTGGAGGTTGTCAGTGATTGTCTTCTGGACCATTGACAAGTCAGCAGTCTTCCCCATTATTGTGGTTTCAAAGAACAAGAGATACCCGGAATTTAAACTGTAGGGATAATCATTTAATGAAACTCAAATGTAAATATTCTAATATTTTGAGATACTTGATTTTTTACTTTCATGAGCTGTAAGCTCTAATCATCAAAATTAAAACAAGAAAACTTTTGAAATGTTTTACTTTACATGTAATGAATCTAGAATATATGAAAGTTTCACTTTTTGAAATAAGTTACAAAAACTGTAATTTTCACGATATTCTAATTTTTTGAGATGCACTTGTATGTATATGTGTGTGCGTGTACACACACACATACAGTGTTATTGTAATAGATATTGTGCATTTAACTAGTCCACAACCATTAATCAGTGCACTGATATAAGAAAAAAAAATGCCTGTGATGCTCCTCATTTTTAAGATACTTTGAATAAAACCATGTGCTAAATGAATAAATGTTAGTTTTTTTTTTTTTAATAACATTTTTATGTAAATCCCTCCTTTTTCAACGAACTACACAGAATCTTACACCAACTGTGGTAATGGAGACATATTTGGTGAGAGCAGCACTGCAGATTTTGCTGATGAGGAGCTACTTGCTGACGAACCTACCAACATGAGTTCACCTTACTATAAGTGCCTTTGTTCTATTCAACATTATACAGAAAAGCTGTTAAACTTACAGTAAAGTGAACTATTTTTCTGCTGAATCTGTTCAGGAGGAGATCATCGAGTTACCTACAGCTGTCTTGAGGCTTATCGATTTCTTAAAATCTCCTGTGTGAATTTTCCGTGACCTCCATTTAGAACAAGAAAGAATATGTTATCATTGACTGCAATGTACATTAAATTTGTAATGAAATTTGCTCATTTGAATTGTACTATATTTGAGGTACATGAAATGTTTTAAAGTTCTAAGATATTTGAGTCACATTTATTTATTTATGGTTTTGTCAAGGTGTAAATGTTTTATTTTTTATTTATAACAACATTAACACTGGTGTTTCCATGAATTGGATTGTGATGTGCAGTATTGACTATTTAAGGTGATTATTTATTTGAAACTTCTATGGATGTTTATCAATAAACAATGTTGGATATGGATTTGTTTTAGTTTTCCAGTTTGTTCATTAACTGGAAAACTAAAATGCCAATAGCAGGAACAATAAACCAGTGAGTGAGTGAGTGAGTGAGTGAGTGAGTGGGTGGGTGGGAGAGGAGGAGGGCAAATATTAAAGAACTGGAATTGGGAAATGGTGCCTCGAAGCACCAAGGTGGTTCCTGACCTTTCTTAATAAAAGGGTTCTTCCAGGAACCGTTAAAGTTCCTCAGAGAACCACCCCTTTTGAAAGGGTGCCTAGAGGTTCCACAGAGGGTTCCACCGGTGTGGCAAAGTGAAGAACCCCAAAAGGTGCCTCCAGGAACCTTTAGTTTTTACAGTGCACTGGCTTCTATGGTCAGATGAAACTAAAAAAAAAAGAGCTTTTTGGCAGCAAACCCACCAGGTGCGTTTAGTACAATCAGGGATAAAAAGTACCCCATGTCCACGTTAAAATATACTGCTGGATCTTTAATGTTGTGGGCCTGTTTTTCTGCCGGATGTCCAGGACGTCTTGTTCAGATGCATGGCATCATGGATTCTATCAAATACCAACAGATAAAAAGTCTAAATCTGATTGCTACTGTTAGAAATCTTATAATGGGCTATGGTTGGATCTTCCGTAAGGACAATAATCCAAAACAAACATCAAAATCAACACAAAAATGGGTCACTGAGCACAAAATGAAATATATATAACGTCAGATGGTCAGATGCAAAAACCTGTAAGTCCTTCTGACATTTTTTTTTCTTTTCTTTTAAATGAGCATTTTTATTAGACTCCTATGATTAAGTATTAACACACTTACGCGCTGCCGTCCACCTCTTCTGGTGACTAATCGATTTCTCCCAAGGTATAACAGTGTCCAAGCAGTAAATACTTTACAGTCGCTGTGACCGCCTACTAATCAACTGTTACGGATTGATCAGAGCATGAGACGTTCGGATCCATCTGCAGGCTTTTATTAGACAGAGACGTGGTCATAACAGGCATGGTTCAAACAATGGCAAACAGGTATACTGAGGGCAAGGTAAGAGAATAATCCAAAATGGGCGTGGTCGGTCGACGGCTAACAATATCCAGAGGGATTGACAAAAGTGGTAATCCGTAAACATGAGCAATAGACCGGGCTGGGGCAAACAGTATCCAAAACAGGTCTAGGCACATGGATAATCCAAGATACACAGGCTAGAGTCAGAACACAGGAAAAAACAGGAAAGGCAAGACTATGACTAAACTATGGCAGTAGAGTAGCTATCGCTAAACAATACTCGGCACTGAATAGAGGTTGGAACTTCCTATTTATGGTGTGTGTGAATAGGCCTCAGGTGAGTGTGTGATTGGTTACAGCTATGTGTACTCACTCAGTGTAATGGATGATGGGAAATGCAGTCCAGAGTGACCTGTAACAGTCTGTGTGGTGTGAGAGTCAATATGATGTAAGGGCAACTTCTGGTGGCAATCGGATGGAGGTCCATGGACCGGATTCGTGACATTAGCACAGCCAATAGCCTATAGCAGGGCAAATAGCTCAGATCGAAGCTAACACTTTGCACTTAGAGTGCACGAAAGGAGTAATGCAAACGACACAGGCTCCTTCTTAGCTGAGGGGCAAATGATTTTAATTACCAGTAAGTGCAATCAAAAATATAAACCACAACGAAAATACAGAATAGAAATAGGTAGGAAACAAAGTATTCCTTCCTAGCAGCAAGTAAATAATTTAAACAACAGATCTATGAACAAGTATTAACACACTTACGCGCTGCCGTCCGTCTCTTCTGGTGACTAATCGACTTCTCCCTCAAAATGTCAGACACAGATGTTTTTGCATCTGATCTCTTCATATAGTCTTTTTACAAACAGTTGCAATTGATGATGTGTTGTGGTCATGGGCGTAACCACCATATACCATATACCACCATATACAATATTGGAAAATTTTGTATTCCAATTTTGTATTCCAATGTATTCCCCCCCCCCAGTAAACGCCGGCTTGCGGCATCGTTTGAAAAAACCGCTCAGTCCGACTGTCACTGGTGCTTAAATGAAATGAAGGTAGGAGCTAAAAGAAAGAAGCAGGACGAACAGGCGGACATTCGCCTTTTTTTTCAGACGGTAAGCAAGTAGACAACTAAAAAGTAGTGCCATGGTCAAAAATACCGCGGCAATTTTTGAATAAATGTGAAAAAATATCAGGTTTAAATGGCTCAGTATTATAGCTAGGTAGCTAGCATGATACCCTGAAAATAGGCTGA
Organism: Spinibarbus caldwelli; assembly: GCA_039654775.1. Lineage (NCBI taxonomy): Eukaryota > Metazoa > Chordata > Actinopteri > Cypriniformes > Cyprinidae > Spinibarbus > Spinibarbus caldwelli. Next base: position 35,108,595 of record CM077221.1, read on the forward strand.
ATAATGAACTGCTGGAGTCACAGACCAAGGAGCTCCCGCACTTCCCACTCCATTGATAAGCCTCTATTCATTCGTTGATGGCCTGGCCTGTTTGTTTTTATTGTAAGTCTATATTGTTATGTTAACTATTACCTGACAAAGTGGCTTAAGTGGTTAAGTTCAAATTAAATAAGTGAAACTTTTTTGCTTGTTTTTCATAAATACTAAAAAAGTGCATGTCATTATAAGAGGTCAACCATTTTCGATATGAAACTTAACTATTGAAATAAGGATACAAGGATGTTTATTTGTCACATACATAGAGCTACTTGTGTAAACGTAGGTTGGATGCTCCGCTTTATTGTGCATGGATGTGTGTGTGTGTGTGATTGTCTGGAGATGTGTCTGCATATTACGAGGGGAGGGGTATATACATGGGATAGAGGAAGGTATGGAAAAAGTAGGCAAAACTAAGTATAAGTGAGAAGTATCAAATGTATATGTACTATATAAAAATGTATATGCACATATGTGGGAGAGTTTGTGTGTGTGTGTTTATAGGAGAGAGGGATGATGGTGTGTATTTGTTTGAAGGGGATGCAGAGAATTTGTGATGCGTGTGTGTGTGGATGGGGCCATGGCATGGTGTAAGTATGTGTGTGGAATTAAGGCATTTTAAGTATAAGTGAAGAAGTAAGGGTGTGTGTGTTTGTAGGACAGAAAGATGGTGGTGTGAGTGAAGGGGATACAGAGTAATTGTGATACATCATCCTATTTGCTGCTATGTCAGAGAAATTGCAGACTGTTCTTTCAATGTTAATTCAAATGGTCAATGTATTCCTCAAAACTATGTTCTAGATGAGTAAATCTTTATCACTATATGAAAATTGTGAATTGTGGGAAATGCACTTAAAAAAATATATATGGGGAAGGGCTCACATTTGGACCACCCCAATATCTATACCATGGTTACGCCCTTAGTTGTGGTTATGATAATATATTCCTGTGCGTCTGTAGGATGCCAGCCAGATCGCATTTTTATTCTGGAAACATGCTAATGCTCTGTTGTTTAATAACTGATTAGAGCATTGCCAATGACATGGTGTGTGACACACTGATATTTTGTTGCAGAAGGCCAGGAGTTGCTGCCTAAAACATAAGCTCCTGCAACAACCCACAACACCTTAACATTGTGGTGGGAACTCACCATGCACAAAGAATTCTAATATTCTTGGAATAATTTCAGATTCAGAAAGTAAAAAGTTAGTATGTACTGCTTAAAAGTTCCAATCACAGTGCTGATGTGGTGTCTGTGCTGCAACTAAACATTCAATAACAAGGTTACAATGACTGAAATTCAAAAATTTTAGATGATAACATTTGTATATTGACGCAACTGCAGTTTGTTTATTCCCTAAAGACAGGGAATATAGACTTCAGCTGAGAGGAGGGTGAGTAGATTATAAGTATGGAATATAAGTATGTGGAGGAAATTTGAGTGATGGGGAAAAATAAATAAATGAAAAGGTTTTAGAGTGGCATGTTGCAGTATGTGTTTGGAAGATGACCGGGTATCTAGGACAAAGAAAAAGAAAAATGGATGATCTTCTTGATAGATTTGTAAGTGATTACATTGATTAAAGACACTACAAGTCTGTTCTTTTCATTGTTACTTCTTTCATTGCTACTTTCTTTTGTATGAGAGATAGTGGCATGAGCAGCAGAGTGTTGATGATGCAGTAAAGTTAGGCATGATCCAACTTTATGCAAATGCATAGTAATGCGACGTAGCAACTACCACATCCTGACTTTGAGAGTGCAGATTCCTCCTAATCCTTCTCCTGGTACAGTTGGCTACATCTGAACTGCTAAGGTGACTAACAGTACAGAGACTTCACAATCTAGCCATTTAATGTGGATTAGAAAGAATGGTGTGAACTCACCATACACAAAGGCTTTTTGTAATAATTTTGGAATGATCTTCCATCGCTAAACAGTTTGACCAAGAGTTTCTAGGACATTAATCTCAGCCCCACCAGTTTGCAGTCCAACCATCTAATCCAGCTTGAATCAGCTAATCACCATTCAACTTGGACCAGATAGAATTAATATGAAAACTTCAGTAAAAAGCTGGTTTCAGCTGGATTTTCCAGCAGGCATACTATACACACAGATACTCTAGTGCTCTCCCCATCCCCCCAACTCTGACTCATTTTTCATTGTTTCTCTGTGACAGTGTTATTTGTTTGTTCATTGTTTGTCTGTCATACGAAGTGGTGCTCTTTTAAACAGCTACATTATTCATGTTTTTGCATTTATTTATGCATGATGATCAGCAGACAGATGAACAGTGAGTGACTGGTGCTCCTCTTCTCACAACAGCTCTTCAGTAATATTAGTGATGTAGACATGTGCACACTCACTGACATTCACACACTGTCCGTTTAGAAAGAAAAATCAGAAATTAGTTTATGTCTGTCTGACAGTAACTACGAAATATTTCATATAACTACAGAGTATAAAAAGTGCAATATGCAATTATGCTCGTGGGTACTGTACAGTATATAGTTATATACTATATATATATATATATATATATATATATATATATACAGTGCTGCTTGAAAGTTTGTGAACCCTTTACAATTTTCTATATTTCTGCATAAATATGACCCAAAACATCATCAGATTTTCGCACAATTCCTGAAAGTTGACAAAGACAACCCAATCAAACAAATGAGACAGTAAAATTTCTTTGTCATTTATTTATTGAGAAAAATGATCCATTGTTACATATCTGTGCATTGCAAAAGTATGTGGATCTCTAGGATTAGCTGGTAATTTGAAGGTGAAATTAGAGTCCATCTGTTCAGAGGTGTTTTCAAACAGTGGGATGACTATCAGGTGCCATTGCCTGCCCTGTTTAATTTATAGAACAGGGATCTATCAAAGTTTGATCATGTTTGTGGAAGTGAATCATGGCACGAACAAAGGAGATCTCTGAGGACCTCAGAAAAAGAGTTGCTGTTGTTCATCAGGCTGAAAAAGGTCACAAAACCATCTCCTAAAGGGTTTGGACTCCACAAATCCACAGTCAGACAGATTGTGTACACACGGAGGAAATTCAAGACCACTGTTACCCTCCCCAAGAGTGGTCCACCAACAAATATCACTCCAAAAGCAAGACGTCTAATAGTCCGCGAGGTTGCAAAGGAACCCAGGGTAACTTCTAAGCAACTAAAGGCCTTTCTCACATTGGCTAATGTTAATGTTCATGAGTTCATCATCAGGAGAACACTGAACAACCAAGGTGTGCATGACAGAGTTGCAAGGAGAAAGCCACTGCTCTCCAAAAATAATTGCTGCCCGTCTGCAGTTTGCTAAAGATCATGTGGACAAGCCAGAGGGCTATTGGAGAAATGTTTTGTGGACAGATGAGACCAAAATAGAACTTTTTGTTTTAAATGAGAAGCGTTAGGTTTGGAAAAAAAGAAAAAACACTACATTCCAGCATAAGAAACCTATCCCATCTGTGAAACGTGGTGGTAGTATCATGGTTTGGGCCTGTTTTGCTGCATCTGGGCCAGGACGGCCATCATTGATGGAACAATGAATGCTGAATTATACCATTCTAAAGGAATTCTAAAGGAAAATATCCGGAGATCTGTCCCAGAACTGAATCTCAAGAGAAAGTGGGCCATGCAGCAAGACAACGACCCTAAGCATACAAGCCGTTTTACCAAAGAATGGTTAAAGAAGAACAAAGTTAATGTTTTGGAATGGCCGAGTCAAAGTCTGGACCTTAACCCAATTGAAATGTTGTGGGATGAGCTGAAGCAAGCAGTTCAAAGGAGGAAACCCACCAACATCACAGAGTTGAAGTGGTTCTGTACTGAGGAATGGGCTGAAAGTCCTACAAGATGTTGTGCAGGACTGTTCAGCAGTTGAAAGAAACTTTACCTGCAGTTATTGTTGAAAAATGGGGTCACACCAGATATTGAAACAAAGATTCACATACGTTTGCAATGCACAGATATGTAACAATGGATCATTTTTCTCAATAAATAAAATATTTTTGAAAATATTTTTGTCTCATTTGTTTGATTGGGTTCTCTTTGTCTACCTTCAGGACTGGTTCAGGACAGGCTCCAATGGTGTCCCTCATAAAAATATGTGAACAAAATAATTAAAAAAAAAAAAAAAAATAGATGATGCCAGCTTTGACTATGTGTAATTTCTAAACACTCCGACAGAATTTAAAAACATTTTTGCCACTCTGTTTACGGCTTCTCTTTGCTGTAAATATGAACATTTTGATTTAAAGTGTCAAACAAAACAAGAATCAAACATTCTTTCACTTTCCAGAAGTCATAGATCCTCTTTTGGCTATTATTAATTCATCATTGTCATTAGGATTTTTCCTCAAAACCTTCAAATTGGCTGTTATTAAACCTCTCATTAAAAAAAACACAACTTGACCCCAAATATCTAGTTAATTACAGACCGATCTCAAATCTCTCTTTTCTGTCAAAGATACTAGAAAAGGTAGTATCCTCACAATTATATTCCTTCTTAGAGATAAGAAGGAATATAATTGTGATATATATATATATATATATATAAAACAGAAATATATTAAATGATTTAAACTATAAATTTAAATTATAATAAACCAACAAATATATATTATAAAATTAGACCGAGAAACAATAAATGCATTAAACTATACATTACAATTATAGTAAATGAATAAATCATATAAATGAAAAACTTCAAATAATGAATAAAACAAAAATATAACAAATACATTAAATTAGAAATTAAAATGCCCCATCGGGACAAGCCCACAGGAATCAGAAATGCCTTTTACACAATCTGACATGGCTGCGGTTGGAATTGAACTGCGGGTTTCGTCTGGCCAGAGGAGAACTGGCCCCCCGACTGAGCATGGTTTCTCCGAAGGTTTTTTTTTCACCATTCTGTCACAGAGGGAGTTTTGGTTCCTTGCCGCTGTCGCCTCTGGCTTGCTCAGCTGGGGACACTTAATTTCTAGCGATTATCGTCGATTTGATTGCACAGATACTATTTAAACTAAACTGTGCTAGACAATGACATCTCTGAATTCAATAATGAAATGCCTTTAACTGAAAATTGAGTGTTTAATCTTATTATATATTACTGACTCTATCCTCCAATTTGATACTGTTAAGTGCTTTGACACAATCTGTATTGTTAAAAGCGCTATATAAATAAAGGTGACTTGACTTGATTTGACTACGCCACGGCCTGCTCAAGTCATGCCTGCTACGACAAGGCCTGCTCATGTCATGTTTGCTATGACAAGGCCTACTCACATCATGTCTGCTACTCCAGAGCCTGCTCACATCATGTCTGCTACACCAAGGCCTGCTCACATCCTTTAAGCTACTCCAGAGCCTGCTCAAGTCATGCCTGCTACGCCAAGGCATTCTCACAGCACCTCAGATACTCCAAAGCCTGCTCACGTCATGTCTGCTACGCAAAGGCCTGCTCACGTCATTTCAGCTACTCCAAAGCCTGCTCACGTCATGTCTGCTAGGCCAAGGCCTGCTCACGTCATGTCAGCTACGCCAAGGCCTGATCACATCATGTCTGCTACATCAGAGCCTGTTCATGTCATGCCTGCTATGCCAAGACCTGCTCAGCTCATGTCTGCTACTCCAAAGCCTGCTCACGTCATGTCTGCTACGCATAGGCCAGTTCACGTCATGTCAGCTACTCCAGAGCATGCTCACATCATGCCTTCGAGGCCAAGGCCTACTCAAATTATGTCAGCTACTCCAAAGCCTGCTCACGTCATGTCTGCTACTACAGAGCCTGCTCACTTCATGCCTACTACGCCAAGCCCTGCTCACGTTAGGTCAGCTACTCCAAAGCCTGCTCACGTCATGTCAGCTACTCCAAAGCCTGCTCACGTCATGCCTGCTAGGCCGAGACCTGCTCACATCATGTCAGCTACTCCAAAGCCTGCTCACATCATGCCCGCTACGCCAAGGCATTCTCACATCACCTCAGATACTCCAAAGCCTGCTCACGTCATGTCTGCTATGCCAAGACCTGCTCAGGTCATGTCTGCTACGCCAAGGCCAGTTCACGTCATGTCAGCTACTCCAGAGCCTGCTCACATCATGCCCGCTACGCCAAGGCATCCTCACATCACCTCAGATACTCCAAAGCCTGCTCACATCATGTCTGCTACTCCAAAGCCTGCTCACGTCATGTCTGCTACGCCAAGGCCAGTTCACGTCATGTCAGCTACTCCAGAGCCTGCTCACATCATGCCTTTGAGAACAAGGCCTACTCAAATTATGTCAGCTACTCCAAAGCCTACTCACGTCATGCCTGCTACGCCAAGGCCTGCTCACGTCATGTCAGCTACTCCAAAGCCTGCTCGCGTCATGCCTGCTACGCTAAGGCCATGTTTGCTACGACAATGCCTGCTCACGTCATGTCTGATACTCCAGAGCCTGCTCTCGTCATGCCTGCTACGCCAAGGCCTGCTCACATCATGTTTGCTACGACAAAGCCTGCTCACATCATGTCAGCTACTCCAGAGCCTGCTCACGTCATGTCTGCTATGACAAGGCCTGCTCACATCATGTCTGCTACTCCAGAGCCTGGTCACATCATGCCTGCTACGCCAAGGACTGCTCACGTCATTTCAGCTACTCCAAAGCCTGCTCACATCATGCCTGCTACGCCAAGGCCTGCTAACGTCATGTCTGCTACGACAAGGCCTGCTCACGTCATGTCTACTACTTCAAAGCCTGCTCACGTCATGCCTGCTACGACAAGACCTGCTCACGTCATGTCTGCAATTCCAAAGCCTGCTCACGTCATGTCTGCTATGCCAAGGCCTGCTCACGTCATGTCAGCTACTCCAGAGCCTGCTTACATCATGCCTTCTATGCCAAGGCATGCTCACGTCATGTCTGCTACGACAAGGCCTGCTCACATCATGTCTGCTACGCCAAGGCCTGCTCACATACTTTCAGCTACTCCAAAGCCTGCTTACGTCATGTCTGCTACTACAGAGCCTGCTCACTTTATGCCTACTACGCCAAGCCCTGCTCACGTTAGGTCTGCAATTCCAAATCCTGCTCACGTCATATCTGCTACTACAGAGCCTGCTCACTTCATATCTACTACCCCAAGCCCTGCTCACGTTAGGTCAGCTACTCCAAAGCCTGCTCACGTCATGTCACCTACTCGAGAGCCTGCTCAAGTCATGCCTGCTACACGAAGGCCTGCTCACATCATGTCAGCTACTCCAGAGCCTGCTCACGACATGTCTGCTATGACAAGGCCTGCTCACATCATGTCTGCTACTCCAGAGCCTGCTCACATCATGCCTGCTACGCCAAGGCCTGCTCACGTCATTTCAGCTACTCCAAAGCCTGCTCACGTCATGCCTGCTACTACAGAGCCTGCTCACTTTATGTCTACTACGCCAAGCCCTGATCACGTCATGTCAGTTACTCCAAAGCCTCCTCACGTCATGTTTGCTACTCCAAAGCCTGCTCACGTCATGTCAGCTATGCCAAGGCCTGCTCACATCATGTCAGCTACTCCAATGCCTACTCACGTCATGACTGCTACGGCAAGGCCTGCTCACGTCATGTCAGCTACTCCAAAGCCTGCTCACGTCATGCCTGCTACGCCAAGGCCTGCTAACGTCATGTCTGGTACGACAAGGCCTGCTCACGTCATGTCTGCTACTTCAAAGCCTGCTCACGTCATGCCTGCTACGACAACACCTGCTCACGTCATGTCTGCAATTCCAAAGCCTGCTCACGTCATGTCTGCTATGCCAAGGCCTGCTCACGTCATGTCAGCTACTCCAGAGCCTGCTCACATCATGCCTTCTATGCCAAGGCATGCTCACATCATGTCTGCTACGACAAGGCCTGCTCACATCATGTCAGCTACTCCAGAGCCTGCTCACGTCATGTCTGCTATGACAAGGCCTGCTCACATCATGTCTGCTACTCCAGAGCCTGCTCACATCATGCCTGCTACGCCAAGGCCTGCTCACGTCATTTCAGCCACTCCAAAGCCTGCTCACATCATGCCTGCTACACCAAGGCCTGCTAACGTCATGTCTGCTACGACAAGGCCTGCTCACGTCATGTCTACTACTTCAAAGCCTGCTCACGTCATACCTGCTACGACAAGACCTGCTCACGTCATGTCTGCAATTCCAAAGCCTGCTCACGTCATGTCTGCTACGCCAAGGCCTGCTCACGTCATGTCAGCTACTCCAGAGCCTGCTCACATCATGCCTTCTATGCCAAGGCATGCTCACGTCATGTCTGCTACGACAAGGCCTGCTCACATCATGTCTGCTACGCCAAGGCCTGCTCACTTTATGCCTACTACGCCAAGCCCTGCTCACGTTAGGTCAGCTACTCCAAAGTCTGCTCACGTCATGCCTCCTATGCCAAGGCCTACTCACGTCATGTCTGCTACACCAAGGCCTCCTCACGTCATGCCAGCTACTCCAAAGTCTGCTCACGTCATGTCTACTACTCCCGAGCCTGTTAATGTTATGCCTGCTACGGCAAGGCCTGCTCACGTCATGTCTGCTTCTCCAAAGCCTGCTCATGTCATGTATGCTACTCCAGTGCCTGCTCATGTCATTTCAGCCACTCCAAAGCCTGCTCACATCATGCCTGATACACCAAGACCTGCTCACGTCATGTCTGCTACTCCAAAGCCTGCTCACGTCATGTCAGCTACGCCAAGGCCTGCTCACGTCATGTCAGCTACTCCAAAGCCTACTCACGTCATGCCTGCTATGCCATGGCCTGCTCACGTCATGCCTGCTACGCCAAGGCCTGCTCACGTCATGTCTGCTATGCCAAGGCCTGCTCACATCATGACAGCTACTCCAGAGCCTGCTCATATCGTGCCTTTTACGCCAAGGCCTGCTCACGTAATGTCTGCTACGACAAGGCCTGCTCACGTCATTTCTGATACTCCAAGGCCTGCTCACATCCTTTCAGCTACTCCAAGGCCTGCTCTAGTCAGTTCTGCTACTACAGAGCTTGCTCACTTCATGCCTACTACGCCAAGCCCTGCTCACGTTAGGTCTGCAATTCCAAATCCTGCTCACGTCATATCTGCTACTACAGAGCCTGCTCACTTCATATCTACTACCCCAAGCCCTGCTCACGTTAGGTCAGCTACTCCAAAGCCTGCTCACGTCATGTCACCTACTCGAGAGCCTGCTCAAGTCATGCCTGCTACACCAAGGCCTGCTCACATCATGTCAGCTACTCCAGAGCCTGCTCACGACATGTCTGCTATGACAAGGCCTGCTCACATCATGTCTGCTACTCCAGAGCCTGCTCACATCATGCCTGCTACGCCAAGGCCTGCTCACGTCATTTCAGCTACTCCAAAGCCTGCTCACGTCATGCCTGCTACTACAGAGCCTGCTCACTTTATGTCTACTACGCCAAGCCCTGCTCACGTCATGTCAGTTACTCCAAAGCCTGCTCACGTCATGTTTGCTACTCCAAAGCCTGCTCACGCCATCTCAGCTATGCCAAGGCCTGCTCACATCATGTCAGCTACTCCAAAGCCTACTCACGTCATGACTGCTACGGCAAGGCCTGCTCACGTCATGTCAGCTACTCCAAAGCCTGCTCACGTCATGCCTGCTACGCCAAGGCCTGCTAACGTCATGTCTGCTACGACAAGGCCTGCTCACGTCATGTCTGCTACTTCAAAGCCTGCTCACGTCATGCCTGCTACGACAAGACCTGCTCACGTCATGTCTGCAATTCCAAAGCCTGCTCACGTCATGTCTGCTATGCTAAGGCCTGCTCACGTCATGTCAGCTACTCCAGAGCCAGCTCACATCATGCCTTCTATGCCAAGGCATGCTCACGTCATGTCTGCTACGACAAGGCCTGCTCACATCATGTCTGCTACGCCAAGGCCTGCTCATATACTTTCAGCTACTCCAAAGCCTGCTCACGTCATGTCTGCTACTCCAAAGTCTGCTCACGTCATGCCTCCTATGCCAAGCCCTGCTCACGTTAGGTCAGCTACTCCAAAGTCTGCTCACGTAATGCCTCCTATGCCAAGGCCTGCTCATGTCATGTCTGCTACACCAAGGCCTCCTCACGTCATGCCAGCTACTCCAAAGTCTGCTCACGTCATGGCTACTACTCCCGAGCCTGTTCACGTTATGCCTGCTACGGCAAGGTCTGCTCACGTCATGTATGCTACTCCAGTGCCTGCTCACCTCATTTCAGCCACTCCAAAGCCTTCTCACGTCATGCCTGATACACCAAGACCTGCTCACGTCATGTCTGCTACTCCAAAGCCTGCTCACGTCATGTCAGCTACTCCAAGGCCTGCTCACATCATGTCAGCTACTTCAAAGCCTATTCACGTCATGCCTGCTACGCCAAGGCCTGCTCATGTCATGTCTGCAATGCCAAGGCCTGCTGACGTCATGACAGCTACTCCAGAGCCTGCTCATATCATGCCTTTTACGCCAAGGCCTGCTCACGTAATATCTGCTACGACAAGGCCTGCTCATGTCATTTCTGATACTCCAGAGCCTGCTCATATCATGTCTGCTACGCCAAGGCCTGCTCACATCCTTTCAGCTACTCCAAGGCCTGCTCTAGTCATGTCTGCTACTACAGAGCTTGCTCACTTCATGCCTACTACGCCAAGCCCTGCTCATGTTAGGTCAGCTACTCCAAAGCCTGCTCACGTCATGTCAGCTACTCCAACGCCTGCTCACGTCATGCCTGCTACGCCAAGGCATTCTCACATCACCTCAGCTACTCCAAATCCTGCTCACATCATGTCTGCTACTACAGAGCCTGCTCACTTCATGTCTACTACGCCAAGCCCTGCTTACGTTAGGTCAGCTACTCCAAAGCCTGCTCACGTCATGTCACCTACTCAAGAGCCTACTCAAGTCATGCCTGCTACACCAAGGCCTGCTCAAGACATGTCAGCTACTCCAAAGCCTGCTCACGTCATCCCTTCTACGCCAAGGCCTGCTCACGTCATGTCTGCTACGACAAGGCCTGCTCATGTCATTTTGATACTCCAGAGCCTGCTCATATCATGTCTGCTACGCGAAGGCCTGCTCACGTCAAGTCTGCTACTACAGAGCCTGCTCACTTTATGTCTACTACGCCAAGCCCTGCTCACGTCATGTCAGTTACTCCAAAGCCTGCTCACGTCATGTGTGCTACGCCAAGGCCTGCTCACGTCATGTCAGCTACTCCAGAGCCTGCTCACATCATGCCTTCAACGCCAAGGCCTGCTCATGTCATGTCTGCTACGACAAGGCCTGCTCACGTCATGCCAACTATGCCAAGGCCTGCTCACGTCATGTAAGCTACTCCAAAGTCTGCTCACATCATGTCTGTTACTCCCGAGCCTGTTCACGTCATGCCTGCTACGGCAAGACCTGCTCACGTCATGTCTGCTACTCCAAAGCCTGCTCAAGTCATGTCAGCTACGCCAAGGCCTGCTCAGGTCATGTCATCTACTCCAAAGCATACTCACGTCATGCCTGCTATGCCATGGCCTGCTCACGTCATGTCAGCTACTCCAAAGCCTGCTCACGTCATGCCTGCTACGCCACGGCCTGCTCACGTCATGTCTGCTACGCCAAGGCCTGCTCACGTCATGTCAGCTACTCCAGAGCCTGCTCACATCATGCCTTCTACGCCAAGGCCTGCTCACGTCATGTCTGCTACGGCAAGGCCTGCTCACGTCACGTCTGTTACTCCAAAGCCTGCTCACGTCATGTCAGATACTCCAGAGCCTGATCACGTCATACCTGTTACACCAAGGCCTGCTCACGTCATGTCAGCTACTCCAAAGCCTGCTCACGTCATGCCTGCTACGCCAAGGCCTGCTCACGTCATGTCAGCTACTCCAAAACCTGCTCACGTCATGCCTACTATGCCAAGGCTTGCTCACGTCATGTCTGCTACGACAAGGCCTGCTCACGTCATGCCAACTATGCCAAGGCCTGCTCACGTCATGTCAGCTACTCCAAAGTCTGCTCACGTCATGTCTGCTACTCCCGAGCCTGTTCACGTCATGCCTGCTACGGCAAGGCCTGCTCTCGTCATATTAGCTACTCCAAAGCCTGCTCATATAATGTATGCTAGTCCAAAGCCTGCTAAAGTCATGCCTGCTACGCCAAGGCCTAGTCACATCATGCCTGCTACGCCAAGGCCTGCTCACGTCATGTCAGCTACTCCAAAACCTGCTCACGTCATGCCTACTATGCCAAGGCTTGCTCACATCATGTCTGCTACTCCAGTGCCTGCTCACGTCATGCCTGCTACGCCAAGGCCTGCTCACGTAATTTCAGCTACTCCAAAGCCTGTCTGCTATGCCAAGGGCTGCTCACGTCATGTCAGCTACTCCAGAGCCTGCTAACATCATGCCTTCTACGCCAAGGCCTGCTCACGTGATGTCTGCTACGATAAGGCCTGCTCATGTTATTTCTGATACTCCAGAGCCTGCTCATATCATGTCTGCTACGCCAAGGCCTTGTCACATCCTTTCTGCTACTCCAAGGCCTGCTCACGTCATGTCTGCTACTACAGAGCCTGCTCACTTCATGCCTACTACGCCAAGCCCTGCTCACTTTAGGTCAACTACTCCAAAGCCTGCTCACGTCATGTCAGCTACTCCAAAGCCTGCTCACGTCATGTCAGATACTCCAGAGCCTGCTCACGTCATGCCTGTTACACCAAGGCCTGCTCACGTCATGTCAGCTACCCCAAAGCCTGCTCACGTCATGTCAGCTACTCCAAAACCTGCTCACGTCATGCCTACTATGCCAAGGCTTGCTCACATCATGTCTGCTACTCCAGTGCCTGCTCACGTCATGCCTGCTACGCCAAGGCCTGCTCACGTAATTTCAGCTACTCCAAAGCCTGTCTGCTATGCCAAGGGCTGCTCACGTCATGTCAGCTACTCCAGAGCCTGCTAACATCATGCCTTCTACGCCAAGGCCTGCTCACGTGATGTCTGCTACGATAAGGCCTGCTCATGTTATTTCTGATACTCCAGAGCCTGCTCATATCATGTCTGCTACGCCAAGGCCTTGTCACATCCTTTCTGCTACTCCAAGGCCTGCTCACGTCATGTCTGCTACTACAGAGCCTGCTCACTTCATGCCTACTACGCCAAGCCCTGCTCACTTTAGGTCAACTACTCCAAAGCCTGCTCACGTCATGTCAGCTACTCCAAAGCCTGCTCACGTCATGTCAGATACTCCAGAGCCTGCTCACGTCATGCCTGTTACACCAAGGCCTGCTCACGTCATGTCAGCTACCCCAAAGCCTGCTCACGTCATGCCTGCTACGCCAAGGCCTGCTCACGTCATGTCAGCTACTACAAATCCTGCTCACGTCATGCCGGCTACGCCAAGGTATTCTCACATCACCTCAGCTACTCCAAATCCTGCTCACGTCATGTCAGATACTCCAGAGCCTGCTCACGTCATGCCTGTTACACCAAGGCCTGCTCACGTCATGTCAGCTACTCCAAAGCCTGCTCACGTCATGCCTGCTACGCCAAGGCCTGCTCACGTCATGTCAGCTACTCCAAAGCCTGCTCACATCATGCCTGCTACGCCAAGGCCTGCTCACGTCATGTCAGCTACTCCAAAGCCTGCTCACATCATGCCTGCTACGCCAAGCCCTGCTCACGTCATTTCAGCTATTTCAAAGCCTGCTCACGTCATGCGTGCTATGACAAGACCTGCTCACATCATGTCTGCTACTCCAAAGCCTGCTCACTTCATGTCTGCTACGCCAAGGCCTGCTCACGTCATGTCAGCTACTCCAGAGCCTACTCACATCATGCCTTCTACGCCAAAGCCTGTTCACGTCATGTCTGCTACGACAAGGTCTGCTCACGTCATGTCTGCTACTCCAGAGCCTGCTCACATCATGCCTGTTACGCCAAACCCTACTCACGTCATTTCAGCTACTTCAATGCATGCTCACATCATGCCTGCTATAACAAGACCTGCTCACATCATGTCTGCTACTCCAAAGCTTGCTCACTTCATGTTTGCTACGCCAAGGCCTGCTCACGTCATGTCAGCTACTCCAGAGACTGCTCACATCATGCCTTCTACGCCAAAGCCTGCTCACGTCATGTCTGCTACGACAAGGTCTGCTCACGTCATGTCTGCTACTCCAGAGCCTGCTCACGTCATGCCTGCTACGCCAAGGCCTGCTAACGTCATGTCTGGTACGACAAGGCCTGCTCACGTCATGTCTGCTACTTCAAAGCCTGCTCACGTCATGCCTGCTACGACAACACCTGCTCACGTCATGTCTGCAATTCCAAAGCCTGCTCACGTCATGTCTGCTATGCCAAGGCCTGCTCACGTCATGTCAGCTACTCCAGAGCCTGCTCACATCATGCCTTCTATGCCAAGGCATGCTCACATCATGTCTGCTACGACAAGGCCTGCTCACATCATGTCAGCTACTCCAGAGCCTGCTCACGTCATGTCTGCTATGACAAGGCCTGCTCACATCATGTCTGCTACTCCAGAGCCTGCTCACATCATGCCTGCTACGCCAAGGCCTGCTCACGTCATTTCAGCCACTCCAAAGCCTGCTCACATCATGCCTGCTACACCAAGGCCTGCTAACGTCATGTCTGCTACGACAAGGCCTGCTCACGTCATGTCTACTACTTCAAAGCCTGCTCACGTCATACCTGCTACGACAAGACCTGCTCACGTCATGTCTGCAATTCCAAAGCCTGCTCACGTCATGTCTGCTACGCCAAGGCCTGCTCACGTCATGTCAGCTACTCCAGAGCCTGCTCACATCATGCCTTCTATGCCAAGGCATGCTCACGTCATGTCTGCTACGACAAGGCCTGCTCACATCATGTCTGCTACGCCAAGGCCTGCTCACATACTTTCAGCTACTCCAAAGCCTGCTTACGTCATGTCTGCTACTACAGAGCCTGCTCACTTTATGCCTACTACGCCAAGCCCTGCTCACGTTAGGTCAGCTACTCCAAAGTCTGCTCACGTCATGCCTCCTATGCCAAGGCCTACTCACGTCATGTCTGCTACACCAAGGCCTCCTCACGTCATGCCAGCTACTCCAAAGTCTGCTCACGTCATGTCTACTACTCCCGAGCCTGTTAATGTTATGCCTGCTACGGCAAGGCCTGCTCACGTCATGTCTGCTTCTCCAAAGCCTGCTCATGTCATGTATGCTACTCCAGTGCCTGCTCATGTCATTTCAGCCACTCCAAAGCCTGCTCACATCATGCCTGATACACCAAGACCTGCTCACGTCATGTCTGCTACTCCAAAGCCTGCTCACGTCATGTCAGCTACGCCAAGGCCTGCTCATGTCATGTCAGCTACTCCAAAGCCTACTCACGTCATGCCTGCTATGCCATGGCCTGCTCACGTCATGCCTGCTACGCCAAGGCCTGCTCACGTCATGTCTGCTATGCCAAGGCCTGCTCACATCATGACAGCTACTCCAGAGCCTGCTCATATCGTGCCTTTTACGCCAAGGCCTGCTCACGTAATGTCTGCTACGACAAGGCCTGCTCACGTCATTTCTGATACTCCAAGGCCTGCTCACATCCTTTCAGCTACTCCAAGGCCTGCTCTAGTCAGTTCTGCTACTACAGAGCTTGCTCACTTCATGCCTACTACGCCAAGCCCTGCTCACGTTAGGTCTGCAATTCCAAATCCTGCTCACGTCATATCTGCTACTACAGAGCCTGCTCACTTCATATCTACTACCCCAAGCCCTGCTCACGTTAGGTCAGCTACTCCAAAGCCTGCTCACGTCATGTCACCTACTCGAGAGCCTGCTCAAGTCATGCCTGCTACACCAAGGCCTGCTCACATCATGTCAGCTACTCCAGAGCCTGCTCACGACATGTCTGCTATGACAAGGCCTGCTCACATCATGTCTGCTACTCCAGAGCCTGGTCACATCATGCCTGCTACGCCAAGGCCTGCTCACGTCATTTCAGCTACTCCAAAGCCTGCTCACGTCATGCCTGCTACTACAGAGCCTGCTCACTTTATGTCTACTACGCCAAGCCCTGCTCACGTCATGTCAGTTACTCCAAAGCCTGCTCACGTCATGTTTGCTACTCCAAAGCCTGCTCACGCCATCTCAGCTATGCCAAGGCCTGCTCACATCATGTCAGCTACTCCAAAGCCTACTCACGTCATGACTGCTACGGCAAGGCCTGCTCACGTCATGTCAGCTACTCCAAAGCCTGCTCACGTCATGCCTGCTACGCCAAGGCCTGCTAACGTCATGTCTGCTACGACAAGGCCTGCTCACGTCATGTCTGCTACTTCAAAGCCTGCTCACGTCATGCCTGCTACGACAAGACCTGCTCACGTCATGTCTGCAATTCCAAAGCCTGCTCACGTCATGTCTGCTATGCTAAGGCCTGCTCACGTCATGTCAGCTACTCCAGAGCCAGCTCACATCATGCCTTCTATGCCAAGGCATGCTCACGTCATGTCTGCTACGACAAGGCCTGCTCACATCATGTCTGCTACGCCAAGGCCTGCTCATATACTTTCAGCTACTCCAAAGCCTGCTCACGTCATGTCTGCTACTCCAAAGTCTGCTCACGTCATGCCTCCTATGCCAAGCCCTGCTCACGTTAGGTCAGCTACTCCAAAGTCTGCTCACGTAATGCCTCCTATGCCAAGGCCTGCTCATGTCATGTCTGCTACACCAAGGCCTCCTCACGTCATGCCAGCTACTCCAAAGTCTGCTCACGTCATGGCTACTACTCCCGAGCCTGTTCACGTTATGCCTGCTACGGCAAGGTCTGCTCACGTCATGTATGCTACTCCAGTGCCTGCTCACCTCATTTCAGCCACTCCAAAGCCTTCTCACGTCATGCCTGATACACCAAGACCTGCTCACGTCATGTCTGCTACTCCAAAGCCTGCTCACGTCATGTCAGCTACTCCAAGGCCTGCTCACATCATGTCAGCTACTTCAAAGCCTATTCACGTCATGCCTGCTACGCCAAGGCCTGCTCATGTCATGTCTGCAATGCCAAGGCCTGCTGACGTCATGACAGCTACTCCAGAGCCTGCTCATATCATGCCTTTTACGCCAAGGCCTGCTCACGTAATATCTGCTACGACAAGGCCTGCTCATGTCATTTCTGATACTCCAGAGCCTGCTCATATCATGTCTGCTACGCCAAGGCCTGCTCACATCCTTTCAGCTACTCCAAGGCCTGCTCTAGTCATGTCTGCTACTACAGAGCTTGCTCACTTCATGCCTACTACGCCAAGCCCTGCTCATGTTAGGTCAGCTACTCCAAAGCCTGCTCACGTCATGTCAGCTACTCCAACGCCTGCTCACGTCATGCCTGCTACGCCAAGGCATTCTCACATCACCTCAGCTACTCCAAATCCTGCTCACATCATGTCTGCTACTACAGAGCCTGCTCACTTCATGTCTACTACGCCAAGCCCTGCTTACGTTAGGTCAGCTACTCCAAAGCCTGCTCACGTCATGTCACCTACTCAAGAGCCTACTCAAGTCATGCCTGCTACACCAAGGCCTGCTCAAGACATGTCAGCTACTCCAAAGCCTGCTCACGTCATCCCTTCTACGCCAAGGCCTGCTCACGTCATGTCTGCTACGACAAGGCCTGCTCATGTCATTTTGATACTCCAGAGCCTGCTCATATCATGTCTGCTACGCGAAGGCCTGCTCACGTCAAGTCTGCTACTACAGAGCCTGCTCACTTTATGTCTACTACGCCAAGCCCTGCTCACGTCATGTCAGTTACTCCAAAGCCTGCTCACGTCATGTGTGCTACGCCAAGGCCTGCTCACGTCATGTCAGCTACTCCAGAGCCTGCTCACATCATGCCTTCAACGCCAAGGCCTGCTCATGTCATGTCTGCTACGACAAGGCCTGCTCACGTCATGCCAACTATGCCAAGGCCTGCTCACGTCATGTAAGCTACTCCAAAGTCTGCTCACATCATGTCTGTTACTCCCGAGCCTGTTCACGTCATGCCTGCTACGGCAAGACCTGCTCACGTCATGTCTGCTACTCCAAAGCCTGCTCAAGTCATGTCAGCTACGCCAAGGCCTGCTCAGGTCATGTCATCTACTCCAAAGCATACTCACGTCATGCCTGCTATGCCATGGCCTGCTCACGTCATGTCAGCTACTCCAAAGCCTGCTCACGTCATGCCTGCTACGCCACGGCCTGCTCACGTCATGTCTGCTACGCCAAGGCCTGCTCACGTCATGTCAGCTACTCCAGAGCCTGCTCACATCATGCCTTCTACGCCAAGGCCTGCTCACGTCATGTCTGCTACGGCAAGGCCTGCTCACGTCACGTCTGTTACTCCAAAGCCTGCTCACGTCATGTCAGATACTCCAGAGCCTGATCACGTCATGCCTGTTACACCAAGGCCTGCTCACGTCATGTCAGCTACTCCAAAGCCTGCTCACGTCATGCCTGCTACGCCAAGGCCTGCTCACGTCATGTCAGCTACTCCAAAACCTGCTCACGTCATGCCTACTATGCCAAGGCTTGCTCACGTCATGTCTGCTACTCCAGTGCCTGCTCACGTCATGTCTGCTACGACAAGGCCTGCTCACGTCATGCCAACTATGCCAAGGCTTGCTCACGTCATGTCAGCTACTCCAAAGTCTGCTCACGTCATGTCTGCTACTCCCGAGCCTGTTCACGTCATGCCTGCTACGGCAAGGCCTGCTCTCGTCATATTAGCTACTCCAAAGCCTGCTCATATAATGTATGCTAGTCCAAAGCCTGCTAAAGTCATGCCTGCTACGCCAAGGCCTAGTCACATCATGCCTGCTACGCCAAGGCCTGCTCACGTCATGTCAGCTACTCCAAAACCTGCTCACGTCATGCCTACTATGCCAAGGCTTGCTCACATCATGTCTGCTACTCCAGTGCCTGCTCACGTCATGCCTGCTACGCCAAGGCCTGCTCACGTAATTTCAGCTACTCCAAAGCCTGTCTGCTATGCCAAGGGCTGCTCACGTCATGTCAGCTACTCCAGAGCCTGCTAACATCATGCCTTCTACGCCAAGGCCTGCTCACGTGATGTCTGCTACGATAAGGCCTGCTCATGTTATTTCTGATACTCCAGAGCCTGCTCATATCATGTCTGCTACGCCAAGGCCTTGTCACATCCTTTCTGCTACTCCAAGGCCTGCTCACGTCATGTCTGCTACTACAGAGCCTGCTCACTTCATGCCTACTACGCCAAGCCCTGCTCACTTTAGGTCAACTACTCCAAAGCCTGCTCACGTCATGTCAGCTACTCCAAAGCCTGCTCACGTCATGTCAGATACTCCAGAGCCTGCTCACGTCATGCCTGTTACACCAAGGCCTGCTCACGTCATGTCAGCTACCCCAAAGCCTGCTCACGTCATGCCTGCTACGCCAAGGCCTGCTCACGTCATGTCAGCTACTACAAATCCTGCTCACGTCATGCCGGCTACGCCAAGGTATTCTCACATCACCTCAGCTACTCCAAATCCTGCTCACGTCATGTCAGATACTCCAGAGCCTGCTCACGTCATGCCTGTTACACCAAGGCCTGCTCACGTCATGTCAGCTACTCCAAAGCCTGCTCACGTCATGCCTGCTACGCCAAGGCCTGCTCACGTCATGTCAGCTACTCCAAAGCCTGCTCACATCATGCCTGCTACGCCAAGGCCTGCTCACGTCATGTCAGCTACTCCAAAGCCTGCTCACATCATGCCTGCTACGCCAAGCCCTGCTCACGTCATTTCAGCTATTTCAAAGCCTGCTCACGTCATGCGTGCTATGACAAGACCTGCTCACATCATGTCTGCTACTCCAAAGCCTGCTCACTTCATGTCTGCTACGCCAAGGCCTGCTCACGTCATGTCAGCTACTCCAGAGCCTACTCACATCATGCCTTCTACGCCAAAGCCTGTTCACGTCATGTCTGCTACGACAAGGTCTGCTCACGTCATGTCTGCTACTCCAGAGCCTGCTCACATCATGCCTGTTACGCCAAACCCTACTCACGTCATTTCAGCTACTTCAATGCATGCTCACATCATGCCTGCTATAACAAGACCTGCTCACATCATGTCTGCTACTCCAAAGCTTGCTCACTTCATGTTTGCTACGCCAAGGCCTGCTCACGTCATGTCAGCTACTCCAGAGACTGCTCACATCATGCCTTCTACGCCAAAGCCTGCTCACGTCATGTCTGCTACGACAAGGTCTGCTCACGTCATGTCTGCTACTCCAGAGCCTGCTCACGTCATGTCAGGTACTCGAGAGCCTGCTCAAGTCATGCCTGCTACACCAAGGCCTGCTCACATCATGTCAGCTACTCCAAAGCCTGCTCACATCATGCCTGCTACGCCGAGACCTGCTCACGTCATGTCAGCTTCTCCAAAGCCTGCTCACGTCATACCTGCTACGCCAAGGCATTATCACATCACCTCAGATACTCCAAATGCTGGCTCACATTATGTCTGCTATGCAAAGGCCTGCTCACGACATTTCAGCTACTCCAAAGCCTGCTCACGTCATGTTTGCTACGCTAAGGTCTGCTCACGTCATGTCAGCTACTCCAGAGCCTGCTCACATCATGCCTTCTACGCCAAGGCCTGCTCACGTTAGGTCATTTACTCCAAAGCCTGCTCACGTCATGTCAGCTGCTCGAGAGCCTGCTCAAGTCATGCCTGCTACACCAAGGCCTGCTTAAGTCATGTCAGCTACTCCAAAGCCTGTTCACGTCATGCTTGCTACGCCGAGGCCTGCTCACGTCATGTCAGCTACTCCAAAGCCTTCTCACGTCATGCCTGATACGCCAAGTCATTCTCACATCACCTCAGATACTCCAAAGCCTGCTCACGTCATGTCTGCTACGCAAAGGCCTGCTCACGCCATTTCAGCTACTCCAAAGCCTGCTCACGTCATGTCTGCTACGCCAAGGCCTGCTCATGTCATGTCAGCTACTCCAGAGCCTGCTCACATCATGCCTTCTACGCCAAAGCCTGCTCACGTCATGTCTGCTACGACAAGGTCTGCTCACGTCATGTCTGCTACTCCAGAGCCTGCTCACATCATGCCTGTTACGCCAAGCCCTGCTCACGTCATTTCAGCTACTTCAAAGCATGCTCACGTCATGCCTGCTATGACAAGACCTGCTCACATCATGTCTGCTACTCCAAAGCCTGCTCACTTCATGTCTGCTACGTCAAGGCCTGCTCACGTCATGTCAGCTACTCCAGGGCCTGCTCATATCATGCCTTCTACGTCAAGGCCTGCTCACGTCATGTCTGATACGTCAAGGCCTGCTCACATCATATCAGCTACTCCAAAGCCTGCTCACTTCATGTCTGCTACGTCAAGGCCTGCTCACGTCATGTCTGCTACGACAAGGTCTGCTCACGTCATGTCTGCTACTCCAGAGCCTGCTCACGTCATGTCTGCTACTACAGAGCTTGCTCACTTCATGCCTATTAAGCCAAGCCCTGCTCACATTAGGTCAGCTACTCCAAAGCCTGCTCACATCATGCCTGCTACTCGAGAGCCTGCTCAAGTCATGCCTGCTACACCAAGGCCTGCTCACATCATGTCAGCTACTCCAAAGCCTGCTCACATCATGCCTGCTACGCCGAAACCTGCTCACATCATGTCAGCTTCTCCAAAGCCTGCTCACGTCATGCCTGCTACGCCAAGGCCTGCTCACGTTAGGTTATTTACTCCAAAGCCTGCTCACGTCATGTCTGCTATGCAAAGGCCTGCTCACGACATTTCAGCTACTCCAAAGCCTGCTCACGTCATGTTTGCTACGCCAAGGCCTGCTCACGTCATGTCAGCTACTCCAGAGCCTGCTCACATCATGCCTTCTACGCCAAGGCCTGCTCATGTTAGGTTATTTACTCCAAAGCCTGCTCACGTCATGTCAGCTACGACAAGGCCTGCTCATGTCATGCCAAGGCCTGCTTCGAGGCCAAGGCCTACTCAAATCATGTCAGCTACTCCAAAGACTACTCACGTCATGCCTGCTACGCCAAGGCCTGCTCACGTCATGTCAGCTACTCCAAAGCCTGCTCACGTCATGCCTGCTATGCCAAGGCCATGTTTGCTACGATAATGCCTGCTCATCTCATGTCTGCTACTCCAGAGCCTGCTAACGACATGTCTGCTACGACAAGGCCTGCTCATGTCATGCCTGCTACGCCAACGCCTGCTCACGCCATGTCAGCTACTCCAAACTCTGCTCACGTCATGCCTGCTATGCCAAGGCCTACTCACTTCATGTCTGCTACGCTAAGGCCTGCTCACGTCATGCCTGCTAAGACAAAGACTTCTCAATGTCATGCCTGCTACACCAAGGCCTGCTCACGTCATGCCTGCTACGCCAAGGCCTGCTCACATAATGCCTGCTACGCCAAGGCCTGCTCACATCATGCCTGCTACGCCAAGGCCTGCTCACATCATGTCAGCTACTCCGAAGCCTGCTCACGTCATGTCTGCTACTCCCGAGCCTGTTCACGTCATGCCTGCTATGGCAAGGCCTGCTCACGTCATGTCTGATACTGCAGAGCCTGCTAAAGTCATGCCTGCTATGCCAAGCCCTGCTCTCGTCATGTCTACTACTCCAAAGCCTGCTCATGTCATGTATGCTACTCCAGAGCCTGCTCACGTCAGGTCAGCTACTCCAAAGCCTGGTCACGTCACATCAGATCCTCCAGAGCCAGCTCACGTCATACGTGCTACACGAAGGCCTGCTTACGTCATGTCAGCTACTCCAAAGTCTGCTCACGTCATGCGTGCTACGCCAAGGCCTGCCCACATAATGTCAGCTACTCCAAAGCCTGCTCAAATCATGCCTGCTATGCCAAGGCATGCTCACGTCACCTGAGCTGCTCCAAAGCCTGCTCACGTCATGTCAGCTACGCCAAGGCCTGCTCCAATCATGTCTGCTACGCCAAGGCCTGCTCACGTCATGTCAGCTACTCCAGAGCCTGCTCACATCATGCCTTCTACGCCAAGGCCTGCTCACATTATGTCAGCTACTCAAAAAGCGTAATCACGTCATGCGTACTACGACAAGGCCTGCTCACTTCATGTCAGCTACTCTAAAGCCTGCTCACGTCATGCCTGCTATGCCAAGGCCTGCTAACGACATGTCTGCTACGACAAGGCCTGCTTACGTAATGTCTGCTACTCTAGAGCCTGCTCACCTAATTCCTGCTACGCCAAGGCCTGCTCACGTCATTTCAGCTTCTCCAAAGCCTGCTCACATCATGCCTGCTACACCAAGACCTGCTCACGTCATGTCTGATACTCCAAAGCCTACTCACGTCATGCCTGCAACGCCAAGGCCTGCTCACGTCATGCCTGCTACTCCAAGGCGTGCTCACGTCATGCCTGCTACGCCAAGGCCTGCTCACGTCATTTCTGCTACGACAAGGTCTGCTCACGTCATGTCTGCTACTCCAGAGCCTGCTCACATCATGCCTGCTACGCCAAGCCCTGCTCACGTCATTTCAGCTACTTCAAAGCCTGCTCACGTCATGCCTGCTATGACAAGTCCTGCTCACATCCTGTCTGCTTCTCCTAAGCCTGCTCAAATCATGTCTGCTACGCCAAGGTCTGCTCACATCCTTTCAGCTACTCTAAAGCTTGCTCACGTCATGTCTGCTACTACAGAGTCTGCTCACTTCATGCCTATTACGCCAAGCCCTGCTCACGTTAGGTCAGCTACTCCAAAGCCTGCTCACGTCATGTCAGCTACTCGAGAGCCTGCTCAAGTCATGCCTGCTACACCAAGGCCTGCTCACGTCACGTCAGCTACTCCAAAGACTGCTCACGTCATGCCTGCTACGCCGAGACCTGCTCACGTCATGTCAGCTTCTCCAAAGCCTGCTCACGTCATGTCTGCTACGCCAAGGCATTCTCACATCACCTCACATTGTCCACATGCCGGCTCACGTCATGTCTGCTACGCAAAGGCCTGCTCATGACATTTCAGCTATTCCAGAGGCTGCTCACATCATGTCTGCTTCGCCAAGGCCTGCTCACGTCATGCCTTCTACGTCAAGGACTGCTCACGTTAGGTCAGCTACTCCAAAGCCTGCTCACGTCATGTCAGCTACTCGAGAGCCTGCTCAAGTCATGCCTGTTACACCAAGGCCTGCTCAAGTCATGTCAGCTACTCTAAAGCCTGCTCACGTCATGTCAGCTACTCGAGAGCCTGCTCCAGTCATGCCTGTTACACCAAGGCCTGCTCAAGTCATGTCAGCTACTCCAAAGCCTGCTCACGTCATTCCTGCTACGCCAAGTCATTCTCACATCACCTCAGCTACTCCAAAGCCTGCTTACGTCATGACTGCTACGCAAAGGCCTGCTCAGTCCATTTCAGCTACTCCAAAGCCTGCTTACTTCATGTCTGCTACGCCAAAGCCTGCTCACTTCATGTCAGCTACGCCAAGGCCTGATCACATCATGAATGCTACTCCAGAGCCTTTTCACGTCATGCCTGCTATGCCAAGACCTGCTCAGGTCATGTCTGCTATGACAAGGCCTGCTCACGTGATGTCTGCTACTTCAGAGCCTGCTCACATCATGCCTGCTACGCCAAGGCTTGCTCACGTCATTTCAGCTACTCCAAAGCCTGCTCACGTCATGTCTGCTACTACAGAGCCTGCTCACTTCAAGCCTACTATGCCAAGCCCTGCTCACGTTAGGTCAGCTACTCCAAAGCCTGCTCACGTCATGTCAGCTACTCAAGAGCCTGCTCAAGTCATGCCTGCTACACCAAGGCCTGCTCACGTCATGTCAGCTACTCCAAAGCCTGCTCATGTCATGCCTGCTACGCCGAGACCTGCTCACGTCATGTCAGCTTCTCCAAGACCTGCTCAGGTCATGTCTGCTACTCCAAAGCCTGCTCACGTCATGTCTGCTACGCCAAGGACAGTTCATATCATGTCAGCTACTCCAGAGCCTACTCACATCATGCCTTCGAGGCCAAGGCCTACTCAAGTTATGTCAGCTACTCCAAAGCCTGCTCATGTCATGCCTGCTAAGCTAAGGCCATGTTTGCTACGACAATGCCTGCTCACGTAATGTCTGCAACTTCAGAGCCTGCTCACGTCATGCCTGCTAAGCCAAGGCCTGCTCACATCATGTCTGCAATGACAAGGCCTGCTCACATCATGTCATCTACTCTAGGGCCTGCTGACGTCATGTCTGCTTCGACAAGGCCTGCTCATGTCATGCCTGCTACGACAACGCCTGCTCACGCCATGTCAGCTACTCCAAAGTCTGCTCACATCATGCCTGCTATGCCAAGGTCTGCTCACGTCATTTCTGCTACACAAAGGCCTGCTCACGTCATGCCTGCTTCGACAAAGCCTTCTCAATTCATGCCTGCTACGCCAAGGCCTGCTCACGTCATGTCAGCTACTCCAAAGCCTGCTCACGTCATGTCTGCTACTCCCGAGCCTGTTCACGTCATGCCTGCTACGCTGAGACATGCTCACGTCATGTCAGCTACTCCAAAGCCTGCTCACGTCATGCCTGCTACGCCAAGGCATTCTCACATCACCTCAGATACTCCAAATGCCTGCTCACGTCATGTCTGCTACGCAAAGGCCTGCTCACGACATTTCAGCAACTCCAAAGCCTGCTCACGTCATGTCTGCTAAGCCAAGGCCTGCTCACGTCATGTCAGCTTCGCCAAGGCCTGATCACATCATCTCTTCTACTCCAGAGCCTGTTCACGTCATGCCTGCTATGCCAAGACCTGCTCAGTTCATGTCTGCTGCTCCAAAGCCTGCTCACGTCATGTCTGCTACGCCAAGGAAAGTTCACGTCATGTCAGCTACTCAAGAGCCTACTCACATCATGCTTTCGAGGCCAAGGCCTACTCAAATTATGTCAGCTACTCCAAAGCCTACTCACTTTAAGCCGGCTACGCCAAGGCCTGCTCACGTCATGCCAGCTACTCCAAGGCCTGCTCACGTCATGCCTGCTACACTAAGGCCATGTTTGCTATGACAATGCCTGCTCATGTAATGTCTGCAACTCCAGAGCCTGCTCACGTCATGCCTGCTCACATCATGTCTGCAATGACAAGGCCTGGTCACGTCATGTAAGCTACTCCAGAGCCTGCTGACGTCATGTCTGCTACGAACAGGCCTGCTCATGTCATGCCTGCTGCGACAACGCCTGCTCACGCCATGTCAGCTACTCCAAAGTCTGCTCACATGATGCCTGCTATGCCAAGGCCTGCTCACGTCATTTCTGCTATGCCAAGGCCTGCTCACGTCATGCCTGCTACGACGAAGCCTTCTCAATTCATGCCTGCTACGCCAAGGCCTGATCACGTCATGTCAGCTACTCCAAAGCCTGCTCACGTCATGTCTGCTACTCCCGAGCCTGTTCACGTCATGCCTGCTACGGCAAGGCCTGCACGTCATGTCGGCTACTCCAAAGCCTGCTCATGTCATGTCTGCTACTCCAGAGCCTGCTAAAGTCATGCCTGCTACGCCAAGGCCTGCTCACGTCATGCCTGCTACGCCAAGGCCTGCTCACGTCATGTCTGCTACACCAAGGCCTGCTCACGTCATGTCAGCTACGCCAAGGCCTGCTCACGTCATGTCAGCTACGCCAAGGCCTGCTCACGTCATGTCTGCTACTCCAAAGCCTGCTCATGTCATGTATGCTACTCCAGAGTCTGCTAAAGTCATGCCTGCTACGCCAAGGCCTGCTCACGTCAGGTCAGCTACTCCAGAGCCTGCTTACGTCATGCCTGCTACACCAAGGCCTGCTCACGTCATGTCAGCTACTCCAAAGCCTGCTCACATCAGGCCTGCTACGCCAAGGCCTGCTCACGTCATGTCAGCTACTCCAAAGCCTGCTCACGTCATGCCTGCTACTCCAAAACCTGCTCACGTCATGTCAGCTACTCAAGAGCCTGCTCAAGTCATGCCTGCTACACCAAGGCCTGCTCACGTCATGTCAGCTACTCCAAAGCCTGCTCATGTCATGCCTGCTAAGCTAAGGCCATGTTTGCTACAACAATGCCTGCTCACGTAATGTCTGCAACTCCAGAGCCTGCTCACGTCATGCCTGCTAAGCCAAGGCCTGCTCACATCATGTCTGCAATGACAAGGCCTGCTCACATCATGTCATCTACTCTAGGGCCTGCTGACGTCATGTCTGCTTCGACAAGGCCTGCTCATGTCATGCCTGCTACGACAACGCCTGCTCACGCCATGTCAGCTACTCCAAAGTCTGCTCACATCATACCTGCTATGCCAAGGTCTGCTCACGTCATTTCTGCTACACAAAGGCCTGCTCACGTCATGCCTGCTTCGACAAAGCCTTCTCAATTCATGCCTGCTACGCCAAGGCCTGCTCACGTCATGTCAGCTACTCCAAAGCCTGCTCACGTCATGTCTGCTACTCCCGAGCCTGTTCACGTCATGCCTGCTACGCTGAGACATGCTCACGTCATGTCAGCTACTCCAAAGCCTGCTCACGTCATGCCTGCTACGCCAAGGCATTCTCACATCACCTCAGATACTCCAAATGCCTGCTCACGTCATGTCTGCTACGCAAAGGCCTGCTCACGACATTTCAGCTACTCCAAAGCCGGCTCACGTCATGTCTGCTAAGCCAAGGCCTGCTCACGTCATGTCAGCTTCGCCAAGGCCTGATCACATCATCTCTTCTACTCCAGAGCCTGTTCACCTCATGCCTGCTATGCCAAGACCTGCTCAGTTCATGTATGCTGCTCCAAAGCCTGCTCACGTCATGTCTGCTACGCCAAGGAAAGTTCACGTCATGTCAGCTACTCAAGAGCCTACTCACATCATGCCTTCGAGGCCAAGGCCTACTCAAATTATGTCAGCTACTCCAAAGCCTACTCACTTTATGCCGGCTACGCCAAGGCCTGCTCACGTCATGTCAGCTACTCCAAGGCCTGCTCACGTCATGCCTGCTACACTAAGGCCATGTTTGCTATGACAATGCCTGCTCATGTAATGTCTGCAACTCCAGAGCCTGCTCACGTCATGCCTGCTACGCCAAGGCCTGCTCACATCTTGTCTGCAATGACAAGGCCTGCTCACGTCATGTAAGCTACTCCAGAGCCTGCTGACGTCATGTCTGCTACGAACAGGCCTGCTCATGTCATGCCTGCTACGACAACGCCTGCTCACGCCATGTCAGCTACTCCAAAGTCTGCTCACATGATGCCTGCTATGCCAAGGCCTGCTCACGTCATTTCTGCTATGCCAAGGCCTGCTCACGTCATGCCTGCTACGACGAAGCCTTCTCAATTCATGCCTGCTACGCCAAGGCCTGATCACGTCATGTCAGCTACTCCAAAGCCTGCTCATGTCATGTCTGCTACTCCAGAGCCTGCTAAAGTCATGCCTGCTACGCCAAGGCCTGCTCACGTCATGCCTGCTACGCCAAGGCCTGCTCACGTCATGTCTGCTACACCAAGGCCTGCTCACGTCATGTCAGCTACGCCAAGGCCTGCTCACGTCATGTCTGCTACTCCAAAGCCTGCTCATGTCATGTATGCTACTCCAGAGTCTGCTAAAGTCATGCCTGCTACGCCAAGGCCTGCTCACGTCAGGTCAGCTACTCCAGAGCCTGCTCACGTCATGCCTGCTACACCAAGGCCTGCTCACGTCATGTCAGCTACTCCAAAGCCTGCTCACATCATGCCTGCTACGCCAAGGCCTGCTCACGTCATGTCAGCTACTCCAAAGCCTGCTCACGTCATGCCTGCTACGCCAAGGCCTGCTCATGTCACCTCAGCTACTCCAAAGCCTGCTTACATCATGCCTTCTACACCAAGGCCTGCTCACATTATGTCAGCTACTCTAAAGCCTAATCACGTAATGCCTGCTACGCCAAGGCCTGCTCACGTCATGTCAGCTACGCCAAGGCCTGCTCACGTCATGTCAGCTACTCCAAAGCATGCTCACGTCATGTCTGCTACGACAAGGCCTGCTCACGTTATGTCAGCTACGTTAAGGCCTGATCACATCATGTCTGCTACTCCCGATCCTGTTCACGTCATGCCTGCTATGACAAGACCTGCTCACATCATGTCTGCTACTCCAAAGCCTGCTCACGTCATGTCTGCTATGCCAAGGCCAGCTCACGTCATGTCAGCTACTCCAGAGCCTGCTCACATCATGCCTGCTATTCCAAGGCCTGCTCACGTCATGTCTGCTACTCCAAGGCCATGTTTGCTACGACAATGCCTGCTCACGTCATGTCTGCTACTCCAGAGCCTGCTCACATCACGCCTGCTATGCCAAGGCCTGCTCACATCATGTCAGCTACTCCAAAGCCTGCTCACGTCATGTCTGCTACGCCAAGGCCTGCTCACATCATGTCAGCTACTCCAGAACCTGCTAACGTCATGTCTGCTACGACAAAGCCTGCTCATGTCATGCCAGCTACGCCAACGCCTGCTCACGCCCTGTCAGCTACTCCAAAGTCTGCTCACGTCATGCCTCCTATGCCAAGGCCTGCTCACGTCATGTCTGCTACGCCAAGGCCTGCTCACAACATGCCTGCTACGCCAAGGCCTGCTCACGTCATGTCAGCTACTCCAAACCCTGCTCACGTCATGTCTGCTACGCCAAGGCATGCTCACGTCACCTCAGCTACTCCAAAGCCTGCTCACATAATGTCTTCTACGCCAAGGCCTGCTCACTTCATGTCAGCTACTCCAAAGCCTCATCACGTCTTGTCTGCTAGGCCAAGGCCTGCTCACGTCATGTCAGCTACTCCAAAGCCTGCTCACGTCATGTCTGCTACTCCAGAGCTTGCTAAAGTCATGCCTGCTACGCCAAGGCCTGCTCACGTCATGTCTTCTACTCTAAAGCCTGCCTGCCGCCATGCCTGAGCCTCGCCACATCACAGCTGTCACCAAGATTTCCCCAAGGGATTTTTTTTGGGGGGGGGGGGGGGGGGGGGGGATGGCTATAGTACCCAAGCTCCTGAGGATGTGGAGCTAGGGGCAGGACCGAAAAGACCGATTGCCTGTATGGAGGATTTACCTCTGATGTCAGTGCATGCGACTGGCGTCCCACTGGCCTCTATGCTCGCTGGCCTCACGGCCTCAACACACTTAAGCCCAGCGGGCATCCCACTGTCTACTGTGTTGCCTGTGATGGCGGTGGCCATTTTGATTGTGTGAGCTGCACAATGCAGCCTCTGCTGTCCCATCCACGAGTCTGCTCCGGAGGCTTCTTCTGTCCACAAGTCTGCTCCAGAGGCATCTCCTGTCCATGAGTTTGCTCCAGAGGCCTCTTCTGTCCTCAAGTCTGCTCCGGACGCCTCTTCTGTCCATGAGTCTGCCCCAGAGACCTCTTCTTTCCATGAATTTGCCTCAGAAGCCTCTTCTGTCCATGAGTTTGCCACAGAGATCTCTCCTGTATTTGAGTCAGCTCCTTCCGAGGTGGCAGCTCCTGCTGCAGAACCTCCCAAGTCGTTTGAGCCTGCACCAGCTCTGCCCGAGGTGGCAGCTTCCGCTGCAGAACCTCCCAAGTCATCTGAGCCTGCTCTAGCTCCTCCTGAGTTAGCAGCTTCCACTGCAGAACCTCCCAACTCTCTTCCTGTCATGTTACAGTCAAGGAGACCATCTGTGAACTCTCTGACTGTCCTGTCATGGCCATGTAGGCCGTCTGTCAACTCTTAGCCTGTCCTGTCTCAGCCGCAGAGGCCATTATTAACCTCTCTGTGCTCTCTGTTCCAGTTCCATCTGATCCGCCTTGGTGGTCACCTACTTCATTAGCTCTGCATTGGTGAATATCTGCTTTGTTGTGGTGGTCGTCTGCTCTGTCATGGGGATCTTCGCTCTCCTCTGATCTGCTGTGGTGGTCTCCAGCTCCACCTGCTCCACCTGGTGCTCTTCGGCTCCACCATGGATTTCTGCTCTGCTGGCTCCGGCATGGCTCCATGCTTCTCTGGATCTGACATGGTGGTCTCCTGTTCCATTGTTCCACTGTCTGCCTCTGATCCATGGCCTAGGACCTCCATTGATCCACAGTCTGGCTTGGCTCCATGGCCCAGGACCTCCATTGTTCCACCGCCTGCCACTGCTCCACGGCTCAGGTCCTCCAGTGCTTCACGGTCCAGGCCCACCTCTGCTCCACAGTCTAGACCTGCCCTTGCTCCAAGGTCCAGGTCCACCACTGCTCCATGACCCATGGTCTTGCCCATTGTTCCACGGTCCATGTCATGATCCAGGTCCTGTTCCCCTTCATGGGCCTGACCCTCCATCCCTCCCCTTGTTCCGCCTTCACTCTACCACCCTCCTGGACTTGTTATGTTTGGGTTTTGTTTGGGCGTCTGGAGCCGCCCTTAGAGGGGGGGATATGTAATGTGGGGTTTGGGTTTTGTTTGTGTTTCTTGTTCATTGCTTTCATATCTTTTATTTTGGAGTTTAGTCATGGTTTCTGTCTAATGATGTGGTTCCTTTGCCCTCTTGTATCCCTGCTATTGGTATTGTGTCATATTCTTATTGGTTGTCTTAGTCATTAGTCTTGTTCCTCATTGGTCGGATTGTGTCATGTGACCCTGATTGTTTGATATATATAGCCCTCATGTAGCCTTTGTCTCTTGTCGTGTATTGATGTTGTAACCTGCTGTCGGTGAGTTAAGTCTTTTTATGCCAAGTCAAGTCTGTTCAAGTCAAGTCAAGTCTCTGTTTGGATTATGTTTGTATTTTGGATTACTTTTGGAATAAAGCTGCACTTGGGTTCTTAAACTTGCCGTGGACCATTCGTTACACTCTTTCACTCTGTCATGGAGGTGTGTGCCTGATGTTGATGCATCTGTGGAGGATGTATTTGTTGCTGTGGGTAAACATATTGGATTTGAAAACATAATCTCGGCTTCACGAATGAATGAAGCCGTCGTGATCATCTTGAAGGAGCAGAGTTTGGTTGGTCAGGTGATTGAGAATGAAGTGTGAGTAAAGCATTTTATACAGCTTTTTTTTTTTTTTCTGTATTTCTTAACTGGTTTCGCTTCCAACGAAAGTTACTGTTTCTAATGTGCCACCATTTATACCTAATTGTGAAACTGAACAAGAATTACACAGATTTTTTTTTTAGAGTAAATGATGGTTTAAAAATTTTTGACAAGAATATATATTTGATTTTTAAGTGGTCACTGGAATTGCACCTTATATTTATGTACTAAATTTATGTACTATGGAGAGAAAAGGAGAGGAACCTTGCCCTTCTTCAGCAAATGTTTAAGTAATATTATTAAAGGGGTGCAATTATGCTCTTTTATAAAGTCTTGATTTTGTTTTGTGGGTGTACTAGAACATGCTCTCATGCTTGGTGGTTTGAAATTCGCATTATTTTTCACATAAATTACATTATTACAATACCTTCCTCCCCAGCCTGACACAAACGGCTCGATTAGTTCCGGGTTTGATGAAGGTCCGCCTTCCGAAAAACGAAATGTGTTGTGATTGGTTAGCTGTCCCAGTGCGTTGTGATTGGCGAACAGCTTAGACGGTGTTTCAGTACTGCCCCGCCCCTTGCCAAAGCAGCAAGTTCGTCAGTATTGCCATATCAATTCAGACCCCGAGAATATTGAAAAAGAGGATCGCGAAGAACCTGTGCACGCACGGATATTACAAGACATATTAAAGTGGTAAGGATATTGTTGTTGTTGTGTTTTTGGGCTAAATCACGTTTTAGATAGGATGTCAACAACAGCTTAAAAATAACTGCATTTACTATGTACAGATAAGTGCAACGGTAATATGTATTTTTATGATGGTTTATTGTTCTTTAATTCTAACATTATAACATGAATTGCAGTGAAACTGTTATACAGTTGAATTTATTTATACCATAGTCCCACAGAGTTACACTGTTTGTGGCGGCATATATATGTAAATTAATTCTCTGCCAGCGGGAGGCACTGTTGGAGTGGGAGAGAGTGAGGTTTCCCCGGTAACGCTGTACACAAAGCAGAGCTCCGCTCACAAACGCTGCTTTATCAGACATTATATGCAAGATGAAATGAAAATGACATCCAAAATTTTCTGAAGACATTCGGTTTTCTTCAGAAATACAGTGATATAAAAACACCCACACCGGGTTTCGATTTTGAAACATGCATTCAAATTTCCGGAGGCAGGATTTATTTTAATGATATTCTAATGGGCCAATTTGTGATGTCACAAATACAGGAAATCAACTTTGTAGTCCAAACGAGCCGTTCGTTGTAGTTCTTGAAAAGGGATTTTTTAAAAACGAAATATCTCCCTTTGGAGTGGACTTTGAGATTTGTAACTTTGTAGATCTTTTTATGCCTAAACATACACACTACACACTGACTAAAATTCAAAAAGTGAAAAAGCATAATAGGACCCCTTTAAGCAGTATAATGTCATGAGCCAGGTTTGATTTTCCTCTCAATACTGCTACTTAGACTCAGCTGCTCCCTATCGCAATCGGTGCTCGCGTTGACTCCACCTGTTCTCTCTTGATTCTCTCTGTTACTTTACTCTACTGCTCCTTTAGCTTTTTTGCCAGATTATTGTTTGCATCCGTATGCCTAAATCTATGGTGTATCTGCTTAGTAAAATTCATGTTAAGTCGAGTCCAAGTCTTGTACAGTCATGCACGTCACACCTGTTATCTGCCCAGTTCTCTTGCTGCCTGAGGTTGCTCGATCGTCTGCTGCCTGCGGTGCCGAGTTCACCGGCTGGGGACTGTGCTGTCTCTCTGTGTGCCCACTGCCAAGCTCTGGACCCATTACACCTGATTGTGCTTTCTCTCTATGAGCTCACTGTTTTCCTTGAGTCCTGCTACTCGTCTGACAAGTTTGAGTTCTATTTTTGTCCAGTTCTGCATCCACTCAGAGGGCCGATGCACAGCAGACTGCTTTGGTTTCTTTCTGTAAATAAAGAGAGTCTGCTCTCACCACTGTTTTTGGGTCCTCTGTTCCCTTTGACATATATTTTATAATTTGATGTCTGGAGAGAACAGCATCCAGTGGCAAGACAATACATATTTGTAGAAGCTTCCAGTGAGAATATTAGTTCACCAAGGTTAGATAGGTTTTATGTAACTTTTTGTGTTGTGTTGTCACAATGTCCAGCTGGAGTGCCCATAAGCTCCTCTAGAGGGCACTCCAT
This sequence comes from Spinibarbus caldwelli, assembly GCA_039654775.1. Classification (NCBI taxonomy): domain Eukaryota; kingdom Metazoa; phylum Chordata; class Actinopteri; order Cypriniformes; family Cyprinidae; genus Spinibarbus; species Spinibarbus caldwelli. The sequence continues at coordinate 35,142,846 of CM077221.1, forward strand.
CTCAGACCTTTGCCATTGTTTCACAGACTCCATTTCCTATAACACCCTCTGCCTAGGAACTGATTACAGACACCTGACTCCAATCAGGAGGACTATAAATACAGCACACAAGCACATCACAAAGTCTTGTTTTACTGCTAACGGACACTACTGAGTATATTTCTTGTTTTGCTATACTATGCTATGCTATGCCATGCCATGTTTTTGCTTTGCCTAGTTTTGAACCTTGGACTGTTTCCTTGTTTTTTGTGATTGTTATCTGCCTGCCTTGACCATTGCTTGTATTGGATTACTCTTTTGCCTTGCCCTGGATATAGTTGTTTGCTGGTGTTGGACCCAACGATTTGTATTGTGAAAAGCGCTATACAAATAAACTTGAATTGAATTGAATTGAATTGGACCCTGCCTGTCTTGACCACTATCTATTTAATAAAGCTTGCAACTGGATCTCTGTTGTCACGCTCTAGTCCAGTCCTGTTACAGGCATGATATATATATATATATATATATATATATATTTTTTTTTTTTTTGTAAGAAATCTGTGTTATTGCGGAATAACTGGGAAAAAAAGAGAGAAATTATTATGATAGTATCGTACAGTAACAGGAAGTGGGGATAACCCTAAAGTAGAATGTCAAAGGTTTTCTACCCATACTAACAATTTGATAAAAATAAATAAAATCAATTAGAGAACTTGAGAGAAATACAGAACAACCTGAAATAAGTGTAATTAATAATAATTCGGCAGATGTTACAGCAGGGGTGTCAAACTCAGTTCCTGGAGAGCCGGAGCCCTGCAGATTTTAGATGCAACCCTAATTAAACACACCTGATCCAGCTTATTTGAAAGCTACATGATATGTGTGTTGGAGCAGGGTTGGAACTAAACTCTGCAGGGCTGTGGCCCTCCAGGAACTGAGTTTGACACCCCTGTGTTAGAGGGTTGGAAAAAAAAAAGCAGGCTTTAGGAACTCTTTTTCATAAACACGCAAAATGAGTTTTAATTATAACTTGTTTTACTTCATTGAAAGACATGGATGCTCCTGTTTCTTTCTTTTTTTAATTTTGAAAGAAAATACATGGAAAGGAAGCAGATGTTACATCTGAAACACTTTAATGGAACACTGACATCAGATACAAAAGAAATGACTTTTATAGGGAATTGTTTTGAGCACAAAATTGTGATGTTTCAAGTATGGATTTATTTTTTTTTTTTACTTATGTATATCTAAACTGTATGCTGAACGGCAAAGAAATGTTGCAGTCTGAAAAAACAAATACAGAAATTGTCAAAAACAGTTCTACCACTTTCTGTTGGTAGGGCTTTTGATATTGATGGACTTTTGAAGGCAGAAATTTATGAAAATTTATGGCATGTATTCAGGGAGAATATATTGGAGGCTTTTAAAGCTTTGTTTGAAATGAAGGCATTACTAAGTGTAAATGAGCTGTACTTTCATTATTTCATAAGAAAGCCAGTTTTAATAAATAGGAGTATTAGACAGGGATGTCTTTTATCAGAACAGCTCTATTCTTTAGCAGTTGACCCCTTACTTTGTCAATTAAGGAAACATTTACAAGTTTTTTAGTTAAAGGTTTTGATAATGGGTCTGTTATTAATATATCTGCATATGCAGATGACATTACTGTTTTAACAAACAATAACAGGTTGTTGAAGCATTAAAAGAAAGTCTAAAAATGTATGGAAAGGCCTCATCTGGAATAAAAGTGAATGATTTATTATAGAAAAATGGCAAAGAATCCTCCAGAAATTTTTAGGGGTTTATCTGGGAAAAAAATATCAGGAAAAGAATTGGGAAGGTGTGGAGAAAAAAAAGAAAAAAAAAAGTGTGTGAATAATTGTCTAGGTGGAAGTGGGTGCACCTAAATTATCTTACCTTTATGATTTTTTACAAAATGATTGTACTAAACTCACCAAATAATATTGTTTGCAAGATTCAATAGAGATTAATTTATTTTTTTTTAAATTCAACATTAATGTTGAAGTGCTACCTATTCCAATACAATATAGTCACACAATAGCCCTCCCCCACATAATTTGCCATTCTGCTTATATCCGTAAGTAGAAATGGGTGGTAACATACAATAAACATACAGTTTTACACCATCATGCTGATAATGTTTCTTTAGTTTCTTTAGTCACCAATGAGCATCAGTTGTTTAACTACTTTTACAAGATCCTCAAGATACCTGGTTTGTGGATAATGTTGCTGTGTATTCTTCTCAGAACTGTGCAGGCATACAGTGTTTCAATTCACTCCCAAGTCCAGTCATCTTGATGCTCCCAAGTTTGGAGATCCTAAGTCTGGTGGTCACGGTGGTCCCAGATGTTCTTTGACTGTCAGCTGTTCTTAATGTGATGACAACAGTTATCTCCTCCCGAGGCAGTGACGTCTGCTATAGCTCCTCATGAAGTGGCAGTGACTGCTATAACCCCTCCAGTGCATATTTCCACCTTGCAGGCCTGGCCATATATCGCTTACCTTTATCTGTTCTTCACTCCACCACCTTCCTGGACTTTTTTTGTTGGTTTGTTTAGTGTCTGGAAGCCGCTCTTTAAGTGGAGGGTTATGTTGTGTTCTTGCTGTTCTCTGTGCTCTTGTTGTATAGACTTTTAGTTTGTTGTTTGCCCTGTTCTGTTCCTGTTTCCTGTGCCTTGTTCTGTAGTCATTTTGTGGTCTTTATTGTGATTGGTTAACCTTGATTGTTTTCCCAGGTGTGCCTTGCTATTTTGTTTCCATATTAGCCCTTTGTGTATGTGAGAATAAAAAAAAAAACTCACTCTAAAAAATGCTGTTTTTTTTTTTTTTTTTTTTTTTTTTTTAAACCCAAATCCTGGGTTCAGCCTGTTGGTCATTTTATTGGGTTATTTTAAATATTTTTACCCAGGTGATGGGTAGTTTTTCTGCACTCTAAAAAATGTTGGGTTATTTCTTTTTTTTTTCTTTTTTCTTTTTCTTTTTATCCAAATGCTGGGTTCAGCCTGTTGGGCCATTTTTAATATTTTTACCCAGGTGCTGGGTGTTACGTTCGCTAACTGGAATTCCCATGAGCTCCGCTAGAGGGCACTCAATCCCTCACCATTACTACTAACCCCAGACTTTATTTCCCAGGTTCCCTTCACCCAGGAACTCATTATCAGCTCACACCTGTCTCATATTAGAAGAACTATTTAAGACGCACGCACACACGCACACTCACACTCTCTCTCACATGGCTGGATATTGTTAGCATATTACCCATTCCTAGTTTCCCGTGTTTTGCCTGGTTCTTTCTCCTTGCCTGTGTTTTTGCCTTGGACTGTCTTTCTGGTTTTGTGATTGTCTGCCTGCCCCAACCTGTTCTTGTGGATTAGCCTACTTTTTGCCTTTGCATGTGCTATTGTTGTTTGCTGGTGTTCTGACCCTGACTGTTCTCTACCACGTGTTTGAATTAAAACTGCATTTGGATCTCCAACTTCTTTGTCACGCCTCCTCCATAACAGAATATCCAGCCAACTCAGATCCAGTGGCATCACCAAACATGGACTCAGCACTCAGGTTAGTTCACCTCCAGCAGGGAAAGCGTTCCCTCGAGGAACCATTCCCATTCAAGATTTTCTGTACTTTGCATATCTCTCTGATCTCCCGGACTATGCTCGTTGACTTTTCCTGTCCCTGGACTAAATGAACCGCTGAGATCGACACTAATCTGTGATGCTCCTTGAGGGTTGCTTTGTCAATTTCTTGACTATGCTCTGCTGTTGAGTGGTTCCTCCTTCACAGAGCGAGAAGTGGAGGATTATGCTGAAACCATGCACCAAGTTTCAGTGGCCACAGAACTTGACCCACCACGATCACCAACATGTCCTGTTTTAATGGTTGCTAGCCCTATGTTATATGTACTTGGATGCCATTCCAGAGTACATGGATGCCATTCCAGAGTCTCATCCCATCATGGCTGCCATTCCAGAGTCTTGCCCCATCATGGCTGCCATTCCAGGGTCTCGTCCCATCATGGCTGCAGTTCCAGAGTGTCGTCCCGTCAATTCGACCACGCCTAGAACCACCAAGTCAGTCCCAAGGTGTTCAAGACTGGCATCCAGTGTGGAGGACCCACAGCTGGTGTCGATGCAAACTGCTGGCATTCCAGTGGCCGCTATACACTCAAGCACACCGGTCGCTACGCACATAAGCCTGCCTGTCTCAGCCCTCTCAAGCACCGCAGTTTCAGCACTCTCAAACGAAGCCGTTTCAGCACTCCCAAGCACCGTAATCTCAGCACTCTCAAGCACCACAGTTTCAGCACTCTCAAGCGATGCCGTATCAGCGCTCTCCAGCACAGCAGTCATCACACCCTGTAGTTTACTGGTCACAGTGCCATCTGTCGCAGAAATAGATGCTGTGCTCTCTCTCCTTCCTATGATGGCTATGGCAATTCTATGTGTTTGGGTCGCACACACCGCCACAGTTCCCGAATTTAGCCCAGAGAGGGCTTCTGTTCCCGAGTTTAGCCCAAAGATTATTCCAACCCCTGACCACAGCCCAATGCCTGTTTCCACCCCTGATCTCAGTCTTGTGTCTGCTTCAGCTTCTGAACAAAGCTCAGTGTTCGCTCCAGCCCCTGACCTTAGTCTAGTGATGGCTCCCACCCCTGACAGTAGTCTAGTGATGGCTTCAGCTCCTGAGCACAGTACAAAGATGGCCCTAGTCCCTGAATCTGCTCCAGAGTCCACTCTAGTCCCAGAGTCTGATCCAGAACCCGCTCTAGTCCATGAATCTGCTCCAGAGTCTGCCCTAGGCTATGAGCCTGATCCAGAGCCCACTCCAGCACGAGTTTGCTCCTGAGCCCACTCCAGTCAATGAGTCTGATTCAGAGTCCACTCTAGTCCCAGAGTCTGCTCCAGAATCCGCTCGATTTCCCAAATCCACTTCCGAGCTTGCTCCAGTCCCTGAGTCTGCTCCAGAGTCCACTCCATTCCTTGAATCTGTTTCAGAACCCGCTCTAGTCCAGGAGTCTATTACAGAGCCCACTCTAGTCCAGGAGTCTGCTCCAGAGCCCGCTCTAGTACCCAAATCCATTCCAGAGCCTTCTCCAGTCCCAGAGTCTGCTCCAGAGCTCACTCCAACTCTTGAATTTGCTCCAGAGTCCATTCCAGTCCCTGAGCCCGCTCTAGTCCTTGAGCTTGCTCCAGTCCCTAAATTCACTCTGGAGCTCGCTCCATTCCTTGAATCCACTCCAGAGCTTGCTCCAGTCCCTGAACTCACTCCAGAGGTGGCAGCATCTGCTGCAGAAACTCCAGAGGTGGTGGCATCCGCTGAAGAACTTCCAAAGATGGTGGCATCCACTGTAGAACCTACAGAGGTGGTGGCGGTGTTCGCTTCAGCTCCTCTCAAGACGTAGGCACCCACTTACGAACTCTTCATCTGTCCTGACACAGTCATAGAAACTGTCTGTGAAATCCCTGTCATACCCATCTTGGCCATAGAAGCCGTTCATGAACTCTCAGCCCTGCCTGTCATGGCCATGATGGGCCGCCTTTGAACTCTTTGTGTGTCCTCCTGACACGGTCATGGACACCATCTGTGAATCCTCAGTCATGCCTGTTGTGGCTGTGAGGCCATTTATGAACTCCCTGTCCTTCCTGTCCTGGCCAAGGACGTTACCTGTGAACTCTCTGCCTGTCCTGTTACAGTCAAGGAGACCGTCTGTGAACTCTACGAGCTAGGCTAGGAGGTATACGAGCTAGGCTGAGGGCTAACCCCACAAGACCGGCTCTTCCAACACTCATGCTCTCAAACGTTCGCTCTCTGGAAAACAAACTGGACTTAATTCAACTCAGTCGATCTACACAGCATGAGGCAAGGGATTGTTGTGTGTTTGTTTTCACTGAAACATGGCTAAACGACAACATCCCGGACTCCGCCATTCAGCTGCATGGCCTAACCTGCTACCGAGCGGATAGAGATTCATCACTGTCTGGTAAGACTCGCGGGGGTGGCTTGTGTGTTTACGTCAACAAAAAATGGTGTAACAATGCTGCGGTAGTATCTAAACACTGTTCATCACTGGTGGAGTTTATGGTTGTGAAGTGTCGACCGTTCTATCTGCCGCGGGAGTTCACGGCCATTGTTATTGTCGCGGTTTACATTCCTCCGTGTGCAAACGCTAAGGACGCGCTTCGTGAACTGTACAGCGCCATCAGCGAACAACAAACAAATAACCCCGACGGCTTTTTCATCATAGCCGGTGACTTCAACCACGCAAACTTAAAGACAGTTTTGCCAAAGTTCTACCAACATGTGAACTTTGCAACAAGGGGAAACAACACACTGGACTTTGTTTACACAACAGTTAAGAACGCATACAAAGCCGAACCCCGCCCCCACCTCGGGTACTCGGACCACATCTCTGTTATGCTAATCCCAGCATATAGCCCACTTCTCAAACTCACCAAACCGGTTCAAAAGCAGATCACAGTATGGCCAGAAAATGCTACCTCTACACTGCAGGACTGCTTCCAGGACACAGACTGGAACATGTTTAAAGAGGCAGCCACCTACAACAACCACACAGACCTACAGGAGTACACTGAAACTGTGACTGCTTACATCAAAAAGTGCACAGATGATGTGACAGTCACAAAGACCATCACCACACGCGCCAACCAGAAACCATGGATGACAGCAGAGGTTCGTGGGCTGCTAAAGACCAGAGATGAAGCTTTCAGATCAGGAGATAAAGCAGCCCTCAAAACAGCAAGAGCCAATCTGTCCCGCAGCATCAAAAATGCAAAACGGTCATATGCTCAAAAAATCAACAATCACTTCACAGACAGCAGAGACACACGGAGTCTGTGGCAAGCCATTCAGACCATCACAGACTACAAGCCCCCGCCACAGGCCTGTGATGATGACACATCCCTCCCAGATACACTCAACCACTTTTATTCACGGTTTGAAATGCAGAATGACACACCTGCACAAAAACTGCCCACACCTCCCAACGACCAGGCGCTCTGTCTGTCTCCAGCCGACGTAAGGAAGACCCTATCTAGGATTAACCCACGCAAGGCTGCGGGTCCCGACAACATACCTGGCCGTGTACTGAAAGACTGTGCCGTACAGCTGACAGATGTCCTAACAGATATCTTCAACACCTCGCTGAGCCAGGCAGTCGTCCCCACGTCTCAAATCCACAACAATCATACCGGTACCAAAGAAATCACCTGTGTCCTGTCTAAATGACTACCGTCCCATAGCACTGACTCCAATCATAATGAAGTGCTTTGAGAGGTTAGTCTTGCACAACATCAAAACCAGCCTCCCCAACACACTCGATCCGCTCCAGTTTGCATACCGTCCAAACCGCTCCACAGACGATGCAATCTCCTCCACCCTCCACCTGGCTCTTACCCACCTAGAAAATAAAGACTCTTATGTTAGAATGCTGTTCATTGACTTCAGCTCAGCATTCAACACAATAATCCCACAACAGCTCACAAATAAACTAAACCTACTGGGCCTTAACAATTCCCTCTGTAATTGGATTCTGGACTTTCTAACCGGAAGACCTCAGTCAGTCCGTGTCGGCCACAACACCTCGAGCACTACCACACTGAGCACAGGTGCCCCACAAGGCTGTGTGCTCAGCCCGCTGCTCTTCACGCTGCTGACCCACGACTGCACTGCCAAGTTCAGCTCCAACCACATCATCAAGTTCGCTGATGACACAACAGTGGTAGGTCTCATCAGCAACAACGATGAAACGCACTACAGAGAGGAAGTGGCACAGCTGGCTGAATGGTGTGGTGCAAACAACCTGTCCCTCAATGTGGAGAAGACAAAGGAGGTTGTGATGGACTTCAGGAGAAACTCCGCTGATCACCCCCCACTGACCATCGACAGCTCGCCTGTGGAGAGAGTCAGCAGCACTAAATTCCTGGGGGTGCACATCACAGAGGACCTCACCTGGACCACCAACACCATGTCACTCTCCAAGAAGGCACAACAGCGCCTACAGTTCCTCCGCCGGCTGAAAAGAGCAAGTCTCCCTCCACCCATCCTCACCACTTTCTACAGGGGCACCATTGAGAGTGTGCTGACCAGCTGCATCACTGTCTGGTACGGGAACTGTACTGCAGCAGACCGCAAGACCCTCCAGCGGACAGTGAACACAGCTGCAAGGATCATCGGTGCCCCTCTCCCCTCCATCCTGGACATTTTCCTCAAACGATGCTCCAGCAAAGCCAACAGTATCGTAAAGGACTCCACACACCCCTCCCACAGTCTCTTCCAGCTCCTACCATCAGGTAGACGGTACCGGAGCATCAGAGCCCGCTCTGCCAGACTGCTCAACAGCTTTTTCCCCCAGGCTGTGAGAGCCCTGAACTCAAGTCACCCCGCCCCTCTCTGAATCCCCATACAAACCCCCTACCTCCTGAAACATGGACAATCTGGAACTTATGGAACTTTGTTTGTGCAATCGAAGAGTGCTACAGGTGAGTGGGCCTGTACAAACCACCTGTAGTAGCACACTCTCTTCCTCTATGCGCACTAGTCACTTTTCACACACACTGCTGTGTGCACACAAATCCCACAAAAAGACTCAGTAATATCAGTAATATATGTATGTTTACATGCTCATGCACTACAAATCATCCTGCACTGTTCCCCAGCCAGCTGCTTGAACTCACATTGTCTCTCTTTGCACATGTACAGTATTTATCTGAAGCATTCGTATAGTTTGTATAGTTTGTATTTTTTAGTTTATGTATAGGTAAATTTTTTATATAGATAGTATATTTATAGTCAAAATCTATCAGTAGGATAGTTTGTGTATAGGTTTATATTGTTTTACTTCATTGCTGTATGCCTGTATTTATGTAGCACCGTGGTCCTGTGAGGCACGACATTTCGTTCCACTGTATGCCCCCGCATGTAGCGGAATGACAATAAAGCTCAACTCAACTCAACTCAACTCAACTCTCTACCTGCCTGGTTATGGCCGAAGGGGCCGTTGTTAACCTCTCTGTGCTTTCTGTTCCAATTTAACCTGATCCACCTTGGTGGTTCCTGGCATCATTAGCTCTGCTAAAATGGTCCTCAGCTCCATCTGCTGCACCCTCGTGCTAATCTGCCCCACCGTGGGGATCTTCGTTCCCGACTGCTCTGCTGTGGTGGTCATCTGCTCCACCATGGGGATCTTCTGACCCATCTGCTCTGCTTTGATGGTCATCTGCTCCACCGTAGGGATCTTCAGACCAGTCTGCTCAGCTCTGGTGGTCTTCTGCTCTGCACTGGTGCTCTTCGGCTCTGCCTGCTCCGTCATGCTGCTCTTCAGCTCCACCTGCTCTACCCTGGTGGTCTTCAGCTCCACCCTGGTACTCTTTGGCTCCGCTTGCTCCACCATGGTACTCTTTAGCGCTGCCTGCTCTGCCCTGGTGGTCTTCAGCTCCGTCTGCTCCACCCTGGCTTCCTACTCTGCCGGCTCCGCCCTGGCCTGCTGCTCTGCTAGCTCTGTCCTGGCTTCCTGCTCTGCCTTGGTACCCTGCTCCACCGGCTCTGCCTCAGTCCCCTGTTCCTCCACTTCCTCATGGACCTGGCCCTCCATCACTCCCCCTTTTCCACCTCCGCTCCACCTCCCTCCTGGTCTCTAGTCCGTTTCTGTTAAGGAGCATCTGGAAGCCACTCCTTGAAGGACTATTTAAGATTCACACACACACACACACACTCACATCACTGGATATTCCTAGTTTCCCATGTTTTGCCTGGTTCTTAGTTTTCTCCTTGCCTGTGTTTTTGCCTTGGACTGTCTTTCTGGTTTTGTGATTGTTTGCTGCCTGCCCCAACCTGTGCCTGTTCTTGTGGATTACCCTTTTGCCTTTGCCTGTGCTATTGTCGTTTGCTGGTGTTCTGACCCTGACTGTTCCCTATTACGTGTTTGGATTAAAGCTGCATGTGGATCTCCAACTCCGCTGCCACGCCTCCTCCGTAACAGAGTTTTTCCCAGGTGCTGGGTAGTTTTTCTGTAACTCAGCTGCTGGGTCATTTTCACTGTCATACCTACCTTCACATACCTACCCAGCGTTGGGCCAGTGTAACTCAATGTTGGATAACACTGGATAAATTTATCAATGGTCATTTTGTGTTCTGTTCTGAGAGGTTTGTATTACATTGTATTCCTGTCAAATTATTACTGTATAAATAGGAAAATGTCTGTAGTCTAACATTTTTCCTTTTTTTTTTTTAGTTTAAATGTATGTCGCAGCTAACGTCTGCTTGGAACGCTAGCCTTCTATAAACACAGCATTCACTGGATCTACACTCAAAGTGAACGATGTACCACCATGGAAGTTTCACCATGTGCTGCTCCTGTCACATCCTAAAACTTTTACTGAATGTTATAGAGTATTTTATGATTGCAAAAGACTGACTTGACATCGAATGAAAATATTGTATACTGTATACTGTTCTTGTCCTATATAAAACAGATTTTAGAGTGCATTTTATTATTTAAAATGAAAAACCGTCAATTGGTTGACTGACCCAGAACTAAGGGTGCTGTTATGGGGGATGCAGGGTATGCTAAGCATATGGGCCCAGGACTTTGGATTTTTTTTCCCTTACATACACAACCACGTTAACTAATAATAAAAAAATAAATAAATTGTGTGAATTATATAAAGTGAACATGAGAATCCTCGTCACTTCAAAATACAGTGCATAACACTGTAAAAAAGAACACAATGGATGGAAAGAAACACCTGTCAGGAGCACAAAAGCTATAACATAAAAAAATAAAGATGAAGATGTTAAATGAATGAAAGTTTCCCTTACGAACTGGGTCCTTACAAATCAGAATAAAAAAAATCTTGGAGATGATTGTAGTGACAGACAGGGAAAGATTGGACATGCTAATTGTTATGGCCTCAGTGCAGACACTAGCAAGGAAACAGGACAGCAGATTAGCAATAAACAAGCAACAATCTGCAGAGACGAAACAGTACAAAAAGACAGTATTCAAGTCAGCGGCAGCACCAGCGATGACAACCTCAGAGAGGCAGAACTACAGGTTAGCGAGAGTAAGGCGACAACATTTCACATTGATGGCGCTCATAAACAAGCTATACCAACATGTCGGTGAGAGAATAGCAGAACAGCCCACCAGCACACCCAGTGCCACTGATAATAGCATGAAACAACTTAGTAAAGCAGACAATATAAATGTCGATGTGCTGCTTGATCATGACCCAGATCCCTCAAACTGGCCTTGCCCAGATAAAGTCCCTGATTCATTCCATACGATGCTAACAGAAAATGGTCTTCTGAAATTCCCAGATGGTGTATTCCCAAGATCACAGGACAGTAACAGATGTTTTTTCAAAAGCCTACTGCTATTGACGATTAACAAATGGAGAACGAATGGAACGGGACTGGTTGATGTTTTCCCATAAAGCAAACAAAGTATGCTGCTTTGCGTACAAAGTTTTCGGTGGAGAAAAACACTTTGTGAAAGGATATGGTAACTGGTGATGTCTGTCAAACAGATTAAAGCAACACAAAACAGGACTCAACCACACTGACACTTACCTAGCATGAAAAGAACTTGAAACTAGGTTATGACTGGGAAAATGCATTGACAATCAACTATAAGCTGCAATGGAAGAAGAACGAACGAGTTGGAAGCAAGTGCTGACCAGGGTGCTGGACTGCATTTTGTTCCTTGCAAAGAGGAACTTACCTTTAGGTAAAAATGCCCTGATCGGAAATCCAACAAATTTAAACTTTCTTGGATTAATCAAGCTTTTAGCTCAGTATGACACTGTCATGGCTCAGCACATTGAAAAATTATTGACAGAAAAAAGTGAACTTCATATTTAAGTTGTGTACACAAAATTAATTCTTAAAATGCATCACAGATTGTATGTTAGATACAATTAGCAAACAAGTGAGAGATGCCAAATATTATGCAGTTGAATTTGACTGCACGCCTGACATATCCAAGCAAGAGCAAGCTTCAATCATAATTTGACATATTAACATTGATAAGAACAAAATAGCTAAGATAAGAGGAATCAATTGTGGGATTCAGCGCAGTTACTGACACAACAGGTCAAGAACTGCCACATTGGAAAACCTAGGGATTGACCTATTGAATTGTCACAGTTATGTTATGACAATAGATCAAATATGAGAGGAATTCACAGAGGAGCACAAGCTTTAATTCTGGAAAAGAATCCAGATGCATTGTTTATGCCGTGTGTGAGTCACAGCCTTAATTTGCTATTGCTAATTTGCAATGATGCCTCATCAAACAGAGCATGTTTGAATTTTTTTCTGAACTGTTCAAAGACTGTACACTATGTTTCCATCGTCAGTGAAATGGTAGGACATTCTGAAACAGTTTGTGGACATAACATAACCCCTCAGCAATACAAGATGAGAGGCAAACTGGACTCGGTCAAAGATCTGAGGTATCAGCTCGGTGGCATACTTGATGCTTTGGAAAATCTTGAACGTGAGTCTACAGATGGCAATATTTCTTCAGAGGCCCATGCACTGTCTAATGAAATACAGAATATGAAATTTATGACTTGTTATTTGGAATGACATGCTGACTGAAATCACATGAGCTAGCACATCCATGCAATCTGCTGACATTTCGCTGGATACAGCTGTTTTGTTGACTGGCTTGAAAAAGTTATTTTTCCAGTACAGAGGATGGGAATGAAAAAGCTGTGATGGATGCTCGTCTTTTAGTGAATTAATGTGATACCTCTACAGTAAGGTGACCAGACATGCCACTTCCCGGGGACACGTTCTGCACAGGATTTCTAAATTGCCTAAAATAACCAGGAGTTGGTTGTTTGTGCTGAGCCACAATTTAGAAATCCTGTGCAGAATGTGTCCCCAAGAAGTGGCACATTTGGTCAGCTTACTCTACAGAGTTTGCACAGAAGCGCAACACAAAGCGAAAAACATTTCATGATGAAGTGAGCACTGGTAAACCAGGACACCAGGATGCCCAACTTCATTTCAAACAAACAGTGTTTTATGTAATCTTTGACACCATAAGCAGTGAACTCAACACCAGATTTGAAAATCTGGGTTAGATTTCAGAGAAATTTAGTTTCATTCTGCAAATGAATGAAATGTAAAAGAATGATTTAGAAGAATCCACAAGGTGCTTTGCAGCAACGTCTTGGGATGCGTCGAACTAACTAATTCTAGATGTTTGTAGTGCAAGCGGTCTTCTGTGTGCGTGCAAAACCGCAATTGAAAAACTTAACTTCATTCTTCAGAGAAACCTTGAATCATTATCCCTGAATTTGGTTGTTGCATTAAAGGCCCCAATATACTTCAAACGAAATTGAAGAACGAACTGATATGACGTCATTTCGAACAAAATCAGGCCGAAAACGAAGTTCGTTTTGAGTTCATTTCAGCAGTTTGAAACCGCTCACCTAAAGCGAACATTTAGTTCGTTTTGGCTCCTAAATGCCTTTGAGCTTCCATTGGTCCGTGGCGATTACACAATCGGTGGGTGTGTTCTGAAACTCCACCTTCTTTGACGCAATATTTTTTTTTCCCCTCATTCTGCTGTCCGCTTCTGCTTGTCGACTGCTTCTACTCGCAACATGAACACACTGGAGTGTCGAATATCCGCACCTGTACGATCGCTCGCGGAGAGACTTTAAAGATTCAGAGAAAGCATTTAATTCCTAGAAAGAAATTGCAACGAAGCTTGGTGTCAACGACCAGGAGTTATGCAAAAAGCGACATAGAGAAACATCAGATGCAAGTTTTCCAAAGCCATGAAAAGAATGAAAGGACAGAGTAAAGATATAAGGTAGCAAGTACCAAATATATGTTTCACATAAATGTTACACATTGTTCTTTCAATAAATGAATTTAAAAAGTATAAAATAAATGAAATGCCACAGGAACCTACAATAATAAACCTTTTTTAAACCTGTTTTTATCAAATCATGACACCACATAAAATATAAAAAGGTGTAATAATAACAGTTTAATAAAATAAATGAACACTTATAAAACAAAGTAACAAACAGGTGTGTGTTATTGAGATGACATTTTTTCCACATCATGCTAAAGTTTTCAGACCATGAGCCATTGACACTTAAAGGACTGATTATGGAAATGGAATGGTTCTTTTGTATTGCAAACATGATACTTGACTTTGAACGGCTGCTAACCATTATTCTTTTGTCTATATTATTCTGACCATTGGTACCCGTCTCACATCTAGATACACCATTGTTGTTGTGTATAGGGGATACTTGTGAGTAGCGCGACACATTAATCTACACCCTGCCTCCAGCAGCGCGGGGGTGTCGGAATGTTTGAATACAGTATACCGTCGCTCAGCCTTTTCGAACTTCTTTTTGCCCCCAAACGAAGAACGAAAATGAACTTATCGGGGCCTTAAGAGTGTTCCTTACGATGCCTGTCACAGTGGCCTCTGCAAAGAGGTCATTCAGTGAACTAAATCTTATAAAAAATTATCTGCGAACTACAATGGACCAAGACTGATTAGTGCATCTGGTGGAATCCACACCCTTTGATGAAATGTAAGAAAAATGGGCAAGCATTAAAACAAGACGTGTTCAAATTTAATTGTGTGCTTCCTTTATGTCTGAAAAGTTTATGACAAGAAGCTCTTCATTTTGCTGGCTAACGGGGCCTCATTTATAAAAGAGTGCAGAGAATTCCTAATAAAGTGAATGTATGCCAGAAAGCTGATAATGGCATACTCAAAAAAAATTGAGATTTATAAAACCTTGCATAGGCACACCTGCAGGCAATTTTTTATTTTATACATCACAGCCTACCTAATAATTTGCGCACATGAAAAAATCTCACATAGCACCCTTTACACGCCCACATTTAACCATATATAACTGATGCAAATCACCTTATGAATGGCCATAAATATGAAAATGAGCCAGGAAATTAATGTTTTTTTATGCCCAAAAATGGCAGCAATAGAGACCAAGGCGAAGAAACAGAACTTTTCCGACACCGAAATAGAGGTTCTTGTGACGGAGGTAGAGGAAAGACAAGTTATTTTGTTTGGTAGCCACAGCAGTTGCATTACTAACAAAAAAAATAAAATAAAATAAAATATGTGGATTGGCAACATGTCACTGCTGCGGTGAATGCAGTTGGTTCAGCCAACAGGATGGTTCCTGAAATAAAAAAAGAAGTGGGCCAACAGAAGGGTGGGGGCAAAAAAAGGCTCGCCTGTCACCGACAGAGTGTGTCTACAACTGGTGGGGGTCCTGGGCGTGCCCGATCTATCCCCACTGGAGACCTAGCTGGCTTCAGTTATAGGAGAAACCAGTGTGTGCATCATTATGTCTGAGCAGTGGGAGACTCCCAGCGCAGAGTCTGCAGCGACTGTGGAGTGTCTGGAGGTCCCCAGCACGAGTGCGCCTCGACCACATGGCACGGGTGGAGGTGGCCGTGTACTGACTGAGGCTGTCCTTCAGACACAGAGGGACAACTGATGCAATTACAGTCACAGCAGATGTGCTTAAGCAAAAAAGGGTTGTGTTGTGTGACATTGCATCTATATTAAAAGATCTTGTTAAAAATGAACCTTTGCGTTGTTGTCCCTTCACAAATGCTGCATTACTTCCTCATGGATCCTTGCTCCCTGATGATGCCATTCATGTTGGGGAGGGGGGTGTAGGTCAGGATCCATACTGGTGGTAAGGGAGGTCAGGAGGAAGAAGGAGACCATTCCTCTGTGCCATGTTGTGTAGAATCGCACATTCCGTGATGATCTGGCAGACTTTTTCAGTTGATATAAAAGTCTACCACTCGAAGCATCAAGGCAACACCATCTACACTTGAGGAGGCCAATGGCTCTCTCAACTACTGAGCATGCACGAGCGTAGGCATCATTGTAGTGCATTTCCTCTGCACTCTGAGGGTTTAGGAATAGGGTGAGGAGCCAACGTCTGAGGGGGTAACCACTGTCACCTGCACAGTATGCCTGCTCCTAATCTATGTCTGGAGACTATGTAATACCATTACCAAGGGTATGGCTTCTAAATTCTATCATTGAACTTTCCTTACCTTCTAGATCAGGACTGATCCTTGGCGATAAGATTATATATATAATTTTTATTTTTTGAATAATAGTAATAAATAATAAAATTTAATTTTGAATTGCACCTCTGAAGTGCATTTGTTCTGCTCATTTCTTCCAATGGTCATGTATTCCTGAGTACAGAGCAAAGAGCTGAGAGTAACAGGGAAAAGGGCTGGACCATTTTAGATTATACAGCAAATAAAGTTTTTATTTGTACATAAAGCCCCAGTGTTTCCTGTGATCATTGTCAGGTCTTGTCCTTTCTATTGTTGTTCCATGTTGGGTAATTTATTATATTTGGTTATCCATTACAAAACAGTTCTATAAAATTGTTATCTATAAACAATATTTATAGAAATCAATACTTAGTGATTATTTTACTTTTTTATTTAGATTAAACGGTAATGACTATAAATGATTAATTGAACAAGAACAGATGCAAATTAAAAGGTTAAAATGTTTTAGGGTAAAAAATGTTGCAAAATTGCAACAATATTTCATGCTTGCAAAATTTAACTATTTATATAATGAAGTACCTAAGCTTTGACTTTCTACCAGGCTAAAAAGGAGGCTGTTGTCAAACACCGTCTGTGAATGGAGACATCAGTTGTAGTGAGTTGGGTATTAAAGGATGACCTGTGCCCAGCAATGATGAGAGATAGACTGTGGAGCTGATTGACTGACTTTGTGAACGTTTATAATGCTAAAAGAGTGTTTTTTGCTTGTTTCTTACAATTCCTAATAAAAGTGAACTTACTGCTCACAGTCCCTGCTTCCTCAGATACAAACATGGTTGTTACAGAGGCTCACACAGACCACCCTTAAATGCATATTGAGAGGTCTACAATGCTGCATTGACCTTTATATAGACTTTATACAAATGCAAATGCTAAAATCTAGTCTTTTGTGTGAAAAATATCAAAAACAGTTACCCAGTAATGGCCACAGTTACATTTACTGTATGCAGTAACTCATGCTGAGTGGGGAAAAAAAAGTATTATATTATTTAATTGCTTCAAACGTCTGTTGCAAATGTGCAAGAGTCTGTCATCTTGCTGTGTTTATGAATTCATTTCATTCTCTCCCTTTCTTTATCCTTTCCTCTTACTCCTATTGTGACTAAAGGAGGGATGAAACTCTATTACACTAAACAGTGGAATATCTATTGAGCCATTAATGGCCTGAAATGACACAGGTACTTATCAGGCTGCTGTTTCTTCACCTTTTGTGCAATAACAATTGTGAATAATCATTCACAAAAGCACAATCTGTCATCACACAAGGTTCATCTTACAGAAATGGATCTACTCTATACTAGCCTACATAGAGAAGGTTGAAAAAGGTGACTTTAGAAAAGAACAATGTATAACCATTTGATCTGCCAAATAATATGAAGAAGAAGAAGCGTACAAAGAGAGAATTTGGGTCAATAAGTTGGTGCTGTGTGAAATGTGTTTGTGTGTGTGCTCACACATTTGTCTGGTCACATGCAAAAATAAATGAACCGTAAATTATTATTAAACCTATATCATCTTTAGTGTTGATTAATACTGACATTTCACACAATCATCTACCCTTCTAATGCGCCTTGAGACAACTCACTCTCTCTCTCTCTCTCTCTCTCTCTCTCTCTCGCACACACACACACAGAGCAAGTAATCAACAGTCTACTGATTGTAAATTTCTTAGATGTGTCAATCAAAACTAATGAATTTGTTTGTATGCAGTTGCAGGTGTTCAAAGTATATCAAAAAACACAAGCCTGTGTCTTAATATGAATTTAATCCTACTATTGTGGTTTGATGCTACAATTTTATTTTTGTAAAATATTCAGGAACAAAATCATATTATCAGTGGAGCCAGAATGTGTCAGTACTGTACTTCTGAAGTAGTAACACTAATATGCCAAATCTCACATCACTAATCTGCCAAACCTAAATGATTCACATTTCAATTCTTCCCAGCAAGAAATAAGCTGTTTTTTTGTTGTTGTTGTTTTTTTTTTTTTTTGTCTCTTGGTGAGTGTTGATTGTTTTAATTTAACACAACTATTTCGTTAAATTACAAGTTTTGTAACTCAATTTAATCTGATACTTTGGAATACTAGAATGTAACACAAAGGGTAGTCTAGACAAAAATGGCATTCACCAAATATAGAACTTTTCCTATCCATTGGACATCAGTTTTCCACAATACTTTTGAAAGAAGAAGAAGAAGAAGAAGAAGAAAAAAAAAAAAGAAAAAGAAAATTACTGATGTTCAAGAAGGCAACATGATGCATTAAGAGCTGGGTGTGTAAACTTTTTTAATTGGATGAACAGGTTAAATTGTGCTTATTTTGTATTCTGAAGAGCAATACTAAAGGGAAAATACATCTTTAAACAAAATAAGAAAAATACAGTACACATCATCCTGTTGAAAAGTTTACACCTTTTTCTCTTAATGCCTTGTGTTTCCTTCTTAAGTATCAGCAATTGTCATCTTCCTTTGAAATAGTTGTGTAGGAGTCCCTCAATTATGTGTCCTTAGTGTAAAAATATGGATCTCAAAATAAGGTGACCAGACGTGCCACTTCCCGGGGACACATTCTGCACAAGATTTCTAAATTACCTAAAATAACCAAGTGTTGGTTGTTTGCGCTAAGCCAATCAGTCGTTGTATGACATCAGAGTATCCTGTGCATCCTATGCAGAACGTGTCCCCAGGAAGTGGCACGTCTGGTCACCTTATCTCAAAATCATACAATCATTTTTGGAAAGGGGTCAAATATGTAAAAGATGATGGAAAATGTCCCAGGTTACGTATGTAACCATGGTTCCCCGAGGGAACGAAACGCTGCGTCAGAAACGCTTTGGGAACGCCCCTGTGTTCCCATGCTCTGAAAAACGTGTGTAATCCATCCGAGGGAATCCCAGCTGACGTCACCGGCGGAGATGACGTAGCAACCAGGAAGTATAAAAGCACCTGCGGTGGAGACAGCGGCAGCTTCAAAGTGAAGGAAGCGCTCGCAGGGATGCAGGAAGTATGGCATGCGATGCAGCGTCTCGTTCCCTCGGGGAACCATGGTTACATACGTAACCTGGAATGTTCCCCTTCGGGAACTCGAGTTGTGTCGGAAACGCTTTGGGAACGACAATGCCCATGCCACCATACTGACAAATCACTGCCTAATGTGGAACGGCACAGTTTAGGCAGAGAGGGCTGAGGAGCCAGGAGTGGCATCAAGGTCAAGGCTGTAGAACCTGACAAAGGTCAGAGGGATGGACCATCCCGCCGTGTTACAAATATCGTGCATCGATACACCAGATGAGAAGGCCTTGGAGGCCGCCATACCTCTAGTAGAATGAGCCCTGACCCCCAGAGGTGAGGGGAGATCAGAAGATTCATATGCAGTGGTAATAGCATCCACTATCCACCTACTAAGGGTTTGTTTATTAGCAGGAAGACCCTTCTTATAAGGACCGTAGCACACAAATAGTTGGTCCGACTTTCTCCACAGGGCAGCTCTGTGGATGTATATGTCCAGTGCTCGCACTGGACACACACACACACACACACACACACACACAATTAAGCTATTCCTGGTCAGAATCCCGAAAGGGAGGTGGACAGAATGCCTGAAGAATAGTTGGCCGTGGAACAACTGAGGGTACCTTCGGGAGCGAGAGCATTTCTGGGGTACAGAAATGCTCTCGCCATACCAGGCACAAACTCAAGACATGATGGGGCCACTGACAAGGGCCTGCAGATCACAGACTTTCTTCAAGGAAGAGATTGCTAAAAGAAATACAGCCTTGACTGTAAGAAATCTCAAAGGAACCTCTTTCAGGGGTTCCAAGGGAGCTTTTAAAAAGGGCCTCTAGAACCACAAACAAATCACAAGTAGGCATCCTTGGGTGTACCGGATGCCTCAGCCTCCTGGGACCCCGGAGAAATCGCGTTACTAACGGGTTCCTCCCTAGAGACTGCTCGCCCACAGGGGCGTGGT
Source organism: Spinibarbus caldwelli (assembly GCA_039654775.1). Lineage (NCBI taxonomy): Eukaryota > Metazoa > Chordata > Actinopteri > Cypriniformes > Cyprinidae > Spinibarbus > Spinibarbus caldwelli. Next base: position 35,162,957 of record CM077221.1, read on the forward strand.
GAGCAGCAATAGCGGCCATGTAGACATTCAACGTGGAGGAGGATAACCCTGAGGCAAATCTGTCTTGCAGAAATTCCAATACTGACCCGATAGGGCAAACTACTGGGTCCAGCTGACGGCTGTGACACCAGGACGTGAACAGTTGCCATTTAGCAGTGTACGATTTTCTCGTAGAGGGAGCTCTGAACTGGAGGATGGTCTCAGCAACCTCGATTAAGAGACCGGATGCTATGAGTTGTGCCCCCTCAGGGGCCACACCCACAACTTCCACAACTCTGGGCGGGGGTGAAAAATGGTGCCCCCTGCCTGTGAGAGAAGTTCCCGCCGGACAGGAATCTCCCATGGAGAGTCTTCTAGCAGGGCTACCAGGTCCGCAAACCATGGACGGCCCGGCCAGTACGCGGCTACTAACAAGAGACGAACCCCATCCCGGCGAACTCTCGCCAGAACTCCCGGGAGCAGAGCAATCGGGAGGAAGGCATACAGACGAAGCCTCGGCCATGTCTGTACCATGGGATCCAGCCCCAGTGGAGCTGGATGAGTCAGAGAGATCCAGAGGGGACATTGTGAGGTCTCTCAAGACGCAAACAAGTCCACCTGGGCTCGACCGAACTTCTTCCAAATCTACTCCATCACCTAGGTGTGGAGCATTCATTCCCCGGGCCTCAGCCCCTGTCTCGACAGGATGTCTGCTCCCTGATTGAGGTACCCAGGGATGAACACTGCCCTCAAAGAGAGCAGTTTCCCCTGGGTCCACAGAAGGATCTGGCGTGCCAGCCTGTACAGGGGGCGCGAGCGCAGACCCCCCTGGCGGTTAATGTAAGAGACCACCGACGTACTGTCTGTGCGAACTAGCACATGATGGCCTCTCAGGTCTGGGAGAAAATGACTCAATGCTTGAAATACTGCCAGCCTCTCCAGGCAGTTGATGTGCCAGCTGAGATGGGAACCTTCCCACAGACCTTGGGCGGAGCGGCCACTCATGACCGCTCCCAGCCCATGAGGGAGGCGTCCGTCGTTAGCGTTTTGCGACGACACGGAGCCCCCAACAAGGGGCCTTGTGATAGGAACCACGGTTTCTTCCACATGACTAAGGCACGCAAGCAACGCCGTGTGACCTTGATCATGCGAAACGGGTTGCCCCTCGGGGAAAACCCTGTGGTCCTGAGCCAGCACTGCAAGGGTCTCATGTACAGCAGGCCAAAAGGTATCACGTTGGACGCAGCTGCCATCAGACCCAACAATTTCTGAAACTGCTTCACAGTGAGTGACTGGCCTTCTCTCACTCTCTTGACTGTCGTGAGGATCGACTCGATACGAGCAGGAGACAGACGTGCCTGCATCGTGGTCGCATCCCACACCACGCCCAGATAAGTGGTCCTCTGTACTGGAGGAAGCACACTTTTCTTTGCGTTTAGTCTTAACCCCAAGTCTTTCATGTGAGCGAGAACGACATCTCGATGCCGAACTGCTACCTGCTCTGATTGAGCTAGAATCAACCAATCGTCAATGTGATTCAGTATGCGGATGCCCTGAAGCTGTAAGGGAGCCAGAGCAGCATCCACACACTTCGTGAAAGTGCAGGGTGAGAGTGCTAGACCGAACGGAAGAACCCGATATTGGTACGCTTTGCCCCCGAAAGCAAACCTTAGGAACTTCCTGTGTTGAAGAAGGATGGATATATGGAAGTAGGCATCTTTCAGATCTATAGTCACAAACCAGTCCTCGGACCTGATTTGAGACACTACTTGCTTGATAGTAAGCATCCTGAAGTTGAGTCTCATGACTGAGTGGTTCAACAAATGGCAGATCTAAAATTGGACGCAACCCCCCATCCTTCTTCAGAACGTTGAAGTATCGGCTGTAGAAACCGGACTCTCTGTTGAGAGGAGGGACCACCTCGATGGCCTCCTTCCTCAAGAGAGTAGCTACTTCTTGTTCCATTACCAGAGCCTGCACGGGGCCCACCAGAGTGGGAAACACCCCGTTTAATAGAGGCGGACACGACCCGAACTGAATCTTGTACCCTCTCTCTACAATGTGCAGGACCCATTGAGATACATTTGGCAGAAGCTTCCACGCTGCCAGAAAATGTACTAAGGGAACCAGTCTCTCGAGACTGGCCTCTGGTGTGCCCTGAAGCGGAGAACCGGCAGGGAACGGCCGATCTAGCTGTTCTAAACACTTTTTTGGAGGTAGTGAGCCTCTCAGGACCGCTACGTTTCCAGGCAGAAGCTGAGAGAAACACTCGCTGGAGATCGCTGTGCCCTGAAGAACCGGGGGTGGCAGGGGTAACTAGTAGAAAGACCCTGTCTTTATCACTGATCTGAGACAGGGTCAACCATAAATGTCTCTCCGTATCCACCAGGGCTGCCATAGACAGCCCAATAGCTCTGGCGGTCTCCTTGGTGGCTCGGAGTGATAAATCTGTGGCTCTACGTAATTCAGCAATATCATCTTTTATATTCAAGTTTATTTGTATAGTGCTTTTCACAATACAAATCGTTGCAAAGCAGCTTTACGGGATATTAAGTTTCTACAATATATTTATATAATTGTAGAAACATAATATATTTAACTTATGGTGAAATTTGGTAGTTCTGTATGTTGTCTGAGGGTAGGCATCATCTGAAGTCCTCTGAGGGGTTGGCATCATCTCTTCTCAGGTGTTCTGGATCCAGACTGAAGCTTGTGTAAATCCTAGTTACGTCCCGTGGCAGAAACAGAGAAACAAATAGAGACATAACTAGCGTAGCTGCTGTTCCAACAAAGCAAACATGATTTGTTCAATCCAAGCTAAAGAACAATAATGTGTGTTTGATCAGATATAACTGCAGTACAAGATTATGAGATGCATTATGTAAATGCTTGGCTAAAGAGATGTGTCTTTAATCTAGATTTAAACAGAGAGAGTGTGTCTGAACCCCGAACGTTATCAGGAAGGCTATTCCAGAGTTTGGGAGCCAAATGTGAAAAGGCTCTACCTCCTTTAGTTGACTTTGTTATCCTAGGTACTACCAAAAGTCCAGAGTTTTGCGACCTTAGGGAGCGTGATGGATTGTAGCGTGGTAGAAGACTAGTTAGGTACGCAGGAGCTAAACCATTAAGGGTCTTATAGGTAAGTAATAATATTTTGTAACTGATGCGGAACTTAATAGGTAGCCAGTGCAGAGACTGTAAAATTGGGGTAATATAATCATATTTTCTTGACCTGGTAAGGACTCTAGTTGCTGCATTTTGGACTACCTGTAGCTTGTTTATTGAAGATGCAGGACAACCAGCTAGCAGTGCATTACAATAGTCCAGTCTAGAGGTCATGAATGCATGAAATAGCTTTTCTGCATCAGAAACAGGTAACATGTTTCGTAGCTTGGCAAAGTTTCTAAGATGGAAGAATGCTGTTTTTGTAACATGGGAAATATGATTTTCAAAAGACAATTGCTGTCTAATATAACACCCAGATTTTTGACTGTAGAGGAAGTAACAGTACATCCGTCTAGTTGCAAATTATAATCCAAGAGATTCTGTGTACTGTTTTTTGGTCCAATAAGTAATATCTCTATCTTATCTGAATTTAATAGGAGAAAATTGTTCATCCAATCTTTTACATTTTTAACACACTCCGTTAGCTTAGATAATTTAGAAGTTTCATCTGGTCTTGTTGAGATATATAGTTGAGTATCATCAGCATAACAATGGAAACTAATCCCGTATTTTCTAATAATATTACCAAGGGGCAGCATGTATATTGAAAATAGCAGAGGACCTAGGACAGATCCTTGTTGTACTCCATACTTTACTGGTGATAATTGAGATGACTCCCTGTTTAAATAAACAAAGTGGTAGCGATCAGACAGGTAGGATCTAAACCATTTTAAAGCCTGCCCTTGAATACCCGTATAGTTTTGTAACCGATCAATGAGTATGTCATGATCTATAGTGTCGAACGCAGCACTAAGATCAAGTAAAACTAGCAATGAGATGCAGCCTTGGTCTGACGCAAGAAGCAAGTCATTTGTAATTTTAACAAGTGCGGTTTCTGTGTTATGGTGGGGCCTGAAACCTGACTGGAATTCTTCATAGAGATCATTTTTTTGCAAAAAAGAGCACAACTGAGCAGACACAACTTTTTCTAATATTTTAGACATAAACGGAAGATTAGAAATGGGTCTGTAATTTGCTAGTTCATTAGGATCTAGTTGTGGTTTTTTAATAAGAGGCTTAATAACTGCCAGCTTGAATGATTTTGGAACGTGATAAAGATATCGATGAGTTAATAATATTGAGAAGCGGTTCTTCTGCTACAGGTAACAACTCTTTCAGTAATTTAGTGTGTACAAGATCTAATAGGCATGTTGTTGGTTTAGATGCAGTGATAAGTTTATTTAGCTCTTCCTGTCCTACAGTTGTAAAGCACTGCAGTTTTTCTTTGGGTGTGATGAATGGAGCTGAAGTACTAGACGCTGCAGAATCTACATTTGTTATTGCATTTCTGATGTTATCTATCTTATCAGTGAAGAAATTCATAAAGTCATTACTATTAAATTGTGAGGAAATATTTAGATCGGGTGGCGTCTGTTTATTTGTTAATCTAGCCATTGTGCTAAATAAAAACCTTGGATTGTTTTGGTTATTTTCTATGAGTTCGCGGATATGCTCTGCCCTGGCAGCTTTTAAAGCCTGTCTATAGTTGGACATACTGTTTTTCCATGCAATTCTAAAAACTTCCAAGTTAGTGTTTCTCCATTTGCGCTCAAGTTTACGAGTTTCTTTCTTAAGAGAATGGGTATTACTGTTGTACCATGGTGCAGTACGTTTTTCTCTAACCTTTTTCAATTTGATGGGCGCAACAGCTTCTAATGTATTAGAGAAGATAGTGCCCACGTTGCTAGTCATTTCATCTAGTTCATGTGTATTTATGGGTACACAGAGCAGTTGAGATAGATTCAGAAATAACCTGCCTGAATTATCTTTAGTGGTTGGAACAATAGTTCTTCCTGGACGATAACGCGGAGCCATATAGTTAATATCAGTAATACTCAGCATGCACGATACTAGGAAATGGTCAGTAACATCACTTTGAGGTACTATATCTATGTCAGTAAGATCAATTCCATGCGATATAATTAAATCTAGCGTATGATTAAAACAATGAGTGGGCCCGGTGATGTTTTGCTTGACTCCAAAAGAATTTATTAGGTCAGTAAACGCAAGTCCTAACGCATCATTTGTATTATCAACGTGAATGTTAAAATCTCCGACAATTAGCGCTTTATCAACAGTAACCAATAGGTCTGAGAGGAAATCTGCAAATTCTTTTAAGAAATCTGTATTCGGCCCTGGTGGTCTATACACAGTAGCCAGAGCAAAAGATAGGAGAGATTTATTTTGCACATCTGACAGTGTAACATTAAGCAGAAGTAATTCAAATGAGTTAAACCTGTATCCTGTTTTCTGGGTAACATTGAGAATATCACTAGATATTGTTGCAACACCGCCGCCACGGCCAGTCTGACGGGGCTCATGCTTATAACAGTAGCTTGGTGGAGTAGACTCATTTAGACCAATATAATCATTTGATTTGAGCCAGGTTTCAGTCAAGCAGAGCACATCAAAACTATTATCTGTGATCATTTCATTTACAATAACTGCTTTGGGTGCGAGTGATCTAATCTTTAGGAGCCCAAGCTTTAAAAATTGCTTTTGTTTATTTGTTTTGCATTTTTCTGGTTTAATCACGTTCAGATTATTTCTAGATCCTGCATTAAATTTATATTTTGGCTTCACTGTTCTGGGAACAGACACAGTCTTTATAGACCGGACAGCACAAGTATTTCTATCATTTAAGTGGGTAGAACAAAAGTCATCATAGCAGTTATTTGAGAATGGGCTTACTAGTCAGAGTCCTGGAGATGTTGTCCGACAGGAGTTCTGCTCCGACTCTGCTGGGGTGCAGGCCATCAGCGCGGAAAAGCCAAGGACGCTCCCAGAAAAGATTCCAATTATTAAGAGAGCAGTTTCTGTTCTTTATACCATGACAATAACCATTCGTTTAAAGCAAAAAGTCTACTGAACCTTTCGTGTCCTCGTCGATACGTGGGAAGCGGTCCAGACACGATGATCGTCGCCACGGGTGATGCGCTGTCCACCGTCTCGATTAGGCTCCTGAAGTCCCTCTTCAGTGTCTCCAGCTGCCGCAGCCTGGTGTCGTTCACCCCCGCGTACAGCACGATTGCGCCGATGCTCTCGTCGTCCTTCAAGATCGCGGGTATCTGCGCAGAAACATTGAGAACACGAGCGCCAGGGAAACAGTGAGTGTGCGCTTTACCGTCAGCTAACGTAGCACGGACGTGCCGGACGATGGAGTCCCCGATGATCACAGCGTCACGTTCCGTCTCGCGGAGGGGAGCGAAGTGGTTCCGGGTGGAGATCTCGAAGACCGGAGGTGGTGGAGAGGGAGAGGTCCTCGCGTCTTCCACTGCACCCAGGGTCTGTGGTGTCCCGGCACCGGAGTGAAGGACATCTGGGAAGATCGCGTCCTGGGTGCACAGGGTCTGTGCAGAGAAACACATGAAGGAGAGGTGGTGGGAGTGTTAGCGGCGCGCTGTATACTTACCCCAGACTTGTGAGCGTCAGCCCGGGATGTTTCCAGCACGGCTCTCCGCTCTCTCAGCTGCGCCTGCTTCTCCACCAGCTCGCGGATCTGCTTCTCCACGGCCTCCAGCTCCAGCTGCACCGAATGCAGCTCGAACGTGTCCTCGCCTGCACTCAAAGGTAGACACACATCCGCCATTAAAGCAGTACAGTGAGTAAAACAATGGTAGTGTGTGTGAATAGAGTATTAGCAATGTAAGCGAGATTAGCGGCAACCTTCCTTGGTTGCCGCTAATGCAACCACGCTGGCGATGCTAACGGGCTATAAGCTAATAGCAGACTCTGGAAATCAAAATAAAACTAGTGATAAGGCGCTTTGATTGTTTTTGTTGTAGATTACGATAGGGGATATATTCACACGTCATAGAAACGAAAATGATGGTGTGTAAAATAGATTTCAGGATTAGAAAATAGACGATAAAGAATTAACTTGATGGAGCTCAAACTCAAAACACCCAGCAGCAACAAACAGCTGAAAGAGAGCGTATCCCCACCCGTAATGAAGCGAGGACAGGGAGGAACACACAGCCTGAAACGCTGCTTGTCAGACTCATGCTTGCCAGTTGCCATTATATCATCTCCCTCATCCATCTCTTTAAGCAGCTCAGCCTGATATGCCTGCAACACCGCCATAGTGTGCAAGCAACCTCCAGCCTGACCTGCCGCCGTGTACGCTTTACCCACCAAAGCCGAAGAAGTCCGAAGAGGCTTGGTGGGTAATACCGGGGCCTTAAGGGAAGATGCACCACCAGGCGAAAGATGGCCCGCGAATCTTCCCATAACCGCACTCATTCAGCCCTAACACATTAGAGTAGTGAGAAACATCGGGACTGAAGAGGCGGGCCGAGTACGGCTTATTCCACGATCGAGACACCTCAGTGTGCAGATCGAGAAAAAACGACAGACCCCAGCGTGGAGGCGGAGACCTCGCGCACAGGAAGCGTTCATCTAGCTTGCTTTTAGGACGTTCCTGACACTCTCTTTCAGCTGGCCACTCAATATTTAATTTAGCCACAGCTCTTGTCACCACCTCCAACAGCTCCGATCGACGCTCGCGCCACCCTCCTCCTTAGAGGGAGACAACGCGAGCGCAGAGCCCTCTCTCGGGGCGGAGGAAACCATTACAGAACGTGCCTCCGTCCCCAAAGAGTGAGCGCTAGATCTGGCAGGGGAAGAAGGAGAAAAGGACGTGCCCGTCTCCAATCTTTCTGTCAGATCCATCTGCGATCCCCACGATTTAAGGCGCCGCTCTGCATCGGCAGAGGCGGGACCCGAACCGCGGCGAATGCTGGCGAGAGCGCCCTCCTCAAAGAGCGCTCTCCCGAGAGCAAAGCGTCCGCATTGACAAACGAACACAATGCGGACAGTCAGCTCCCTCGAGAGCTTGCCAGTTGCTATTAAATTAATATAACGGGACAAACAACAGTAAATAAGACGTAACACACATAGATCGCTTACTGAACAACAGAAGCTGCCGCTGTCTAAACCGCAGGTGCTTTTTTCCTGGTCGCTACGTCATCTCCACCGGTGACGTCAGCCAGGATTCCCTCGGACGGATTACACGTTTTTCAGAGCGTGGGAACACAGGGGCGTTCCCAAAGCGTTTCCGAGGCAACTCGAGTTCCAGAAGGGGAACCTGAGAACATGGCAGTAGCCAGGCTTTGAAAACTAGAATTGTGAATTGTGCTATAATAACCCCTACAAATACAACTCATTATATACACCATAAACACTTTAAAAGAGACAAACATGTAGATGTTTGTGAAAGATGTTTTCTCTCTAAATGCCCCATACCCTATTTATTGCATCAAAATTAGTTAATACTTTACTATAGTTAGGGGTGGATAATTTTTATAGCAAATCATGCTATAAGGTTTATAAGCATGATTTGCAAAAAATTAACTACTATACTGAATGACATAGCATAGACTTCTTCATGGCTAATGTTTGTGTATTTCATTTCTTTCTGTAACCTACAGATCTGTGTACTAGTGTTAAACGCTACTGTTTCTGACAGCATTGATAACGTTTCTGACAGATAATATCATGATATTTTTGAGTTTCCCTTACCGAATGTCGTGTCCTGTCGGCAAAAACCTGTCAATGGACTTTTTTGATTACTGTCAGTTTAAATGCTGGAGATGCAGTGTTGCCAGATATTGCTATTAAAACAAACAAAAAACGAAAAATAAATATAAATGAACCGAAATTGTTTCAAATCTTTTGCAAATAAGACAAGATAAAGATATCGCGACACTAAACTGTGCAACTTCCTACTTTCTTAACTTTCTAAAGTGTTAAATTAAGAGGAAAAGACAAGTCCAAAAACGCTTATAATAGCTGGAGGCTGTGCCCGCGCCCTCACTCACAACTCTCTCAAGACTCGTTCACTCCGCCAGCGTCTCACAGCGATCATTTTCATACCACAGATGCTAAACATTCTTGCAAACTGTCTAAACTGAATTATACATGTCATGCAGACATTCATATGAGGAGTTTAACAGCAAATTAGTCATTCAGAGAACAAATTTTATTTTTGACCATGAAAAATTTAGCTCATAGCTGGCTACGGGCCTGCCTGAGAATGTGCAGGACCTGGAGGATTTTTCTAAAGAACAGCAGGCAGTTTAACTGTTTAGGACAAACAGGGGACTCGCAGACAACTATCACAAAACATGAAAATAATCATAGATTATTCAAGTAACAACATACAATTAAGATTTAGAATTTTTTGAATGGGGTTTTTATAAATTCACACATTTTGTCTTGTGGAACATCTGTTATGTGAAATAGATTATTCAGGACAGTACTAAATAAATTTGAAAAAAGTAGTTTTTATGATCATATTATTCTGTTAATCATATTCTGAATCATATTGTGCAAGGGCTGTGAAACTTATGAGCAGAACTGTAGTTTAGGATGCTTTTGCAGAGTGTCAGAGCCAGAAAATTACTAATATCTGTTTACATTTTTGCCAGTTACAGTTTATATTAATGTTTAAATGAAATACATTACATTAAAATCCAGATGTAACTGTAATTTAATTACCACCCATTGAAAATGTAACTGTAAAGAAATACCCCAACCCTTTTTATAGGTATACAAGTTAATTTTAATAGGTGCAGTGCAACAATATTTACTAGTGCATGAGTTGTAACTTAGTGCCTTTTAACATTGCAATTAGGCTAAGATGTAATTTGCGCACAGCTGGTGAAACCAGCTGCTGAAAACGGGCTTTCAACTGTTTTACAATACACTAATGATGATGTCATTTCTTTTGTGAGTCTAGCAAACCAAAGTACCAATTAAGCCGCCACGTTTCAAAAAGGTTCATTTGAAGAAGAGACATGATGAGTGCATTAACAGAAAAGATTTTCAGAACATGACAGTAGATAAAAGAAGACAAAATCATCAATTCTTCCTCTTTCACTCATTTTGACTGCAGTTGAGTTTTTGATTGTTTTGTTTTTGTTTTTTAGTAGAGCAGCTGACACTGTTTCATTTTATGGTTATGCCTCTATGTTTCTTAACTATTCCAAGTTATCTTATGTTAAAGGCCTTGATATACTCACACTGAGGTCAAGCCAGCCCAAGCTTAAATGTGCCATGGTGTCTTGTCAAAAAGAACCCTGCAGCCAACCATTCTGCAGTTTCTCAAAAGACACTCTATTTAGTGCTCATGTTACCTTTACCTCTCTCTGCAGCTCAGAGCAGAGAGAGAATGTTACTCCACAATATCTGTGTGATTAATCCATTAAGAATCATCCCGCCTGTGATAGAAAAAAACACAAAAACATCAGAAAAACTGCTTCATTCACATTCGTTGACTCATACTCGGCACAGATCCCTATGGCCATATTAAGCTGAATAATGAAACTATTATCTTCTACTTCATAGTTGAACTGAATTTGCTTATAATTGATGAATTCTTACTGACACTGTCATTGAGATGAACAGAATCAACACTGAACTGACGTGAGCTGAATAACACCAATACTGGTATCAGTAGAGCTGCTTATAACTGAATTTAACTTGTTTCATAATGAATTAACTTAACACAGTTATTGAATTGAACTGAACCAACACTGAACTGACTGGAGCTGAATAATGACACTGTTGTCTTTCCTCAGCTTTTGGATTTGTCTGATTTTTGAAGTTTGCATTATTTATCTGCATGAGCCGGCTCGAAAGAGAGACTGTTCTGTTTGCAGTTTGTCCTGTTTTAGCAGAGTTATATTGCTTTTCTGCATGAGTCGGCTCAATGAGAGCCTGTTCAGCACTCATTTTACCTCAGCCTCCTCCACAGCAGAGAGGAAATGTCATGTGTTTTGTGCAATGACTGCTCCACAATATCTATATGCAGTAAAGTCAATAAAAAATGATACCGCTGTGATAGTGTAGAATATTTTCATTAATCTTCAGTTAATATAATACATAGAATTTTGCCTATTTTTAAGAAGAAACTATTCTACTATTATCTACTATTGTGAGTCTCTATTATTAGTCTGACTGTGTGAAACAGGTGTGTGTTAAAGACTGCAGTGAGACATAAACTGAATGAACTATTTAAAGTTTGAAAAACCCATATATGGAAAAGACTTTGTTTAGGAACTAGGAATACATGCATGACAAGCTATATTGATCACCTTCGAGGAAACATATATAGTAAAAGATGGCTTTCCCAAAATACAACGGAGCATATATGGAATACTGTGGAACAGCTTCAGGCATACATAGGAGTGTAAAAGAGCAATTCTGGAGTTACCTTTGGCAAACCGTAACTCGGCCTTTTGTTAACTTGTTAATAAAGGTCTATCTGGCTTCAAAACCTCTTCAGAGCAATTTATTTTGAACAAGGAAAATTCTACAACATAATTGGCAACCCTGGCAGAACGGAGACTGGGCAAAAGAGTGAAAAACTGCAGCGGGCTCTCTCTGGACAATTAGCACAAAAAGTGGCCATGAGGTAAGCAATTTGCTTATAAAATTAGTTCCTCTTCAGGAACTTGAGCTGCGTCGAAACGCTCTGGGAATGCCTCCAGCGTGACCGCGCTCTGAACACGTGTGAAATCTGTCCAATGGATGGGCGAGACGTCACGGGCGGGTGACGTCAGAGACAAGGAAGCTTAAAAGCACGTGCGGTGGAACCGGTGTCAGCTTTTTGTCATTTAGCAACCGCTACTCTGTGTGTCGATCTCTGTTGTGAGTCTTATTTAGTGTTGTTTGTCCAAAGTACACAATCACTTATAAGCTCCATGATGGCTAAAAGTGCTGGTAAGACTAAGCACTTGGGCAAGAGCAGATCACACTACAGCCTGTGTGTTCCTCCCTTCAAACGTTACATCACTGCTGGGGATACACACAGTCTGTGTGTGGTCCGCTTGGGAGCGAGTCACGCAGAGTCGGCTCTCGAGGGAGCCGACTGCCCGCACTGTGAGCTTCTTTCACTGCGTGCACTTCGCTCCCGGAAGGCTCTCTTTTGCGAGGGAGCCTTCGCCAGCGTTCCCCGCGGTGCTGGTCCGGCTTCCGCCGAGGCGGAGCGACGGCTGCACTCGTGGGGTTCGCAGGTGGATCTGGCGGAGGGAATGGAGACAGGCGAGTCCCTATCTTCTTCCTCACCCGCCAGATCCAGCAGCCGCTCGCTGCGATCGGAAGCCCACTCTGCGGTTTATTCCCCCCCGCAACGTGGCTCGACGCTTCACCTGTCTTCCTCCGAGGAGGTTGATGTGGTGAGCGTCGACGAGGATTCGCACCCTCAATCGCCCCAATATGAGGAGCTAGTGGAGGTGGTTACTCGTGCTGTGGCTAAGTTGAACATCGATTGGCCCCCCGAGAAAAAGGCTGAACCGCAGAGAAGCAAACTAGATAAACGCTTCCTGTGAACTAAGCCACCACCTCCACGTCGGAGCCTACCGTTCTTCCCCGATCTCCACACCGAGGTGTCGAGATCATGGGCTAGACCCTTTTCGTCCCGCCTCTTCATCCCCGCCTCCACTTACTACGGTAATGTGGGGGGATTGAATGAGCGCGGGTATAGAGCGATGCCCCTGGTGGAACAGACGCTTGCGAGCTATCTGTCCCCCGGTGTGGCATCGTCTCTAAAGGCTCCGACCTTGCCCTCCAAGCCGCTGCGCACAACATCAGCGCTGGTGGGCAAGGAGTACGCGGCTGCAGGTCAGGCTGGTGCGTGTCTGCACACCATGGCGGTGTTACAGGCGTACCAAGCCGATCTGCTAAAAGAGCTGGATGAGGGAGAGGAGCTCAGATCTGATGACATCACCGAGCTCTGTAGAACCGTTGATTTGTCTCTCCGCGCTACCAAAGAGACCGCCCGTGCCATCGGCAGGTCTATGGCAGCGCTGGTGGTGGCGGAGAGACATCTCTGGTTGACCCTATCTGACATGAAAGAGAAAGATAGGGTCTTCCTCATGGATTCCCCGCTTGCGCCTTTTGGCCTGTTTGGCGACGCCGTCAATTCCATTGTTGACAGGTACCAGGAGGCCCATAAAAAAGCGGCGGCATTCCAGGTTCCTCCCTCGCCGATCTCTAGCTCAGGGGGCTATTGGGCGGGAGCAGCCCTTGCCGCGTACCAGCTCCTCATATAGAGAGGCTCAGAAAGAGAGCGTCGCCACTCGCACTCCCCCGCGTCGGGACTGAGGTGGCAAACTTTCTGGGTCGGGGGCTTCAAAGGCTAAGCCGGATCTGCGGACCGTCCTTCAGTCTAAGAAGTCCTCGACCAAGAAGCCCTGACGGGCATGGTCCAAGGCTTATGAGGGCAGGCCCCTCTGGGGAAGAGCGGGTTACACCGCATTACACGGTGTCCGTCTCTCCTCAGTGCCCTCAGGAGATCAGTCTGCCAACCCTGCCAGAGTTCCAGGGTGCAGCGGTCTCCAGCTAGAGCTTCTACGTACGTAGCGGAGCTGAGAAGCACGCCACTCCTTCGGGGTTCTCTAGAGCAGATGGTTCGGTCATCCCCTGCCAGTCCTCCGCTTCAGGGCACCGAGCTAGCGTCTCTGAGTACACCAGAGGCCAGTCTCGAGAGACTGGTTCCCTTAGTAGACTATTTGGCAGCGTGGAAACTACTGTCAAATGTGTCACAATGGGTCCTGCGCCCTGTAGAGCGAGGCTATCGCATTCAGTTCGGCGCTCCACCACCGCCCTTCAATGGGGTGATTCCCACACTGGTGGGCCCCGAGCAGGCTCTGGTCTTGGAACAAGAAGTAGACACTCTCTTGAGGAAGAAGGCCATCGAGGTGGTCCCTCCTCACGAACGAGAGTCCGGGTTCTACAGCCGGTACTTCGTAGTTCCAAAGAAGGATGGAGGGTTGCGTCCCATTTTAGATCTGCGTCTTTTGAACCGCTCAGTCATGCGACTGAAGTTCAAGATGCTCACACTCAGACAGGTCATGTCTCAGATCAGGTCCGAGGACTGGTTTGTCACGATCGATCTAAATGACGCATACTTCCATGTCTCCATCCTTCCCTCTCACAGGAAGTTCCTGAGGTTTGCTTTCAGGGGCAAAGCATACCAATACCGGGTTCTTCCTTTCGGCCTTGCACTCTCACCCCGCACTTTCACGAAGTGTGTGGATGCTGCTCTGGCTCCTCTGCGACTCCAGGGCATCCGCATACTAAACTATATCGACGATTGGTTGATTCTGGCTCAATCTGAGCAGTTGGCGATTCGACATCGAGATGTCGTTCTCGCCCACATGAAAGAGCTGGGGTTAAGACTAAACCCCAAGAAGAGTGTGCTTTCTCCATTACAGAGAACCACTTATCTGGGCGTGGTGTGGGATTCGACCACGATGCAGGCACGTATGTCTCCTGCTCGGATCGAGTCGATCCTCACGTCGGTCAAGAGAGTGAGAGAAGGCCGGTCACTCACTGTCAAGCAGTTTCAGAAACTGCTGGGTCTGATAGCAGCTGCGTCCAACGTGATACCTATTGGCCTGCTGTACATGAGACCCCTACAGTGGTGGCTCAAGACCAAGGGGTTCTCCCCGAGGGGAAACCCGCTTCGCATGATCAAGATCATGCAGCGTTGCCTACGTGACTTAGACATGTGGAGGAAACCTTGGTTCTTGTCTCAGGGCCCGGTGTTGGGAGCTCCTTGTCGCCGCGTAACGCTAGCAACAGATGTATCCCTCACCGGTTGGGGAGCGGTGATGAGTGGCCACCCTGCCCGCAGTCTGTGGAGCGGCTGCCATCTCACGTGGCACATCAACTGCCTGGAGATGCTGGCCGTGTTTCGAGCACTGAAACACTTTCTCCCAGACCTAAGAGATCATCATGTGTTGGTGCGCACCGACAACACAGCGGTGGTCTCTTACATCAACCACCAGCAAGGTCTGAGTTCGCGCTCCTTGTACAAGCTGGCGCACCAGATCATTGTGTGGTCCCAGGACAGACTCCTCTCACTGAGAGCCGTCTACATTCCTGGGTATCTCAATGTGGGAGAAGACATCCTGTCGAGACAGGGGCCGAGGCCTGGGGAATGGATGCTTCACCCCGTGGTGGTGAAGCAGATCTGGAGAGTGTTTGGCCAGGCTCAGGTGGACCTCTTTGCGACTCAGGAGACATCGCAATGTCCCCTCTGGTTCTCTCTGACTCATCCAGCTCCACTGGGGTCAGTCTACTTCTGGTAGCACCATTCCGGCCGGGCCGAGTATGGTTCTCGGACCTGATTTCTCTCCTTGACAGCTCTCCATGGGAGATTCCCGTCAGGAGGGATCTCCTCTCACAGGCGGGAGGCACTATCGTCCACCCTTGCCCGAAGCTGTGGGTGTGGCCACTGAGGGGGCACAGCTCATAGCTTCCGGTCTCTCAACCGAGGTTGTTGAGACCATACTCCAATCCAGAGCTCCCTCTGTGAGAAAACTGTATGCCCTGAAGTGGAAGCTTTTCACTTCATAGTGCGGAGACCGCCGGCTCGACCCAGTTAACTGCCCGATTGGTACAGTGCTGGAGTTCCTGCAGGCCCGATTCTCCACAGGGTTGACCCACTCCACCTTGAAGGTCTACGTGGCGGCTTTATCGGCTTACCACGCCCCTCTCGGTGGCCAGTCAGTGGGCAGACACCCCCTAGTTACACTTTTCCTCCGCGGTGCACTGAGGCTGAGGCCTCCAGTACGATCCCAGCAGACCCTCAGTCGGTGGATTGTGGATGCCATTTGCATTGCCTACGAGTCCTCTGATCTCCCCTCGCCTCTGGGGGTCAAGGCTCACTCGACCCGGAATGTGGCGGCCTCCAAGCCCTTTTAGGCAGGTGTTACTATGCAGGACATCTGAAACGCTGCGGGATGGTCCACGCCCCTAACCTTTGTCAAGTTCTATGCCTAGACATGCGAGCCACCCCTGGCTCTTCTGTTCTCTCACCCTAGCTGTGCTTCATCCACACTAGGCAGAGATTTGTAATTCTGGCGGCGTGGGCACCTCGTTCCCAGAGCGTTTTGACGCAGCTCGAGTTCCTGAAGAGGAACGCCTCAAGGTTACATATGTAACCCTAGTTCCTCAAGGGAACGAGACGCTGCGTCTCGAAGCCATACTTCCGGCATCCCTGCGAGCGCTTGCTTCATTCCTGGAAGCTGACGCCGGTTCCACCGCACGTGCTTTTAAGCTTCCTGGTCTCTGACGTCACCCGCCCGTAACGTCTCGCCCATCCATTGGACAGATTTCACACGTGTGCAGAGCGCGGTCATGCTGGAGGCGTTTCCAGAGCGTTTTGACGCAGCGTCTCATTCCCTCGAGGAACTAGGATTACATACGTAACCTTGAGGTATTTGTGTTATTCTCCAGAAATTGCCCGTTGTGGTAAGAAAACACTAAAAAGCTCTTCCAAAAATTTAAGAACCAAAAGAAAAAGGGGTTTTGAATCCAGAATTTATTGTAGTCTGTCAAATGTTGTATGCATACGGTTTTTGTTTACTGCATAGTTGCAGTGGGCGCGCGGAAATAAGGTTATGATTTCATTTACTGCATAGTTGCAGTGGGCGCACGGAAATAAGGTTTTGGTACCGGGATATTACAGGTGAAAGTCCATGGTTGGTATAGTTTTAGTTTAGGCCTATTAGTTTTAGTAAAGGAAAAAAGGTCCATGGTGGAAAAGTCCTGTAATATTTTATGTTCATTGTGGTAAAGATAGGGAAAGAAGTCGCTGACTGAAGCGGAAGGTCTGGTAGGTGTCGATATTTCACACCGGGATACGGATTAGAAAGGTGTTAGTTTTTATAAAGATAGTGAAAGAAGCCGGCGTTCTTAAGTAGAAGGTCTGGTAGGTGTCAATATTTCACACCGGGATATGGATTAGAAAGGTGTTAGTTTTTATAAAGATAGTGAAAGAAGCCGGCGTTCTTAAGTAGAAGGTCTGGTAGGTGTCGATATTTCACACCGGGATACGGACTAGAAAGGTGTTTGTTTGATTGTCTATGTGTGCGCACTTGTGTAAAGCAGATCTGGTAACAGAGACAGCATGAGATCGTAAATCTTCTTTCTGTCGGGTGTTTCGAAGCGGTGCTGTCTGACTCTTTTTTTAGACAAATGCCTTGCTGGTACATTTGAGAGAAAGTTAGTGATTTACATATTTTAAGAGTAATGAATATGGAAAGAAATGAATAAATAGCTAAATAGATATATAATAAGATACAATGACTAAATTTATATAATGATATACAGTTGCATCTCAATAAATTAGAATGTCATGGAAAAGTTCATTTATTTCAGTAATTCAACTCAAATTGTGAAACTCGTGTATTAAATAAATTAAATGCACACAGACTAAAGTAGTTTAAGTCTTTGGTTCTTTTAATTGTAATGATTTTGGCTCACATTTAACAAAAAACCCACCAATTCACTATCTCAACAAATTAGAATATGGTGACATGCCAATCAGCTAATCAACTCAAAACACCTGCAAAGGTTTCCTGAGCTTTCAAAATGGTCTCTCAGTTTGGTTCACTAGGCTACACAATCATGGGGAAGACTGCTGATCTGACAGTTGTCCAGAAGACAATTATTGACACCCTTCACAAGGAGGGTAAGCCACAAACATTCATTGCCAAAGAAGCTGGCTGTTCACAGAGTGCTGTATCCAAGCATGTTAACAGAAAGTTGAGTGGAAGGAAAAAGTGTGGAAGAAAAAGATGCTCAACCAACCGAGAGAACCGCAGCCTTATGAGGACTGTCAAGCAAAATCGATTCAAGAATTTGGGTGAACTTCACAAGGAATGGACTGAGGCTGGGGTCAAGGCATCAAGAGCCACCACACACAGACATGTCAAGGAATTTGGCTACAGTTATCGTATTCCTCTTGTTAAGCCACTCCTGAACCACAGACAACGTCAGATGCGTCTTACCTGGGCTAAGGAGAAGAAGAACTGGACTGTTGCCCAGTGGTCCGAAGTCCTCTTTTCAGATGAGAGCAAGTTTTGTATTTCATTTGGAAACCAAGGTCCTAGAGTCTGGAGGAAGGGTGGAGAAGCTCATAGCCCAAGTTGCTTGAAGTCCAGTGTTAAGTTTCCACAGTCTGTGATGATTTGGGGTGAAATGTCATCTGCTGGTGTTGGTCCATTGTGTTTTTTGAAAACCAAAGTCACTACACCCGTTTACCAAGAAATTTTGGAGCACTTCATGCTTCCTTCTGCTGACCAGCTTTTTAAAGATGCTGATTTCATTTTCCATCAGGATTTGGCACCTGCCCACACTGCCAAAAGCACCAAAAGTTGATTAAATGACCATGGTGTTGGTGTGCTTGACTGGCCAGCAAACTCACCAGACCTGAACCCCATAGAGAATCTATGGGGTATTGTCAAGAGAAAATGAGAAACAAGAGACCAAAAAATGCAGATGAGCTGAAGGCCACTGTCAAAGAAACCTGGGCTTCCATACTACCTCAGCAGTGCCACAAACTGATCACCTCCATGCCACGCCGAACTGAGGCAGTAATTAAAGCAAAAGGAGCCCCTACCAAGTATTGAGTACATATACAGTAAATGAACATACTTTCCAGAAGGCCAACAATTCACTAAAAATGTTTTTTTTTTTTTTTATTGGTCTTATGAAGTATTCTAATTTGTTGGGATAGTGAATTTGTGGGTTTTTGTTAAATGTGAGCCAAAATCATCACAATTAAAAGAACCAAAGACAAACTACTTCAGTCTGTGTGCACTGAATTTATTTAATACACGAGTTTCACAATTTGAGTTGAATTACTGAAATAAATGAACTTTTCCTCGACATTCTAATTTATTGAGATGCACTTGTATGTAATACATTAACATATAAATAAGTAATATGAATGCACGTGCCTAAAATGTTATATCATATATCTGAAGACGTTGTATCTCATTATTCCAGAGAAACAGTATGACAAATTAATCCATTGTAGAGATTTAGAATTGTATAACTTGTGCAATGTGTTGATTAAAAGCGAGATTGAGTGACCAAAATAAAAGAAACTTTACAACAAAAGAAACTTTAGTTCCACAGCTATATTAATAAATGAGACTTGTTGATTCAACTGAAGTAGAGGTTGGTTAGGAAATTTTCATTCACGAGTACTAGATTATTTTGAACACTGCATGTAAATATAGAAGAAATATTCAGATTGAAGCCTGAAATTATAATGGAAACATTATAATATATAGAAAATAGTATAATTAGATAAGCATATGTAGTGTCGTGCTCTTTTCCTGCAACGAAGAACTGCTTTACTAAAAATAGAATGGGGGAAGTGCTGTTGTCAACCAGTGAGATTTTTAGCATTAAGACACCATTGACAAACATGGTTGAATATAAAGAGCAGATTGCTCAAACACAATTGGAATTAGAATTAATAAAAGTTCTCTTGAGTGTTCAAATTTCAGATGGTTTCTAGAATGGCGCCTTGAAGAATGGAAGCAACAAGAGGGGAAAAGACAAAGACACAGCAGTAGAGAAAAGGAGAGAGAGTGGCTGATGGGCGTTCAGCCCTCCCGACAATGAAAGTTGACACTTCTGAAGAATCATTACGGGAAAAAGACTGACTTAATACAGGAAAAGGTGAAACTTTCACTTGAGACTTTTCCTGAAAGTAAAGAAAACGTCAGAGATGTAAAATCGTGGCAGAATCAACAGAAAGCCACACCACCAGAGGCAGAGAAGCAACAAAGCCCATATTCCACACCACATCATCTGGCCTTTGAGGGCCTTTGAGTGACATCACAGGCTGACAACCCAATACAACAGCCAAAGACTTCATCAGACATCGTCCAACAAAAGAACTTCCATACCTTTCTTTGTGGTCACAGGTGCGAGATATCCAATGATCACTCTAGAGCAGTGGTTTTCAATCCTGTTCCTCGGGACCCACTGCTCTGCATGTTTTGCATGTCTCCCTTATCTGACACACTCATTTGAGTTCATGGAGCTCTTTCCTAATGAGCTGATGATCTGAATCAGGTGTGTAAATTAGGGAGACATGCAAAATGTGCAGAGCTGTGGGTCCCCAGGAACAAGTTTGAAAACCACTGCTCTAGAGAACGCTTCAAATTTGTTAATTATATTAACTTAATATATTTTGATTATTCACTGGTCTTACAGCAGATCTTTGCATTCTCTGCTAAACTAACATGCTCTGTCTGCTATTCCAGTAGCTACCAGTCCAGTCATCTAAATAAAATAAAAATAAAGGGAGAAACTACTGTACACTGATAGAAGAAGTGGGTGCTCAACTCACTAAATTATTTGAAACTAAGGCTGTCAGGATTGTCTTGTGTTTCCCTTCCTCTGGTATGCCCATATTGCCCATATTGGTTCCTGTTCCTGTCTTTATTGTTTCATTATTAGTTAATTATGTTCCAGCTGTGTTTGTTTAATTATCTTGTTTATGTTGTGTATTTATAGTGTGTTCTGTTCTGTGTTTCCTGTCCGGTACTGAACGTCATCCCTTGTCTTACATCTGTGTCTTCCCTGCCTGTATTTTGTACTTACCTGTTTGGATTATTAAAAGGACTCTAGTATTGTGAATTCCTCGTCTCTCCGTTCCTGGCTTCCGTGTCCCTGTTGTATCATGACAGAATACCGGACCTAACAAAAAGTAAGTGGCACTCCCTTTCCCCGTGTTTTGTTTCCCGTTTATTGAATTTTTTAAAATTTTTTGTTTCCTGGTTTTTCCCTCTCCCTGCGTCATGGAATTCGCCGCTCATTCAAGTTTGCCGCCGCTGGCCCAAGGCCGCCGCCATCTGCGGTTGGTCCCAGCCCGCTGGTCTGATTTCAGTCTGGTTCGGCTACCAAGTCTGCCGCTGTTCGCTACTCATTCAAGGCCGCCGCCTGCGGTGAAATCCAGGCCACCGTCCGTGGCTCACTCAATGCCGCCATCTGCGGTGAAGTCAAGGCCGCTGTTCGCGGCTCCCTCAAGCTCGCTGCCGTCCGCGGTTTCCTCCTATGGCAAGCCTGAAGTCAAGCCCACCAGTCGCGGCTCCTTGAAAGCGCCTGCCAGAGCGCCCTCCAGTGCCCGCTCCTCGAAAGCATCTGCTAGAGCACCCTCCAGTGCCTGCTCCTCGAAAGCGCCTTCCAGAGCGCCCTCCAGTGCCCGCTCCTCGAAAATTTGCTCCTGTGATGGCTTAAGCCCCTGACCAGAGTCCAGTGATGGCTCCAGCCCCAGAGCAGAGTCGAGAAATGGCTCTAGCCCCTGACCTAAGTCAAGTCATGTCCCCAAAAGTCTTGTCATGACCACCGGAACCAATCTTGTAGAGTCTTGTCTTGTCTGTTAAGGTTCCGGAGAACTGGGCTGCTTCTCTTGTCATGGCCACGGAGGCCATTCCCAAGCTGCTTGCTTCTCCAGCTGCCGCGATGGAAGCGGTTCCTGAGTGCACCCCTGAAAAGGCCCCGGTCACCACGTTCAGCCCAGGGCGGGCTGTGGGTCTCATGTCCGGCCCAATAGGGACCTCAGATTCCGAGCCTAGCACAGAGAGGGCTCCTGTTCCAGTGGATAACCCACGAAAGACTCCAGTTCCTGTGTTAAGCCCAGAGAAGGCACCAGTTCCCGTGTTAGGCGCAGAGAGGGCTCCAGTTCCTGTGTTGAGCCCAGGGAGGGCTCCAGTTCCCGAGTTAGGCCCAGGATGGGCCCCTGTTCCCCAGTCGAGCCCAGTGAGGGCTCCTGTTCCCAAGTTCAGCCCAGGGAGGGCTCCTGATCCCCAGTTCAGCCCAGGGAGGGCTCCAGATCTCCAGTTCAGCCCAGGGAGGGCTCCTGACTCCCTGTTCTGCCCAGGGATGGCTCCTGATCCCCCGTTAAACCCAGGGAGGGCTCCTGACCTCCAGTTAAGCCCCGTAAGCTCCTCCAAGTATTTTTTTGGGGGAGGTAGTATGGCTTCGGCCTCGGAGGTGGATCCACCATGGCCTCCTGAGTCCCCTGATCCGCCATGGCCTCCTGAGTCCCCTGATCCGCCATGGCCTCCTGAGTCTCCAGACCCGGCGTGGCCTCCTGAGCTTCCTGCTCCATCGTGGGTCCTGGAACGGGCGCCGCCCTGGAGACCGTCTGTCCTATCTTTGTGTCCTTGTTCCTGGAGGCCTCCAGAGCGCCCACCCCCTCCCCATTGGATGGTATTATGGCGTAAGGACGTGCATTCCGGAGGGTGGCGTAATGTCAGGATTGTCTTGTGTCTTGTGTTTCCCTTCCTCTGGTATGCCCATATTTGGTTTGGTTCCTTTTCCTGTCTTTATTGTTTCATTATTATTTAATTATGTTCCAGCTGTGTTTGTTTAATTGTCTCGTTTATGTTGTGTATTTATAGTGTGTTCTGCCCTGTTTCCTGTCGTCCTGAACGTCATTCCTCGTCTTACGTCGGTGTCTTCCCTGCCTGTATTTTGTACTTACCTGTTTGGATTATTAAAAGGACTCTAGTACTGTGAATTCCTCATCTCTCCGTTCCTGGCTTCCGTGTCCCCGTTGTATCGTGACAAAGGCTGGATTTTAGGATAGAGAGGGTTAAAATTATAAGCATGATTTAGGGGAAACATAACTGAATTATTCTCCGGCGAAGAAGAAAAATAGATAAAAGTGTGTGTGTGTGTATATAAACAGCATTACTGGTCACTCTATCTTGTTTAATGATAATTTTCTAGGGCTAGGTAAACAAAATAATGATAAGGAAAATATAATTCCAAAAAGTCCAAAGCAATGAAATCAGAATTGTTGTAATCACTGGGGTAATGAGAAATGTTATTGGCCATGGATCCAAGAATTATGCAGAGATCTCCAATTTTCTTTAGCTCATGAGCAACAACAACAACTAGAAAATTACAATTAAAATGACACAAAATGATCAAATGCATTTGAGAAATTACAGTTGGCTGTCACAAATGCACCATGCTTGGGTCAAATATTCTAAAACATTTAAATTGTTAATGACAACAAAAATGTATGGAATTCCACTAAATGTGTGGAACACTGCTAAAACTGCATGTTCCCCATTTAGAACAGTATGCAAGAACATGATGGCCAGAGAGGGGTGTGAATGTGTGTGAATGATGGCCAGTGTGAGAATGGAGTAAAAGATAGTCTCTGAAGAGACACTAAGGCAAATCAATAAGTTGCCAAAACAGCTGTTATCCAAATTTTGATAATATCCAAATCTGAATATGTGGGCCCACAGGGCAAATTATGCCCAATAAAATAATGAACATGGGTGAATTTTAATTATTTTTGTGGCAGGAAGAAAAAACAATGCCACACTTGCGCAGCGTAATTGCATGGAAAAGCAAATCAAACAAGCCTAATCTAACTTTCTTTTCAGCATATCAAGATGGAGCTGATTGTTGGCAAAGGTATAAAATGTTGCTTTGTAACTATTAACTTGAGCAAAAGTGAGTTGAATGCTTTCCAGATGCCTAAAAAGTTATGTTTATAGTAAATTGGTTGAAAGTAAAAAAATAAAAATAATTTTCAATTAAAAAAAAAAATGCAAATCATATGATTAAAAGCCAAATTATATGAGAAAAAGTGAGATGGGTTCAAGGCCTACAGGTCTTGAATATATGAAAAACCCCTGAAAGGGCCAGGACAACATTCAGCCCATAAATACTTTCCACAGGTGATGCCCAGAAGGACAGTGGGTCAAATGAGTAGATGATGGAATGTTGTCACTAACAAAAATGGTTTAAGTCTCATTCACAGGTGACAACAGCTCAATTCAGGAAGGTTTTCTCCAACAATAAGAACCAGTGAGAATGTGTTGAGATCTCAGAGAAGGATTGTTCATTGATCAGCAGAATGGCTGCAGAGTGACACCGGAGACAACACTTCTAGTCTTAAAATACACCATCCAACTATGGAATGAGAAGCCCTCCCTTTCCAACAGGGAAAGACCAAGACAACAAATCACTGGGAAAGATGGAATGAATGATAAAATAGCTAACAAGCTGATCAAGACACATGGAGCAAATGTGAACCAACAAATGGAAAAATAGTAAAGAAAAAGAGAAAAAAAGATAAGATTGAAACCGACAATCAAGAAAAGACCAAAGGCACAGGATAAGAAGATGCAGAATCCAGTAAAAGTCAGAAAGATCTGTACAGGAGTACAGATGGAAACAAAAACACTTCAAATGCGGAGCAAATAATTAAGTTAATCTCTGCAATGATGCTTCCTAAATGAAAATAAGAAAACAGCAGCCTAGTAAAGAGACAAACAACGTGTCCAATTGTCTCGAGTGAGATGAGCCATACTCTGGGTGTATGTAACCTCTCCCTAAGAGTGACCCTCTACGATGCACAAAGTATCTGGGGTGAAGACATCTTATGCTTTGTTTCAATTTGAATCTGTATGATGTTTTCTATATGTTGATACCCCCATTATTTTCAAGAAGTTAGGGAGTCAGAATCTTTTACTCCCTTCTGCATAAAATCCAATTAAGAAACTATGAGGGGAGATGTTTGGTTCTGATACCCGCTGGAGCGTGATTGCATAATTGGGTCATTGGTAATGAATCTGTGTGACTTCATTTAGTCACTATGGTATTAAAGCTAAGAAACCTAACTTATGAAATAACGCTCTGGGAAAAGTCAGGGAAGTGGGGCTTATTTAAGCCCCAGAGGGGGAGTATGTAGAATATTTTCATTAATCTTGAATTAATATAGTACATAGAATTATGCCTATTTTTAAGAAGAAACTATTCTACTATTATCTACTATTGTGAGTCTCTATTATTAGTCTGACTGTGTGAAACAGGTGTGTGTTAAGGACTGCAGTGAGCCATAGACTGAATTAACTATTTAAAGTTTGAAAAACCCATACATGGAAAAGACTTTGTTCAGGAACTAGGAATACATGCATGACAAACTATATTGATCACCTTCGAGGATACATATATGGTAAAAGATGGCTGTCCCAAAATACAACGGAGCATATATGGAATACTGTGGAACAGCTTCAGGCATATATATACGAGTGTAAAAGAGCAATTCTGGAATTACCTTTGACAAACCGTAACTCGGCCTTTTGTTAATTTGTTAATAAAAGTCTATCTGGCTTCAAAACCTCTTCAGAACAATTTTATTTTGAACAAGGAAAATTCTACAACAATAGCAGGGGAAAAATGTGTACATGACAGCTGTTGGCGAGTGGGGGAATGACTATTTTTTTTTTTCCTGCTTATAGCACACAATATAAGTCAACCTCTATCGATTTATGCAGAAGTGTGGGAAGTACTCAGAGTAATTTCAGCGTGGGCCTTCAAAAAATCTAATTAAAATACTTATTCCAATTTGCTTTCAAGCATGCTTCAGTGGACGTTAGTTCGTCTGCCATTCATCAAAAAGATGCGCCAATGTAACGGGCAGAAATAGAGAGCCTTTTAACAAACCACACCGTGGAAATTGTTCCAGCAGCAGATCGTGACAGGCTTTTACAGCTGTTATTTTCTTCTGCCAAAAATAAAAAAATACGCATTGGCCCTATTCTATATCTAATACAACTGAAACATGCTCTGGTGAAGCGGCTATTCAGAAACAGAAATTTTCACACATTCGTCTGAAAGGCTGATTTATTTCAGTGGATCTGAAAGATGTTTATTTTCATGCTCAGATAATCCTTCATCACAGACAGTTCTTGATGGTTATATTCGAAGGAACAGCATAATTTACTGTCCTCCTGTCCGGGCACTCTCCCTGCTGAGACTGGGTGGAGATCTCAATGATTGGCTATTGCAGAGCTCGGGGCTCATAGTCAATTTGACAAGGAGTGTTCTCATTCCCAGTGAGCGGGAAAAGAGATTCATTGTCAATGTGAGCCTTCAGCAAAGCACTCGTTAGAGCTCTTAAGAAGTTTCAAGCTAGGAAAAATCCCTTAGTCTCAAAACATTTCAAAGTATGCTGGATTTGATGGCAGTGGCATCGTCTGTGATTTCACTAGGACTGTTAAAGGGGTAATATGATGCGATTTCAAGTTTTCCTTTCTCTTTGGAGCGTTACAAGCTGTTCACGCATAGATAAGATCCCTGAAGTTGCAAAGACTAAAGTCTCAAAACCAAATAGATATTCTTTGTAAAAGTTATGACTCTGCCACGCCCCTCTAAAATGGCTCATTCAAACACGCCTCCACATGTTTACATCACGGTGTGGGGAGATTTGCAAAATACCGCCCAAATGTATGCGCAAAGAAAGAAGGCGGGACTTTTATTCTCGCTGTAGTATTGTTGTTGCCGCCGCCATGTCGTGGAGATGCTGTGTGTTTCATTGTGAAAGCGAAACTACTTTGTTTGGGCTTCCAAAAAAGGACACAACTAGAAATCAGTGGTTAAGTTGTATTTACAACACTGTTCCAGAACAGTTCAACCCAAATATTAGAGTGTGTGCAGCGGATTTTAACGGAGGACTATTTCCTGAACCTGGGAGTAGCTTGCCAGCTATGCTCAAAGACTGTTTCTATAAAGTGGGGCAATTCCAACTTTGCAAGGACAGTCTGGCGCTTCTGACTCACAGCCTGTAAGTACGTATTCTTATTTGAAGAATTTGCCACTGACTATTCAAACACGAGTTTTGAGCAGTGTAGAGTAGTGCTTGTTGTTTGTCGTTTCTCCGATCACAAATGCAGACATGGTAATGTTTATGCAGCGTGATGCAATGCGACGCGTAAAAAGACAGTATAAGTCATTACAATCAGTAATTATGTCCCCACTGGATGCAACAAACACCTCCTTTGTAATGGGTTTTATTGTTTTTGTGTCGTCACGCCGGGACACGGCATCACAATACGGTAAGGGCCGTAACATTTCTGTCACATGCTTGAGGTGTTTGGCCAATCACAACTGTTACGGAGACGACGAGAGGAGAGATGTGCAGGTCCATGTGTGAACTTTTATTAATAAACATAGTCAAATCACAGGCAGGGTCAAACAACGGCAAACAGGTATGGCAGGGACAAGACAAAAAGTAATCCTACAGCAAGCGTGGGTCTTTGATCGGCAAACAATATCCAACAAGGCAAAGCAGAGAGATAATCCAATAACAAGAGCAATAGTCCAGGCGAGGTATAAACAGAGTCCAAAACAGCAGGCAAAAGGTTAATCCAAGTTACACAGGCAGAAGATCAAGAAACGAAGGACACAGGCAATAAACTACACTTAGACTTTAGAAAACTCAGAAGGGCTCCGTAATGTAACTATCACTGGAGGAGCAATATACGCTAGACAATACTCGGCGATCTGACTGAGGAAGACCATGGCTTAAGTAGTGTGTGTGATTGTGTGATGGGTATCAGGTGTGAGCATGTGATTAGGGAAATGGCTGCTGGAAAATGAAGTCCGGGGTAATGTGTGACAGTCTGTGTGGTGTGAGAGTCAATGTGATGACTGAGCGACCTCTGGTGGCGAACAAATGGAAGTCCATGGACCAGATTCATGACAGAGCCCCCCTCCACCCCCCCCCAGGAGCGGAACCCACAGCAGAGACTGGGACCTAGGGAAAACTGAGACATAAGAAAGAGAAAGAACATGCATGGACCCAAGGACCGAGGCAGGGAACACAGGAAGTTCATCAATAAATTTCTTGGTGGCAACTGAGAGGGCAGACAGTTCATAATCTGGCCCACTGACTGGAACTGGCAAGACAGAGTGTTCACTAACAGCCTCCTCGGCTGTGACCGATAAGGCTGAGAGTCTAAAGGCAGCTTCTTCAGCTGGTTCGGAACACAACAAAAGTTCATAATTAGTCTCCATGGCTGGGTCAGGACGGGGCGAGAGTTCAGCGATGGCCTCCTCGGCCGGTTCAGAGCAGGGCAAATGTTCAAAAGCGGCCTCCGTGGCCGTGACAGGGCAGGACAAGGATTCGCAGACGGCCACCATAGCCGTGACAGGGCAAGACAAGGATTCATATGAGGGTACCACTGACACCTCTGGAGGTTCTGCAGCAGACGCCGCCACCTCTGGAGGTTCTACAGTGGTAACACCAGGAAACAGGTAGAGTTCATTAACAGTTCCTTTGACCGTGACCTGACAGACTGAAAGTACATTGCTGGGCGCTACCACCATACAAGGGGCTGAGGTGAGCCTCGCTGCTTCTGGAGGTTATGCAGTGGGTGCCGCTACCTCGGGCAGTTCTGAGTTGGTGTACGCAGCCCAAATGCAACATAAAGCGATTCCCATCCTGGGAAGTACTTCGGACAGAGGAATTAGTTCATGGACAGAAGAGTTGGAGTGAGTGGGTTTGGGGATACCAGCTGCGCGTGCAGACACCAGCGGTACATCCCTCACACTGGATAACAGACTGGGAAATCGAAGCACTGACCATGAATATCTGAGTGTGATGGATGGGACGTCACAAGACTCTGGATGATCAGTTGTGACGTGTTGTGACTCTGGATGGTCAACTGTGATGTGTTGTGACTCTGGATGATCAGCTGTGACCCGGAGTGACTCTGGACAATCAGCTGTGACGTGCTGTGACTCTGGATGATCAGCTGTGACCCGGAGTGACTCTGGACGATCAGCTGTGATGTGCTGTGACTCTGGATGATCAGCTGAGTCGTGCTTTGACTCTGGACGATCAGCTGAGACGTGCTGTGACTCTGGACGATCAGCCGAGACGTGCTGTGACTCTAGGAGATCAGCTGAGACGTGACGAGACTCTAGGAGATCAGCTGAGACGTGAAGTGACTCTGGATGATCAGCTGTGACGTGACTTGATTCATGACGACCAACTGCGACTTGACTTAGCTCATGAAGATCAACTGTGACTTGGCTGGACTCATGAAGATCGACTGTGACGTGGCTTGACTCGTGAAGATCAACGGTGACTTAACTGGGTTCATGAAGATCAACTGTAGCTTGATTTAGCTCATGACGATCAACTGCGACTTGGCTTGATTCATGAAGATCAACTGCGACTTGGCTCGACTCATGATGATCAGCTGTGACTTGGCTTGATTTGTGAAGATCAGCTGTGACCTGGCTTGATTCGTGAAGATCAGTGGTGACTTGACTTGATTCATGTAGATTGACTGTGACTTGACTTGGCTCATGAATGGCAGCAATGACATGACGGGGTGTTTTTGTGGCCGCCATTTTGTGAACGGGCTCAGCTGTCGCCGCCATTTTGTGAGCGTGCTCTAGCGTAGCTGCCATTACATGAGTGAGTGCAGTGTCGCATTCCTCTGCGACACCCACAGTGAACACTGAACCAACAGTCAATAAAGCATAGTCCAAAAACAACTCAGTGATGAAAGCGGACCCTCGCGTCTGAGCTGAGATCGCGGAGGCTGATTAATGCCACCACAAAAAATTTCAATCAAGATTATGTCCGGTAGATCTGAATAATGAGCGAAAGCTAAAAACGCTCTTATATGGTTCTCCAATGATTGTGGGCCTTATTTAAGGGCAAACAATAGTCTAGTTGTGTTCATACCTGACCAATGTCCATCTGAGAAGTTGCTGGATCCTTGTGTGGCTGAGTATTCTGTAACGGAGCCGACAAGAGGAGAGACGTGCGGATCCATGTGCGAACTTTTATTAATAAACATAGTCAAATCACAGGCAGGGTCAAACAACGGCAAACCGGTATGGCAGGGACAAGACAAAGAGTAATCCTACGGCAAGAGTGGGTCTTCGATCGGCGAACAATATCCAACAAGGCAAAGCAGAGAGATAATCCAATAACAAGAGCAATAGTCCAGGCGAGGTATAAACAGAGTCCGAAACAGCAGGCAAAGGGTTAATCCAAGTTACACAGGCAGAAGATCAAGAAACGAATGACACAGGCAATAAACTACACTTAGACTTTAGAAAACACGGAAGGGCTCCGTAATGTAGCTCTCACTGGAAGAGCAATATACGCTAGACAATACTCGGCGATCTGACTGAGGAAGACCATGGCTTAAGTAGTGTGTGTGATTGTGTGATGGGTATCAGGTGTGAGCATGTGATTAGGGAAATGGCTGCTGGAAAATGAAGTCCGGGGTAATGTGTGACAGTCTGTGTGGTGTGAGAGTCAATGTGATGACTGAGTGACCTCTGGTGGCGAACAAATGGAAGTCCATGGACCAGATTCATGACAACAATGCACTGGATAGCTGGCCAATCAGAGCACGCCTCGCTTCTCAGAAGCTTAGTAAAAATCGGCGCGTTTCAGAAAGGCGGGGCATAGAGGAGCAACAATAATGTACAGTATGTGGAAAATAATGTGTTTTATGAACCTTAAACCACATAAACACATCACATTACACCAAATACACAAAACAATGTTCTTTTTAGCAACATCATATGACCCCTTTAAACACATGCCTGCCTTAACTCTACCTGAAGCCTGCATTATCTGGCATAGAATCTCTGTGCTCTTATTGCTGCATGAACTTTTTCAAGGGGCCTACACTTGTCTCTACTTGAAATACAGTCACTATGGATGCACCCAGCACAGGGATGGCACATATTCTGCGATGTCTGGCCAGTGTTTTGTACCTGGACACCAAGTATGCATTTCCCCCTGTAAAAATATCGCTTCCTGTCATCCGTAAAGTCAAGAAGGACAGAGGGACTATACTTCTGATAGCACCAAAATGGTCCAGTCAGTTATGGATCCTGGAGGCAGCTGTTGACAGCAGTTCTCTTGATTCTCTTGACACACTGAAGAGGAGTCTGCTCTCTCAAGGTTATATACCATGAGCTGTGTGCAATCTTAATCACTGCCGTGGTCAGATCTATACCTGTTCAACATGAGTGGTGCTGGCAGTTTTCACCACTACATCACTTTTTTGTAAGTCATTATTTTGCATGGATTATTTCATTCTATCTTGTGTATAAGGTTAGAAGTTAGAGGCTGTCTACTTGACGCCCCTAGGCCAGGAGTGAAAACCTCAGTTCCTGGAGGGCACAGACTTGCAGAGTTTAGCTTCAACCCTGATTAAATGCACCTGATCCAGCTAATCACCTTCAGGTTTAATTGAAAACTACAGGGGCTTTCACACCGCATAGTTCTAGAAACTAGCCATCATGGTTTTCCTGGTTGCATTCGCACCAGCAACGGGAAGTCAGAAGTGGCCAACAGCGACATCTTTATTCGCCGCATACAAACATCAACAACTGGTGAACAAAAGACGCCAATATAGGAACTATTTTTGTTGTATGTCCTGCGTTTCGTGATAACGGAGATAGAATGTAAACGCACAATTTATATGATTGAAAGCATGAAAATCTGACTAAATCTCCTTTGACAACTTGCAGTGTTACATATCATCGAGGCTGAGAAAATAACACAACGCTGCTGACAACAGGTATCTAATTGCCATTATCGCTGTTTTCCATGTTTGTGGAGTAAACATTTTTACATGGCTTTTTAAAAATGCTGGGTAGCCGGTGTTTTGTATGCATTTGGCCAATCAGCGAACACTTAGGTCACTGGTAGTTCCTATAGAATTGTTTTATGCTGCCTTCACGTGCTATCGGAAATTTCCTATTTCCCACTTATGAAGTCATGATTACGAGCTTGTCGTATTCAAGTGCTTTAATTTCGGAAAGAATAAAATGTAGCATCCCACTGGCTGACAAACATATAAACATTCACCGTGCTATACATGCAGTTTGCTGACAATTCTGGAATTTCGGTCAAATACATGCTCATTTCACTGCTTATAAAACATACAATATGCTTCGAATGATCGTTCATATCTAGCCTATAAATACACTACTTGGCGACAAGACAAAGGGATGTAGTTGTTGTGAGAACAGCATTGACAGCATCAATGGTTGTCCCCTCCACCATGTTTAAAGTTTATGACCCGCCCAACTCGGAAACTTGGGTATCAAACTTATTTCTGAATTTCCCAGTAGTAAATACAACTTGAGAGGCTGTTCACGTGCAATTTCCAATTAGGAAACTCGTATTTACGATAATTCCGATAGCATGTGAAGGCAGCATAAAACCCTACTCTTAAGTAGAAGCTAACTTAGTTCCCCCAAACAGAGTTCCTAGAACTAAATATGTTCCTAGTTCCTGCGGTGCGAACACGCCAAAAAGTGGGTACTTCTGTTTATAGTTCTAGGATCTACAAAAAGAAAGGTTCCTCTGATTTGAAAGCCTCTTACATGGTATGTGTTGGAGCAGAGTTGGAACTAAACTCTGCAGGGCTGTGGCCCTCCAGGGATTGAGTTTTGCGCCCCTACTCTAGGCGAAAAATGTAGTGTCTATTTACACTGTGTAAATAGAGTGTCTATTTACACTAAGTGCTAATAGCCCACCTTGTTGGCAGAGGCCATTTACACTAATTCCGCCCACCAATGTGTGGTTGGGCTAGTCAACACTACAAAAGACGATTGTCAAACAACAGCTCCAGTGGCATAGATGGTAAAGCACATGCCGTTGTCTATTTGATGTGATCGACCAGAGTTCAAATCTGCCTTTTTTTTCCTCTCTTTCTAAATCTCATATGTCGGAAAAGCATTTATTTTCAATAAAAAAAAAAAAAAATGAAGGAAATAATAGGAAAGCTGAAAATAAAGTATCAGGTAGGGTTAGGGTAGGTGTAGGGAGGGCTTTATTGTCCCAATAAGGTGGCATCCTTTAATAATTTTAATCAAAAATTATAATTTGCAATAGATATGTTATTATTGCATGGATTTTTAATGTACTTGTCACAGTTCGCTGTGGGAGGAACGATGGAAATGCGGAGAAACGTTAAACAGTCTTTAATACTTGAATCACAGGGAAAAAATCCCCAACAGGAACACGGAAAACACACAAAATCCAACAAGTAGACCCGACAAACACTAATTGAACAGACTGAGGCTTTTAAACACAGGATAACGAGGAACAGACAGGTGTGGGGAATCAACTAATTAGACTAGACGATGACAGGAACATGATCAAATAAGGACAAACAGGAACAGAAACGGGCAAAACACGACACAGACAGTCCAGAATCCTGACAGTACTAAAATACTGAGGTGCATATAATTGCCAGTAGAAAATCCTGTTATCTTAACATAGTGTAAATGGAATCCATTGTTATTTGCACTTAGTGTAAATAGCATCTGTCGCTAAGAAAATATGCTATTTTCACAGTGTAAATAGCATCTAATTGCTATTTACACAGTGTAAATAGTATCTATTGCTATTTGCACTTAGTGTAAATAGCTTCTGTCACTATTTGCAAAAAGAAAAAAAAAGAACAGGAAACCCAGTAGCAATCTACAATAAAACGTATTTATACTACATTAACTGAAATACCAATCCAGTAAAGTACTAAAATCTCATCACAAGTAGCTTTTCTGAAGTAAATGATAATATAGGGTGCAGTGTCATTCACACAAATACTAAACACCATCATGGTAACATGCATGACACTAAAATAATGCAATTAACATTACTTTAACTGTCACGGATCCTGTGAACAACACAGCATCGGACCTTTCAGCACCACCCACTCGTTCACGATCACCAGAATTCTGATCAGCTGCACCTGATCACAGTCATCAACTCACCTTTAAGAACCCCTTCTGTCCTTCACTCTTCATCTAGTCTCGTTGATCTCTACTACGGATCTACTCTCTGGACCTTGAGCCTGCCTATGTCCATCTTCATGCCTGTCATCATCCAGTTTGCTTGGTTTGGACTTTACCTTGGAAGGAAAGGACATTGTTGTCTCAGTTACCAGCTAAGTCTCAAGTCAAGGGATCCAGCTATACTCACCTGATACCACATCGCTTACTCCCTGCTATCTCACTGTGTGTTCAATAAACTCCACTATTGCACTAACCTGAGTCTCTCCTCATCTGTCCATGACATTAACAACATAAGATGTAACATAAATTTCTTATTTACATAACTGGTAAGAAAAAACTAAGGAGGAAAAAAATTATTAAAATCAAAAGCCATCAAATGTGAAGTGTCCCACAGGGAATTCTGGGAATATCAATTTGTTTTTTTTTTGTTTTGTTTTTTGTTTTTTGTCACAGTAAATTGATGACTTGTTGATAAATTGATGACTAAATATGATGACGTTCTTTTTTCACTTCCACAAACTGTAAATTTATTAGCACAGTTTATATTCTTTGTTTATTCTCTGCAGCAACAGTGGTCTGAGAAATATAAGTACACAATAACAACATGCATGGGGTAATAAACACTGCAGACTAGAAAAACATAAAATAAACCTTATGTATTTTTCTGTTTGTTTGTTTTTTCTTTTTCTACTGGCGCGATAAGACGGTAGTCATACCCCATCATCGTTCTTAGTCTAGTACAGGGAAAAAAATCTAACATCAGCCAGGAGAATGTGAAAAGTGTTTTTATCACTGTAAAATGTTTATCTGTTTGGTATTGTATCCTGTTGTGCTTTTGATTTGATTTGACTCAGAGCTCCCTACGTTTGACCTTGAGGGTTTTGTTTAGTCCTGGTAACAGGACTCCCATCTCTGTTTTTGACCATTTAGGGTTTACCTTGCTTAAAATTAAAATTTTTAATTTTTTTTTTTTTTTTTTGGAAATAAATACAATACAGGTGCACTAATATCTATTTATTCATGCTCATCTAATGCACAAATAATATTGAGTTAAGCTTCTTGGCAAAAGCATCACCAGGAGCGGAGCGAGGCAGTACAGGCTGGGGAGGCAGAACCAGAAATCTCTAACGCTGGACTAAGAGGAATTGGTGCAAATGTAGGGTTAAAGTTATAACTCCTATTTGTAGTGAACAGGACATTCTAGGGCCCAGTTTTATGGTGGGGCTTCTCTCTGACTGCAACAGTGGAGAAAGGTTTGCTACATTTTGATTGGATCTTGGTAGAATAGCACAAACATATGTTCAATGCCATCTGATAAGGATGCAAGGATAATGGCCAGACACCTCTTGGAGTGTAAGAAGAAGGACACGAATTCTCATTGGTCCACATGCCCTTTACCTATCTTGAAGGATTTGGCCATCAATTTTAAGGTTTCCAAGCATAGTTATAAATGGTTTTGGGTGCATCTTTGTCATTCCGTTTTGATTTCCCCACTGCTGCTGCATTTGACCTATCACCACCAAGGTCCCTCAAGCTTCCACAGGGTTTTCCCCATTCCAGCTCAATGTCTTTAGGGAGACTTGGAAGTAGGGGCCTTCAGATAGACGAGAGCAGAACTTCATAATATTATCAATTCAAATTATCATCATATTACATCATAACCACTTGTTGACCAACACAAAACTGGTGGCCCTTTAAAGTAGGGGTGTCAAACTTAGTTCCTGGAGGGCCACAGCCCAGCAGAGTTTACATTCAACCCTAATTAAACACACCTGATCCAGTTAATCAAGTCATTTAGGCTTAGTTGAAAACTACATGGCATGTTTGTTGGAGCAGGGCTGCGGCCCTCCAGAAACTGAGTTTGATGCCCCTGCTTTAAAACTTAGATCAAGGTTCCACAAATTCAGTCCTGGAGTGCCACTGCTCTGCAGATTTTAGCTCAAACCCTGATCAAACGCACTTACCTGTGATTTTCTAGAGATCCTAAAGACCTTGATGAGCTTGCTCAAGTGTGTTTGATTAGGTTTGGAGTTAAATTCTGAAGTGTGTTGGACATTTGGGGTGAGATTTGAAGAATCCTGGCTTAGATGCTTATCTTTACAGAAAATATACCAAGTTAATACCAAAAATTGCTGCTGATGCATGTGTAAACAGTATAAATGCTTGAGGGTTTAACGTCACATTTTGGTTCATAACTTTGTGAAACATTAGTAAACCAAAGTATATTACATAACTTTATTTAGAGAAGGTGGTCTTAATTCAAATGAGCCCAAACACAACATAACACGACACACAGATTTTGAGAAAATCCACATGGAATGACATGATATGCTGTATGGCTAAACCTATTGGACTTATTGGAACCGATCACATCACGATCATAAGGCAGTGTTTTCCAACATCATTTGAAAGTTCAAACAATGTTAACAGTGGTCTTGACTGAGATCAGAAAATATTAGTTTTTCATTTATTGTATGAAGATGTTTACAATCTACAATATTTTAAAAGAATTGGGGAAGTGAAAGGACAATACATGTTTTAAGGCAAAAACTTTCTGTCTGTGATTTTATAGACATTGCATTTTAATCTGCTAAATCTCTAATCTGCCCTGTTGAAAAAACAGCATAAACTGGTTATATGTTTTGAAGCATGGCATGCTTCAAAACATACCTGACCAGCATATGCTGTTTTTTTTTTTATTATTATTTTTTATTTTAACAGGGTGCCAATTGCAACTACAGTAGTGTGAAAAATTATTTGCCCCCTTCCTGATTTTTAATTTTTTTGCATGTTTGTCACACTTTAATGTTTCAGATCATCAAACAAATTTAAATATTAATCAAAGATAACACAAGTAAACACAACATGCAGTTTTTAAATGAAGTTTTTTATTATGAAGGGAAAACAAAATCCAAACCCACATGGCCCTGTGTGAACAAGTGTTTGCCCCCAAAACCTAATAACTGGTTTGGCCACCCTTAGCAGCAACAACTGCAATCAAGCGTTTGCGATAACTTGCAATGAGTCTGTTACAGCACTGTGGAGGAATTTTGGCCCACTCATCTTTGCAGAATTGTTGTAATTCAGCCACATTGGAGGGTTTCGAGCATGAACCGCCTTTTTAAGGTCATGCCACAGCATCTCAATAGGATACAGGTCAGGACTTTGACTAGGCCACTCCAAAGTCTTCATTTTGTTTTCCTTCAGCCATTCAGAGGTGGACTTGCTGATGTGTTTTGGATCATTGTCCTGCTGCAGAACCCAAGTTCGCTTCAGCTTGAGGTCACGAACAGATGGCCGGACATTGTTCTTCAGGATTTTTTTGGTAGTCAGCAGAATTCATGGTTCCATTTATCACAGCAAGTCTTCCAGGTCCTGAAGCAGTAAAACAGCCCCAGACCATCACACTACCACCACCATATTTTACTGTTGGTATGATGTTCTTTTTCTGAAATGCTGTGTTACTTTTACGCCAGATGTAATGGGACACACACCTTCCAAAAAGTTCAACTTTTGTCTCGTCAGTCCACAGAGTATTTTCCCAAAAGTCTTGGGGATCATCAAGATGTTTTCTGGCAAAACTGAGACGAGCTTTTATGTTCTTTTTGCTCAGCAGCGGTTTTCGTCTTGGAACTCTGCCATGCAGGCCATTTTTGCCCAGTCTCTTTCTTATGGTGGAGTCATGAACACTGACCTTAACTGAGGCAAGTGAGGCCTGCAGTTCTTTGGATGTTGTTCTGGGTTCTTTTGTGACCTCTTGGATGAGTCGTCGCTGCGCTCTTGGGGTAATTTTGGTCGGCCGGCCACTCCTGGGAAGGTTCACCACTGTTCCATGTTCGAACACTTTTTCACACACGGCCATGTGGGTTTGGATTTTGTTTTCCCTTAATAAAAAAAC
The DNA here is from genome assembly GCA_039654775.1 of Spinibarbus caldwelli. Taxonomy (NCBI): domain Eukaryota; kingdom Metazoa; phylum Chordata; class Actinopteri; order Cypriniformes; family Cyprinidae; genus Spinibarbus; species Spinibarbus caldwelli. Next base: position 35,200,473 of record CM077221.1, read on the forward strand.
CTTCATTTAAAAACTGCATGTTGTGTTTACTTGTGTTATATTTGATTAATATTTAAATTTGTTTGATGATCTGAAACATTAAAATGTAACAAACATGCAAAAAAATAAAAAATCAGGAAGGGGGCGAACAATTTTTCACACCACTGTATAAGACATAAAGGTATAAATAAATAATAAACATCATGGTTTTCTGGAAAGATAGTTTTAAACAGTATGTATTGTGAAAGCTCTATGTATGAATAGCCTAAATTTGAATTGACTTTTATGGCTAAATCTGAAGACCACCGTGGTGGAGCAGGCAGATCTGAATACCACCAAGGCAGAGCTAAGGACCACCAAGATGGAACAGAAAGCCACGGTGGAGCCAGCAGACCTGGAAACCATAGTGGAGCCACTAGAGCTGAACACATTGGAGGCACAGGAGGAGCTATAGACGATGCCGCCTCCTCGGGAGGAGCTTGTGTGCAGCACAAAGGCAAGGCAAGGCAAGTTTATTTACAGTATATATCACATTTCATATACAATGGTAATTCAAAGTGCTTTACATAAAAGGAATTAAAATAATCACAACCATAAAAACAAGAAATTTTATTTAAAAAAAATTGTGACCCGCGCTGGCAAAATGAGTTCATTAAGCCCTCGTCCAGCAACCCCAATGCTCCAAATAGTAATTAAACATCTAAAATTATCTTTATTTGGACGTTTTCTGAGAGGAGTACCTTTTTCTCTGCTCGCTTCTCGCGCTGCCGCTGACTCACATATGAATCGCGCAGATACACTGCGTTCCAAATTATTATGCAAGTGATATATCAGTAGGATTTCGGTACAATAAAGAGTCAGATTTTTGTTTGTGTTGTTTTTCACATCTTTTTAGTTAACTGGTATCAATCTCAGACAGGTTTGTTCAATAGTTTGCCAGTTCTTCTTAGGTAAATGGAAACCCTACTTAAAGAGGTTGTTCCATATTATTAAGCAAGTCACAGTTCTCATGAAATATAGTGAGGAAGAAAGATCTTTCTGAAGATGAAAAGTATGAAACAATGCAATGTCTTGCAAAAGGCATCAAAACAAACAATATTTTGCGAAAAGCAAATAGAAATTATTGAACTGTCAAAAGATTTGTGAGTGACTTATAGATAAAGATTTACTAAGGAAAGTTTCTGTCAAACAAATGAACTGTATTGTAATGCCAGCTGTAAAAAAAGCCACTGCTGAGCAGCAAACAGATGTTTGAAGCTACTGGAGTCTCAAGATCCTCTCCATGCAGACTGGCAGTTGTGTGTAAAGCTACGTTTCAGTCACTGCTAACCAAACCTCACAAAGACAAACCTGCACAGTGGCTGTAGAAATACATTTTCAAACTGTTTATCACGATGGTATTTATGCAGCATGGCATAGTGTGTTGTCCTGCATGAAAATCCTTTTATTTCCGAGAGCACTATTCTTCATTTTATACCACAGCAGAAAATGGTCAGTTATGAACTCCACATATCTTGCAGGAGTCATTTTGACACCCTAAAATGACCTTACATCTCACGTCCCAATATTCCAACTCAAATCATCAACCACCGCCTCCTTGCTAATGTTGCAGTCTCATTGGAATAGGATGGCCATTCATCAACTATCAGAAATCCATTTATCTGGACCATCCATTGTACTGCCGTATTCGTAAGTGAATAAAACTATTTAAAAACAAGTCTTCATGTGTTTCTACAGCCACCGTGCAGGTTTCTCTTTGTGAGGTTTGGTTAGTAGTGACTGCAGCTTTACACACAACTGCCAGTCTGCATGGAGAGGATCTTGAGACTCCAGTAGCTTCAAACATCTGTTTGCTGCTCAGCAGTGGCTTTTTTACAGCTGGCATTACAATACAGTTCATTTGATTGACAGAAACTTTCCTTAGTAAATCTTTATCTGACCAAGATCTTCTGTGCTCTAAGTCACTCACAAATCTTTTGACAGTTCAATGATTTCTATTTGCTTTTCGCAAAATATTGTTTGTTTTGATGCCTTTTGCAAGACATTGCATTGTTTCATACTTTTCATCTTCAGAAAGATCTTTCTTCCTCACCATATTTCATGAGAACTGGTGCTTGCTTAATAATGTGGAACAACCTCTTTAAGTAGGGTTTCCATTTACCTAAGAAGACCTGGCAAACTATTGAACAAATCTGTCTGAGATTGATACCAGTTAACTAAAAAGATGTGAAAAGCAACACAAACAAAAATCTGACTCTTTATTGTAATGAAATCCTACTGATATATCACTTGCATAATAATTTGGAACACAGTGTAAAGGCGCTTCCGCCAACGCGCAATCCCGATAAATATACACAAGGGCGTAACCATGGTATAGATATTGGGGGGGTCCAAATGTGAGCCCTTCCCTATATATATATATTTTTTTTTTTTTTTTTTTTAAGTGCATTTCCCACAATTCACAGTTTTCATATATTGATAAAGATTTGCTCATCTAGAACATAGTTTTGAGGAATACATTGACCATTTGAATTAACATTGAAAGAACAGTCTGCAATTTCTCTGACATAGCAGCAAATAGGATGATGTAGCACATGTATCACAATTACTATGTATCCCCTTCACTCACACCACCATCTTTCTGTCCTACAAACACACACACACACCATTACTTCTTCACTTATACTTAAAATGACTTAATTCCACACACATACTTACACCATGCCATGACCCCATCCACACACACACACTGACACATACACATCACATATTCTCTGCATCCCCTTCAAACACATACACACCATCATCCCTCTCTCCTATAAACACACACACTCTCCCACATATGCACATACATTTTTATATAGTACATATACATTTGATACTTCTCACTTATACTTAGTTTTGCCTACTTTTTCCATACCTTCCTCTATCCCATGTATATACCCCTCCCCTCGTAATATGCACACACATCTCCAGACAATCACACACACACACACACACACACACACACACACACACACACATATCCATGCACAATAAAGCGGAGCATCCAACCTACGTTTACACAAGTAGCTCTATGTATGTGACAAATAAACATCCTTGTATCCTTGTATCAATAGTTAAGTTTCATATCGAAAATGGTTGATATTGAAAATGGTTGACCTCTTATAATGACATGCACTTTTTTAGTATTTATGAAAAACAAGCAAAAAAGTTTCACTTATTTAATTTGAACTTAACCACTTAAGCCACTTTGTCAGGTAATAGTTAACATAACAATATAGACTTACAATAAAAACAAACAGGCCAGGCCATCAACGAATGAATAGAGGCTTATCAATGGAGTGGGAAGTGCGGGAGCTCCTTGGTCTGTGACTCCAGCAGTTCATTATTCAGACTATTTTCAGGGTATCATGCTAGCTACCTAGCTATAATACTGAGCCATTTAAACCTGATATTTTTTCACATTTATTCAAAAATTGGCGCGGTATTTTTGACCATTGCACTACTTTTTAGGTGTCTACTTGCTTACCGTCTGGAAAAAAGGCGAATGTCCGCCTGTTCGTCCTGCTTCTTTCTTTTAGCTCCTACCTTCATTTCATTTAAGCACCAGTGACAGTCGGACTGAGCGGTTTTTTCAAACCATGCCGCAACCCGGCGTTTACGGGCTCAACCAAGTGTACAATCGAGGGGGGGAGGTCACACAATTTTGTTTCCCTTGTTTTTCCTAAATTTAAAGTAAATAACAACAGATCCACTAGGCTACAACCAGGGTTCATAAAAGGAGGGCATATCATGTGTCACATATTACAATACATATTACAATATAATAGGCCTATTATTGGGGGGGACAGATTGGTATTTTTCCAATATTGGGGGGGACACGTCCCCCCCAAAGTATATGGTGGTTACGCCCATGAATATACACATACTGTATACACAGAATTACAGTATTTAAGTAAGCTATTCATGCAAACATAATCAGTTGTGTCTTAAGTGAACGTTTAGGGAACTGTTGGGGAAAACATCGGATGTGTAACATTATATTAGATCCGTGCAGTACAGTAAGTCTTAATATATAGTCCTAGTCTGCCTGTCTCATTAATGTTAATCTAACAATAATAGATTGCTGCTCTTGATTGAACTGCTTTTTTAGTTTTAATAATCAATTTATTTGTAATGAACACCCTAAAGTGATTTTTACAATTGATTATTTGTTTTTCTTACTTGAATTCTTTTGTTTAGATGTAAAATGAAAAAAACAATGCACTATTTGTTTCTTTCTTATATTTGTTCTATTGATAAAATAAAAAAATGACTATATTGTGATTATTGTGATTATTATAGTAATGGTAATTAAGAAAAGAATTGGAGGAAAAGATGCAACGTTGCTAGTTGATTTTGCTTTGGAACCTTCAGAAAACTTTAACTTTGCTGACTCTATCGACTTCAAACGGCTGTAGCTCAGTCATTTTTCGTCCGATCCCAACAAATCATATAACATTTTGAAGGTCTTCTAATGGAGAATGTGAAAATAAAAATAAGTAATTTTTGAAAATTTGCTCATTGTGACTCATTTTGGAAAGGGAAAAGGGAAAGGGAAGTGGTGTGTGGCCAAGTATGGTAACCCATACTTGGAATTTGTGCTCTGCATTTAACCCATCCAAGTGCACACACACAGTAGTGAACATACACCTGGAGCAGTGGGCAGCCAATGCTGCGGCGCCTGGGGAGCAGTTGGGGGTTTGGTGCCTTGCTCAAGGGTCTCACCTCAGTCGTGGTATTCCCTGCCGGACCCGAGACTCGAACCCACGACCTTCGGGTTACAAGCCCAACTCTCTATCCATTAGGCTAAATTTGATTTATAATGAATTAAAACAGTTAAGAATAAAAAAAATATATTATTACATAAAATACAGTGCAATCAGTTCAGACATAGCACAGTGCTCATTCAGTAAATGCACAGTTGAACAGATGTGTTTTGAGTATAGATTTAAATGAGGCTAATGTTTTAGCACATCTTCACATCTGGAAGCTGGTTCCAATTGCGGGCGGCATAATAGCTAAAAGCGGACTCCCCTTGTTTGGAGTGAACCCTTGGTATTTCTAACTGACTTGATCCTAATGATCTGAGTGGTCTGTTTGGTTTATATTCAGTGAGCATATCTAAACAAGTAATAGTATTTTAAAATCAATCCTAAATGTACCTGAGGACCTGGGGGCGGCACAGTGGCTCGGTGGTTAGCACTGTTGTCTCACAGCAAGAAGAACCTCGGTAGGGACAGGAGGCCTTTCTGTGTGGAGTTTGTTCTCCCTGCGGTACTCCGGGTACTCCGTTTCCTCCCACAGCCCAAAGACATGAAGGTTAGGATAACTGAAGACTCTAAATTGTCCCCGGATGTGTGTGTAAAGACAAAACTTGTGTATGGATCGACTTGTGTATGGATTAACTGGTTCTCACCATGAATATAGCCATAGATACTGGAATGGCATTAAGAAGGAAATAAAAAAAAACAAACCTGAGGACTGGTGTGATATGCTCAGATTTTCTGGTTCTAGTCAGAATCCTGACAGCAGCGTTCTGGATGAGCTGCAGGTGTCTAGTGGTCTTTTTGGGAAGGCCGGAGAGGAGACCATTACAATAGTCCACCCTGGTAGTGGTTATAAAGGCATGAACGAGTTTCTCCAAGTCTTAGTTACTGCTTTGACATGACTACTGAAAATAAGGTCTAACTCCAGAATCACACCAAGATCTTTGACTTGATTTTTAGTTGTTTGACCCCTAGAGTCAAGGTATGCATTCACCTTGAGAACTTCGTCTTTGTTTCCAAATGCAATGACTTCAGTTTTCTCCTTGTTTAACTGAGGAAAGTTTTGGCACATTCAGCTGTTAATTTCATCATTGCTTTGGCAGAAGGAGTCAATGGGGCTGTAGTCATTTGGCAATAAGTCTAGGTAAACCTGGGTATCATCTAGCTGTATAACTGTGATTGCAATTAGGTTTTTTCTCATTATTTGACTCAGTGGGAGCATATACAGGCTGAACAAGAGTGGCGCACAAATTGAGCCTTGTGGACATCCACTTAGACTAATGCTCTCCTATACTCACATAATAACCTCTCCCTTCTAAGTATGACCTGAACCATTTGAGCACCATGCCAGAAAGCCCGACCCAGTTTTCCAGTCTCTCTAAAAGTATGTTATGATCGACAGTGTCAAACGCAGCACTGAGATCTAGTAGTACCAGCACTGATATTTTTTCCAGAATCAGAATTTAAGCGAATATAATTTATTATATTTATGAGAGCTGTTTCTGTGCTGTGATGTGGTGGAAACCAGACTGAAAATTGTCCAGATATCCATTTGAGTTTTAGTTGTTCAGCTGATTGAAAACAACATTTTCAATAATCTTGCCTATAAAAAGGAAGATTTGACATTGGTCTATAGTTGCTCAATATGGTGTTATCAAGATTGCTCTTTTTCATGAGGGGCTTAACAACTGCAGTTTTCAGGGAGTTTGGAAAAGTCCCAGAAAGAAGGGAGGCGTTTACCACTTCTAAAACCCGAGACACTGCACGATTTTCAGCTGTCCCAGACTAAAGATTGGCATTGTGAAACAATCGTGGCGATTTCTGTGATCGTGGATCCTAATCGGTGGTTCTGTGTCATGCAGTGAGAGAGGTTCAAAGACGGCCATTGTCATGGTCTTGCGACCAAAGATAGCCAACGATACAGCATGATCATCTCACTGTGTGTTTGCTGTTACGATCCACGTTTAATGACCAACCAATAAAAATGCGACATGAAATCAACGCGACATGGCACTAAAACATAAAACTGCTTACCTCAAGCTCTTATCCCTTCCTCTTTCGCCGCTTCCACTTTTCAACACATAAAAACTACAACTGCTAAAGTGTGATTTTTCATGCTCTTTTTGTTTACCACTAGCGCATGGTGATGACGTTGTATTCTTCTATAGTAACGTGTGTCGTAGCCTACGAGTCAATAGGTGTCATCGTCGTACAGTCTACACAGATGTTGTAGCCAAATTTATTAGATTCATGTCGCACAGTGTGACATACTGTCACAATACAAGCCAGAGACACAGGGTATGAGTGTAAACAGGAAGGTTTATTGACAAGGTGGGGATCAGGGTGACTGAAGGCAGGTGAGTTGGGAAGGATATAGAGAGTTCTTGGGTTCTTTGCTCTTGGTAATGGCAGGTTGGTATGCTGCAGGAATCCGGGGGAACAGCAGCAATCTGAATCGTGGAGATGTAGGAGCTTTCTGGAGGTAAGTAAACAAGAGGTAAGTGCATGTAAAGAGTCTGGTTAGTTCAAGGAGGTGAACGGTAGACCGGACACTGTGATCTGCGTAGAGTGTGGAGATATGGCTGGCTTGATGAGTGACTGCAGGTGCGGGTGATTAGAATTCCGGTGAGTGGGACCTGGTGTGTGCTGAAGGAGGTGACTGAGCTGACGTGAGTGACTGTGGTGTATCCCTGACATTACCCCCTCCTCCAGGGGCGGCTCCTGACGCCCTCATGCGGCGACAAGGGCGACCGCGACCTCGGGGTGCGGGACGATCTGGGCGGTTGTGGTGGAATTCCTCCAACAACGATGGGTCAAGTATATCGTCCCGGGCCACCCAGGACCTCTCCTCCGGTCCGTAACCTTCCCAGTTGATCAAATACTCCAGTCGGTTGCCCCGTCACCGCGAATCCAGGATGTCCTGGACCTGGTATACTGAGGGCTGGTCCAGAATCTCCGGAGGAGGGGGCGCTTCCGGCTCGGCGGGTTCTGAGGAGGAGGAAGAATAGGATTTGAGGAGTGAGACTTGGAATGAGGGGTGAATACGGTACCTGGGTGGAAGCTGAAGAAAGTAGGTGACTTCATTGATCTGCCTCTGTATAGGGAACGGACCAATATAGCAGGGACTCAGCTTCTTGCAGGGCAGACAGAGGCGCAGATCCCGGGTGGACAGCCAGACCTTATCTCCAGGCTGGTAAGTGGGAGTGGTTGTGCGCCGGGCATCTGCGAAGATCTTATGCCTCCGTATTGCTCACTGGAGGTGGACGTGAGCCGAGTCCCACACTCTCTCACTCACCCGGAACCAGTAGTCCACAGCTGGAACCTCCAAGGGCTCCTCCGTCCACGGGAAGAGCGGGGGCTGGTAACAGAGTATGCACTGGAATGGAGTCAGGCCGGTGGTATTCTGACGGAGGGAGTTCTGTGCATACTCGGCCCAGGAGAGAAAACGGCTCCAGCTGTGCAGATCGTCGTGGCAGTATGACCGGAGGTAACGTCCGAGCTCCTGGATCCTTCGTTCAGTCTGGCCATTCGTCTGTGGATGGTGCCCGGAGGACAAGCTCACTGTCACTCCCATCAGACGGAAGAAGGCTCTCCACACTCGTGAGATGAACTGGGGACCTCGGTCTGAGACGACCTCCTCCCGGAGGCCATAATTACAGAAGACCTGGGTAAATAAGCACTCAGCTGCTTCTAGTACAGTAGGGAGACCCAGGAGGGGGATAAATTTACAGGCCTTGGAGAAACGATCGACCACAACAAGGATACATGTGTTACCCTCTGAGGCTGGCAGGTCAGTCACGAAATCCACTCCAATGTGGGACCAGGGCCTACGGGGTACGGGCAGCGGAACGAGCTTGCCTACGGGGAGATGACGAGGAGTTTTAGACATGGCACAGACTGAACAGCTTCGGACGTACCTGTTGACATCCCTGGCCATACTGGGCCACCAGTACCGAGCGTGGAGGAGCGAGAGGGTCCGTTGGCTGCCTGAGTGTCCAGAGCCCGGTACTTCATGAACTGAGGCCAGAAGGGGTTGGCGTTGGGAGGTGGGAACGTACGTCCTCCCTTCTGGGCAGCCCAGCGGAGCAGGTTCGGTAAGAGTGGCGTCACGGATGTCCTGGTTCATGTTCCACTGAATGGGGCTGACGATTAAGGCTGGAGGGAGAATGGGCTCCAGTTCTGTTGGAGTGTCTGGAGAGTACAGGCGGGATAGAGCCTCAGCTTTGCAGTTGCGATTTCCGGGTCGGTAGGTGATAGTAAACTGGAATCTTGTGAAGAACAAAGCCCACCGGGCTTGACGAGGGTTGAGTCTTTTGGCTTCTCTAATGTACTGGAGGTTCTTATGATCGGTGATTACGGAGAAAGGATGGTGGGCTCCCTCCAGCCAGTGACGCCACTCCTCCAGAGCTAATTTGATGGCGAGCAGTTCTTGGTTACCGATGTCATAATTCTGCTCCGCTGGGGTCAGTTTCCTGGAGAAGTAAGCGCAAGGATGGAGGATGGAAGGCTCTGCCCATTGCTGCGACAGCAAGGCCCCGACGCCGGTGGTAGAGGCTTCAACTTCCACTACGAAAGGCACTTGGGGATCTGGATGGCGAAGGATGGGGGCCGTGCTGAAAGCCTCCTTGAGCTGGTCGAAGGCTTCGCGGGCAGGGTTGGTCCAGGACAGGGACTTGGGCTTGCCTCGGAGCTGGGAGGTTAGAGGAGCCGTGAGTATGCTGAAATTCCTCACAAAGCGTTGATAGAAGTTCGCAAATCCCAGGAATTTCTGTAGTTCCTTCACCGACTGTGGGAGCAGCCATTCCTTGATGGCCCTTACCTTCCCTTGGTCCATCTGGATGCCTTCCTGACTGATGACGTAACCAAGGAACTGGACCGTGGAGCGATGGAATTCGCACTTCTCCAGTTTCAGATACAGCTTGTGATGGCGGAGCTTCTGGAGGACCTGCGTTACGTGGTGGTGATGTTTGGCCAGGTTCCGGGAGTAGATGAGAATATCATCAATAAAGACGATGACGAAACGATTGAGGAACTCCCGGAACACCTCGTTCATGAAGCCTTGGAAGACAGACGGTGAGTTTGATAGGCCATACGGCATAACCCTGTATTCATAGTGGCCTGCGGGGGTGATGAAGGCCATCTTCCACTCGTCGCCTTCCTGGATTCGAACGAGGTTATACACGCTCCGCAGGTCCAACTTGGAGAAGATACGGGCTCCATGGAGTTCCTCCAGGGCGGCTGGGACCAGGGGATGTGGATATGGCAGCTTCACCATTTGGGAATTCAGCATACGGTAGTCTATACACGGCCTCAAGCCCCCGTCCTTCTTGCCCACGAAGAAGAAGCTCGAGGCTGCCAGGGAGGTGGATGGTTGGATGAAGTCTTGCTTGAGTGCCTCCTGGATGTAATCCTCCATGGCCTTGCGCTCCGGGATGGACAGTGGATATACTCTACCCTTGGGGAGTTTTGCCCCAGGCAGCAAGTCGATGGCACAGTCCCATGGCAGATGCGGTGGAAGGCGAGTGGCTGCCTGCTTACTAAAGACATCCTGGAACGCCGCATAGTCAGATGAGACGGTAGGTGTTTCCTGAGGTTCTGGACTCTCAACTAGGGTGGATGCTACCTGCGCTCTGGTGGGATGTGGAATCGGCAGGGGGGGGTGCGATGAGACAGTTCCTGAAGCACGACTCGCTCCAGCGAGTCACCTCACATGGGTCCCATCTGACTTCAGGAGAGTGGAGAGTGAGCCAGGGGCGTACCAGGATGATATCCACGGTGGGTCCCTCTAGTACCAGGAAAGTAATGGTCTCCTCATGCAGACATCCGACCTTCAACTTCATTGGCGCGGCTCGGTAGAGAACCCGCCCACGCCCTAACGGCTTTCCCTGAATGGTCTCGACTCGGAGCTCCCGGGCTTGGCGGTGACGGGGAAGATGGAGGCGATTCAGGAGGTCGCTGGATATGAAATTGCCCGAAGAGCCAGAGTCGACGAGGGCTGAGACTGAAATAGAACATTCTGGAGTGAGTAGTTGGACTGGTAGCAGGGATAGTGTAGTGATTTCGGGGTCTAGTTGAAGAGTACTCACCGTAGGGCGTGGGGGCCTGACCGGGCAGGCACTGATGAAATGTCCTGGGGTTGCGCAATAGAGGCATAGTCCGGCCGCCAGGCGGCGAGCGCGTTCGGCGCGAGTGAGTCTGGTGTAATCCAGTCGCATGGGCTCTGGTACAGAGGGACCGCTGGTGGGTGCGGCAGGCTGAGGGGCAGCTTCGTGGGCCTGGCAGGCGGACAACCGTTGAGAGATGCGAGTGGCTCTTTGCATAAAGGTTTCGAGGCAGATGTTGTCATCATAGATGGCCATTTGTGCGCGAATGCGAGGGTCCAAACCTTGACGGTAAGCACTGAGGAGGGCCGCTTCATACCAGCCACTAGTCGCCGCTAGGGTGTGGAACTGCAGGGTGTAGTCACTGGTAGCTCTCCGGTAGCAGAGCCAAATACTTCCTTGAAATGATTTGTGAAAGCATCATAAGAATTGGTTATGGTACTGTTAGCGTTCCATATGGCCCAGGCCCATAATAAAGCTTTTCCGCTTAATAAGGAAATCAAGAAGGCTACCTTTGATCGTTCCATGGTGAATCGGTGCGGCTGCATCTCAATATAAAGAGCCACTTGCAGAAGGAAGCCGCCGCACTCAGCTGCGTCACCAGCAAGTGACGCATTAGGCCATGACTTTGGGGAAGTCGTGGCATAATGGTTAGGGAGTTGGGCTTGTAATCTGAAGGTTGCCGGTTCGATTCTTGCACCGGCAGGAATTGTGAATGAACAGCACTCTCTCTGCCTTCAATACCATGACTGAGGTGCCCTTGAGCAAGGCACCGAACCCCCAATTGCTCCCCGGGTGCTGGAGCAATGGCTCCCCACTGCTCCGGATGTGTGTTCACGGTGTGTGTGTGTGTGTGTGTGTGTGTGTGCGTGCGCGTTTGTTCACTATTCACTGCTGTGTGTGCACTTGGATGGGTTAAATGCAGAGCACCAATTTCGAGTATGAGTCATCATACTTGACAATACGTCACGACTTTCACTTTCAAAGGAAGCAGGTAGGGCCATGGGACTTACAGAGGCAGATGGTGGGGTTGTGACTGGCGTGAGAGAGGCCCGGAGGGTGTTGACCAGTTCCTCCAGGACCTCGGCAGAGGTGTTGGTTCCGGGTCCGGTCTTCTGTCACAACACAAGCCAGAGACACAGGGTATGAGTGTAAACAGGAAGGTTTATTGACAAGGTGGGGATCAGGGTGACTGAAGGCAGGTGAGTAGGGAAGGATATAGAGAGTTCTTGGGTTCTTAGCTCTTGGTAATGGCAGGTTTGTATGTTGCAGGAATCCGGGGCGATCTGGAACGTGGAGATGTAGGAGCTTTCTGGATGTAAGTAAACAAGAGGTAAGTGCATGTAAGGAGTCTGGTTAGTTCAAGGACGTGAACGGTAGACCGGACACTGTGATCTGCGTGGAGTGTGGAGATATAGCTGGCTTGATGAGTGACTGCAGGTGCGGGTGATTAGAATTCTGGTGATTGGGACCTGGTGTGCACTGAAGGAGGTGACTGAGCTGACGTGAGTGACTGTGGTGTATCCGTGACATTACCATTTAAATGCTTGGAGTCAGTATAATTTTATTTATTTATTTACTTTTTGGGAAAGAAATTATAGAAATTAATACTTTTATTTAGCAAGGATGCTTTCAATTAAGCAAAAGTGATGATAAAAACATTTATAATGTTGCAAAAGATTTATATTTCAGATAAATGCTGTTCTTCTGAACTTTCTATTGAGCAGCATATCAGAATATTAAAATGATTTGTGAAGGATCACGTGACTGAAGTGATGCTAAAAATTCAGCTTTGAAATCACAGGAATAAATTACATTTTAAAATATATTCAAATAGAAAACAGTTATTTTAAATAGTAAAAATATTTCAAAATATTATTACTTTTTCTGTATTTTGGATCAAATAAATGCAGGCTTGGTGAGCAGAAGAGACTTCTTTAAAAACATTAAAAATCTTACCGTTCAAAAACTTGACTGGTAGTGTATCTATTTGTATAAATTAATAGTTTAATAATTGTAATTACATAATATGATTTTCAAAAGCTGTAGTGACCTTTCTTTATTTGTTAGAATATGTATAACTCAATATTTTAACTAATTGCAAAAGCTAAATAATCAATCAAAGTCTACTGATTAATCAGTAAAATAATCGACGATTAGTTGATTAACCGTTCTAATAATCGTTAGATTAATCGATTATCAAAATAATCGTTTGTTGCAGCTCTACCCAACATACACATTCTCACCACCATCTGTATGCTCTGAGAAACAATCTACTCCTTCGCCATCTACACATTCACACGAAAGATGGAACATATTCTGCACCTGCTCGACAGCAACAGACTTGGCTTCATGCAGCAAAACGTCGTAAGGTGTTCTAGTCAATCTATGCAGAATTCTCGAAGTTGCAAACGGCTGCCTACTTAATGTGTCTGCCACTACATTTTTTCCATCCAGGAATGTATTGAATGTCAAAATCATACAGTCACAGCTTCGCTACCCACCGCTGTTCACATGCATTCAGCTTGGGTTTTGTGAGGATGTACTTAAGTGGGTTATTATCAGTCCACACAGTAAACCTGTGTCCCCTGAGCCAATGACTGAACTTATCAGAAATAGCCCACTTCATCGCCAAAAATTCAAAATTCAATATCTGATGAGCTCAGGATATCCTTGTCCAGCACCCCAGCATCTCTGAGTTGAGGAATCACATCAGCGCTCAGAGTAGTTGCCATGGAGCCACTGTCCAACATCCCCTGAAGCTCAGCTCTATGCTGTAATAGCACACTCGTATAAAACTGCTACTCTGATTAACTTGCATGCTGTTCTGAAAAATTACAGTTTTTGTTTTGCCAACACTTTCACAGAAGAAGGAATAAACAGATTCAATATCAGTCTCACCAGAGGAATTACTACACAGCCCCACCTCGTCCTCTGCCCGAAGGGAGCTGTCTAGTTTCCCTGTGGCGTGACTTCAGTTCGCCGACCGGAGCCCACCCTGGACATAGTATGTCGCAGTTGTAGATCATGTGTCCAGCTGCAAAACACTTGAAACACAAGTTATACATTCGACAATGAGTAGAGGTGCTGTGCTCACAGCTTTGACACACTCTGCATTCCCGAATCCTAGGCCCTGTTTGTTTAGGCCAGGGGCCCCGCATAGACTGAGTGTTGCACACTAACGCTTTTTCCAGCGTAAATACTTTGTCCAATGCATTTTCATCATTCACACCTGCACCCTGCTCAAACTTAGAAGGCAAGAGAGTCACATCAACTTCTGGCTCTGAGACAACTGTGGTAAATTGTTTGACAGCTTGATTAGTCAACTTCCGTTCTCTCAACAACTCATCAAGTTGCTTTTGCACCTCTGATGTGGTCCATGACTGTACATGTTTACTCTAGAAAACAAAAGCTAACTCTCTGTCAGGACAGTTGCGAATGAACATAACTGCTAATTCTTTGCTCCTGTTATCCAGAGTTCTGCCTTCCCATCTTAAACTTTGCTCAGCAACATCTGCTGCCTTATTTAGTCTTATCCAGTAATCCCACGCACTAGGGCTGCAACTAACGATTATTTTGATAATCGATTAGTTGGCCGATTAATTTTTCGATTAATCGGATGAAACAGCTAAATTTTCCTTTTTTATTTTATTGACAAAGAACACTTTCACATTCTGCCCAATGTCCTTCAAACAAACGAGCCAACAGATTGCTATGAAAGCATACAGTGCTTAATTTATTAGACCACCTGTCATAATAAAGAGAAAACACAAATATTTTAGGAATCTGTCAAAGAATTGTTTAAATCTAAAAATGTTATTGTCATTTATTGGGCAAAAAACAAACTGAAACAAGTAAATAGTATTTATTCACGTAATAAAAGAAAATGGCCTCCTGCCTTTCATAACAGCATGCATTCTTGCTGGCATTGTAGGTGCTTTTTGAGTGTAATTGGGTATCTGAAAAAAATCTTTAGATTTAAAAAAAAGATCTTTCATAGATAACAGCAATAATTATAGCATTAGAAATAGCCTACTATTACTAAAGAGCTTACGCATATTGGAGGACTAACCAATACAGATAGCAAAAGAAATTATTTTAGTAAACACTAATACTGTTAGTTTAGAGTAGCAGTGGCACAAAGCTTACATAATTTGTTATAAACCTTATAAACCGGAACTTTATGCAAAAATGGAAATGCTCACGTGAATTTGTGACATTTAGAGATAAGGATATGACCGTAAGCTTAAAGTTTTGCGCTGAGAATGCACACACATCTGTCAAAGTGCCTGACAGGGCAAGCCATTATGCTAATGCATTAGCTTAAAGCTTAAAATAAAGAATTCTCATGTTTTGGGCAGCTTGGATCACATACTTCTCCCGCAGCATCTCTTTCTGTTTCCTCCACTATTTTTAGATGCATTTTAGCCATAGAAATGCGTTATTCAGTGCTGTAACGTTAATTTGACGTGACCGGCTGAAGTTGGACGTCCACTGTGAGCAGACCCGACTAATCGATAATGAGAATCGTTGTCGATGATTTTCATTATCGATAATAATCGATTTTATCGATTAGTTCTTGCAGCCCTACCATGCACCCTCTCTAGGATATGATCTCACAGAATAGAAGTCAGCCAACGGTATACCTGAACTGCTTTGGTCCCCGAAGTGCTGCTTCAAAACAGAAAAGACAGAGTCAACAGCAGGAGTTGTTGTACCATTGCGCAGTCATACTTTCATTACATCTCTGGCTCACCCCATTACTCTGTTCATTATCTCGTCAATCATTTCAGAATCAGTCACTTCCAGTTTGTTCAAATATACCCTCATCATGTCTTCCCATTCCATGATTGAACATTTATCTGAACCATCTCCTCTAAAGTGTGGCGGTGCTGCCACCTCAGCTTTCAGGATTAAGTTCATTTTTGATGCATCAATGACAGTAGTATTTGTTTGATCAGTCACTTGACCACTGACACCTTCTTGAGACTTCTTAGCAGATGGATAATTTAGAAATTCAGTTCTCATCATACTTTCTCTGATTGACTGTCCAATCTCACTACCAATTTGTTTTATGAGGTTACTCATTTGACCTGACATTTCTGACTCCTGAGGAGCATACTCAAAATTACTGGCTCTAGGTAATGGACTCCAGCACATTTCACTACTGTCATAGGCAGAAACACCAACTGTTCTACCCCGGCCTGTACTACAGTACTGAGGATCCCCAAACAGCCTTGTTTCATCAGGCATATTCATCAGACTGCCCCGCCCTCTACTGACTGTAAATGTGTTGTCCCACCCCAAATCGCTTCATTTAGCAGTCATTCCCCTCAGGTGTCAGATTACACTTTCAAAACACAAAAATGCTGTACACAAAAAAACAAAACAAAACAAAACAAAAAAAAATTAAATCAATGACAATTATTAATCCGTGTTATAACTCTTCAAAAACTTTCAACCGTCCATAAACCTCATATAAGATTAAATTCACTATGGTATTACAGTTCTTTGGTTGAAAAATCAGTCAACTGATGATGAGAAATACCTTCATCCAGTTTATCCAGTTAATTGATGACACTCCTCAATGATCCTGCACAGTGCTCGTCTGATCCAGCTGAGCCACAACTCACTAGTCCCACAGTCTGCACATCTGTCACCGTCTTGCGTCTACAACATTGAATTCTCCGTTCAACAGCAGTCTCCTCCTGTGCACGACTTAAAGCGCCCGACCTCCAAACACCACTGCAGAAACAGCAACAGAAGACCGAAGTCCCGTCTCGCCTCGCCTCCAGTTCCCCCTCAGCGCCCGCAAAACTCCAGGTCAGCAATCCCGGCAGTCGACAGCAATCAACCACTCAATGGGTCATGGCACCAGTTTTGTAGCGGTTGTTCCTCTGCATTGTATGTTGATGTTAATAATAAAAGATTTTCCAAACAAATCTGGTTGTGCCAAAGGTGATTTAATTGCAGCGCATGCTCTCTCTCTCCTCTCTGTGCCATAAAACACACAAACAGACAAGCACTGTTATCTGAAACACTGTCTCTTTTGCCTCTCTAGTGACATTGCAGGAAAGAGGACTGAATCCGATTGCGTTGCGATTTGAACCTCTCACCTACGTATGACGTCAGCCGACATGCATACTGTGGGTGTTTCTCAAACGGAAGGCTGTATCCTACCAAGGCAGCGTCCTTCCTAGTTCAGTCCTTCAGAGTCTTGTAGGTTAGAGTCCTCGTCGGCATATAAACGCTAGAATAAGACGCTCTAGTAAGTGCGCGTGGCTACGTCACATATGTTCCTGCCCTCACCGTCACGGCACAAAAACACTAATAAAACTTAGTTTTGGAAAAATACTTTGTATTACAAAACTATATATTATTTGGCTTTCTATTAATGCAATTCAATGAATCACAGCCGTCTAGAGTCTCCCTGTGGCTTAAATTATTGGCAGTTTAGCGTTTAGTAAGCAATTTACACCAAAACAAAAGATAACATCTATCCTTTCATGTCCGAAAACATTATTTTTGTCTTAGATTTCATAATAAATTCAGACAAGTCTAGTACTGACTCGTTTTTCGTCAGTTTATTTTCATGAAATGGAATGGGTACAAAGGATTGTGGGTGATTGAAGGTTGCGGAGGATACATCCCATGCATCCTTCAAATTCAGCTGAATGAAGGACACGAAATGAAGGCTGTCTTCCAAGGATCCTTCTGATTGAGATGGCCTTCAGCGACGTTTGGTGACTTGGCAGCCGAGAAATGCAGCCTTGGTAGGATGCAGCCTTTCATTTGAGAAACACCCTGTGACTGTTACCTTTAATAAGAGCGCACGACCTTCTTTCAAAATAAAATACCCCCTAACAAATAATAATTAAAAATAAAATAAAATAAAGTAAATGACTAAAAATTATAATCTGGTGTAACAACATAACCCTGCTACATCTACTCCAATAACAGACCATGCAAATACCAAAAATAATAATATCTTTAAAATATTCCCAAGTAACGTTGCAAACAACAATAAAATCAGAGAAGGACTTTAACTGTAAGCGATACAAGCATAAGGAAAGCAAAGGTAGCCTAAAAATAAAATCTGTAATGTTCAAAATGTTCTGAGGATATTATTGTTTCTTTTTCCTTGTTATTATTTCAAATTGTATATACATTTTTATTAACTTTGTTTTTTGTTTTGTTTTTTACCACTTAGGCATGTAGACAATAACGTATATCTTCAACATTGTCTATGACCAAAAATGTAAGATATGTTTTCAGTGGACTTTCAAAATTTGCTTTGCTTGAGAAAAGAAAGCATGAAAATATCCTGTTTTTTTTTTTTTTTGTTTTTTTTACATTTGCTTTAGTCAAGTTAGTTTTGCATCAAACACAATGTAATTTTCAGCAATCGAGATCTGGCAGCAACAGCACATTTTTCCACTTGGGCGAGCGCTTTGCGGACAGCTTACCTCCCACATGAAATCAGCCGCATGCCAGCAAAACACTGAGAACGCGCTACAATCCTGACGAGCCATAGCAACAGACAGGAGGCCCAAAGCTTTGGAGAATCCGCTTGCCCGGAAGCTTCCGTAACTGATGTAGATTTACAGAAAATTACCGTTGTTTGTCAAATAAATAATTTGACGTATTTCAGTTACATCTCAAATGACAAGTGATCAACTTATAATCATGTTTATATTAATTAATCCGCGAACTCATTCTCTCAGACGGCCTGAGTATGCGGCGCATTCGCAACTTATGGACAGAACACCAGCCTTAAATGTGATAATATCTGCCAGACCATCTCATATTGCTCCCTATTTATTTGACAGATTAACCTTTGTGTCTCATGATTAGCATGTTGTTAGCATGTTTTTAACATTATTAGCATGTTTCTAGCATGATTAGCATGTTGTTAGCATGATTAATGTGTTGCTAGCCTGTTTCTAGCATGATTAGCATTCTACTAGCATGTTTTAGCATGGTTAGCATGTTGCTAGCATGTTTTAAGAACGATTAACAAGTTGATGATTCTAGCATGATTATCATGTTGCTAGTATGTTTTAACATGGTTAGCATGTTGTTAGCATGATTAGCATGTTTGGTGGCTGTAGCTTGAAAACTCTAGAAGGAGATACAGTCCAAAATTTGTCTCAGAAGAAGAAGAAAAAGAGGAAGCTTAAATAGCATTTCAGTAAATTGGCTTTCTCAAGCCAGATTAATTAAGCCACACCATGTCAGCTCATCTGGCCAAAGAAGAACTGATCCACATTGTGTTAAATGCTGCTTTTACACAATCTATATTGTATAAAGCGCTATATAAATAAAGGTTACTTGACTTGACTTGGTAAAGCTGGTAAAGCTCTTAATTTCACATCAGCATTTAACACAGTGAGGGTTTATATTTTGTTAGAGCAGTTAAAATCTATGTGTGTCAATGGACAACTGCCATTATGGCTTGATACCGAGAACCACCAACTCGCTTGAGAACATAAAGTGTCCATAAAAGTTGTAAAAATGATGGCTCTATCCACAATAGCACTTTTGTGCAAGCTGTAGTTTTATTTACAGCACCGTAAATATATGTCCACGATTGATGGGATGAAGAAATATACTGTATACAGTGTAATCATCAAAGACCCAAAATACAAAATGACAAAAAAACAACCTGGAAAATAAAAATGAAAAAAAAAAAGATATATACAAAGTATATACACAAAGGGTATCTTCAGTATACTTACTTTGATGGGTGTTGCTCGCGGCACTACTGTTGCACGCTCGCGTTTGACTTGGTTAACAAGAGACAAATATGTGTTTGGCCTTACTTTTTATTGGCCGGACTCCACCCCTTCTTTGGACATACCACTTTTAAAACAATATATTTTCCACTAAACTGTACATATGTACAACAGATATAATTTTAAACACAAACCCTCATTTAAACATAATAGCACTTGCTGTTCAATTCTGTATATTATTATTTTTAAGGGAATATGTAGTTGTTTAACTGTATACACTGTTGTCCTAGCCAACTCATTGAGCTTAGCATTTAGCAATAGGCTAAATGGAGATTTCTGACACCCCCTCGAACACAAGTTCATGCCATCTCTTACATTAAAAATATGATTGAAAGATAAAAAATTAATAGTTTCCATCAGGTCCAAAGAATCAGGTCTCCTCTGTTGGAAGAGAATTTGCTAAATGGCGCTGTCACAAAAAAATGTGGTCCTAGAAATGCAGTTCTGAAACTGCAGCCTCCGGTTGTGCAGGAACATACTACAGTTGTGCCCATAACAATAAACAATCATCCTTCAAGATTGATAATCATTTTAAACATCTTGACACATATAATATCTTGGTATGGAAACGTTAACTGTAAACAGAACAATACTCTGTTATGGGTAAATAATATAGCTGGCAAAATCATTGGCAGACCACAGAGAAATCTAGGAGGAGTGTTAATTTTATTTTGTGTTGGAAAAACATAGTGTATTCTAAAGATACTACTGACCCCATGTATGAACAGTTTGTTCTACTGCCTTCTGGAAGATGATATGTAATGCCTAGGGCACATAAGAATATTTTTTTAATAGATCATTTTTACATACTGCTGCTCTCTGTATGTGGTGTGTTGTTTTTAATATCTCTGTGGCATTATATATGTGCTTTATATTGAAGAGAAATGTCAGTGTTGTATTTTATTGTACTGAACAGGAATCCTTTCTCCATCATGGCAGTCAGAGAGGGGACCCACAATAAAACTGGGCCCTGGGATGCCGTAGAATATGTTGTGCACTACAATAATTATTATAATTTGCATTTGAAACCCCTAAAACTAAATTATAAATGTATTTTGCGATGTTTATAATAACAATATACATAATTTGGTTGTACAAATTGTGTTGTCTCATCTTATGTAACTCCTAATTATGATAGTTGCATATTCATCATCACATCTTGTGCACTTTATACCAACGAACATCCACATACAATCGACACCTGGAACTATATAAACTACAACTAAGCAACAATGCCATGTATCCATGCATGTTTGTTTGCCACTTTTGTCACAGGCTGACTTTTTACACATTCTGTAAAATCTGTAACATCAGGAATTTTGAAATGGAATGTGTGTGGCTTAAGTCACAATTGCATTTAACCATAATTAAGTCATTTTAGTGCCAATCCTTGTCATCTTTATTAAACAGTTAAGATTACACAGGCTTATATTAACTAATGTATGAAGAACTCAACTTTAAACGTTTAAAATTTAATTTGGAATCCGGTCTTTTAAAGGGCAGCTTGTTTGGAAACAGACACTGCAATCACCTTGGAGTTTATTTATCCCATCACAAAGAAATTCATAGGTAGCTTAAGAGGAATGAAGATGGGGTGGTGCATTTTGGCAGGAGAATTTCTGGAATTAATATTGTTAAATGACTTTGAGCATATGTGTGTTGAAAATTAGAATGAAAAAGGGATAGAGAGGAAGAGAAATCCAAATGGTTGCTTGGCAACCCTGAATCATGCTGATGTTGAGTGTTTGGAGGTGTTTTATGTGCGTGTAGGGGTATAAGTATTGGGTGATTCAGAGTTATCACAAGCAATCCAATCTCTCTCTCTCTCTCTCTCTCTCTCTCTGTCTGTCTCTCGCATTTGTATTTCTTAAGATTCAGGGGAGACATGATATAATACATGTCTTAAACTGTGTTTGTTAGTAGCTTTTAACCTACATTTATGGAACTATCATTTTTATGGTAAACTAACATATCTAAAGAAACTGCTGCAAATGAAGAATTTCTTCATATGGGGGCATATCTCTGCAGCTGATAATCTTAAATTGCTTGTGGTTGTGTGTTCAATAAAATTAATGTACCATGGAGATCTTTATTGGTTTAGAGCATTTTGTGTTGATTTTGATATGTTCGTCACGCTCTTTGGTCGCTATCATCAGTGAAAGCAGATGACCCAAATGCACTAAAACTCTTCAATACCCTCCTATTGGGATAATGAGGTACTGCCATGTTCTGTCATATTGTGTTCTCTCTCTCTCTATCTCTCTCTCTCTCTCTGTCTCTTAATAAGGCAGACACAAGATCTAAGAGATGAACAGTTAATCTGAGAGTGTTATAATAAAATGCATTGTGGAATAATTATGGAATGTCTGATATATGATGTCAGTTACACAGGATTCAGAGGTCAAAATTGATCCAGGGGTTGTAAATGCTGAATTTATGAGTAATAAATGGAAAATGTCAATATTTAATTTAAAATGTCTATTTGGAGTATTGCAATATACACTCAAAAGGAGGAAGGAATCTTGACAGACAGTCACACTAAACAGTTTAACAAATGCAAAAGTTATTTTTACAAGAACTACATTGTAAAAAAAAAAAAAAAAAAAAAAAAAGTTTGATCAATAAATCAAGTCATCATTTCCCATTACTTTAACTCATCAAATTAATTTAACCAATTTCAACTTAGTTATACAAGATTCAACTCATTTTGTATGTCAGTTTAATATAATTTGACTTGCACACACAATTTGATTATACTTAAAAATTTAAGGCAGCAGCTGAACTGAAGTTTTTAAAGTTTTTGAAGTAGGCGGAAAGAAGGAGCTCCAAGACACCCTACCCCTTAACTTATGCTAATTTTTGGCTGCAGGTATACCTATCTGGCTTTTGCTGACTGTAGTGTATGAATTTCGGTACACAGAACAGAGATTGTACATGTCAGTGGTTCCTCGAGTACCCACAACACCACACATTTGCAGGTCTCCTTAATCAAACAGCTGAAACAGACTGTAAGACCCAAAATAGGTGTGTCAAACCAAGGCCGTAACCATGTCTTAAACATTGGGGGGGACCCACTTTCCTATATATATATATATATATATTTATATATATATAGGAAAGTGGGTCAGTATATGCACGCTGCTTTAATTTAGGCACACACACACATCACTCAGACTTAAAGAGTGTGTTCCCAAAAATACAACAGCACGTAGACTTTCCAACACGAGGAAACAACACTCTGGACTTTCTTTACACCACCCAGAGAGGAGCTTACAAGGCCCTTCCCCTCCCCCATCTTGGCACCTCAGACCACATCACTGTCATGCTAATGCCTGCATACAGACCGATCGTTAAAGTCACCAAACCAGTTCACAAACAGATACAAGTGTGGCCAAAAGGGTCGTCAGAGGCACTTCAAGACTGTTTTGACACCACTGACTGGAATATGTTTAAGCAGGCTGCCACATACAATAACACCACAGACCTCCAAGAGTACTCAGAGACTGTCACTGCCTACATCACCAAGTGCATTGATGATGTAACGGTCACAAAGACCATCACTGTCCGGGCCAACCAGAAGCCGTGGATGACAGGGGAGGTCTACAGACTCCTGAAGACTCGTAACGCTGCCTTCAGAGCTGGAGATGAGGTGGGCCTGAGGACAGCTAGGGCCAATCTATCCCGCGGCATCAGAGAGGCTAAGAGACAGTACTCCAGGAGGGTAGCCCATCGCTTCAGCGACAGCGGGGACACTCGGAGCCTATGGCAGGGGATTCAGACCATCACGGACTATAAGCCCCCACCGCGCACCTGTGACAGCACCATCCCCCTGCTGAACGAGCTGAACGCCTTCTTCGCTCGCTTTGAGGCACAAAACAGCACCACTACAGAGAAGACCCCACCTCCTCCCGGCGACCAGGTGATGACGCTGTCCCCGGACAGCGTGAGGAGATCCCTCAGCAGGATCAATGCACGCAAAGCTCCGGGTCCTGACAACATTCCTGGTCGTGTACTGAGAGACTGTGCAGCGGAACTCACTGATGCCTTCACAGACATTTTCAACATCTCACTAAGTCAGGCTGTTGTCCCCAGATGCTTCAAGGCTACCACCATTATTCCAGTCCCGAAGAAGCCATCTCCATCCTGCTTCAATGACTACCGTCCAGTCGCACTTACTCCGATCCTCATGAAGTGCTTTGAACGGCTAGTCATGCATCATATCAAGTCTTCCCTCCCCCCCTCCCTGGACCCCTTCCAGTTTGCATATCGGTCCAACCGCTCGACTGGTGATGCCATCGCCACTGCCCTCCACTCAGCACTCACACATCTGGACAAAAAAGACTCGTACGTCAGAATGCTGTTCATAGACTTCAGTTCAGCATTCAACACAATCATCCCTCAACAGCTCATTCACAAACTGGTCCAGCTGGGGCTCAACACCTCGCTGTGCAACTGGCTGTTGGACTTCCTGACTGGGAGACCTCAGGCAGTACGGGTCGGCAGTAACACATCCAGCACCATCACACTTAACACAGGGGACTTTGGGGGAGCCCAGTTGTTTTTTTTTTTTTGTTTTTTTTTTTTTATAACGGGGGGGTAATGCATAACAGCTAACAGAAAGATACATACATAAAGATACAGGATTTACCCTATTATACTTTATCGACACGAATTGATAGGTGAAACAACAAACAGCCACCCACAAATAGTCTATAAACAAAGCATCAGGCTGTCTTTGAGTTCACACGAACAACGGTTAAAGTTACTCGTCAGGCTACAGAAGAATACCATAATTTCTCCGTTCAATTAGGCCTAAGACATCGAGAGTCACGCAGACCTATAACAGCCCAGGCAGCTACAACACATAACTGCAAATAACATGCCTTAACTTAACACAGAATCGACCACAGACGCCTGAATGGATTTCAAGGACTCCGCGCAAAGATCAATGGCCTCCAACGTTTATACTTTTTCTACGAATCTTTTGAGTTAACGTACTAAAGATGAGTGGAATTTGCACCGCAGCGCCCCCACACCTTGATGCTCATGACAAGAATAGCATGTATAGTTATCTTTATTGAAGCGAATTAGGTTTAAATCGCCGTCATGCATGAATGAATATTTTTGCAATTTTACACATGATGATCACATTAGACAAAACTGAAATTGCACGTCAAAATAACACATTGTCAATATTTTTTGAGACCCCCCAAAATTTCACAAATCACGTTTTCAGGGGAGCCCATGTCTTATTAAGGGGAGCCGAGCTCCCCCTAGCTCCCCCGTAGTTCGCACCCTGGATGCAGGTAATTTACACAGGCACATTTCATCTCTCTCTCTCTCTCTCTCTCTCGCTCTCTCTCTCTCTCTCTCTCTCTCTCTAATTGGGCATATTTGACAAAAAAAAAAAAAAAGTTAATTTGTTTCACTGAATATAACTGTGGGTCATTTAACGTCTATCGTAAAACAGTTGACTAACATTAAATGATTTGCAGCTTCCATCTTACCTCGCTCACTTTCAACGTTAAACTGATGCTTCGCGCTCAGTAGCTTTGATCGGCAAGCCCCGCCTACTTTGATTTGATTGGCCAGCTCAATTATTTTGACATTGACGAGCGCTGTTAGCCCGAGGAAGAGCAGGCTGAAAATGTTACTTTTTGAGCTTTTTTTGTCATCCTAACAAGAGCACTGTGTAATGGAGGGCAGCAGATCAGTGTAAGATTTTCAAATATGGATGGGGACATTTGGCCATTTCTAATTATTGGGGGACATTTGGCCATTTCTAATTATCAATGTCTATGGTGGTTACAGCCCTGGGTCAAACAAAGGAGACGTAAAATGTGCGGTGTTGGGGGTACTCCAGAAACGTCCATGTGCTCTGACGCCATCTAGTGGATAGAGTTTGTTTCATTCATGCTAATAGAATTAAAAGACCTAATAACCTAACACTGTGGAAATAATTGTTACATATGTGCAGTAGGCTAATTTATTTTAGCCATTCTTTTTTTCCATTGTTTGTACATGCATTTACACAACCACACACTTAAAAATAAAGGTTCATTATTGGCATCTAGGGTTCACATCCATAGAGCCTTTCAATTGCACTTTATTTTACAGTCCTGTTTTTTCATGTGCATAATAGGTAATAGTACTAACCCTGAACCTACCCCTAAACCTACCTTTATCCCATTTAGTTATCCTATATTACACAGTATACACAAACTGAAAAATAAAGTGCAACCAGCCCTGCAGTGTAATTAACCCAGGTAAATCTAAAGTGTACTTGATTGCACTAAAAAATACTTAAATACAAGCAAGTACATTTGTAGTACATTCTTATTTTTTGTGCTAAATAAAACTGTGAAAGTTATACTATATAAATATGCTAATTAAAAGTGTATTTCTACGTCAGTAGTACTTCAGTACAATTGCAAAAGTATACTAAATCCCATTGATATTTAAATAGATTTTTAGTGCATTGAAATAAAGTATACCACCGCAAAAAGCTCACACAGCAGGAAGGAAACACAGGAAATATATATTTCAATACTTTCTCTCGCAGTTATATCGTTGGGTAATTATACTGTATATAAATTGTGGGCATCAGGGGGCCGCTATTAATATGCGGGGCATTGAAACTGCTTTTGAATGCACCATCGCTTTTTACTTTCGCTTTCGAGATTTGCGATCGCACGTGCTCTGTGTAAACTACAGCGGCAATACTTACCACACATTTTACAAGATCAGATGCTTGTCAGTGATGCTCAGGATCTGTAAATCATTCGCCATCATCCTCAGTCATCTCTCCTTACTCTGTTTATGTGATAAGTGAAATTTTATGTACTGTAATGTAACAGGCTACCGCTAGCAAGCAGCTAACCATGTCCCTTTAGTGGCTCGCGTTATTTTATTAGAATGCGTTATTTGTTTTCCGTGCCTTTCTGAATACAGACACCAACCCATCCCTGCACATCACATCCCCTGCACAGCCTGGAACATAACATTTATTTCCATGATCTGTCATTTTCGCTATTGTCCTCGCTAGTTTCTTCACAATATGATTCGGCTGTGCAGGTCCGGCTGGCCTAGAACATGGGCGGGTATATGCAAATGTTGGGGGCGTATATATTAGTGATCCTGACTGTAACATCACAGCCGGTGTTATGTTCTGATTCACCTATTTTTCAGTGGTCTTTTGCATGCATGAGATTTACATAAGAAGGAGGAAACATTGTTGAGCCTCACGGTATGTCATTTCCATGTACAGAACTGTTATTATTCAACTATGCCAAGGTAAATACAGTTTTCCATTCTATGGCACCTTTAAATTGATTTTATTTAAAATATATTAGTAATGTAATAGTTATAAGCAGTGTTGGGTGTAACGCGTTACTAAGTATCGTTACTGTAATTAAATTACTTATCCACTGAAAAAGTAAAGTAAGGGATTACTGCTCATTTTTAGTTAATTTAATTACAGTTACTTATAAAGTACTTGCGTTACATGCGGTAAATAATTTCAACAGTTCTAAAATCAATATTGAATTTGAAATCTAAATTTACGACTAAAGATAAAACTGAATGCAGCATCTTTAACCCTCTGCACGATAAAGCGTTCACTTTCAGTTTTCCCTGATTCACAGAGAAACTTTAAATACTCAGATAGAGATAAGACTAAAAAAGGGTGCAATTTCTGCCGTCTAGGTCTCCGTGAGCAACTTTCTACGCATCACAGACTCAGCAAATATTTGACACAGAGACATGACAAATATGTCTATAGAAAGCTTGTGCGTCTACTTTTAAAAGAACGAATTCAAATCGAAAACGAATATTCTCTGATTATGTAATCCGTGTGAAACTAAAGCGAGGTACAGTCTTTCCCGTATATGAAGCTTGAAGTGTCTACTTTTAAAATTCAAATCGAAAACGAATATTATCTGATTATGTAATCCGTATGAAACTAAAGCTTGGTACAGTCTTTCCCGTATCGGAGCTTGAACTGTCTACTTTTAAATGAATGAATTCAAATCGAAAACGAATATTCCTGATTATGTAATCCGTATGAAATCGAGGCACAGTCTTTCCCGTATATGAAGCTTGAAGTGTCTACTTTTAAATGAACGAATTCAAATCGAAAACGAATATTCTCTGATTGTGTAATCCTTATGAAACTAAACCGAAGTACAGTCTTTCCCATGTATGAAGCTTGAAGTGTCTACTTTTAAATGAACGAATTCAAATCGAAAACAAATATTCCTGATTATGTAATCCGTATGAAACTAAAGTGAGGTACAGTCTCTCCTGTATCTGAAAGCTTGAAGTGTTTACTTTTAAATGAACGAATTAAAATCGAAAATAAATATTCTCTGATTATGTAATCCGTGTGAAACTAAAGCGAGGTACAGTCTATCCCGTATCTGAGCTCGTTATATGCAGTCACCTGCGTGCAAACACCTTCATCTAGATACAAAAAAAATAGATTAAAAAAAAAATTCACGATTTGTCTAATTTTCATTGTTTTTGAAAGAAGTCCTGCTATGAGGAATTTACCTCAGAAGAACAGCGTGATCTGACACGGCTTTATTCAGCAGAGAAGATCATGTAATTTATTCTTACCTTACCTATATTAGTTAACGTGTTGTTTTTACATAAACCTGTACGGATTTTACTAGTTGGGCTTTTCCTGAACATCTTGCCCAACTGAAATGTATTGTTTAACTTTTCTTAAGCTTTTTTGTAATTCAGATATTTTGTTATTCAGAGTTTTTCTATTTGTTAACCAAAGAAGGTTACATTTTTTATAAAAATGTTTAAGTATTACAGTTGTTTTAAAGCTAAAAGGCTAAACTATTTGACTCAAATTGAAAGAATAAAGTTTAATTTCTATTAAGGTTTATAGGGATTTTAAGCCTAATTAGCGATTTGAATAATTAAGTTACTTATTGAGTAACTAAGTTACTTTTCAGACAGAGTAATTAGTAAAGTAATATAAATACAATATTGATGATGCAATTAATAATAGTAATTAATTACTTTTTGAAAGTAACTTACCTAACACTGGTTTTAAGTACATTTGTGCTACTTAAGTATACTTAATATAAATACACTAATTAGCAATAACATTTAAATTATTTTATAGTTGCATTGCTTAAAAGTGTGCTGAGATCGCTTTACATAAAATTTTAGTGGATTTTTATATATACTATATAGGTGCCCTTTAACTCATAGCAATGTGATATGTCGTGGCCACAAGATAATAAATTGTAGGATGATAATAACATCATAGCATGTTAACGTGGCCAGAAGATCATATTGTTAAGGTAATGACATCCTTATATCATGGCCACGGGTGTGAAGTCATGACCTCGAAATCCTATGTTGAGGGAACAAGATCTTTTTGTTGTGGCCATGATGCTGAGGGAAAAACATCAGGGTCATTCCACGAAATCGGTGACACTTCCACTTGGAAAAATTTAAAAATAAAAGTTTAATCAACATTTTTTAAATATCCATGACATGAAGACACCTTAAAATGAGGCTATTATAATTTATAATTTTATGACTATTTTTCTACCTCATGACTATTTTTCTACCTTTGGTATTTTTGTCAACCCTGGTACAGACACAAGCATTACTAGTGTAATTAGAACCATGTGATACTTTTCACATATGAACATTATTTTAGTCCCTCTTTTCACTGGGATTGTTTAAAATTTTGTATATTTGTCATTCAGATGACCATGAACATTCTAATTTTGGAGGGTGACCACATGTCAATTAAGAAAAATATATGCATTTTTTACAAGAGAGATGTTAAAAAAGGGCTTTGTCCAAAATAAAATATAAAGTTAGTTAAAGTTACAATGGAAAAACCTAGAAGGCTGTATCAAATATCATTTTAACCATTTTTATGAAATTGATGACAGAAACAGGATTTACGGAGAAACAGGGATGACAGGACACACATTCTTTGGCACATTGCACATATTTGTTTACATTACAGTAAAGTTGTACCATTTTAAATTGCATTATATTGTTTTGCACTTACTTGGCATAGCTGTATGACAATAGTAAACAGTCAATTTTTCAGTTAAAGTCAGTTCATTGTTGATTTAGCACATTACATTTCTAAGAGATCTAATGTCTTAAGGGTATTGTAATTAGATAATGAGTCCATCTGTTTGTCTGTGTCCCCTCACAGAAAATATACTGATCAGGTTCAATTATTAGGCAAGGAAGATCATCAGATCTTGGTCTTCCCATGATCATCTGAAACCAGACCAGGATCTTGATGCTGAAAGTTGATTTCACTTTCTTCAACATTGCAAGACTGGGATGAGAGTCTACAGTCAGTTTGCTGCTCTTGTTTGTAATTGAATTTGCATGGATGCATTACTGACAATGAGTTATGGGTGGGAAAAAAAGAGTTTTATTGAGACTGATCCTATCCTATTAACAACAACAATAGTAATAGTAACAATACCAACAATACTAACTAAAAAATGTAACTGATGCTCATATGCCACTGAATGAGCTCAATAATACACCCAGAGTGACCTTTAAAATGTTTGAATTTTACACAGATAATCTTTAAAAACAGGGCGACACCTACTCTGTCATCCCTGTTACCCACGTCAAAACCTGTTACTCTATAAAGTAACAGGGCTGACAGTAACAGGTTTGACAATTTCAAACAAATTTACTAATTGTTAGCTAATAGTCAAGTTCACTTATAAATAAATAACTCATAATAAATAATTGTTTAAATTTTTATTCTAAAATTGGTATATATAAAAAAATAAGTAACAAACAAACAAACAAATATTTTCATTAAAAAGTATTTTTAATTTACCTTGAAAAAGCTTTCAGAAAATACAGTTTTCTGAAAATCATCCTCAAACTTAACCCTGAACTTAAATAATATATAAAATATTAAAATAATTTGTTTACTTAATGTATATTTTGAACCTCTCAAATTCCTTCCTTCTTTTAACTTTTTTCTAAAGCATTTTCTTTAGGGGAAATGGGAAGGGAAGTGGTATGTGGCCAAGTATGGTGACCCATACTTGGAATTTGTGCTCTGCATTTAACCCATCCAAGTGCACACACACAGTAGAGCACCTGGAGCAGTGGGCAGCCAATGCTGCGGCGCCCGGGGAACAGTTGGGGGTTCGGTGCCTTGCTCAAGGGTCTCACCTCAGTCGTGGTATTGAGGTGCTGGTTATTCACTCCCACCACCTACAATCCCTGTCGGACCTGAGACTCGAACCCATGACCTTCGGGTTACAAATCCGACTCTCTATCCATTAGGCCACGACTATTAGTTGCTAAGGTTTAACTGTTTTAGCATTAATGTTTGCTAAAATTGTTGGATGTGGCACAGTCCTACCTAGAAAATTTTCACCAGCTGACACTGATTATTATGTTACATAAAAGTATGTTTTCTAAATAGGCTTACTATAAATGCCCAACAATCATGCCAATAAAGTTGTGACTTTATGACTGCATTTTTGAAGGCTTAGGCTTTAGCCCTATTCGGACGGGACTAGTTTATAAACTACATTTGAGTTTCGATTCTTATCACCTGACGTCTGCGATTTTCATGTACCAATTCGGACGGGACTAACATCTCTATGTTTATTACAGAGGTGGGAGGGTCTGTTTTGTACACCTGGGTGTTTCAGAGATCACGCGCTCTGTATGCGTGCATTGCGTATAGTCATTCGGATTGATTACCATTAGTATAATCACAGTTTTACTACAAATACCATGGTGAAGCCATATGGCTAGTATAGCAAAACCATATTAATGTGTGATTACTTTAGTTTTACTTTAGTTATTTATTTGTAGTAAACCCGTGTTTAATTTTCATAAAGGTAGGCTTACATATGTAATTAAAACATGTAATTGAGTGCAGAAATGAACGTGAGTAATTTTACCTGATGCTGATATTACAATAGCCAGTCTTAACAGTTTACGTGATCTGGCTCTTGATTTTATTTTTGTTATTGTTATTGTTTTTTTTTTTTTTTTTTTGTTTGTTTTTGTCACGTTAAGAGTGATGCAAAAGACAATTTGAAATCCGATTTGAGCATCCAGAGCATCTAGACTGAGACACATCTGTAAAAATCTGATTGGAATCACATTTCAAATCACCTCAATATGTGGTTTAAATCAGATTTGAAAAAAAAAAATCTGATTTAATGTTTGTTTGTTTTTTTGTTTTTTTTTTGTTTTTTCCTGTCCAGATGTTCAAAAACACATCTGGATAATATCTGGATGTGCAAAAGATAAGATTTATGCTGGCAGTCTGAACAAGGTCTTAGTTCAGCAGTTCTCAATTCCAGTCCTTGCATTAGTTCATGTTTCTTTTATACCTCTTCATTAGTTGCTAAGGTTTATGATTTGCTTTCGTGTGTTACACAATTAATATTTATGGCTTTCATAAAAATTATTTTTACAAAAACAAATGGAAGACACACCATTGTCAGCACAATGATGAGAAGATAAGGAAGTAGCAGTAATGCTTGTTTATTGACAATGTTCCAGAGACACAGGTAAGTAACTTGCTGACAATGAATAGTAAGGGAAGTAGTCCAGGTAAGTTGTAGTGAAAAAGAAGTCCAGACAAAGCACTGAGGTGGAGTGAGAGTTTATATAGGTGAGTTAATGAGGTGATTAGGTGGAAGAAATCTGAACTCTGGTGAGCTGGAACGAGCGGGCAGAGTAGAAGGGTCTGGCAGCGGGTGTTGAATCCGTGACAACTGTCACTCATGAACAACAAAATATACACATAATGATGAACTCAAAGGTATCATAGAGATGATTTTACTGGTACTTGGTCTTCACTGTATTTGTATTCCTACATATTCATGTTCAGTGTTAGTTATTTAATGACTCTGTGTCAGAGCACTGTCATTTTTGTTTCACTGTCACAATTTATCATGTCAATAAAAAAAAGTTATTTTTTTGTTGTTTATTTAGTTGATTTTTGATTAAAACCCTAACAGATGCTAAAAGATGTAAGACCAGGCAGATAGAGGGGTAAAAACAATAATATTAATGGAAAATAAAATATTATTAAATATGTTATTTGCTACACAAAGGTACTATACAGCACTTTTGAACATGATACTATATGGAACCTTATAAAAATGTTTTCTATTTCGCACCAAAAAGGGTTCTGCTATTGTTACAAGCTGAAGCTCCCCAATCTGGTACAGTTTTGAAATATTTTTCTTAAGACTGCAGGCTTTGGCAATTGTATTACTTGCAGTCATGCCAATAACGTTATCCGAACTGAAGTGAAAGAGAGTATTGCCTACTTATTCTAAACCCTAAAGTATGTACTCTTTTGGTGAAGAAAAAGTATACACTTTTAAGTGTGTAGTAGAAAAATAGGCAAGCTTTGGGACATACTATCACGTCATACAATTGCGTCCTTAATGGACCACTGTGTCGCATAGTTAGGCAATACACACCCAGAATACTTTTTGTGTGCAAAGATAATAAAAATAATGACTTTATTCAAGACTGACACGAAACAGAAGAATTGTTGAATAAAGTCAAATGTATTCTCATAGCTTCATAAAATTACGGTTGAACCACTGATGTCACATGGACTATTTTAATTATGTCCTTAACGTGCTAGTTCTGTTGCTGTCTATGCAGGGTCAGAAAGCTCTTGGATTTCATGAAAAATATCGTAATTTGTGTTCCGAAGACGGGGGCGGATTTAGTGAATTGGGGGCCCCAGGCAAATACAGGAATGGGGCCCTATACATTTGCACACATTTACCTAGATCAACATTGAGGTTCCTTTTTTGTCGGGATGCTTGCTGCTGCACTAATGTTTGCCCCTCTGTAACACATACTGTATTTTGATGCAGCTACATTCTCAATAAAACTGTTTTCATTAATATATTTTACTGTTTCTGTTGTCAGACAACGGGATGAATATGAAATAGTGACTGAAACGCGGTCCATTTAGACTACATATCCAGCTCTCCCTTCCAAGATGTTAATCTGCACAAACATCCTGATTTATTATAGTGCCGTTGTCTGATAAAATCAAATAGGCTACACATAAGATAAAGACAATAGCTGTGCTGTGATTTCGGCTATACTTGCATGTAAAAAGCAACATATCTGTGTTTTAACTGAAAGTGCAGCTCCTTTCAGCCACTTGCTAAACAGCAGACGCAGAGAGCGAGGTGTGCGTGCGCGCGCTGGGAAAGAGAGACCTCGCGCTCGTGCGGCAGTCAGCTTCAGATGCATAATATTTTAATTTGCTACAAGCAGGAAAGACAAGAAGCACGTTCAACTCGGACACGCAGATGGGTGTCATGGTAATAAACACCATAA
The DNA here is from genome assembly GCA_039654775.1 of Spinibarbus caldwelli. Taxonomy (NCBI): domain Eukaryota; kingdom Metazoa; phylum Chordata; class Actinopteri; order Cypriniformes; family Cyprinidae; genus Spinibarbus; species Spinibarbus caldwelli. Next base: position 35,234,523 of record CM077221.1, read on the forward strand.
ACAGCAACCGTTCACGTGTCCGCGCTTAATGCACATCTCGTATATGAAAAGCATTTTAGGGGGCCCTTGGCTTTTGGGGGCCCAAGGCAGTCGCCTACCTTTGCCTAATGGGTAAGTCCGCCCCTGTCCGAAGATGAACGAAGGTCTTACGGGATTATAATGACATGAGGGTGAGTAATTAATGACAGAAATTTTGGGTGAACTATCCCTTTAAATGTTGATTATTAGTAACTCAAACACCTTTATCTAAACCTCTCTGTCAGTCGTGCACATCCGCCATGTTTGTAGTTTTTCTAACACTTTTTATTCGTGTCTGTAGTTCTGAACTGAATCCTTCACTAAAGTGCAATGGATTGTGGCCAATATTAGCTATTAAATTGTGCACGGATCCACACTTCAAAAATCTACCTGAAATAGTAGACCATCTGGGGATCTCATATAGGCTACTACTAAGGATGGCTAGTATGAACATTGAGACGCAGGGTGTGTGTGTATGAGACAATTGTGTTTGAGAGAAAGAGTGTATGGTTTGTGGACGTTTTGTCGTATAGACCCCTACAGAGGTAGGGTAGGTAGTAACAGCACAACTCTTTGTACTTGATATTAGTGTACACAGTTTAAGAGAATTTAAAATAGCTTTAATTTGTAGAAAGTAAATCTGAGAAAGTATCGTAAGATTTCGAGAATAATACAACAGCAATAGGTTACAGACATCAAAGTAAAAAGTAGCCTATTACAACCATTCCCAGACCTCCCTATTTGATGCTGTCCTTTATTTATGTCATTGATAATTCGTGTTTGAAATTTATTTGTTGCACTTAAGACTGCTATGTTACAAAGAGTGTTGAATTGGGCTGTTAGTTCATAATAGTTCTCAGGAAATGTCTAAAGCCTGACCACTAATTGCCTCTGAACTTACTCAATGAGATTGCTACAGCATATTGCGTTGTTGTTGTTGTTGTTGTTGTTTTTTGTTGCTGTTTTTTCAGAGTCCTACAATCAGAAATTTAAAGTAATTTTTAATTATCCACTTAGTCTTTTATCAGGTATTTGTTTATGCAGTGGCCATGTGTGACGGGAGGATACAGGGAAAGTTTCAGCAAAATCTCGATGTAGCAGACTACGCCACCCTATTACAAGGGAAACTAACAGTTATCCACAAAGGAGCAAACAGGTTCACTAGTGCAAGAAGGGCCCAAGACGTGGATATCAAAAGTACAAATCTTTATTTAATACAATCAATAATAAAGACTAAAGGGCTGCAAGACAAACAAAACACACTTGCATACGCTAAACAAAAGAGCAAGGTTTACCAGGGGCAGGGAAGGCAGCAACTGAGCCTAAGGCTCCTATATTACAAATCGTATCACCAGGTGCACAAATCTCACCATACACACTCAAACATGCGGGAAATCAACAACAGCACAGCACTCAGTGACAGGGGACCCTCCACCGCATAAAGACTGGTTAACTGCCCGCCCTGGACCTCAGCTCCTGCAACAAAACCAGACTTTAACAAATGACACTTTGAATATCACAAAACAAATTCCATAACAATAACAAAATATACTCAAAATGAAACAAGAGAATAAAAAAAAACAAAGACAAATGAATAACCACTCTCAAGAAATAGTTAACAATCAAACAATAAGTAAAAAATCACAAAAATAACCCAAAGGCCAGAAAACTTGCGCCCCTTTAAGTGATCTTACTACAAGCTGGTTTTCAGACTTAGCTTAGCACTCAATACCAGTAAGTCAAATATTACAGCAAAAATTAAACAAATAGTTATTAACAAACCAAAAAAACATGGAAAAAAAACAACAAAATATGAGTTACAATCAAAATGCACACACACACACAAACACACACACACACACACAAAACAGATGCAAGCCGTTCAAACTCTGGCCAAAGCGACGCACACACAAACAAGCAGGCTCCAGCAGCAACGCCAGGCCCAGACGATGTAGTGCGGACAAGACAGCAGCATCAGAAATGTTGCCCCAAACGTTTACATCTAAAATGCCAATTGCTCCTAAAAATAAAAAAGCATGGAAAGATTACACTATAAACTATTTAAAAAAACAATACACATCAGAAGACGTAGTTCACATACCTTCGTTTTACGGCCACAGCCTTTGATCTAACAGAGCGATCACGCAACAAGAGGCATTGCCACGCCACAGCACAGGACTGCAAGGGGGAAAACCATTACAACACGCTGGCTACTCAATACACGATAATCATGCTACCACGAGCTTGCTTACCTAGATATTGTATTACAGTTATAACGGCACAAACAGTACCCAGACACCCAGGAACGCCATAACGTCCCGTTTTTACACGCTCCGTGGAGCATATAATTGGTTAACCCATACAAGGGGCGTGGCGACTAATAAATGAAATCATACCTGCTATTTGAGTCACTACAATCTATCCCCTCCCTCTTGGATCGTCGCCCCGACGATCCAAAGACAAGGCCACAATTCCTTAATCCCAAGGCCTAAAAAGGCCTACCCCCATACCTCTCATCTGCTGGAGAGAGGCTTCCCTTACCTCTCCAACTAGCCGAGGTAGGTGGTGTGGATTCGAATGCCGGCCTGCAGTTACACGTCCAGTCCTATGCAACACAGGCTCATCAACACTAAACGGGCCTTCAGATAAGGGTACCTGTGACACCAACAAATCCCCCCCTGAAGCATTCACAGGGGCAGATTCAGTCACATCTGTTGTCTGCTCCTGCGAACTACCCGCTATTTCACGTACCCCTGCCCTCAGCTTCAATTCAGCTACAACTTGGTTCCGCTCTTGCAATACAGCCATCATATCTACTTCATCTTCCACTTCCTCTGCCAACAAGGGTGCCTCCCCTACTGGGTCATCAAATGGAGCATCATGGTCAACACCCCTAATTCCCGTAGGGCCTCGGCTCTTTAACAGTGAACGGTGTACATTCTTTACCTTTATTAGGTCATCCACAGGCGCAATGAAGTACACCACACCACCTTCCTTAGGAGCTCTCACCACTTGATAAACCACTGGGCTCCACAGGTCCTGAATTTTATGGCGGCCTCTTACCCCGTAATTATGAAGGTACACCAACTGACCCTCCACCAGTGGTAGATCTTTAACCTGTGGATCATGTAGAGCCTTACGCCTGTCTACAATGACCTGCAACCATTCCCGTGCACCTGCAAAGGCTACTTGTAACCTAGTTTGATGCTCCAGGACCCAATAATGAACACTTCCCTCTCTAGGCTGCGGGTCTCTCCCCAGCAGGAAGTCAACTGGCAACCTCGGCTCCTGGCCAAACGTCAGAAAGTGCGGCGATTCCCGGTAGCCTGATGAGGGGTCGTATTATAACTGAACAGTACCTGAGGAAGACAGCCTACCCAGTCTCGATTCCTGGATGCTGGTAAATTATGCAACAAATTATGTAAGGTGCGATTAAAACGTTCGCATTGACCGTTGCCAGCCAGATGGTAAGGAGTAGTGCGGGACTTTTGCACACCATACAAATCACATAACTGATGAATTAGCAGGGACTCAAAATTCCTACCCTGGTCAGAATGTAGACGGGTAGGAACCCCAAATTTTTAAAACCACTCTGACAACAGGGCCTGGGCCACAGTTTCAGCTCGTTGGTCCCTTGTCGGTACTGCCAAGGTATACTTACTAAAAACATCGGTCATCAATAGGACATTTTCAATGCCTGAGTTGGCAGGTTCCGACATTGTAAAGTCAACTGCCAGTATGTCATTTGGCCGAGATGCCAGCAGATGCCCCATAAAACCCTGGGCAAGTGGCCGATTATCCTTGGCCGCTTGACATCGATCACACTCTTGGCACCAACGAGCCACATCTGCTGACAATCCTGGCCAATAACACCTCTGTCTCACCAATTCAGTCGTACGCTCTACTCCTTGATGTCCATGTTGCTCATGTAATTGCTGCAACACTACTGACTTCAAGGTCGCTGGCAGTACTAACTGCAACAGCTCCTCCTTACCATTAGGACAACAAACCCGGCGGTAAAGCAAACCCTCTTGCTCTAGCAAACGATCCCACTGGCGAAGCAACACCAACCCTGGCTTAGACATTTGCTGCCATTCATCAGGCCTTGGGCAAATGCCGTGTCTCCAAAATGGCAACACTCCCTGAATAACAGGGTCATCTGCCTGCAGTGAGCCTAACTCACTTACTGTATTGCCAGGCAGCGTAGTGACTACACATTGGGTCGCGACCCCAGCAGAGTCCAACCCTACTAGCTGCCGTAACGACCCGGAACTGCAGTGCTTGGAACCACCCCATCCAATATACTAGGCTCCGGAGGGTCCCGTCATGACAATGCATCGGCATTCTTATTACTCTTACCTGAGCGATACTTTATATCGAAGTCAAAGGCAGCCAGTTGGGCAGCTCAAAGCTATTCTGTGGCACCAAGCTTTGCAGATGTCAGGTGGCTAAGGGGGTTATTATCTGTAAACACCATATACTTACTACCCAACAGATATTCACGAAATTTCTCGGTCATGGCCCACTTGAGCGCCAACAAACTCCAACTTCATGGAGCTGTAGTTGGACATGTTGTTTAGAGGGCCTAAGACTACGACTGGCATATGCAGTAGGTCTTACCTTCCCTCCTTGCTCCTGGGAAAGGACTGCCCCAACCCTTGATGGCTAGCATCCACCTCCAGGATAAACGGTTTAGAGAAATCTGCATATGCCAGTACTGGGGTGCTGGTAAGCTTTTCCTTTAGCTCCTCAAAGCTCTCCTGACATCGCGCATCCCAGGCACCACCAAAGCTCCTACCTGCCTTCCTACCCTTCAGGACAGCAAATTCTCCTACCAGCTTATGTAGAGGGGCAGCCAACTTCACGAACCCCTCTACAAACCGTTGGTAGTAGCTGGAAAATCCCAGAACGGATCGCAGCTCTGTGACGTTAGAGGGACGGGGCCACTGACTAACAGCATCAATCTTACTGGGGTCTGTTGCTACACCCCCAGAAGAGATGATGTGACCCAAATACTTTACCTCTTTCTGGAGAAAAGAACACTTCTCCAACTTGGCCTTCAACCCCTCCCGTTCAAGACGACCTAAAACAACACCCAACCTTTCCAAGTGCTGAGCAATAGAGGTAGAGAACACCACTGTAGCAAATTAGCTCCAAAAGGGAATTGTATATAAATAATTACAATTAATAATGATTAATTACAATTATTTATATTGGCTGACAGTAATAACTGTAGCAGAGTTAAATTGCCATCAGCTGATCTGTTCGTCCAGCGAACAATCAGTGTAAATTCATATCAACTCTAAGAAAGGATATTTCCGTAGCCACAGAAAATACCTTCCTATTAATGCATTAGAGCATGTAGCAAGGGTCAAAATTGTAAAGGGACATTAATATGCAAGGCAGAATCAGAAACTCATGTAATTTGTGCACAAGAGTTTTATTAACTAAACACGAACGCAAACTAGTCTAGCAAACAAACAAACAAACAAACACTCGCTCATACATGGGGAAAGGGCTAATGAGAGTTGATGGATGAAACCATCAGGAAAACCAGAGAATACAGTTATGGAAAAATTTAACCACCTGAGTAAAACCATCAGCGCCGTTTATGACGGGGTCTATAACTTGTACTAATAACCTCGGTTTCATTTAGTTAAATGTACAATACTTGCAATGCATTTGGTCATGACGGAATGCAGTCTCAGATGAAGGTCTTATTGGTTTCAAGGTTTTGGACTCCTGATCACGTTCTTCCGGGTTGAAGAGGGATGAATTCCAAAGATGTTCTGAGGTAGAAATGTTCTTCCAGGTAGAGAGTGGAAAAAGAGCTAAGAAAGAGATCTAGAGGAGTTCTAGCTCACATCTTCCTCATCCTCTTAGGGTCTAACAGAACCGCCGACTGGGTCTTTGTGGTCAAGAGTCATCTCCCAAGCTGGGGAGATCACCCACGGCTCTATGTTGGGGGCCCACCGGGCACGCCTACACCAGTTCAGGCTCTCCGTGAGTCCTTCACGGAGCAATCAGAAGATAGCTGAAGAGCTTTTTGCAGAAGAGGGCTTTTTGCAGAAGAGAGAGGCCGGAACTGTGTGTGAGAGCTTTATCTGGTATAGAGGTCACACCTCTGGGGAGTCAAAGAGCCAATGGGCTCCAATCTCTTTGGAAGGAAGGTTTTACAACTCTTTGTCTCTGAGCATGGTAATTTGCATGGGGTTGGATTGGAAGTTGATATACAAACTATTAAAGATTCTTAGAACACTTATATGTTGCATAGGTAGCAACATATAATATACACTCTCAATTAGATCATCCGAAGACGAAATGATAGAGATCAAACAAGATATAAGTGAGGTAATATTAACTAGTGATCTATCATAAGCAGGCATAAAACAGGATACAGTACAAAAGACAATATACAAGAACAGTAACAATATACACAATGACCTGAGGATATGTGTGTTCATTCAAAGAAAGGTTTTTCTATGAATTAATTAGAGAAGAGTCCATTTTTATGGCATAATGTCTCTTTCCTAAGGGAAACACAATTCAAGCACATATGGCTTGAATTGTTATTGCACTAATTAGTTTGTCCACAAGGTGGCAACACTGGCCCGGGCCAGCCGAAAAAGAAAAGAAAGAAACGCAAGAACAACAACAATCTATTGGAGACCGCAACATCAATAGACGGCAGCGTTGACAAGCGCTTGTATGAGGGAGTTATGAGATATCCACAACTCTAGTTTAACCGAGTATAAAGTGTTATCGGTCATAACTTCTGGTGAGAAATTGCGCAAACACTGGACGAAAAGTATTATCAAATGAAGTTGAAAGCTGCGCGTTCGGCTGTACGCATAAAACTGAGCCGCTTCAGACAGAGCGCCAGTAGTGCTTCAACGGACAAAAACACACACAATTATGACAATTGTGTGGTTTTGGCGAGTTACCTCATAAACGTATTCTTAAATGAGTTAAAAGAGTTCTATCTTAAATGAGTTATAAAGTCTTAAATGACCGTAAAGATTTGGGAGAAAATCGAATATCTGTCAGTTCTGCATCATGTGCATCAGGTTTTAAAGAGACAGCAGTGATTTTAAAGTGAAATCTGCTGAAGTCTGTCTTTGATGGAAATCAAACAAGAAATCAGAAACAAGAAATCGTCACTGACTGCTCTAGTCACTGATTAACTTTTGTAGCTTGAATAAGATTAATCTGTTTAGTTTAAGCATATAAAATTTATAGTTTGAGAAGATTTTTTAAAAATCACTTAAATTAAAAGTTGTTATATATTTCAGAGCCTATTAAATGTTAAAAATAATGGCTTTTAATTATACTGTGGTGTTGAATGGCTATAGTTAATAGGTAAAATGCATTTAATAGAGACACTAGTAGCAGTATTGGAATCAGTACTTCATTAATAATAGGCTACTTGGTAAAAAGATGCCATTAAACACATATTTAAAATATACTATCTTTATGTTGTTTCTACATTCATTTGGAGGTTCAGTGTGAAATTATGATGATATCAATATATGTAAATATGCGATTAATTATAGAATTCTATAATCATAGAATTATATGATTAATTACAGAATTTTTTTTTTTTTTATTGATTGATAGACAGCACTAATGTTAACCTTTTATAGATGTTGGTGTTGGTAATATTAGTTTATTTTACTGCTAAATATGCATTTCAATTTAATTTCTAATTTTATAGGCCCCTCCAGAAAGCGATCGGGACGGCCCCCACCCCCATGGCCCCCTTCAAATTTTCAGTTCGATAATCCAGCCCTCAAATGAATCTAATTGAATAGCCCTGCCTTAGAGCAATACAACTAGTGTTATCAGGTTGGTTGCTATGGAACCGGGGGCCTGGAGTCATCCACAGACATACCGGCACCCAGAATGTGTGTTGGGTGAGGGGTCTGTGATTATTTGTTAATCTAATAACTAATTTGATTTGTTAAATCTGATGAACAAATGTGTGTCTGATTGGTCCAAATGCTACACCACAATATCATCTAAATATAACGGTAAAGAATAACACTGCTGGTCTCCAAATAGCCGCTCCATGAGTCGCTGGAAAGTAGAGGGGGCATTGCACAAACCAAACGGCATTCTATTAAATTCAAACAGGCCAAATGGGGTGCAGAAAGCGGTCTTCGGCTTGTCCCCCTCCATTACAGGGACCTGATTATACCCACTAGCTAAATCCAAGGTTGAAAACCAACAGGCCCCTGTCAATGCATCCAGCGACTCTTCAATACGGGGCAAAGGAAATGTGTCCCGTCTGGTCTTGGCATTCAACTGACGGTAGTCCACGCATATGCGTAGGCTACCATCTTTCTTTTTAACCAACACAATCGGAGACGCATATGAGCTACAACTTTCCCTGATTACCTGAGACTCTAACAGTGGATTAATGTGGGCCCTCACAACCTCATACTCTGACGGAGGATTGCGGCGGTGTCGCTGTCGCACAGGGATATCGTCAAGCAACGGGATTTCATGGGAAATGAGGTTTGTACATCCCAAGTCACCATCCCCCTCAGAAAACACCATATGATACGTCATGAGTAAAGCTCTAACCCTACCTTGCTCAGTTTCTGACAATGCAGACAGATCCAATGCTGCAGTCTGTTCAGACACAGTGGAACCAGCTGCTTGGATGGCTTGAAAACTAGCACTTATTGTATCAGATCTAACTTCAGTAACCCCTGCTGGTGGACTAACTACATGCACCCTAACCAGGGTGCCTAATACCCTACATGGAAAAAGCAGGACATCAGAAGTGCCCACATTAACCACCGGTACATAAACGGTGCCTCCAATGACCCTCACCAAAGCAGGGGAGGCCACTACATTCTCTGGTAACCCAGAATCAGTGGGCTCAAACAACACGGTACTACCCGCCAACTGTTCTGCACATGTCGCTGCCACAAACTTAATAGTACCCCCCGGAACACGGCATGCCCGAGGACCGCGCACCTTTACTCCAGTCATACGCTTAAAACATTGATCACCACCTTGATGGCAATACTGTAAAGCTTGAAAAACGGGACGCGGCGCATCGGCAACTGGAGGAAAACTAAACAAAGTAGGGCCATGCTGTCCAAAGAGTTCCCGGTAGCATCTCCCGAGTACATTCATCCTCAGCACACCTGGCGCGGAAGAACGCAACCCACCAGGAGGATCCTTGACCACCAACACCCCGCATCGCGGCACTACTCTCCCACAGAGCTCCACATCCAACTCCATATATCCCACATATGGAATGGAGAGCCCATTTGCAGCCCTTAGCTGCAACCATGAACAGGACCTCAATCGGTCTTGACCCCATGGCTCGAAATGACGAACAAAGCAGCTCTCCGTAATGGTTGACACCACTGAACCGGTATCACTCAAACAGGGAACTAACACACCGCCGATTAAAACATCGAGATGCGGGCACGAAGACATTAAATTTGACGTTGAACTGGACTGATTAGGAACATTGGAGCCGGTCGTTACCCCAGCCGTACAGTAGCTCTTCAGCACGGCGGGAACTAGTTTTCCGACACACTATCAGAACATTGCTGCCTACCCTCTGCAGCTACTGCGTCAGCACCATGATGTAAAGGCGATCGAGGCAAAACACGTTCCCCCTCACAATCCTTTGCAAAATGGCCAGGCTTTTGACAACGCCTGCAAATAACAGGCCCACCCCGAAAAGACTGGGCACGCAAATGAGCATAAGGAGCTTGTAATCGCGAAACACTCTGAGTAAGCTGATTCAGCTGCTCCTGTTGCAACTTTAGCATTTCTCTAAGCTCCCGTATCTCGGACTTAACAGGAGAAGTATGATTCCCTAACTGTGCACCTCCACGTACTTTATACTGGAAGCCCTGCACTAAGGGAACGGACACACTCCTACCTATGGCTCCGCCTGGCATTCGTTCCTGCTCCCATCGAATGGCTTCGCTACGCACTTCAAAAAACATGGTGTTGGGTTGATGGCGAACTAATTGTTTAAGTTCGCGACGAAGTGAACTATCAAACACATACTCAACAAATTGGTCCCTCAACAAAGTCTCTGCGTTTGGCATGGCATTCAGTGATTTCTGCCTAATCTTCTCTAGGAGGGCTACCAGGGCCAAGGAGAACTCCAACAAAGTCTCCCCCTCATGCTGCCTCCTAGAGAAACAAGCTTCTTGTAGGGCAACATAGGACTGGGAACACCCATATAACTCTTGCAAAATAAGAAAAATTTTCTCTGGGTCACTGCGCTCAGCAACAGGGCGATAGCGAATCTTTTCTCGTGCTTCGCCACCCAGATGATCAAAAAGAAAAGATGCTTGTTCTGTCACAGACAAGTGGCGAATACGTATACAGGCTTTTGCTTCCTCCATCCATTCGTTTATACCAACTCCTGACCTGCCATTAAATGTCGGGCATTTACGGTGTCTTGGTATAAACACGAATCTCTCAGTTAAGGTAGCACCGGCACCCACTGGAGAACCCGCAGCAAGTCTGACAGGTTCCACAGAGGGGCCAGCGGATAGATTGGATGGGGAAGCATGACCCTGCACTTGACGCAACCTTTCAGCAAAATCTCGATGTAGCAGACTACGCCACCCTATTACAAGGGAAACTAACAGTTACCCACAAAGGAGCAAACAGGTTCACTAGTGCACGAAGGGCCCAAGACGTGGATATCAAAAGTACAAAACTTTATTTAATACAATCAATAATAAAGACTAAAGGGCTGCAAGACAAACCATACACACTTGCATACACTAAACAAAAGAGCAAGGTTTACCAGGGGCAGGGAAGGCAGCAACTGAGCCTGAGGCTCCTATATTACAAATTGTATCACAAGGTGCACAAATCTCACCATACACACTCAAACATGCGGGAAATCAACAACAGCACAGCACTCAGTGACAGGGGACCCTCCACCGCATAAAGACTGGTTAACTGCTCGCCCTGGACCTCAGCTCCTGCAACAAAACCAGACTTTAACAAATGACACTTTGAATATCACAAAACAAATTCTATAACAATAACAAAATATACTCCAAATGAAACAAAAGAATAAAAAAACAAAGACAAATGAATAATCACTCTCAAGAAATAGTTAACAATCAAACAATAAGTAAACAATCACAAAAATAACCAATTTCTACCCAAAGGCCAGAAAACTTGCGGCCCTTTATGTGATCTTACTACAAGCTGGTTTTCAGACTTAGCTTAGCACTCAATACCAGTAAGTCAAACATTACAGCAAAAATTAAATAAATAGTTATAAACAAACCAAAAAAAAACAAAGAACAAAACCAACAAAATATGAGTTACAATCAAAATGCACACACACACACACACACACAAAAAACAGATGCAAGCCGATCAAACTATGGCCAAAGCGACGCACACACAAACAAGCAGTCTCCAGCAGCAACGCCAGGCCCAGACGATGTAGTGCGGACAAGACAGCAGCATCAGAAATGTTGCCCCAAACGTTTACATCTAAAATGCCAATTGCTCCCAAAAATAAAAAAGCATGGAACGATTACACTATAAACTATTTAAAAAAACAATACACATCAGAAGGCGTAGTTCACATACCTTCGTTTTACGGCCACAGCCTTTGATCTAACAGAGTGATCACGCAACAAGAGGCATTGCCACGCCACAGCACAGGACTGCAAGGGGGAAAACCATTAAAACACGCCAGCTACTCAATATATGATAATCATGCTACCACGAGCTCGCTTACCTAGATATTGTATTACAGTTATAAATCCATGCAGATAACGAGCAGCGACCAATCGATGAATGAAGTACGAGAAGTCCACTATAAGAGGTAGCAGCCGTTAGCCAGCTACTGCGTCCAACTCCACAAGAGCAACAGGAAGCGCTCGCCAACTGGAAGGAACGGTCCTTGGACGGAACGGAACGGAACTGGGAACAGTACCCAGACACCCAGGAACGCCATAACGTCCCGCTTTTACACGCTCCGCGGAGCATATCATTGGTTAACCCATACAAGGGGCGTGGCGACTAATAAATGAAATCATACCTGCTATTTGAGCCACTACACATGCAAAATATTTGGACACTTTAATGTCCAAAGTCTCATGAATTTTTTAAGTCATAATTTTTTGTTACCAATAAATACCAATAATATTTAGAGGCCGTAATATCATGCTTCAAGGGCTCATCAAGGGTTCATTCATTAGAGTAGCACTGTTCAGCATGTGTTTTGCAGTTTAAAAAAGTAAGTAGCCAGGATTGTCCAACCTCCATTCAAGGATTAGAATGAAAATCAGCCGACTAGCAACGGTGCCCGTCGATCAGGGCATCCATACTCCTGATTTGTCAGATCCTAAGGAAGCATGAAAGGAACACCTTGGTACAGCCAATTCAAATGATGAATAGTAACATATTTTAAACCGGGTACATTCATTTTTCATTTGTGGCAGACACAATCTTCTTTTTTTGGTATTCTACCGTACTATGCTTCCACTAGCTCCACTGGTCAGGTTGCTGCTTTTACCATTCTATTAGCCAGAAGAAATATCATTCTCAAATGAAAGTGTTTTTCTCTGACACATATCAGATAGATCTGAGACATATACTGTGATATACATATCACTGTAAAAAATGAGTGTAATTTTAACTGTTGTTAAATATTGTAAAACTGCTACAGAAATGAAATTAAAAAAAAATCTGTTAATAGGTTAACAGTAAGTTCCCGTACTATATGCAGGGAAAAACTGCAAAAGATCTAGCTGAACATTTAATGTAATTTTACAGTAAAATGCTGTATATTGTACAGTTTATTTAAGTGTCATGTGTGGGGGTGATTGGCCCCCTTGTAGAGTGTGCACAAATGCCCAGAGGCAAAGATACCCAAAGATACCGAAACATCCTTTCAGTGAAAAACTTTAATGCCACGACTGGGCAAAGCCTTCCTTTCACTCCTTTTTGCAACCTGAAGCCTTCCTTTCAGGTTGCAACAAGACTTTCATCAGGCTGTCCGAAGTTCCGGAAAAAAAATGGACCAATGCCAGAAACATAGCCAACATCTCTAGGCAATTTATATGCCCATTGAAATGGTCACCCTTCAATATTCCGGTAGGCTGGGCCAAAAACCACCAGGGAGGCATCTGTCGAGATCGTCTTGCAGCAACAGACTGCTCCTGAGTCAAGAACCCAGGGCAGTGTCGAGAGTAACAGAGAATGAAAGCACTTGCATGTAACTCTAAGTCAGAGGTGAGAACGCCAACAATTAAACCCTGATTGTTGATCCACCACTGCCCCTTTAATCGCTAATTGTGAAGTGCCCTTTTTGCCCCTGCAATCCAAACGCAATTTCAACTGAGGAGAACATTTCATTGACTAGTCTAAGGAGTTAGATAATGACAGATAAATTAAGCAGTATTGTCAAGCGCTTAACCAAAACCCTAAACAAGCCCGCGAGGAAGAAACGAAAAAAGCATTGCCAAATACACTCTTAAAAAAAAAGGTTCTTAAATGGTTCTTTGGCAGGGCGAATGGTTCCATGAAGAACCTTTCCATTGCACAAAAAGTTCTTTGTAGCACAGAAAGGTTCTTTGTAGCACAAAAAAGGTTCTTTAGACTATTTAATGGTTCTTCACAGTCAACATGTTGTAAATATTTTTTCTGGAAAGTGAGATCAAGTGAGCTAAATTGTCGTGCCTGGTCCAGAACTCATTCCAGACTCATTTTGTATTAGTTGTGTTCAATTATAATGCAATATAAAGTATTAATTTTGAGTTGTATAAATAGTTTTGTGGTGTTTATTAGGCTAATTAAAAAAAGACCAGTAGATCAGTCCTTAATATCTATTACATCTATTTTAATGCTGTTTTGCATGACCTTAAAAAAATATTAGGCTAGTTATTTAACAAAAGCAAAGTTTAGTATAAAAATACTGCAATCATGTTTTAAAATGAAATAAAAAGGCTGAGTGATACAAAATCTTAAAATATAAAAGTGCCACATTGTCCCACTATCATACATTTTGCACCTATGAATTGGTCGTAGAACTACAAAATGAGACTCAAATTCGCCATTTAATAAAGATTTAATGTGATTCTGATAAGAGATTTATTTATGTAAATGCTGCGTGACGTGTTTTAATTGGCGAGCGCCCTGAATACTCGAGTCCATTCAAACGCTGCAGCGGAGGGAGTTGCCATGGAAACGAGGCGACAACACCAACTGACAAGTCATAAATAATGTCAGTTACGTATGTAACCACGGTTCCCTGAATAGGGAACGAGATGCTGCGGTGATGTCACTGTATGGGAACACCCTTTGGTGTGACGAATGTCTGAAGCCCTGTACCATCCCACCAATCCTATTGGCCAAATAGCGCTTGGCACCACCTTACGCATGCGTAAGCATAGTATACCTGCGTGCCACACGCTATTTCGCTCAGATTTCATGTACTAAGGAAACACTATCAACGGTACGGAACGGCCTGAACCGCAGCATCTCGTTCCCTTTTCAGGGAACCGTGGTTACATACGTAACTGAGATGTTCCCTTGACGAAAGTGCTCGGTGAGGACCATCCTGCCGCAGCACATATATCATTCATAGAAGATCTACTAAGGAAGGCTTGCAACGAAGCCACCGCCCTCGTGGAATGAGCTCGGATTCCTAAAGGCGAAGTGAGCCCGCGTGCCTCATAGGCTAAGGATATAGCTTCAACCAGCCAATGGGACATGCGCTGCTTTGTAACAGCACGACCTTTATTTTTACTCCCAAAACAGATGAACAGCTGGTCGGACTCAAGCCACTGGGCTGTACGATCAACATAGATCTTCAGCGCCCTCACAGGACAAAGGCTTAGATTTTCTGACCCCGCTTCCGTGGGGGAGAAAGCTTCCAAGACCACCTGCTGGAAGCGAAAAGGATTAGAAGCGACTTTAGGAAAATAATCAGGCCTTGGTCGCAGCAAAACCTTCACCAATTCTGGTGCGAAGTCCATGCACGAAGGTGAGATAGAAAGAACTTGTAAATTCCCAACTCTCTTGAGGGAGGATAAAGCTAACAATAGGACTGTTTTTAGAGTCAGGATTTTTTCAGTCACAGTTTCCAAGGGATCAAACAGATGTCCTGATAATCCTTGTATTACAATGGATAGATCCCATGATGGAACTCGCGCAGGGCGGAAAGACCGCATCCGTTGTGAACCCTGCATAAATCGAGATACCAGGGGATGATGGCACACTGAAACGCCGTCTATGTACGTGTGGTTAGCGGATATAGCTGCCACGTATACTTTAAGAGTGGCTGGCGTTACTCCCTCTGAAAAACGGCTTTAAAGAAACTCCAGTACTGAAGCGACGGCGCAGTAAGCTGGATCCATATCACGATGTCTACACCAGGTAGTAAACAGTTTCCATTTGAAGGCATATAAACGTCTCGTAGAAACCGCTCTAGAATTAATTATAGTCTCGGTAGCCTCCACTGAAAGACCGGGACATATTAACTCACTCCGCTCAGAGGCCACACCCACAGTTTCCATAAATCTGGCCGTGGGTGCCAGATCATTCCCCGTGGTTGCGACAGCATGTCCTGTTTGAGGGGAATCTCCCACGGAGCGCACGCTAACAGACTGATCAGTTCCGCAAACCACAGCTGAGTGGGCCACCACGGAGCTACCAGCATCAGTCGCTCCACTCTGTCCGACCGTATTCTGGATAGCACCACTGAAATTAGCCGAATCGGAGGAAAGGCATGCCAACTGGTTCTGGGCCATTCGTGGTCTAGAGCGTCCAGTCCCACGGGCGATGGGGGGGATAGGGAGAACCATAGCAGGCAATGCGTAGTCGTGCTTGACACGAATAAGTCCATTTCTGCTTCTCCAAACACTCGCCATATGTAGCTCACCGTTTGGGGGTGCAGCCTCCATTCCCCTTCCTCCAGGCTCTGTCTCAAGAGCATATCCGCTCCGAAGTTCAGGTGCTCCAGGACATGAACCGCTCGGATCGACAGAAACCTGTTCTGAGTCCACAGAAGGACGTTCCTCGCCAACCTGCATAGGGGGCGAGAGCGTAATCCTCCTTGGTGATTCAAATACAACACCACCGTCGTGTTGTCCATCCTGACTAACACATGACGGCCGTTCAGTAGTCTTGAAAAGTGTTGGAGAGCTAGAAAGACAGTTAGCAGCTCCAATCTGTTTATGTGCAACCCTCACTGTCCATGTTCCGTGGGCTGGGCGTCCTTGACAAACATGACAGTCTCACGGCGAAAACAGGCCCCCAATTGAACTCCTTTTCGGAGAAATTTGGACGACGTCCAGGTCTTTAATGTCAGAACACACCTCCGCGTCACCGAAATCGTTCGATGCGTATGACAACGGGGAGAAATCCTTTGGCTTTTTGTCCACCATTGAAATGGGCACATGTGAAATAAGCCTAGACGGATTACAGGGGACGCTGCCGCCATTAGACCCAAAAGTCCGAGGCACAAACTCACCGTCACTGTACAGCCTGCTTTGAAGTGGCGAAGACATGACGTGAATGATGAAACACGCAGAGAAGACAATCGTGCCCTCATCGCACGAGAATCCAGATCTATCCCCAAAAAGGTTATCCGTTGGCAAGGGATCAAAACACTCTTTTGGAGATTCGTGCGCAAGCCCAGGCTGCTTAGATGATTTATCACGAGATCTTGGTGACAGCGTGCTTGAGTCTGTTATTCCGCTAATACCAGCCAATCGTCCAGGTAATTTAGCACACGAACGCCCCAGAGCCGCAACGGGGCCAGAACTGTGTCCATGCATTTCGTGAAGGTTCGTGGAGCCAGGGCTAATCCGAAAGGAAGAACATGGTATTGATACGCTTTGCCCTCTAAAGTGAATCTGAGGAACTTCCTGTGTCTCTTGATGATCTGAATCTGAAAACATGCATCTTTCAGATTGATCGTAACAAACCAGTCATTTGGTTGAATTTGAGACAGAATAGATTTTACTGTCAACATCTTGAATTTGCTCGTTCTGAGTGCAAGATTCAAACAGCGTAAATCCAATACTGGTCGTAAGTCACCATCTTTTTTGGGCACAACAAAATATCGGCTGTAAAAACCTGACTCCGTCTGAGAGGGGTGTACTTCTTCTATAGCCCCTTTCCTCAGCAGAGATGACACCTCTTGTCGCAGCACTGCGGTTTCTTTTGAACTCACGTTTGTGGGAAGAATCCCGCGGAAAGGAGGCGGGCCTTTTCGAAACTGAATGGTGTATCCGTAACGAATTGTGCGTAATACCCATTGCGGAATGTCGGGCAAGCGTTCCCATGCAGCCCGAAAATCCTTTAATGGCCTCAAGACCTCCGTCTGCGGCTGTAATGTCTCCACATGCATTAGAATCGGGCCCCGCTGCTGGCAACGAAGCGGCAGCTTTGTGAGCCGTCATAAACGGGCCATTCTTGCCAGACCCTTGGGCCATCCCTCGAACCCTGAAAGCTGAAGCGCGCAGATAGTCTGAGGGGGCGCTCGGAGTGGTGGCTCGCTCCAATGCTGCTCGAGGCGCGATCTGCAGCGAGACAGTCAATGTTTGAGCCTGGGGACTGCAGTGAGAGGGTTGGATACGCTTTAGTGGTCCAACAGCGCTCTCTAATGGAGGGCACAGTCCCCGACGAACAGCAGAAGGATCAGGAACTGCTGTTAGGGGCCTGAGGACGAGAGGTTTTTGCCGTCGAGCTCAGGTCTAATCTTTTCCGTTGCCGCTGGCGAGCCGGTGGGTAAGCCCTAGGACCCCAATCCTTACGAGGGGGTGCCATAGGTGATGGCTCTTCTCGCGGAGCACCCCGTTGGCGGTGTGAGGACGACGAGCGCGAGCGTGCCGCCGGCGGCTGATGTCGCTCTATTTCCATGGGCCTGCGCAGAATCAGCTTGCGGAAAGCGGCTGATTGCTGCTTCGCTGCCCTGAATTTCTCCACCACCGCGGTGACTGAATCTCCAAACAGTCCATCTTTGGAGATCGGGGCATCCATAAGAAAAGATTTGTCCTTTTCTTTTATGTCTTTGAGGTTGAGGCAAAGGTGGCGCTCAACCGTCACCATCCCCGCCATCAAACGGCCGACTGCTCGGGCGGTGTGCTTGGTGGCACGTAGCGCCAAGTCCGTGGCCCACCGCAGTTCCTACACAGCCTCCGGTGTGATGCCTTCTCCCTCGTCGAGGTCCTTCATTAGCTCCGCCTGGTAGGCCTGAAGCACCGCCATCGAGTGGAGCGTGGCCGCCGCCTGACCTACATCCGAGTAAGACTTTTCCAACGAGGCTCGACGTGACTCGACACTGCTTCGACGGGAGGAGAGGGAGAGACTTCCAAGCTGCGGTTGAGTTTGACGCGAGATGTTCAGCCAAAGTCTCTTCCACCTGCGGCATCGTTGCATAACCATGGCCCACCATGTCAGTAATGGTGGCAAAATCCGCGGCCGCAGCGTTTGTGATGTGCGCTGAAAACGGCTGCTTCCAGGACCTTGAAACCTCCTGGTGGAGGTCCGGGAAGAAGGTGAGCGGTTTACGGGGTTGAACAGGTGCACGACTAGTTAGGAAACGGTCGTCCAACTTAGATTGGGACTGGGCCTAGGCCGCGTCCGCCTCCCAATCCAGCCCCAGTTTATCCACCGCGCGAGTGACCACGTCCAACAGCTCGCTGTAAGATGGGGAGCTGCGTCTCGATTTACTGGCCGTATACGTAAATCCTCCGACCCCGTATACGGCCAGTAAATCCTCCGACCCCGAGGCCGCGGTGGACAAAACGTCGTCATCATACAGCCCGCAGCCGAAGGAGATTGCACTGTAGGCCTCCAGGGTGGGCCGTAGATCCTCGTCGGCGGAAACAACGGGCTCCACGAAGTTTCCGCCAACCTCTTGCACTCGAGTGGGGGAGAGCGAGCGAAATGGAGAAAACTCCAGCGCAGCACCGTCCTCACGGTCTGGGTCACACACGTCGCCCCAAGCCATCGCCTCGTGCGGCGCCTCGGCAACCGCAGAAATGACATGGCGGGGGTTGGACGCGGGGGCGACCTCGGAGAAAATTTCAACCCTCGAGCGCAGAACTTTCAGTCGCAGGCTGTCACAATGGGGACATGTCGACAGGCCGCTAAGCGCCGACTGCGCATGATGCAGGCCCAGGCACGCAACGCACCTATCATGAGTGTCCCCCACCGTGATAAACCTGCAACACGGCTCCTTACATCTCCGATGACTCATCGCATCCGCAAAGAGGAGTTGAACACTGCTCGAGAAGAAAATATCGCTGAGAACGTGGGATGCTTTCTAGGGCACAGAAAATTCACTTTCGCTTTCCTGAAGGAAATGAAATCTGAGCGAAATAGCGCACGGCACGCAGGTATACTATGCTTACGCATGCGTAAGGCGGTGCCAAGCGCTATTTGGCCAATAGGATTGACAGGATGGTACAGGGCTTCAGACATTCCTCACACCAAAGGGTGTTCCCATACGGCGACGTCACCGCAGCACTGACCTATGAAAGGGAACTCCGTCTCTCGCTGCTATTTTCACTGCTTTCAGGTGAGTTTAGTCCCTAAAATCACACAAATATCACATACAACG
Source organism: Spinibarbus caldwelli (assembly GCA_039654775.1). Lineage (NCBI taxonomy): Eukaryota > Metazoa > Chordata > Actinopteri > Cypriniformes > Cyprinidae > Spinibarbus > Spinibarbus caldwelli. The sequence goes on from CM077221.1 coordinate 35,254,132, forward strand.
GTTCCAGACACTTTCTTAAATGTAACTGACATGTTTCCGTTGAATATTTACTTCACAGAAATGGTTTACAGCCTTCGAAAAAGTCAATCGAAAAGCATCTCAGCTGTTTTCAGACAAACATAGCCTAACTTTGAAGCTTGAGCTCTTGTTTATGAAAGTTTGGGCTTTTAATCACATCTTTATATGTAGATGAGAGGTTTTGATAGCTTTGTAAAGGGTTTGCTGTCAGTTTGTCAATGGTTTATTGGAAGTTGTCTAACTTATTTAGCCTAAAATATGTGCTGTACTTTTAACCGGTGATGTCACTTAACGTTACACGGAGCGCGAATTAACTGAATCTAACGTTAGCTCAAATGTGCTTTGATCTTTCATGGCAAACAAATATTGATTAAAAATTGTTCTGTGGTTTCAGGAGTGATAATATAATCTTTCTACAAAAGAAGAGAAGCTCCAAGATTTCAAAATGTTTGAAGGGAGCTGTTGACAGAAAACCAGGAAATACAGGTGGGAAGAAATGAAATACATTCACATGCATTTTTTCACAACATATTTTCTTATATCACCATGCATCTGTTATATTACAATTCATTATAGGAAGATTTTGACATCCAAACCTGAGAGACACAAACCTAAAAACATGAACGTTAATTCTTTTATTTAAAAAAATTATTTTGTGTGTGTGTGTGTGTGTATTAAATAAGTATATATTTTTGCAGGGCTCTAGACTCACTCTTCCCACTGGTCGCACTTGTGCGACTAACTTTCTCAGTTGGTCGCACGAGCACATCATTTGGTCGCATTTTTTTATTTTATTATTATTATTATTATTATTTGATATAACATTTGATTAATCAATGCATGCTGATGAACTTTTATCATAGTTTATAGTTATATGGTAACGAAAGTGTTCAACATTCAATGCTGGTCAAAAGCTTGAACTTGATTTTGGTGAAATGTTAATAATATGACACATGTAACGATACACATAGCCAGGCCTATACATCTATATAACGTTGTTCTGTTGTCACATTTACCGGTTGTGCAGCAATTTGGGAAGCACTGCCACCTACAGGTGCACTTCACAACAGCAGCGTATGAAATACCGAATTGAGCAAAATTATGATATCGTACCGTTTGAAACATAATATACACCGGTATTTTTTCAGTACCGGTATACCGCACATCCTTACTGCACACTCTCAAAAAATGGTCGCAGTCTAGAGCCCTGTTTTGTTGTTATGGGTGCATCTCAAGATTTCCTGTGTATCTCACAACTATGTCGTGTATGAAATACTGTCTGTGTGCATGTGTGTAAAACAACAAACTGACGATATTTAATCATTTGTAATTGTACATGTTGTGATTAAAAATAGTGGCCTGCTGAAATTAGAATGCATCTTCATGACTAAATAGACATGGTGAGTTTGTCTTTACTATACACATTAGATGTGAGTCACTCAACTGGAGGGAATCCTGTCAGATCGTCCAAGCCTTGAGTGAGCGTGTACGGGTCGCCCGATCTGGTTTCATCCATTAAAGTTAACATTTTCAAATAACAATCGCTGTCCCGGAAAGTTACATATGCAGGTAAAATCGAATTTTCTCCAGTCACTGTTAAAAGAAAAAACAAGCTAACAAACTTCATAGCTAGTGTTAGTGAAGCGGTCAGGGGAATCTTTCTACCTCCACCTAAGCTCCGCCCACAGAAAAACGTCACAATGTTTACTAAGAAAAAGAGTCTATACTAATTATTGTTGGTTCTGTGATAAATTGCATGTTATGTTTCTAGATTCCTTTATGCTGATGGCTGCGCAGCAGAGTTGGGAGTGGACCTCCTGGCGGACAACATCTCTAAGGCACTATGAACCATCTGACTAGTAAGTAAAACCTCAAACATACACTACTTTTCAAAAGTTAGAGGTTGGTATGATTTTTTTTTTTTTTAATGTTTTTTGAACATGTTTTTTTAATGTAAGTCTATTGCTCGCCACTACTGCATTTATTTGGTTAAAAATACAGTAAAAACAAAAATATTATAAAATATTATTATAATTTAAAATACCTCTTTTCTATGTGAATATATTTTAAAATGTAATTTATGGCTGTGATCAAAGCTGAATTTTCAGCATCATTACTCCAGTCTTTCAGTGCCACGTGATCCTTCAGAAATCATTCTAATATGCTGATTTGCTGCTCAAGAAACATTTCCGATTACTACCTTTGTTGAAAACAGTTTTTGCTGATTAAAATTTTTATGGAAACAATACCATTCAAACATTTGTGGTAAGAAAAGAAAGAAATTAATACATTTGTGGTAAAAAAAAAAAAAAAAGAGAAAGAGAAATTAATACTTTTATTAATCAAGAGTGCATTTAATTTATCAGAAGTAACAGTGAAGACATTTATAATGTTGGAAAAGATTTCTATTTACTAAATTGTTTAATAAATGTAATAAATGTTGTTAATTGTACTTTCTATTAATCAAAGGATCCTGAAAAAGGTATCACCATTTCCACAAAAATGTTAAGAATCAAAAACTGTTTTCAACTGTTTTAATAATAATAAATGTTCTTGAGCAGCAAATCAGCATATTAAAATGATTTCTGAAGGATCATATGACACTGAAGACTGGAGTAATGATGCTGAAAATTCAGCTTTGATCATAGGAATAAATGACAGTTTACAGTATATTAAAATAGACAACAGTTATTTTAATGTGTAATGATATTTTGCAGTATTACTATTTTCTCTGTATTCTTGATAAAATAAATGCAGACTTCAGATTTTTCCCCCCAAAACATTGTAATGTTTCCAAAATTTTGTCAGGTACTGTATAACATTGTTACCTAGTGCTTATATTGCTTAAATACCATTAATTGGATGGATTTGTGGCCCAAGATGCTGACATAGGCTTCAGCCCCCACGACCCTACAGAGGATAAGTGGTTTGGAGTGAATAGATGGATGAATGAACTTCCAAAATACTTTGACTTACTTTGATTTTGTTTCTATTCTGACTGCTGTTCAGCTTAAAAATACCTTTCCATTATCTTTGTTTGTCATTTTGCATCATTATACCGGTGCTAAACCTATTAAAATTAAGAAACTAATGAAAGTGTCTTTTTTTTTTTTGTTACAGGATCCTATGTACCCAGCCTCAACCATTCATCAGAAGGACTGTGACAACGGGAACTCTTTGAACAACCAGCGGCAGTTTCCACGGGATGAAAAAGGGCATACTAGTGGATGATGGGGATACTGACATTAACCTGCTGTATTCACTGTATTACACACTAGGGATGGGCATTTTTGTAAATTTTTCATTTCAATACTGATAGGTCTTTATTTTGATGGTTTGGATGGCATGTGAGAGAAAAATATAAAGAAGTCATTGTGAGCATCGAGTACTTGACAGCAACGATTGATCATGAAAACAATGATTGCAGTGACTTTAAGTACTTGTAGTACTTGTGCACATCCCTATTAACAGTGATGGGCAGTAGCGTCGCTACAAGTAGTGACGCTAGTAGTCTAACTACATTTCTCAGTAGCGTGGTGGTAGCGTCGCTGTTTTCTGAATCAAATAGCTTTTCATTAGTGAAGCTCTATTTTTGATCAAGTAGCGCGGTAGCGTCAACAAAAGCTAACGTTACATTTTCCAAAGCATTTCTGAAACTCAAGCTCAAATCAGAAATATAACTTGCTACGCATCACTGATCCTGAATCAGTAAGTGACGCCACCGCCACTAAAGCTCGTAACGCCATTGGTTCCTCAACCTGTCAATCAAACCTCATTATTCCTCCCGCCTCTCTCGTCAATGAAGTGCGGCGCGAAGTTTAGAGCATCTCAGCTTGTTTGCAGTCTGAAGGTAAATATAGAACTCTTGATTGAATAAGTACAGCGTTTTCTTTACTCTATATTTATAAAGGCTGATGTTTTTTGTATTTGAGGAGTGGAAAAGAGTGTCTTAGTCTAGCATTTTGTTGTCAAGTCACAGCCAAATAGCTCGTGCAAAGCGCTGAATCTTTTATGATGCTTTGAAGCTTGAACTTGATTTTGGTGAAATGTTAATAATATGACGTAACGATACAAATAGCCAGGCTTATACAGTACAGCGGGAAGTCGGTGTGCTGAGGGTGCTGCAGCACCCCCTGGCTGGAGCTAAAGAAAAAATGGGGGTGCTGGGGGTGCGGTGTTAAAAATATTCAATTTAAATTTTGTAACAAAAAAGAAATAAAACTAATTTTATTAATTTGAATATTCATTAAAAATCATAGGGGGGGCTTAGGGCTATAATGACAATAAGCAACAATTGTCGTGTGACGTCACCACGTCCGCATCCGTCATTGAAGATTTAAAAATACACCAGTCAACATGGCGCAAAAACGCATTTCTGATTTTTTTTCGCGAAACCCAAACAAAATAAAAAGAGACCGAGCCTTGAGCTGGCGGATCAGTCGGATAAGGAAGCAGACCTGGTCCTGGAGCCTATGCCTAGTGGGCAGCCAACCAGCAGCAGCTGCAACAGCTCCTCCAAAGCGGCCACCACATCAGCCCCGGATCTGGGCCCAGGAGCCGCGCTAATTCAAGGTAACATGAACGTCGCCGCCGCGGCAGTACCACCAGCACAAAATACTAGGGTTATTGATTTGGTCGAGGCAATCACTCCACACCAACCAGCCGACTTCATTTTTCCTGGAAGGCAGTTCGGAAAAGAAACATTTTCTCGTTCATTCAATACAAACTGGTTTGACAAACGGAGGTGGCTGCATTACATTGAGGAAGGTGATCGCGTTGTCTGTTTTAACTTTGTGAAAGCAGTGGAAAAACATCTCATTAATGAAGATAGTGTGAGATTTGACAGCAGTTTTGTAAAGGGAGGCTTCACAAACTGGCGGAAAGCCACAGAAAAATTCTACGAACATGAGAAATCTAAACTTCATGAGGGTCTCAATGACTTCATCAGCATCAACCCGGAGAGAAAGGCCACATTTGGAGTTCTGCATGCAGGCAGGCAGTAAAGATAAGACAATAATGTTTCTTAATTGTAGATTATGGCTGATAGGTCTATGTGTATGAGTTAATTTCTGTGTGCTGTCTCCGTGCAGCCTGCAGTTGTATCTGGAGATTGCATGTGGAGGATCGTAGGGTGATGTTTAGGCTATAACAATAAAGTTTATTGGAGTACATTCAGTAATGGAAATGGGGTGGACCCTAGCTTGGGGGGTGGGGGGGTCCATTTTAGATAATCTTTCACATGTATTCAGTTATAAAAGCCTTAATAATCTATGATAACATTAAACAAAAAAGCAGCATTTTCACGTTTACAGACTATTTAATGAGGCTGAGAGGTGGCATAAATGCATTTAAAATCATAATAACAATGTTATGAAATCAGTGTTTTAAATATAAAGTTTTGAATGAAGAAATACTACATGATTTAAATAACTGAAATTATACTTTAAAATGAAACAAATTGTCAGTAGGAGGCAGCAAATCACTCTTTGTCACTGAATTGTTCGTTTAATGATTCGTTCAAACAGTTGATTCATTCAGAAACAAAGCGAGTGACTGTTTTTATGAATGGGTAGCTGAATCATTGACTCACTAGATTAATTAAAAAACGCAGGTTCATTCATAAACGAAACACCGCTGTGTTTGCGTGGAGATGCTCAGCGGCTCAGCTGTGACTTTGTTTGGAATTGTTCCTTTTTGACGAAATAGAGCAAAATCAGACAACAGCTGTTCAACGCTGCTATTTCAGTCTTTTACTTCAAAATGTCATATTAAATTCATTGTTACTTTTAGATTCTTTGCAATTTTTTGTGTAATTTACAAGAAATTTCTGATATAAAATTGTTCTCTCTCTCTCTCTCTCTCTCTCTCTCTCTCTCTCTCTCTCTCTCTCTCTCTCTCTCTCTCTCTCTCTCTCTCTCTCTCTCTCTCTCTCTCTCTCTCTCTCTCTCTCTCTCTCTCTCTCTCTCTCTCTCTCTCTCTCTCTCTCTCAGTGTGCTGTCGCCAGGAGCCTGAAGTTGTGTTCTGGAGATTTTGTGTTTCATGCTTTGGCTGTAGGAATACGCATTAATCTTATTTTGTTTTAGTAGTATTAAGTAAAAAAAACACCTTAAATTAACAATTCTTCCTGATAAAACATGACTTAAGTTAAATCTGTTTGACTGTGCAAGTAGTTTTGAATCATACTGATTAAAAAAAAAAAAAATAGTTGCTATGACTTTTTATTCCTATTTTTCCCTGTAACACGTCTGTACCCAAATTAAGAATTAATGAGCATATCTACAGCTATTACAAAGAAACCAAGAAAGAGCAAGAGAGTCCATACCTCAGCAGCAACTATATCGCATTCTCGCATCTTGATCTTTAGCGTTATCTTTTCGTGGATCAATGCTTAAGGTTAATTCAGTATATAATAATTAAAAAAAAAAAAAAAAAAAAAAAAAACCTTACATCAACAATAAAATAGTACAATGATGAAGTCGCTTAGCTTATATTAAACATAAAACTTGAACAAAACGGATAAACTGATGACGTGTAACCGCGTTGCAACATAAAAATAAAATGTATTTTCCCCTTTGTGGCTCATTATTATTATTATTAATAAAAAAAACATATAGGTCCACAATAAAATAGTATCATTAAGAAATTCACTTTTAATTAAACTGAAGAATATTAAAATAATATTAAACTGAAGTTTTATTAACAAAATTACAATTTTGTGTATAAAATTTGTAACGCAAATAAAATGGATTTCCCCTTTTAAAACGATCGTTTGTGGTTCATTATTATTAATGGAACTATTAATTGTCTCCGATTTGCATATTAATGTGTTCTTTGGGCAGCATGTAATAAAAAAAGAAGTATAATAATGAGAGTAATAACGCAGCACAATTTTCATATAACATCTCATATTTCATAGAAACATTGATATACGATTTCTTTCCCTATTCACTTATTATGTCTTGAAGTATGTTCTGGTGTCCACTACAGTGGACATGTTTGAAACTGATGCTTGTCTCACAACAGGAAGTCATATTCTGCTTTAAAACTCCAGGACAACCAAAGTTGTACTGACATATTCATTTATGACAAACAATTTGAAAATGAGTCTGATTTAAAAGATAATTACAAAATGTTATCATATTTCCATAAGAGTGCTGAATTTAGTCATATGTCTGTCATATTTAAAGACCAAGCAGGAGGAGCTCTCATGATCAAACCTCCATACATTTTGCATCTCTGAAAAATCCTAAATGTGCTCTGTACAGGACATCTAGACTTAAAAGTTGTGGCAAGTATTGTCTCAGAGAAATTAACTAAAATATAATGTCCTCTACAGAAGACAAAATATATGCCTGGGTCCCAGGAGAATAATTTGTCCAATGAACACATGTATTAAATTAGAATACTAGATTTTCATTGTGGTCTCTGACGTGTGAACCTTGCTATAGGCCTGTTTGATTATACATTCACAGTAAAAATGAATGAAGTAAGCACCTACTTAATTTAAAGCGTGTGTATGTGTGTACATGTATGTTTGTGTGTTCTGACCCTCAGGTTTGTTGATGCTTTCACCGCTGCTTGCACAGAGGTCAATAGGGTTTTGTCAGGTCAATTAATAAACAACCAGGACCAAACAATCTGCCTTTCTAGAGCGCAGCTGGACTCTATGGCTGTATTAGGTAGGTGATTTCTTAGAAGTAAGGTAATGTTTATTTCTTATTATCATGATTACTGTATATCTGTCACAATCTTAAGGTTCCAAAGATGAAGTAGAATCAAAAGGTTCCAACACAAAGATTTTTTAATAAAAGTATAAGCACCAAGTCCAAGTCCATGTAATAGTGTGCACTTTTAACACAAACAACAACCGACAATGAAGGAAACAAAGGAACTTAAGTATGCACAGATAACGAACTAAAAGACGAATGATGATCAAATATGATCAAATTAATTGCCATGGTAACTAAAGAGAGTGGGAAACTAGAACAAAGACAACAGGAAATGAAACAAAACCAACTAAAATCCATGATAAGGAAAACTAAACTGACAGTTTGATCACTACATTTGGACTTAAGTTTTAAGTCTAAGGTACAAGAATGTGCAAAATATTTATATATGTATGTCAGGCTTGTGTTGCGTTATGTCTTGTGTTTTGTTCCCCATGTACTCCCTTATGCCCATATTTGGTCCTTCCTGTTTCCTGTTCTCCTTTAGTTCTCATTTAGTTCATTAGTTTCCAGCTGTGTTTTATAAATTATCTAGTTTTACTCTGTGTACTTAAGCCCTGTGTTTTCCATTGTCTAGCGTCCGGTATTATACGTCAATGTTGTGTTCCTGTGTGTCTCAGCCTGCCTTGTGTCTCCCCATTTTGGATCATTAAATGACTGTTATTTTGAGTTTATCCACGTCTCCTCGTTCCTCGTTTCGCCACAGTTTGCAAACGTGACAGAATACCGGCCACTCATGAGTCAAGTTTACTGGCCACTCTGAATTCAAGCCCGCCGGCTGCGGCTCTCTCCAGCCCGCCGGCCGCTGCTCACTCAAGTTCGCCGGCCGCTACACAGTCAAGCCCACCGGCCATTCCCAAGTCAAACCCGCCGGCCGCCGCTCCTAAGCCGGTGCCTGCTCCTCAAAAGCACCTTCCAGAGCCCGCTCCTCCAGAGCGCCCTCCGGTGCCTGCTCCTCGAAACCACCCTCTAGTGCCCACTCGTCCTGAGTTTGCTCCAGTGTCAGCTCCAGCCCCGGAGTCCCCTCCAGAAGTAGCCCCTGGCCAGAGTCGAGAGATGGCTCTAGCCCCTGACCATAGTCGAGAGATGGCTCTAGCCCCTGACCAGAGTCGTAAGAGGGCTGCTGTTTCCCCGTTAAGCCCAGAAAGGGCTCCAGTTCCTAAGTTTAGCCCAAGGAGGGCTCCTGTTCCTGAGTTTAGCCCAAGGAGGGCTCCTGTTCCTGAGTTTAGCCCATGGAGGGCTCCTGTTCCTGAGTTTAGCCCATGGAGGGTTCCTGTTCCTGAGTTTAGCCCAAGGAGGGCTCCTGTTTCCGAATCCAGCCCAGAAAGGGCTCCAGTCCCCGAATCCAGCCCAGAGTGGGCTCCAGTCCCCGAATCCAGCCCAGAGAGGTTTCCAGTCCCCGAATCCAGCCCAGGGAAGGCTCCTGCTCCTATGCCTGGCCCATGGAGGGCCTCTAGAGCCGGGATTTTCCCCAAGCATTTTTTTTTGGGGGGGGCGGGACCTCCCGAGTTCCCTACTCTTCCCTGGCCTCCTGAGTCTCCTGCTCCGCCATGGACTCCCGAGCTCCCTGCTCCGCCATGGCCTCCTGAGTCCCCTGATCTGCCATGGCCTCCTGAACTCCCTGATCCGCCATGGCCCCCTGAACTGTCTGCTCCGCCATGGTGCCCGGATCTGGGACCGCCTTGGAGGCATCCCGTCCCGTCCAAGCCTGTCCTGAGGGCGCTCACCCTCCCACCCCTTTGATGTTGTATGGCACGAGGTTGTATGTTGTACGATGTTGTATGACGCCTTCCGGAGGGGGCGTCATGTCAGGCTTGTGCTGTGTTATTTCTTGTGTTTTGTTCCCCATGTGCTCCCTTATGCCCATATTTGGTCCTTCCTGTTTGCTGTTCTCGTTTAGTTCTCATTTAGTTCATTAGTTTCCAGCTGTGTTTTATTAATTATCTAGTTTTACTCTGTGTACTTAAGCCCTGTGTTTTCCATTGTCTAGCATCAGGTATTATGCGTCAATATTGTGTTCCCAGGTGTCTCAGCCTGCCTTGTGTCTCCCTATTTTGGATCATTAAATGACTGTTATTTTGAGTTTACCCACGTCTCCTCGTTCCTCGTTTCACCACAGTTTGCAAACGTGACAATGTACACATACATGTAATTTGCACTAGAGATCAATTTTTGTTTCAAGGAGCTAGGACCATCCTTTTCGTAAATGTCCATACATCCCAAAATTTTTCAATACCAACATATAAAGGTAATCACTCAATACAAATAGGACAATTAAAAATGGCGAAGCAACCAACTTTTGATACAAGACTGCAGCCATGCAGATATTCAGACCAACAGCATCAAGCCTTTTGTATTTGTTTGTATTTTTCCACACGACAAGGAACAATAACATTCTTTCTTGTGTGATACTGCTTAGGTGATATTTATGTAATTAGTAATATTAGTAATATTATGTTTATGTGATATCTAATTTAAATACTTCTCTTTTCAGAAAGTATCATTGAGGAAGCTCTTCGCCTGTCTACTGCCTCCATCATGATACGTGTTGCCAGTGATGATTTCACGCTGACGCTGGATTCAGGTCAGACAGCTGATGTGAGAAAAGGAGATTACATTACTCTTTACCCCCAACTTATACACTTGGATCCAGAAATCTACCCCAACCCTGCAGTGTGTGTTCAAACTTATGTCAATTATTTTTTATTAACCAATGAGCTCTCTCAAACCACAAGAATGGAAGTATGGAAGTATGAAAGTAGTATGCATCTAGCTTGCACTTACCTTAAATGTATACAAGATTACAAAGAATGCAGATGTTCCTAATGAAATGTTCCTATTGCACAGTTCTGATACAGCATGTTGTTAAAAAATGTCACTCAGTGCATTTAATGTACTTATAAAGACACATTATACAGTAGTAACTCTGATACTGCAATGCTTTAAGCATCACAGTGACTTTTTAAACACAGACAGCCATGTAAATACAATGTTCCTCTGTTTCCCAGGAGTTCAAATATGACCGCTTCCTGGATGAGAAAGATCAACAAAAGAGTAATTTCTTCAAAAATGAGCGACGACTAAAGCATTTCTTGACTAAAGCATGTTGCCATTTGGTTCTGGTGCTAGTGAGTGCCCTGGCCATTTTTTTGCAGTACATAAGATTAAACAGTTCCTCGCACTGACACTGTGGCATTATGACCTACAGCTCAGTGACCCTGATGCCACTCTGATTCCGGACAGTACTCATGCAGGCCTGGGTATACTGCCACCATCACGAGATGTCCTTCTCAGATACAGAAGAAAAACCAGCACCGCCGCAGAACAGTTAAGATAGGAAATGGAAGTAGATGGAAAGTATAAGATGCAAGAAGGAACATGAAGATCTTTGCCTAGAGGACAAGTGAAATGGCGGTCTTTCTAGCATCTACATGTTAAATGATGATGCAATATGTTCTTATTGGATTTTGTATGATGGATTGAAATCAATGAAAATGTAGTATTTTGCACAAATGGGCTTAATAATTCAGCAGCACAATAGTCAAAATGTCAAAAAAAGTCAGTCTGCTTTATTGTCAATTCTGCTACATGTACAGCACATACATACAGAGAATTGAAATTGCGTAACTCTCAGACCCTTGGTGCATACAGTTAACACAAAACACTAACAGTAGACGTAAAAATACAGTTTAAATATATATATATATATATATATATAAATACAAACTATACAGATATACAAAAAAAAGATATACGATTGCAATTTTCTTGGCCGATTCCGATTTCCGATTTTTAGGAAACGTAACCTGCCGATACCGAGAATTTTTGCCGATTCTGATTTTCTTTCTAAGAACTATAATTGACAGCATATACAAACAAAAATCTATGCAAATTTCAATGCAAAAATTATTTACATAATAAAAGAAATTATTAAACATTACAATTCCCCCAATCTGGACTAAGTTACAGATTTTCTCTCACTTAAACAACTTTCAAAATAAAGTGCTCTGTGACTGGAAAGAGGAAGAAATAGTTAACTTAAAATGAGTTGGTGTATGTAACAAAACAGATGTCATTTCCCACTATGTTTATAAATGGTTATTTTTTCCCCTTAACCGTATTAAATGTGTCATCTTTCACATCAAATTCTTGCTTTGTTTCAATTAATTCAGTTAGCATAATAAGAAACTGTAGAGTTGTTACCATTCAAATGAAATTAGTATTAACAAACTATCTTTCCACTGCTGAGGAAACAGAAGCTGCATCTGAAGTGCCATTAGATGCATTTACACAGACAGTTTGATGAAGCTGAGGTGCCATAAATGCATTTACACTGCGAAATTTTAAATGCATAAATAATTGTATAAGATTAATGTTTCACATATTTTTTTAAACATACAAATAAATGTTGAAAAAATGCAATGATACTTTTAAATATGACTAAACCACCAGTAGGTGGCGGAGAGTGTCTGTTTTAATGAGTGAGTCATTTATTCATTCATTCAACCGATTCATTCAAACGGCTGATTCATTCAGAAACGAGGCAAGTGACTGTCCTTATGAATGAGCCACTGAATCATTGACTCACTCGATTCGTTCAAAAACGTGTTTGATTGGAACTATTTTCGTCAGCGAAATTGAGAAAAAACAGTCAATATTTTGTCCAAAATCCAAGTCACTTAATTTTAACTTCTTGTTTATTGAAATACTATTGTATAAAATAAGTGTCACATTGCAGTCGTGTTGATATTGATATTCGGGGAAACATCATGGCCGTATAATGTTGCTTAACTAAATCATATTTTGTAAATATCTTTTTTTTTCCTACCGCAGCATGCATCTATACATTTCTTTGAGTTACTTTGTGTGTGCTGTCTCTCTCACACACTCACTCAGGCTGTGCACAACATAAATACATTATCAGTCGCCGTTTACACTGAATGCAATTAAAATTAGAATCATTCTCACGCGAAATGACGTGTTTACACGCGACTGTGAGTGTGCGCGTGGCTGTGACGTCATATCCTGCGCTGCTGGCAATAAAAGGATCGGCTCGGAGCCGGCAAGACGTGAGATTGACCGGCCGGTCACCGATCTGGGCCGGTCATGCGAAAAATCGGCCGATTCCGATCACTGGCCGGTCAATCGGTGCATCTCTACAAATAAGGACATTGTAAAAAAGAGATTGATAAAGTGGGGTAAGGCAGATGGCAGATTGAATGCAAATCAGTTAAATAAACAAAACTGTGCAGATATTATGAGTATAGTGCGAAAAGAGCTTATCAGTCTGTTTAAAGTGATAAAGAGCTCAGAGAACAGTCTTTATTTAAACTGTCAGAAGAGGTAGTTGAATGGGGTCAGTTCAATGCTGAGTGAGGTTGTGGGTAGTCCAATGCTGAACTGTCCAATAGTAAACTGCTTAACAGCAACAATACAGCTTCTGTATGATTCTGTATGATGAATATTTGTATATTTGACTCTAATTAGCCTACATTAAAATGTATTCTTTGATAGATCAGGTGGACGTGATGGTAGACAAAAAGTGTAAGAAAAGGTGAGTGAACCTGTTACTATTATCTATAACAGAGTGTCAATTTGTCTTTGTCTGCCATCATGCAAATGATGGTAATATTTAGACATAAATAAAATCTTTACACATAAAATGTAAATGACTACATTAATGACCACAAAAGAAAAGTTCTTGGAAAGTTTAAGAGGGTTACTGTAGTAACCTACACCACTTTTAGGTTTGTGTGTGTGTGTTCTTGTTTATGGTAGGAGAGTAAAACCTGAAATTTTTGACATCGTGGGGACCGGCCTGAGGTCCACACAAGGGGAAAAAATATTAAAAATACTAAATGATGTTTATCTGAAAGTGTAACAATGCAAACAGGTTTTCTGTAAGGGGTAGGTTTAGGGGTGGATTGGGTTAGGGGATAGAAAATTTGTCAGTATAAAAACAATAGAAGTCTATGGAAAGTCCCCACAATTCACAGAAACCCGTGTGTGTGTGTGTGTGTGTGTATACCTGTTTTTATATCCCGGTGGGGACTTAAACCTGAATACACACAGACTCATGGGGACTCGTGTCACGGTGGGGACCTAAATTGAGGTCCCCACGGGTAAAGAAGCTAATAAATCACACAGAATGCAGTTTTTTGAAAATCTAAAAATGCAGAAAGTTTCCTGTAAGGGGTAGGTTTAGGTGTAGGGTTGGTGTAGGGCAATAGCACATACAGTTTGTACAGTATAAAAACCATTACGCCTATGAATGTCCCCACAAGGATAGCGAAACAAGTGTGTGTGTGTGTGTCAGGTTGCTATGTATTGTGCATTTCTATTACATAGTAGCACGTCACAAATATAAATTCTTCTTAAAACCAGTACTTTGGAAGACTCATGAAACATGCTCATATGGTCCTTGTATATGTTGTTTATTTGATAATGTTGTTTGACTGTTTGGATGTAGTGTATTGCAGCACTTACTCGTTGCCTATTATTATTATTATCAAAAATATTATTTAAAACTGTTGCAGTCCAGCATTAAAGCACAGTCCAATGCTTTTTCCCCCTTGCGTTTTCATGTACTGTCTACGAGCACAGCTATTTTAGTCGAACGAGGGCGCTCACTCTGGGGAGATATGCTGACTTGCGCTCGAGTATAGGCTGTATTTCCCTCATCCAGAACACTCGCGGATATTACATTCATTACCTCTGAGATCCAATGAACTAAATCAACTGTCATACGTTTACTATCGAATAAACTGGACCGACGAGCACTGAAGCCATTTAATAGTTTATTGGTGCGCTTAGACTTCTGTAGCTTCAAGGTGAGTGCGCATCATCCTGGCCGCATTCTTAAGCGTCAAAAACGAACTAGCGTTGACTTGTCACGCTCACAGCTATTATGTATAAACATTAATTATCGCTATATAATCTCTTAAATTATGCTGTCTTTTATTCTATATTCCGCTAACGCGCATACTCAACCTGTACATTCAAGAAACAAACCTTCCTTGTGCGAACGACCAGTCATTTTTCTAAAGTGAAAATTACTGTTTGACCTCGACAAAATTGTGAAGTAATATGCGTCTGCGATGCACTCAAACACATGTACAACGATAAGGAAATGTTTATAAATAAATAAAAGTAATAATAATAATAATTGGGTTACGTGTATATGACGTGTTTCATGTTTTTGGATAGTAAATTAAATTGTATTTCTATGGTTATATGAACTAAACTAATATTTACATCTACAGGAAATTCAACAAGTGCGCTCGAAACAGGATAATAACCATGTCACTGTATCCATCTCTAGAAGACATGAAGGTGGATAAGTTCATGCAGGTTGGACAGTTATTTATTTATTTATTTAGGCCTATGTATGTTATATATGTATTTAAAAAGATATATCTAACTATCCAAAATGTAATTTCCCCATTTTATGTAGGCACAGAACACCCCTACTGCAAGCCCATTAAAGGCTCTACCTCTTCCCGAACCTGAGCCTTACTATGATTCAAAATCTGAAGAGATAGGTAAGAATCCTATACTGTGCTGTATGTATGATTACATAATCTATGACAGAAAGAGGCTTAGACCCTAAAGCTGAGCTTCAAAGGGTGCCATGGGTACCTCACAAGAGGCGAATATATAGGCACACTTTAGTTTGAGAACCAATTCTTACTATTAACTATGACTTTTGCCTCAATAAACTCCTAATTTGCTGCTTATCAACAGTAAGTTTGATGTTAAGTTTAGCATGGGGTAGGATTAAGGGATCTAAAATAAGGTCATGCATAATAAGGCATCAATATGTGCTTTATAATTAATAATAAACAGTCAATATATACTAGTACAGAGGTAGGCAACGTCGGTCCTGGAGTGCCGATGTCCTGCAGAGTTTAGCTCCAACCCTGAAAAAAACCTCACCTGCCTGTGGCCCTAGTAAATCTGAAGACCTTGATTAGCTTGTTCAGGTGTGTTTGATTAGGGTTGGAGCTAAACTCTACAGGACAGCGGCACTCCAGGACCGACGTTGCCTATCCCTGTACTAGTAATATGGTTTATCTAAACTAGTTCTTACAGTCTTGAACAATCAGGAAATATTATGGAAATTTCAAAACTGATATTTTCAGGCCTGGAAAACTGGAAAACAAATACATTTGAGTTATCAGATTTATACATTTGCACAAATACATTAGAGTTATCAGATTTATCACTTGCATCCATGTAGCTATGGAGCCATTTCAGTCTCATTAATAATTCACGCAAAAGACACGCGTATCCAAATTCACATGCATGAAACCTAATTCATGTGCACGAAAAAAAAAAAATCTATATTCACAAAAAAACAATTTACGTGCAAATAAAAATATATATTCATAAATTACGTTTCACAAACACAAAACACAATTCGCAGATGTACAACTGTGCAATTTTTTTTTGAATGTTTAAAATTTATGAGTTCATCCTGGACTGTGAATGTGAATCGCCTTGGATTTGTGTGTATTTTTGAGACTTTCCTGGCAGCGAACTCCTCCCATGCGGGTCACTCATACTCTTTAGCCAATCAGATTTGAGCCTCTCAATCGACCAATCATAACCCGCCCTGGGCTTGCCTACCTGGATGTTGCATCATCAGCGCGAGACCACAGTTCAAGACACGCTTCAACAGAGGTATGTGCAGTTGATCGTCTCATTTCAGTTAGCCTAGTAAAGGCGTATTGTTTTTTAATGTTTACTTAAGTTTAAGAAGTTAAAGCGCTCATGTAGACACACTTGCTAATGTGCCAGCGGTTGCGACAGATAGGCCTAGCTCCTGCTTAGCACTGACCCTGCCCTCTTTATGATGACTAGACCCCACGAAAAACGGGATGTTTGTACTCACCATTTGTGCAAGGGGATTCAGTGTTAATTAATACATGTTAATTGTTTTCTTTGCATATTTTTAGGATTTAAACACTTTGGCACGACATATGGATGACAGTTACAGACGTCTTCATTCACATTAATCTTTGTCTCTTATGTACTTTATATTTCTTTATGTGTTCGTGTATTCGTTGTTATGTGTATTCATTGTTCCCTGTCTGAATCTTTTGTAAAAGAAGAGGAGTAAACATGACAAGGTATTAGCTGCTTTGAATATCAGACCAAAATCTGGCATGTCCTATGTATATATATGTGTGTGTATATATATATATATATATATATATATATATATATATATATATATATATATATATATATATATATATATATACAGTGGTGTGAAAAATTGTTGGCCCACACCTGTTCGCAATCAAGAAACCACTTAAATAGGACCTGCCTGACAAAGTGAAGTAGACCAAAAGATCCTCAAAAGCTACACATCATGTTGAGATCCAAAGAAATTCAGGAACAAATGAGAAAAAAAGTAATTGAGATCTATCAGTTTGGAAAAGGTTATAAAGCCATTTCTAAAGCTTTGGGACTCCAGCGAACCACAGTGTGAGCCATTATCCACAAATGGCGAAAACATGGAACAGTGGTGAACCTTCCCAGGAGTGGCCGGCCGACCAAAATTACCCCAAGAGCGCAGCGACGACTCATCCAAGAGGTCACAAAAAACCCCAGAACAATATCCAAAGAACTGCAGGCCTCACTTTCCTCAGTTAAGGTCAGTGTTCATGACTCCACCATAAGAAAGAGACTGGGAAAAAATGGCCTGCATGGCAGAGTTCCAAGACGAAAACCACTGCTGAGCAAAAAGAACATAAAGCCTCGTCTCAGTTTTGCCAGAAAACATCTTTATGATCCCCAAGACTTTTGGGAAAATACTCTGTGGACTGACAAGACAAAAGTTGAACTTTTTGGAAGGTGTGTGTCCCATTACATCTGGCATAAAAGTAACACGGCATTTCAGAAAAAGAACATCATACCAACAGTAAAATATGGTGGTGATAGTGTGATAGTCTGGGGCTGTTTTGCTGCTTCAGGACCTGGAAGACTTGCTGTGATAAATGGAACCATGAATTCTGCTGTCTACCAAAAAATCCTGAAGGACAATGTCTGGCCGTGACCTCAAGCTGAAGCGAACTTGGGTTCTGCAGCAGGACAATGATCCAAAACACACCAGCAAGTCCACCTCTGAATGTCTGAAGAAAAACAAAATGAAGACTTTAGAGTGGCCTAGTCAAAGTCCTGACCTGAATCCTATTGAGATGCTGTGGCATGACCTTAAAAAGGCGGTTTATGCTCGAAAACCCTCCAATGTGGCTGAATTACAACAGTTCTGCAAAGATGAGTGGGCCAAAATTCCTCCACAGTGCTGCAACAGACTCATTGCAAGTTATCGAAAACGGTTGATTGCTGTTGTTGTTGCTAAGGGTGGCCCAACCAGTTATTAGGTTTAGGGGGCAAGCACTTTTTCACACAGCGCCATGTGGGTTTGGATTTTGTTTTCCCTTCATAATAAAAAACTTCATGTTGTGTTTACATGCAAAAAAATAAAAAATCAGGAAGGGGGCCAACAATTTTTCACATCACTGTATATATACATAATCTTTAACTTTTCACATAATTGCAGTGCACTGATACATGTATTTATCATTTGGACCTGAAATTTACTTTTAAAGAAAGCTAAAAGTCTCTAAATGGAACGCTATACAAGCCTTCTGTGTAACAGCGATCCTCCTAGTCTAATGGCCTTTGACTGAACTTCTAGCACAACTTCAAACTGGTATTGAATCTTAGAAATATGTGAGAGACATATTATTTAGCTCTACTGCATTTGTACTCCTTCATAATTGTCAGTTCATATATTTCATGTTACAGGCATGTTACAATTTTTCATGGTCAGGTCATTTCATGTACGTTTTATTCCCAAAGCATTCAGAAAACGTCAAAATTATAAAACTTATACAGCAACTGTAACATCCGACTTGTTTTGAATGTTTTATTTCTGCCATGAAACCAGAACAATAACAGGAACATTTAACAGTGCATAACAAGGCTTTACACCTTGAACATTTACAAAGTCATTGGTAATTTTCTAAAGTAAATGTAGTATTAATGCATGACTTCCAAAATCTGTTGAAACTGTCAAAATGGATGGGTTTTGAAAGAGTTACAAATCCAAATAAAACTTGTAGATTCATATCACCTTATAAGTTGTTGTAAAGGGATGAAGTAGGAACAGCAGGGTCACAGGTGCCTCAGCAGCTATTTGTACATCATCAGCCTCATAATTCTGAAATAAATAGTTATCTGCAACATAAACAAATTTAAATGAAATGTACATTGTCTCCAATGCGTGCATGTTATCACATACAGCAGCAGCAGCTGAATGTGTGTCATCGCAGGACTGCTCTTTCATGACCTCAATAAACAAAAATAGACCACAAACTGTATTTTCATAATCTTATATTTCATTGCAACGTCTCATCAGTCAAACCCCTATTTTATGCTTTACATTTAGTTTATGAATGTAATATATTAATGCTGCATTCACGTGCTATCGGAATTATCGTAAATATGAGTTTCCTAGTCGGAAGTTGGCCATATAAGGCCTCTCTAAGGCCAATTAATGACAAATCATAATACTCTCTGGACTAAACAGCAGCCGCTGACTTACATTGGTTACATTAGCGAGTGTGTCTACACGACCGCTTTAACTTCTTAAACTTAAGTAAACATTAAAAAACAATACGCCTTTACTAGGCTAACTGAAATGAGATGATCAACTGCACATACCTCTGTTGAAGCGTGTCTTGAACTGTGGTCTCGCGCTGATGACGCAACATCCAGGTAGGCACGCCCAGGGCGGGTTATGATTGGTCGATTGAGAGGCTCAAATCTGATTGGCTAAAGAGTACGAGTGACCCTCGTGGCAGGAGTTCACTGCCAGGAAAGTCTCAAAAATACACACACAAATCCAAGGCGATTCACATTCATATATTTTAAACATTCAAAACTTTTTGTGCACAGTTGTACATCTGTGAATTGTGTTTTGCATTTGTGAAACGTAATTTATGAATATATATTTTTATTTTGTGCACATAAATTGGTTTTTGTGAATATATTTTTTTTTTTCGTGCACGTGAATTAGGTTTCATGCATGTGAATTTGGCTACGCATGTGTGCATCTTCTCTTTTGCGTGAATTATTAATGAGACTGAAATGGCTCCATATGTAGCTTAGACCATTTTTTAATGTTTGTCTCTCTCTTTAGCTACTTCTAACAGGTTGTACCCTGAGCTGAATGAGTTTATGGGTCTAAATCACAGTGCAGATGCAGTTCCTGAACAGACCAGTGGGGTGAGTGTGTTTGTGTCTGAGAACTGCTCATCAGCTTATCCACATTTTAAAATTAATACACAAAACAAGACATTCTCTTGTAAAAAAAAAAAAAAAGTAGTACATTTTTCATGTATTTAAAAAGAGTACTTACTACAGAAATGATTTACTTTTTGCTTTTTGCTACAAAACGTCACAGCTTAACTTGCTAATAAAACACAGCGGGCCAGATTTACTAAACACGGAAAATCCATAAAAGCGCCAATAATAGGGCAAAATTTTTTTCATTGTGATTTACTGACAATGCGCTGTAGCAAATTAGCTTAAAAGGGAATTGTATATAAATAATTACAATTAATTATGATTAATTACAATTATTTATATTGGCTGACAGTAATAACTGTAGCAGAGTTAAATTCCCATCAGCTGATCTGTTCGTCCAGCGAACATTCAGTGTAAATTCATATCAACTCTAAGAAAGGATATTTCCGTGGCCACAGAAAATACCTTCCTTTTAATGCATTAGAGCATGTAGCAAGGGTCAAAATCGTAAAGGGACAATTATAAGCAAGGCAGAATCAGCAACTCATGTAATTTGTGCACAAGAGTTTTATTAACTAAACGCTAACACACATAACTAATCTAAACAAACAACGAATAACATACACTCACGCATACATACAAAGTGGAGCTAAAGTGGATGAATGAAGCCATTAGAGAAAACAGAGAATGCAGTTATGGAAAGAGTCAGTTAACCATCTGAGTAAAACCATCAGCGCCGTTTATAACGGGGTCTATAACTTATACTAAACCTCTGTTTCGTTTAGTTAAACTTGCACTGCCTTGATCTTGACGAGTGTCCAGAATGCAGTCTCGGATGAAAGTCTTGATGGTTTCAAGGTTTTGGACTTGCAGTCACGTTCTTCCTGGTTTGAAGAGTGATGAATTCCAAAGATGTTTTGACTCGATGGTGATTGGGAGTTTCTTCCCAGGTGAAAAGTGAAGAAGAGTTAAGAGACATCAGCTAAGATCCAAGAATCTTTGTTTGAATGGAAAGACAAGGCTGCGAAGCCTGGCACAATAACTTAAGGGTCCAGAAGAGTTCTAGCTCACATCTTCCTCATCCTCTTAGGGTCTAACAGAACCGTAGACTGGGTCTTTGTGGTCAAGCGTCATCTCCCAGGCTGGGGAGATCACCCACGGCTCTATGTTGGGGGCCCGCCGGGCGCGCCCGCACCAGTTCAGGCCCTCCGTGAGTCCCTCATGGAGCAATCAGAAGATAGCAGAAGAGCTTTTTGCAGAAGAGAGGTTTTTTTAGAAGAGAGAGCCGGACCTGTGTGTGAGAGCTTTATCTGGTATAGAGATCACACCTCTGGGGAGTCAAAGAGCCAATGGGCTCCAGTCTCTTTGGAGGGAAGGTTTTACGACTCTTTGTCTCTGAGCATGGTAATTTGCATGGGGTTGGATTAATAGTTGATATACAAACTATTAAAGATTCTTAGAACACTTATATGTTGCATAGGTAGCAACATATAATATACACTCTCAATTAGATCATCCAAAGACGAATTGATAGAGATCAAACATGATATAAGTGAGGTAATATTAACTAGTGATCTATCATAAGCATGCATAAAACAGGATACAGTACAAAAGACAATATACACGAACAGTAAAAATATACACAATGACCTGAGGATGTGTGTGTTCATTGAAAGAAAGGTTTTTCAAGGAATTAATTAGAGAAGAGTCCATTCTTATGTGCCTTAATGTCTCTTTCCTAAGGGAAACTGAGGTGAGTGTTGCTTGGCCCGCATTCCTTAGAGCAAATAAAACTAGTGTTATCAGGTTGCTATGGAACCGGGGGGCCTGGAGTCATCACAGACATACCGCCACCCAGAATGTGTGTTGGATGAGGGGTCTGTGATTATTTGTTAATCTAATAACTAATTTGATTTGTTAAATCTGATGAACAAATGTGTGTCTGATTGGTCCAAATGCTACAGCGCACATTAAAGAACACAGACGCAGCCAGATCATTTCCATAATGACCAGCGCAATCTACCAAGAGCACCGCAAATTAACTCCTGCTTTAAGACAAGCTTTTTTGGGGGCGTTAAATAATGGCGCAAATACCAGTAATTTGACGAGCGCAAAGGTTAGTAAATCGCTTTGCATGATTCATTTTAATTCTCTCCTCCCATAAATTTTGCGTCTGAAAAGAAAACTTCTACAAATGCATATTCAATAAGGTTAGGAGCAAAAATAACTGTGTTCACACCTTTTCAGTGCCAATTCTTCACTGCGTGTCTTTAGTAAATCCCGACAGTACTATTTTAACACCAAAAGAAGGTTTGCGCTGATGCAAAAAAGTTAGTAAATCTGGCCCAGGAAGTGTTAAAGGAGTTATATGATGCGATTTCAAATTTTCCTTTCTCTTTGGGGTGTTACAAGCTGTTTGTGCATAGATAAAATCCCTGCAGTTGCAAAGACTAAAGTCTCAAAACCAAAGAGATATTCTTTATAAAAGTTAAAACTCTGCCTCGCCCCCATTCAAGCACACAGTAGCCTACAAGAACCTGGAAGAGTAGCCTACAATGCTGGCTTGCACAAAGGTTCTTGCACTTTCTATAAAGTGGGCAATTCCAACTTTGCAAGGACAGTCTGATGCTTCTGACTTACAGCCTGTAAGTACGTTTCTGCCACTGACTATTCAAATGCGAGTTTTGAGCTGTGTAGAATAGTGCTTGTTGTTTGTCGTTTCTCCTATCACAAATGCAGACATGGCAATGTTTACGCGGCGTGATGTAACGCGACGCGTAAAAAGACAGTATAAGTCATTATAATCAGTAATTATGTCCCCACTGAATGCAACAAATGCCTCGTTTATAATGGGTTTTATTGTTTTTGTGTCGTTGCGCCGGGATACGGCATCACAATACAGTGAGGGGCGTAACATTTCCGTCTCGCGCATGAGGTATTCTGTCAATCACAACGCACTGGATAGCTGGCCAATCAGAGCACACCTAGCTTCTCTGAACGATAAGCTTTGTAAAAATCGACGCGTTTCAGAAAGGCGGGGCATAGAGGAGCAACAATAATGTGCAGTATGTGGAAAATAATGTGTTTTTTGAACCTTAAACCACATAAACATATTGCATCACATCAAATACACAAAATAATGTTCTTTTTAGCAACATCATATGACCCCTTTAAAATAAGAACTGACAAAATCTGAATGAAACAGAGGGTGTATATTCACAAAAGAAAACAAGGAACGAAACTAGATTCAAGTTAAAGGAAAACGCCACCGTTTTTCTATATTCTAATATGTTCCTTCAATTTAGACGAGTTGATAAGTACCTCTCCCGTCTCACTGTGTGCACTTAATCGCTCTAGCACACGGCGCAACTATGCTAGCATTTAGCTTAGCGCCATTCATTCCTTAGGATCCAAACGGATGAATTTAGAAGCCACCAAACACTTCCATGTTTTCCCTATTTAAAGACGACATTACTGCGCCGAGGTCGAAGTGCTGCGAAGTGTTCTTCCGCCATACATTATAGTTATCATTTTTTATCAGCTTTCAAAATCGCCACGTTTTATTTTGTGTCACCATACTTACTCGTGTAACTACTCATGTAACCGTCTTTAAATAGGGAAAACATGGAAGTGATTGCTGGCTTCTAAATTCATCCCTGTTTGGATCCTAAGGAATGAATGGCGCTAAGCTAAATGCTAGCATAGTTGCGCCGTGCGCTAGAGCGATTAAGTGCACGCAGTGAGACGGGAGAGGTACTTATCAACTCGTCTAAATTGAAGGAAGAACATATTAGAATATGGAAAAACGGTGGCGTTTTCCTTTAACATGATCTGTAACCAAGGAAATAGGAAACAAGCAACAGGAAATGTAAATATACCACAATGGGGGGAAAAAAGAGTCCAAGAAAACTTCAAACTAAGAGTCCTAAAAAACAGAAGACATGTCACACTTGGGACTTAAGTACAACTTTATGTCATTTCATAATTAATTCCATGGTCGGTGAAATATGGTTAATGCGTATTGCCGAAAGTAATGACAAGCATTTATGGTAAACTAAAATACTGTAACAACCAAAAGGACCAGGGAAAGAGAGGAGCACACCAGAATGACAGTATATTACACAATCTTATATTCAATTTTAAAAGCATAACACAACATTATTCTTTTTTTTTTAAAAAAGTTCACATACTCGTTTCTCTGAAAACAATGCTACAGGCAGTTATTCTACTTTTGAAATGTGTGTTCCGTGTCAGAATGTCTGTTTTTGTTTTGCTCTGTGTGATTCCGCCCACTGCCAATTTACCCAATAGTATTTTGACACCCTGGGTTGTCAGTTGGTGCAAAACACAGCGTATTGCAGCCATGGAAGCCAGCAAACGAACTGGGTCAGTGAACACAGATTCTACACAACCTAAAAAGCCTCGGTGTCCATCTAAAAAGCTCTATGACCAGAGGAATATTAAAACGCAGATAAATCAACTCAATAACTTGCACTGTAAGACTTGTTGCCTTCCATTGTCAGTTGCACTCATTTCTCTTGTGTGTCCTAATCTGGCAACCCATGTGAGAATCCAGTCTGCAGAGGAGGAAGTGGGACAAACGACTCTCTCCATTATTTTGAATTTGGACTGCAGCATCCATTTCAACTGCTAGCTGTCAATATCACATACTGCACCTGTTTTTGCCTTACTTTATCTTTGAAAATTACTTCCATTAGTATAACTTAATGTCAGCTTGATTGCAGTCACTATAAATAATATATTTAACTTAAATAAAACCAAATAATTGAGAAATTACTGCATGATGTATATTCTGGGTAATTTGACAAAATAATTTTTGCAGTAAAGTAATAATATAACCCAATGCTTTTTTAGGCTCTTAGTGTCTGCACACCTGGAATAAGCTGGGCAGCAGCCCCCATAACAAGAAGGGATCTGGGGGTGAAGAGGGCAGAGATTCGACAGGGTGTACGGGAAGTGGTGCTGTGCAAAGACATGGATGGGAAGATTGGCCTTCGCCTCCAAGTCATAGATAATGTAATGTTATAAATACTTTAACTTTTACCCTTGAATTAATATAATTTATATGATGTTTCATTAACAAGGTTCGGGAGGAGTACGATCAGATAATCAGTTAATTCGGCACAGGTGGAGCTTGTTAGTTAATCACCTTAACTAGCCAATACGCAGCCTACATATATATACAGCCAAATTTCCTCTGTCCCACGACAGTTTTCCAGCATCCCTCCCCCACCCCAACTCCTCTCTCTTTTTCCATTTCTCATCCCAGTTTAGGGATGGGATGGGATGGGATGGGATGGGATGGGGAGGAGGGAGTTCTCTGAGTTCGGGCTCTCTCTCGAGCTCGGAGCCCTCTCTCTGGACAGCACGCCAAATATACATACTTATTGCTCAATCTAATTATATGTTAGTGCGAACTCATGAATAATCTAACAGTCCTACAAGAGAGAATATGTCTATCAACATGTTAATAGTCTGCACTTTTTAGCCGAAAAAAAATCTAACATTTAGATATTTAAATAATTTCTAAGTTTTCTATGTTTTAATTAATGACATCCACTTTCGCATGATAGCATTACACCCCAAAAGTATAATGGTAATCTCTGATTAACATTTCCAAATATGTGTGTTTCAGGGTGTGTTTGTGCAATTAGTGCAGGCTAACACTCCTGCAGCACTGGCAGGGCTGCGCTTTGGTGATCAGATTCTGCAGATCAATGGCAAATCATGTGCTGGCTGGAGCAGTGATAATGCACATAAGGAGCTTAAGAATGCCAACCCAGAGAGGATCACTTTGGCTGTGCGAGACAGGTATACACATCATACATAGAGCTTTTTTACAGATTTCAAACACTCTGCACAATGATGTTACTCTGCAGGTTTCAAATACTCAGTGATGCACAATGATGTTTAATTTATGAGGATTAGGTTGTCATGAATTATTCATGAAGAGATCAGACACAGGAGGGTGTGTGTATGTAGTTTTAGCCTTACAACTGTACAGCAGTGCACACTATTGTTGTAAACCATTGTCGATACTAAAAAGTATGTAGTTATCACAGACACTAATAAAAAGAGTTGTCAAAAGAATTTTAATTCGTCAAATTGTATAAGCCAATTAATTTTTTGGCCTAGGTCTGAATTTTAGCAACAGGAAACAACAGGAATGAGAAAAGACCTTGAGTCAGAATTCAAGCTCGGGTCACTGAGTATACACCAAGCACTGCCACATGAAACATGAAAGTACTGCAGGCTATGGCTCTGACAGTCAAACTGCTAAAGACAGGACTTGAACTTAGGTCGCCAAGAGCACAACCATGTTATGTGTCAGGGTGCTGCCCACAAGGCCATCGGCTCTGACAGTCTAACTACTTTTTAATGCACAAAGAGAATCATCCAAAAGGCATCCATATGCTATTTTTAGGTAAACATTCTGTTTTCTGTCTGTGTTTAGGTCTGTCGGCCTGTTGAGTTTTCTGAAAGAAGTCTTGGTTACATATGAACGCCGCATTTTTGTGCCTTCCCAAAGAGGCACAAAATCACTTTCTCAGACTTCTTCATTAACTGTTCCCATCTGGTGGAATGACCTGCCCAACTCAATTCGAGCAGCTGAATCCTTAGCCATTTTCAAGAAACGGCTAAAAACCCATCTCTTCCATCTTTATTTGACCTTCTAACTCTAGCATTCTCTTTTCTAATTTTATTTTATCTATCTCCTTTCTTTTTATTAAAAAAACAAAACAAAACAACACACACACACACACACACACACACACACTTGATCCTCTATCAATTGCATATTTATTCTCTAACTGCTAGCTTTTCTTAAAAAAACTAAAACACTAGCTTTCTTTTCTATATTCTATCTACTTGTTTAAAAGAAAAAAAAAAAAAATACCTTGCTACGTGTACTGCGTTAGGCTAACCAAGACTTGTCATATCGCTTGCATGTTGTTGCTCTTTTGTTGGTTTTGATTGCTTCTATTGTCCTCATTTGTAAGTCGCTTTGGATAAAAGCGTCTGCTAAATGACTAAATGTAAATGTAAATGTAATGTAAATATGTAACCCTGATCCCCTGAATAGGGAATGACTCACTGCATCGGTAGCTGATGCTATGAAAACACTCCAGGATGCGACCGATTTAAGTGATTCTGTCCCCCGCACTTTTTCAAACACATCACCACCATTCCCACTTCTGTTCTCTGATGTTGGTCACTTAGATATGTGAAACTATATCCAGGCAGAGCAGTACATAAAAGTTATTGATACGTTAGATTGATAAAGAAAAATGGATGAATGAGAAAAAACTCACTATACTTGCGCTGTCTGTCACAAACACACCCAAAGCATTTGCACTGAAATCTTCCCATAGCATAGGATTGCCGAAATTAAGTTGTATTTTTTATATTGTGCTTGAATGATCAAACACGCATAATTAAGTAAAAAATGTAAGTCTGGGCGAGTATTCAGGTAAACACAGTCAGTTATGGCTTAAGTGAACATAAACAGTAGTGATTCAGTACCAGTATCTTGCATCAGTACATTAGGTTTTAAAGTGACAGCAGCATAATAAACCTGCTGTTCTCTATGTCCTTAATGTTAATCATACAAAAAAGAAAAAGATAAAATCACTCACTGCTCTTGACTGAATGACATTTGTAGCTTAAATAAGGATTAATCTATATTTAATTCATACAGTAAAGACTATGTAGTGTTCTATTTTACAGTTGATTATTCAATGGTTATAGTATTTTGTACCTGAATACTATTGTTAGATAGACTAAAATATTCAATGATGGAAAATACAAATTATGCCCTCGATTTCTCTAACCACAGGAATTTTTACCAGTGATGTAGTTTTTCTCACCTCAGTAATAAATATACATACTGTATTTGTGTGGACTTTGACTGCTTGCTTCAGTTAGAGATGCAGTCACAGTGCTTTCCCACGGTTCGAGCCAAAAATGTGTTTGTCATCTCTCTGCTCTCTGGAAGTGCACTGCAGTTAAACCATCTAAAACCATAACGACCTGGTCACCCAGTACATCTTTCTGTGACAGGTGGCTTTGAAATACCAGTACATATATGAGAAAGCATGCAAGGATTCAATACAAGAAAATGCAAAGGAAAGCCTGCAAAGGACCCCCAGGCAACTTTTTTTTCTTTCTTCATTTTAGGAAAGAAAATGCAAAAAATGTTGCCTGGTATACTATCACGTGCATGTTCATTATGCAATTATAAACCAGCATTGAAAATAATATTACTGTTTGCAGGCCATTGGAGCGAACTGTTACTCTTCATAAGGATATGAACGGGCAGCTCGGCTTTCTTTTTAAAAAGGGTCGAATCACCTCAATAGAAAAAGACAGCTCAGCTGCACGTAACGGCCTCCTTACTGATCATCAGATCTGTGAGATCAATGGTCAGAATATAATCGGACTGAAGGTAAATGACATCAGTATTTCGCATTTGTTGCTTTTC
The DNA here is from genome assembly GCA_039654775.1 of Spinibarbus caldwelli. NCBI lineage: Eukaryota > Metazoa > Chordata > Actinopteri > Cypriniformes > Cyprinidae > Spinibarbus > Spinibarbus caldwelli. Next base: position 35,282,701 of record CM077221.1, read on the forward strand.
CTTCTTTCTCTTTTGCTCTGTCTCTCTTAATTAACAATATGGCCCTGTAAAGCACAAGCAGGTGACTGGTAAAAGATCTGATATCAATTTAAGCTACTTTCCTCTCTTTTCATCTCTTTGATTAGGACACCCAAATCACAGACATCCTTAATTCCAGTGGAGGTGTTGTCACAGCAACTGTGATGCCAGTGGTTATCTTTGAACACATGATGAAAAGGTATGGAAAATAAACTGCGGGTGGACAAAACCCAATGCCAATCAGCAGTCTATTCATGGAATTTTACTGAAGGTGTCTTATTTTTCCTTCTTTTATGACCTCTCACAAATGTGTTCTAAACATTCTCTTTCTCGCTGCAGGATGTCCAGCAGTATTGTAAAGTCACTAATGGATCATTCTATTCCTGAGGTGTGAGATTGTTTGGATCAAACTGTACAACTGAGGATGATTTGGCCACAGTTTGGAGGGCTCACATTTTGTCTGGAGCACAAGTTCAGTTGTGTGTCCACAATGATGTGATTTTATGTGTTTATGTATGTTTGAGAGGTTGTCAGGCAAAGAAAGACAGAGCAAGAGCAACATGAGAGATATTCGCTTAAGGTTCTCCTTTAAATGAATAGTGTACCCAACAAGTTCTGTAATCATTTACTTACCTTTATGTTGTTCTAAACCCATATGCCTTTCTGACTTATCACACAAAAGAAAAAGTTAGGCCATATGTGGAATGTTCAGACTGCTCTTTTCCTTACACTGAAAGTGGGGTTGAATGCTTTTGAACTTAAAAAGTACAGCAAACCATGAAAGTAAAGTAATTTATACAACTTACTGTGCTATATTCTAACTCATTGGAATTTAAGTCATTATGCACTGATAATAAAATTGATTAATCTTCCCCTCTGCCATAGCTGTTAAATGTCATTCACACTTTTGCATATTAAAACTGGTTCATCAAGATCAATCCTGAAACATGCAACAACCAATGATGTTTGGCATCATTAATGTCAAAGTTGGTGTGAAGTGTCTTCACAATTCATAATTATATATACATAAACGTAAATAGGGTGCTGCAGTGGAGAATATTTTCAGCAAATAATTTAAACATCAGTATGTTTTCTTATACAAAGCTATTTTATAGCTTCAGAAGACTTACAGCACACAAGTCATATGGTCTAGTTTTATGACATATTCGTGAAGTACTCTGTCCCCATTCATGTCCTCATTTTATTCTGTAATAGTAATATTCTGCTTAACGTCTCCTTAGGTTTAGAATAAGGTTTGGAACAACATAAAGATTAGTAAATGTTGACAAATTTTCATTTTTGGGTGATGTCTTTAATCAATCTTATTCATCTTTAGATATTTTTTTGTTAAGCCTGAAGCTTATTTCAATTTCTCGCAACATAGCATATCACAAAAAGCATTCTGAATTATCATCAACATGCATTACAGCATGTTGATGCTGTAAATCAGTCATAATAATAATGCTGTTAAAAAGACATTCTAAAAGCCATTAAAAAAACTATGCACTGCTGAAGATAGTTTTGTGTATATATATATATATATATATATATATATATATATATATATATATATATAACAGTACAAAATTCAGATATTAATTTTATGACAACTTTATGTTTAAGAGTTATAATTGCAGAACAGTTTTGTGCCCCTGCATTCTTCTTCTTGTTGTTCTTCACATTGTTTATGTTTGTGTGGCTTGGTACTTAAACCAAAACAGTAATTTTCTTTCTTCACAAATCCTTTTATTTATTTATTTTTTATTTTTTTCTTGGTGTCTCTGCAGACAGGACTACACCTGTGCAGCACATTGTTTTGCTATCTTGCTATTACATGTCCATCTAAACCCTCTTAGACAGTGTAAGGCTGTTACCACTGAAAAATCTATTATTTTCACTGGTTCCAAATAAAAATATACATTTTATTTTTAGCAACATATTTTTCTGCTCATGAGTGTAAATAAATAAATACTGATAATAATACAAGTATATTGTTACATTTATAAAATAATTACATTTTTAAATTGTTATAATAGTAATAGTAATTATAAATTCTACTGTTTTAATATGACTCCAAAGACTTGTAGTGAAACAGTGGCATACAGTCCAAAGCAGCACTTATTTGTTGATGCTTATAAAATCTGTCTTAACTGTCTTCGTGAAACGTCTAGCAATTTTAAAAAAAAAACATAAATTAGCCAGCTAGATAATGTTGCCTTGGTCATATATTTTAATTAATGTTCAATACATAAAAGAAAATCACTTTTTTTTTTCTTTTCTTTTCTTTTTTAAGTTTGCAAGGCATAAAATCACAAATACACTGACCCCTACTGGGCGAGTGGCATTTTCACAACTGACCCAAGTGTTTTACACTAGGGGTCTTCAACCTTTCTCCTTTGCAAGAGCAACCATCTTGCAAAAATCAGACAAAAAAATGGTTTTGGAGAATAAAGCATTATGTTTTCTTTTTTGTTGTAAGTTAATCCTATTGCTAAACAGTGCATAAATGTAAACCACTGAGAGACCACAGGCAGTTACGGCATTAATAGAAGGCTAGTTAATATAAAGATTTTTAATAAGTATTCTTCAAATTATAATTTTAATGGTATTCACACTTACTAGACTGTCTCATCCAAGCGTTAACGCTGAGCAGGGCTTTGAAGCCTCAGAAGGACTGGACTCGGAAAGATGCGTACTCACAAGATTCAGCTTTCCGTTTGAGAAGCGCACATAAAGTATTTCATGATGTAAGAGCACGTTGTACAGTAGGTGGCGGTATGTGCTTACGACACCAATCTTCTAGTAGACTCAAAGAACAAGAGGAAGAAACGCTTTCTTCACAAGTCACAATTAGAAATGCAGAACTTTTAGATTGTGAGATGAACTAATCATTAACAAGCTTCTTCAAACGCTCTCCCTCTGTTATCATGAAGCAGAAGAAAACGGTTCGCAACCAGGCCAGAAAAGGTAACTTCATACAAGTAAATTGTTCTTTATGTGGGGCCAATACATAGATTCAGATGCTTTTCATTATGCAATGTTATTTAAATGTCACAATTGAGGTGTTACATTTATAGATACGGGTATACGTGATCAACAATTTGAGCGTGTTATCCACGCAGGAGTGAGAGAAGTGTTTAATGATAAAGGTTGCAGAGATGAAAGCAGTATACAATCTTTCTGATACTATGTGTAACTTCTCGGAATTTCAGTTCTCTTACCAAAAACTATGACAGCTGTATCATATTAGAGCGATGGCATTTGATTGGTAGAATTCTTCATAATCATTCACCATTTAAAAGGTACTCCAAGGTACTACTGTTGTAGGCTATTACTTTGTTACATATCCATTTTATCATGATCTTTAAAAATAAATAAATAAATAAATAAAACTTTTTGACAAAGTTTGTTTGTTAGACATATGCATTATTAATAACGCGTTTAAAATGTCTTTAAAGTTCTGCAGTGATTTTCACTGTTTAAAGATCCTGACAGAGCTCCAAGCGGACAGGGTAAGTATGTGGAAGTAATGCTCCTAATGGGTTGTACATATCTTGGCCTCTGATTGTTTTTTTCACGATAAAAGGACAAGTTAATTCAGTGTCAGTACTTCTTCATTTTGATCAGATTGGAAGGGATGGTGTAGGCCTGAAATAATATGATCAACAGGGGGGGAAAGTAAGCAAAAAGGAAAGGGGGGCACTGTTGCCAACTCTCGCGAGACAAATGAGCAACCACAGCTTCAAAAACAAGCCCAATATTTTTTGATTATTTATTATCATCAGTATTATTTATCAATTACCAATAAATGAGCCTGCAACGTATTAAACTGAAACCACTCTTTTATCTGAAAAGCAAAAACAGAAGCTATTTTTCAAAAACCAGCAAACTGCAACAAAAGAGGGAACAAAACTCATCTCCAGTCACCTGTGTGCAGAATAGGGTTGGAGAGATGGAAAAGGAGAAAAACACAAGAGCTTCAAAGGGGAGCTGTAACATATTTATATCCTAAAGTATATAGGGGTCATTCTATGGAAATGTCCATTTTTCTGTCCCTAGCCTTTACAGAAATATTATACTTGGAAAAACACTTGGTAACCATTTTTTTATATTTTAGAATGAAACAATGTGTTATTTGAACAATTACACCTTCTTGAGCCATCAGTGTGGCAATATTTGTTTTTAATTAATTATAAAGAATTCCAAGCACCACAAAACTGCTTGTCCCCATAGCCATTTACAGAGGGAACATGCTTAATTTTGAGGTCAAAAACAGTTTTTTTTACCATTTAAAATAAAATAATGTATACATAACTATCAAATAAATGACATAAAAAACTAAATGCCAAATAAATATTATAGAACAATATATAAAAAAATATTATATTAAATTATATATTAAATTATAATATATATATAATATTAAAAAAGAAAATATATTATATAATATTATTAAAAATATTATATAAAAAAAAAAGATTTAAAAAATCATTAAACTGTCATTTATGTGTAGTCATGAAGTCAAAAGGTAATCTAATAATGTGGTCTAAGTTTAAATGTTAAAAAATAAATGCATTTTAAGACATCTTGCCATACCAGGCTATTCAAACCAAATGTATTTATTCTTAGTATTAGGATATAACTACTTGTTTTTTATTACGGCTGTGATAATTAATACATTACAAAAACGTTGTAAAAATTAGGCTAAAAGAAATTCATCCCACTCCTCTATATCTACTTCTATCGGGCGGGGGGTAATTTAATGAAATTGTGCAGTTAATGAACGCCTAAACTGCAGGTATCTAAATATATAAACTACATTAAAATGGCATGGCATTAAGTTTTAAATAGCTGTTTTAAATAGAGTAACTGTTTTCTTCCATTGTCATATTTTTTCTCTAACCACACCTCCATAGTGAATCGCTTGGAGGTGTATGTCTTCTTTCTGAGTCTCTCCTACTCAGAGGTCACTGAGCTGCAGTGATACAGATGTGCAGCAGTTAGCAAACAACAATTCCGAAGGACAAAATCAAGTCCCACTTTACATTTTTGCCTCATTCAAGAATTAATTTCATATAAATATACAGGGTTGGACAAAAATAATGTGAACACCTGGTAAACAGGCAATATTTCATTATTAAGGTGTTTTAGCATCGTTTGCATTTAATACAGCTTCCAACCTTCTTTGAATAGATTCATACAACTTTTGAATAGTCTCCAGCTGAATGTTGTCTATAAAAACATCTGCCAGTGGCTAGAGAGATGTTATTCAAGTTTAAATGTTTTTGTATTGTCATTTCTCCTCACACAGTATCTCCGATAGCATCATAATACAAGAAATAAGGACATATCTAACAATAGCAACAATAGTGACAACACATTGCAATAGACAAATATGTGCAGCATTATCTCATAAATTAAACTAGAATAACGAGTCTACAAATGAAAGACTCATTAAAGGAAGGAAACAGCTTCTCACTCTTCATTTCAAAAGCTTCCCCCAGTTGTTTGATAATATTTAAGTTGACCTTGCCAGGGCAGATGTTCATCTCGGTGCTCCAAATGTCCAGGTTTATGATCATGATACCATCTTTTTCACATTTTGGCATTAGTGTTTGTGATTGAAGTTTTAGCAGTTGCAGCTCTTTCATGGATGTTGGCTTTGTGAAGTTCTCTGTAGTCAGTTTTTATTTGACGGTCCCTAACATTTACTATTCTTCTTTGCTGATGAAGTCTTGCCATGCTTTGTGTACAGTCATAATCGCAAAGACTGTTGTTTTTATAACCAAATGTTTGGACTGTTAAGGTTACAAACTGCTAAATGGGCTTCCATGATTTGTCTTTTTCACCCATGGTTTGTACTAAACATTTCTGAACACAACTTAAACTACTAATATACAACCTAGAGAATATTTAAAAAAAAAAAAAATAAATAAAAAAAAAATCTATAATAATGGGGTTCACATTATTTTTTCACAATATTTAACTTTCATTTTGGGGTGAAATATCTCTTTAAGAATATACAGTAGGCCTATATCCCACATTTTCTGTACAAGGATATGCTTCACATTGGTGTGTTAGTGCATGAATAAATGTCAAGTTAAAACAAATTTATTTGATACTCCACATTGTTTCAGATCATATTTGTTGTATAATTGAAAGTCATAACATAATACTTAGACACATTATGTAAAACACAGTGCATAGTGTTGTTAGTCCCCTTGTTTGCAAGCGAAAGTCTACAGTGGCAAGGTACGAAAAACTCCATGTCGATGTTTGGATAATGGAGTAAAAATAATGCCTTGGGAGAAACCATGTAACATTTTTTTCTGTAAATGATAGTTTTATATGGATAATGTTTTAAACTTTATGAAACAATTAAGTGAACCTTGAGTAACATATTACAATTATTTTAAAAATGCATGTCATGATCCCTTTAAAAGTCAAGTTTAACGAATCTTTACATAGTTACATAGTTGTTTGGTTTTGTTAGGTCTGTGTTTTCACTGTGTTAGAATTTGTTTTAAAAAAAATGAATACATTTTTTTTATTTATTATAAGTGCAATTAACATTTATTTCTTAAATAAGGTACGTTCTCTGTTCTTGCATTATTCAAGTGTTCACATCGTCTTGCCCCAGGTAAAAATAGTAAAATGTAAAACTGTAATTATTTTATTTTAATTTTAATTATTTATTCTTCCATTTGTTTTCCTTAATAACACATTAGCTGATGTATCATCATCATCCTGTACATTCTCAACTCTTATCTAAATTTTACAATACAATTAAATACACATTATTTTTAAGGGTCTTCTCCCATCTTTCTGTACGTTATTTTTTACATGAACAGAATGTGCCATAGAAGATTTAGCCTGGTTGTATTTTGGTACTGTTGTGATGTTTTTTAAACGTTTTATTAAAAAGTGCAAATTAAGTGTTAATTATTTTAACATTTAAAAAAAAAAAATCTCATAAGTCGCAGTTTAGTCTGGTCTTTTTTTCTTAAATGAAACAGTAGCATAGAGAGGCGGGCTCAGTGGATGGTCAATTGTGTTAGTATGTGTGTGTTTAGCTATAACTGTTGTCTCCATATGAGGTCGGTCCAAAAGAGGGTGTGTGTACAGCAGCTCTAAAAATACCCAGAAGGCTGTGCATATATCGTGTTGCAGCTAAACCAGTGAGATGTACTTCATGTGAGCAGAAAAAGCTTTGCTTTTCTTTTGCAGTTTAGTTTGCAAAAACTAGAAACCTCCAAACATGGCTGAAAGCAGTGTAGATGGAGCCAAAATGACAGGTATAGTCTGACATGTTTAGACGTGCACTGTTTTTGCTGGTGCTTTTACTGGTGTGGTGTGAGCAAAATCTGTATCTGTCAGATATAGTGTAACGTTTCACATGGGGTTGTTGAACTCAGTGCTGGTTTGAGCATGAAGTCTAAAGTTCATCTCTTTGTGTGTTTGTGTATTGCATTTTTCATAAAGTGTGAGCTTGTTAATTTGTTTATGTCTTGCTATTTGTAGTTCATTCGTAACATGCCACTGTAGTTTTGTTTAACAACTTTCTGTAATTTTTTTTTTACATTTCAATTGATTTCATTTAACAAATGTATGTTTGATAGTTTGATAATTTGTTGTGTTTTGGACTGACTAATCATTGTGATACTAATTACACTGGCCCTGTCAACCTTGTGAGGTCACACCCACATGTTTGTAGCCACTCCCCACTCATAGTTTGGGCTGAAAAGTAGACCCGTTAGAGTATGATCACATATCTGTATGTGCATGTAACATACAGATGACCTTGCCAGTCAAGTGTAATACAATCTGTTATATGATCGTGTTATTAACCCTTTGTTATTTGCCTCTGTGAGTGAACCATTCCCTGTGGCTTTTTACATTCAACATTTGACCTCATTTCAGGATGTTACAAGTACTTTCATAGAATAAAAAGGGCACAATGCCAGAAGAGCTAGTATTACCATTTTTTAAAACTGAAAGCTCCATAGAACCAGTAGGGGTGACAAATGTAACAAGTTGATATTAAAGTGTTAGTTCACTTGAAAATGAACAATGTCACTCACCCTCATGTTGTTCCAAAACTATAAGACTAAAGGCGGACTGATATAGGTTTTTTAATGGCTGATGCTGATATGGGTGGATATATATATATATATATATATATATATATATATATATATATATATATATACTAAAATACAACCATAATATTTTATTAAACTGATTTACTTTAGATACTAACTTCTTGATTTTATAATCCTATTTTGGCATTTTTCAAAAATAAGATGATTTAAAAACATGAATAAAAGGCAAGTAAACACTGTAACCAACAGTGCACTCAAACAAGTGGCCTTTGCATTTAAGTGCACTAAATCAGGTGGCCTCTGAGAATCATATTTTCTTCAATAAAGAACAGGCAATGCTAATTTTACATGTGAATATGACATAGTGCCCAGCTGGATATAGCACAGCATACCTGTATTTTAAGCTTTGAAGCTGACCACTTGTGCTTAGCTGAACTTTCCTTTCTGCATCCAACAGACCTTATTCAGGGTAGCGCAGTATTTCAGTTTTGGCAGGAATGAAAATGAGCCCGTGAGGGATAAAATTACTGCATGTTCAACAGGTTGTAATGGTGTGATCACAATGAATTGTATGGAAATGCAAATTTCATATTGTAAAATGAACATGCAAGGTAATTAATACTGTATATCATTTTTCCTTAGTATCCTTTTTGCCCGCCAAATTTTCTATCCATTTTCACAACCAGAGCCACTTTCTGTTCTGTTCGTCAAGGTCACATCTCTGCTAACCTAAACACACTGGAGAGCTGCATTATAATACAAACTGAAGTTGTAATTCTAATTGAAAATGACAATGACAATATTTCTTCTTGTTTAATACTGTACAATCTATTGTTTGAAGTGCTATAAAATAAACGTGACGGGTCTTGACTGGAGTGTCAAATTTCAGAGCTTGTGCAAACATATCCACATTGATATGATCAGATGATTTCTTAAATGCTGTTTTCTTACCACTCATTTTGTTGTGTGCTTATTATGTTATTGAGAAGATAGTGTGGAGCACAAATTTACATATTTATCAAACCATAGTCTCATTTTTTTTTTTAAACTGGGGTGGGGGAAATCATTAATGTCCTGAAGATGAATGAAAGTCTTATGGATTTGGAATGACATGAGGGTAAGTAAATGATGACAGAATTTTCATTTTTGGGTGAACTAACACTTTATAGGGTTTTTTTTTTTTTGGTTTGTTTGTTTTTTTTTATTTTTGTTTTGTTATTTTACATAAAATAATTGCTTTTTGAATTTGCTTAACTAGCATTTTTTAAATCCTAATCTGTTTCTAATGCTGCATTCAGATTTTCAGTGTACATTTAGCTTGCATTCAACTTAGAATGATAGCTTCTGACAGGTACAGTAGTTTCTATCTCATATCTGATTCTGTGTTTGTCTTCTCAGACTCTCATGGTGGAAATGCATCCATTAAGAGTGAAAAAAAGACAGAGGGAAACTCTTTCTGTAGCTGGCTGTTGGTGCTGGCTATGCTGGGGGCTTGGTTGTCTGTGGGTGTCATGTGGTTTGACCTTGTTGACTACAACAGTGTGGTTGGTAAGTATTTTTAAAAACAGTCTTGCAGGAATGTAGACTGCTCACTTTTTGGTAAAATGATTCATTTTGAATACACAAATTGTCACCTAAATGATTCATGCAGAACTTCTTTAGTGTTTACATCAACATTTTTACATCAATTACATCAATACATTACATCAATAGTAATATTTGAGTGTATATGAGATAACCCCTGAAAACACACCTTCAGAAAAAAAATACTTTTTTTTTTCTTCTATTTTTTTCTTTTATTATTTTTTTTCCTTAATGATTCCTAATACAATACAAAACGTGTATATGTTTTTGTACTTGGTATGTCCTTCATAACTTTAAGTATACTGTTCTACCTATCTTGGCATTGAGTGTACAAGTTCATAACTTGTCACATCTATCCCGTTTAACTCCAGGAGGACAACCTCCTTAAATCTCCTCCTTTAAAGGGCAGTGTTGCTCAACTTGTCTCTTCAAAATCCCTCAAAGGTGCTTAAGAGTGTTAGACTGCGTTTCTACCAAAGTGTTTTTCACCAAGGCTAGTGTATTTTTATTTATTTTTATTATTTTTTCAGTTGTTTTCAATAAGAGTGCATTTTTTAAAATGCCAGGAACGTGACAAGGTGCTGAGCGTTTATTTCATGCTAAGCTTTGTGTGCTCAGCCTTTTTTTTTTTTTTTTTTTTCTGGCCGCTGAGAGTTGAAAAATGTTCACCTTTGGGTAAAACGCAGCGCTCATCACTGTCACTTTTTAGTCAGCTAGCCAATCACAGTGGAGGAGGGGCGTGACTAATACAACACCGACCAACTGTCACAGCCTGCTTGTATGACTGAATACCAGTGGAGAAGTTAATATTGCTTGTCTCAGAGTATTCATGTCTTCACCAGATGGAGTTCCAGACTACCGCACTATTGTTATGAAAAAGAATGCTTGGAGAAACATGTGTCTGCCATATTACTTTAGCGGATATTCCATATCATAGCAACTGAAAACACTGCGCCACAGAAGCGCTTTCCAGTGCTCACAGCTAAGCATTGTCTGTAGAGCTCCTGGTGTTTTCAACTGGCTAAAAATGCTTTGGTGGACATGGCCTTAGGGTTGGGTGAAATACATTTCCACAGAAGGTTTTACTATATAAGAAAATGTTTTTCTGTAGAATGTTTTATATGTAAGACCTTTTTTTTTTAACTAGTATGAACTACAAAGTTTAACAAACTTTCCCATTTTCTGTCAGAATCAGACACTTCTGTCGATCACAGAGTGTGTAAATATTGATTATCTTGTTGCACAGCTTGGTTGATTAAAACTTCTAATTAAATGGTAGGACCAGGATACACACAGCAGGTTGGATAGAGAGGGTCATAAACCATAAAGGAATCTAGTTATTCTAGCTATCTGTCATAATAACATGACAGATAAATGTAAAAAAAAAAAAATAAATAAAAATTAGTTTCATGCAAATCAGCCTTTGGTATGCAGACTAATTTGTGAGGGACACACAGAATAGACAGTTCACACTCATCAGGAATCAAGTGTTTTTTTTTGTTTGTTTGTTTGTTTTTTTGCACAAACTGTGTACTGGAAATGCATTTGGTTTACCCTGTTACTATGTTGGACCCTCTTTACTCTGCATCTTGTGTGTTTCACAAGTCTTATCTTTTATCTTTGCTCAACGAAAGGTGCTCTTGGAGGGGTGTATGATGCTGATGGCGATGGAGACTTTGATGTAGAAGATGCTAAAGTTTTGTTAGGTGAGTGGGATTTACTTGTGTATGTGGCTTTTTTCCTGCATGACTGACTAAGGTGACAACCCGTTAAAAAGTGTCAACACTTTTTGTCTCTCTTTTTTTTTTCTCCCTTATTTATTTATACACACATTTTTCAGACTTGAGAGAAGGAAGTGGTCTAAACAAGCTTTTCCTGTGCCACTAAATTTAAACGTGATGATGTCTGAAACATGATAGTATAGTCCTCCACTATGTCTCAAATGCAGAAGTGTGTCTGCATTTGAGGTTTCCTGTTATTTGACATTGTTATCAATGATGGTGTTAGCATGAAACTATTTGGTTTTGTGTTAGTGAGGCTGGCATATCAAAGCTCATAGTTTTTTTTTTCTGTTATAAACTTTATTTATAGTTGTGACACATTCAGAATTATCACTGGCATTTGGTGTGGCAGATTTGTTACCAAATTTTGTAACCATTTTTTTTAAATAATTATGAAAATGGAGACAGAGTGGTTTGTTTATTGACAGGAAATAATTTACACTAAAGCTGCACATGAACATATGCTGTCTACAGTAAACACACACACAGCAGGGCTAAGTGACTCCACAGATTATCCTGCTTTGCAAGCTTCACACTGATTTGCTCCCAGAATGAGTGGTTACAATCTGTGGATAAAGTTTTTTTTTAATTTTTATTTTTATTTATTTATTTATTTTTGGAAATTTCAGGGAAGTGTAAAGTGCTTGGCTTATATACAGTGGTTAATAACTGCTGTAACATTGTCTGCTGATAGTCAGCGTTTATTTATCTTTCTTTTCTTTCTATGTGTGTGCATATGTGCCTTTCTTTTTATCGGTATCATTCATATGACTTTCTCCCCTTCAGAGAATGCTACTGTGGCTACTAAGGAAAAAACCTTAAGAAAGAATATCACAACAGAGGGAGACAGTATCCAAGCAGCCCATTTCAAGCTTACATGTAAAGACATTTTTGTGACTATCACGGCCACGTGTACCTATACTTTTTGTTTGTCGATTGTGTTTGCTTGCACTGAGAAAGCTGCAAAAAGATGTAGCTTTTCTGTTACACTGGCATGTTGGAAGGTATCCATTGGTGTGTTGTTTGAGGTCTTTGAAGAAGCATTTTATTCTGACTTGGCTCTTGGCACCCAGACTTGACTAAAGTGGATTCATGAGTGTATGGTTAAAAATTAACTTTTCAAATTGACAAATGAATAGTTATTTGTAAGAATAAAATTAATAAATACAATTTTAAAAGAACTGAATTCATGTTTAAAATATGTAAATATATTTTATGAATAAATAATCAGTTTTTGCAGAATGAATAAAAAGCATTTTGTGAATAGATTAAGAAAAGCAATTAAAATGATTTATCAATTTATTATTATTATTATTATTATTATTATTATTATTATTACATTTAGCTACATTTAAAAAAAAATGCATGAATTTGTTTGAATTCTATTTATGCCAATTTGAAAAGTTTTTTTTTTTTTTTTTTTTTACTTTTTGTTTTTGAAAAGTAAAATGATTAAAAATTTTATTTTTAAGAGGCACTGCTCGTCCTCCGTGTAATGGTTGGCTGATGCATCACTTTGTAGATCCCTGCATGGTGCAGTCTGAGTTGCATATAGAGAAGGTCATCTGTGTGTAATGCAATGCACTTCAACAATATTGGACATCACAACAGTAATGAAAACGTTTTAATTTGCGCATGCAGTACTTATCTCGTTCTTGTACACATAAAAAAATCTAAGTTACTATGCAGCTTACTTACAACATTAAGTGTTTTCTTATAAGGACGCAAACGTTTTTCTACAAACTGATTTTAAACAATAACGTGTAAACCTCTGTGACAGACCTATCATGAGTTGCATTTTTTGAGCCTTAATATATGCTTGTAGAGGCCACAAGCCAGTGTAGTTCAACTTAAATATTTCCCTAATTTCCCAAATTCAGTTCACAGTATTGAGTGTATTTTTCTTAAAAATGTTCTAACCATAAAAAATGGAATTAGAACCAATAACAGTATTAAGTTATAAAAATTGTAGGGGGATTTCTTTATGTATGTCAGATGATAATAATACTTAGAAATAATTGGTTTAAACAAGCAAATAGTGGATTAACAATAACAATAATAACAATATCGGTTGATTAATTGGTTATTATCAGATAGTTTTTAAAGTGGATACTGAATGAAAACAAACATAACACTCTAAGTAAAATAGTGCTGCTGAAGTTTCTTACCAAAAAAGAAAGAAAGAAAAAAGTATTGGACCTTGAAAATGTACTGTGCTTTTTAATTTAAATAAATATTAATATTTTAATTACACAGTGATCATTTGTGTTAGTGCATTAATTAATGATTACAAATAACAACTTTAATATTTTACAACTTTAAAATTTAAACATTTAAAATTTAAAAATGTATTAGTAAATGTTAAATTTAACAATCTAACACTGAACAATACTTCTACAGCATTTATTAACCTAAGTTAATGTTACAAATGGACTCTTATTGTAATGTTACCACTTCATATAATTCCAAACAATCATGCTTAAAGATGGGCATCTTTAAATATTACAAAGACCATAGCATTGAAATTACATACGTATCTTGTATGTTCTTCCACTTTTTTTGCTTCTGTTTTAGAACTCTTAATAATTGTCTAATCAAAATAACAAAATCACATTGTATCACAGTGACGATAAAAAAGAACTGAAATCGGGTTTGTTTCTGATTTGTTTTTTATGTTTCTGTCGTTGCATGAACATACCAGTTTGCTTTCTCATGTCACTAGCTTTACATAAAAGCAACCAGCTGGATATAAAGTATTGCAAATAGATGGTAACTATTGTGACATTGGACATTATTTTTGTCACATTATTCCAACCACTTGAGGTACTGCTAATGTTAGCGCCCTTTTAGATTTGACGGCAAACATACTGTTGTTCTCCACTAGTGCAGCATCTGGTCAACTAATTAATTACTTTAGAATGATATGAAACATGTACGGTAGTGTACTGTATATATACCTTTTCTTTGTCTATGTTTCTTTGTCTATGTATAATCGGCATCTGAAGTGTCCTGCTCCGTGCAGCGTCACAGAAAAAAAAAAAAAAAAAACACAGTTGGAGGCATCAGTAATTCCGTCTCTAGAGTCCGCTCTCATACTGTATAATGACAGCAGACCTTATCTGCCACTCCAGCAACAGATGCAACCCAGAAAAACATTGGTATGGATCTTTGCCGATAACCGATTATTCCAGCAACTGGTTATCGGTGCTGATTAATCCGCAAAACTGATCAATCAGTCAACCTCTAGTAGGGAGAATGAAATAAAAGGATCGTTAACCCCCAAAACTGAAAATGTTCATTTACTCAGCCTCATGTCTTTCCAAACCCATAAGCCTTTTGTTCATGTTCTGAACACAAATGAAGATATTTTTAATATTCTCTCATCATTCATACATCATTATTTATTTAGTCAAAAAATTTTATGAACATTATTCAATGCGTACACAGAAGCGCAACCATGCTAGCTCGACAAACAAACCTCATTTTTACGTTTACCATATTTGATGTGCTCCATGTATGTGTATTGCTCAGTGTTTGTCTTAGTCAGTCATTTCTCTTTTATTCTTAATCTGTGATTGTGACAGGCATCGAACCGAAGACAGCTAAATTTCAGCAAAAACAACAGACCAAAATCAAGATGTTTCAAAATTAGTGGGATGCCTGAAATCTTGCATTGATGACGGAAGAGTCAAATCACTCCATAAAGTCTTCCCTAGAACATCCTTAAGTATTTGTGTGCGGTCAGAGCTGGGTAGTATCTGATTACATGTAATCTGGAGTACGTAATCACATTCCAAAAATTACTTGTAATTAGATTAAATTACATTTTAAAATACTCGGAATCAGGCTACAGTTACTTTTTTATTGATTGCATAATAGGTTGTTTGCAATCACGTGATTCTGATGACGCGCGAAATGCAGCTGGAGGGCAGGAAGAGATTTTTCCCCTTAGGAATCAGTAGCAGAAACTCAAAATGCCTGTGTTTTTCATTGTTTATGAATGCTTAAATCGGTCAAACCGAGAAAACACAAGGAGTTTTTATCATGTACGAAAATGTGTTGCTCATAAGGGAGGAAAAGTCAAGAAATTGACTGAAAAGCACAGGAAAAAGTGGCTTGTAAACCTGCGTCTGCGGTCGAGACTCCTGACACTTTGCTATATACAGGGTTTGTGTACGTGGGTCCTGTTAGCAGCACGTAAAGCAAAACTTATATTCAGCCTAGAAAGCGAGCAAATAGCGCTTCTACATAATTACTAAAAAGATGTCACTCACTTCAATTTATTGCAATCTCACAATGTTCCATTATAATCAACAAAGCTCTCTGAACTGCAAATAATATCTTATTTACATTGTGTCTACGTGTGGCATTTAGCATTGAGTGAATTCTGACTGTCTCACCCTGAATGCTTGAGAGATGGCAGACCTGGATTATCTATTTATATCTGCATTAATATCTTAATATATTATTATTAGCCTATATCTAAACCATTTGCACACACGAGTATTATCTGACTCGGCTCCTCCCGACTGCAGACGCAGGTTTACAAGCCACTTTTTCCTACGTTTTTCAGTCAATTTCTTGACTTTTCCTCCCTTATGAGCAATACATTTTTCTACATGATAAAAACTCCTTGTGTTTTCTCGGTTTGACCGATTTGAGCATTCATAAACAACGCAAAACTCTTGAAAAATCTCTTCCTGCCCTCCAGCTGCATTTCGCGCCACAACAATGACGTCATGTGCAAACAACCTATTACATATTATTCAGTAGCAATGAATTAGGCTATTCATAGTTTATTGATTCTCTCTAATTCTTCTTTTTCATCTTTTAAATTTTCCTTTCTAAAATAGCCCATCACTTATATACAGTCAGAAAGTCTTCTAGTTTTGCGGACATTCACAAAAAGACCAGTCACTAGTCAGGTGGATATAATTACAGAAATTTGAGAGGCCACACAGCATTTGACCATTGGATTTACAAAAATCATTTCAGTTTTAAGAATTGTTTTTTTAGCATTTTTAACATTGCATCAACTACTGATGAACATGCAGAGGGTTATTTAATCATGTATCACTTTGCCTTTGGAAGGCTTTTGACTTTCAAACACATTAAAATGCACAAATTCACATTATTTCTTATTTATATTTAATGCAGGTATTTTCAAACTTTTTTGTCAGCTAATATATTTACTACAAGTACCCCTGAGATTTTTAAATAAATATTTTTAAAAATTATGTATCATAATTGCATGTTCAAGGTTGGTTAATGGTCACATGACATGCAGGCAAACAAATAAAATATTAAAAAAAAAATTTAATAGTGTTTTATTTTGATTATTATTTTAAAATGATTTTTAATTTGACAATTTTATGATTGAATTTATTATTTGCTTTTCATTAAACTCACAAATCCCATGCAGTTCCTTTACGGACCCCAGTTTGGGAAACCTTGACATAATGTAATGTTTAATGCACTTTATGTTGTCAGTAACAACAAATGAAATATATTTTCTTTGCATTTTTATGTAGATATGGGACAACCTATTTAAATCAATGTGATAAATGAGTTAGGTGAAAAGTAATCAAAAAGTAGTCTGATTATTTTACCTAAAATGTGTAATGTAATTGATTGTTACTAACTTCATGTTTTTGTCATATAATTTGGAATCAGTAATGGATTACAATTTGTAAAGAATCTACCCAGCTCTGTGTGTGGTTAAGATCAGGAATCTGGTGCCCAGTTCATGTGTAGAAATGATTCATTGTACTCCTGAACCACTCTTTCACAATCTGAGCCAGATGAATTTTGGCTTTCTTCATTCATTCATTCATGCATGCATGCATTCATTCATTCATTCATTCATTCATTCATTCATTCATTCATTCATTCATTCATTCATTCATTTATTTATTTATTTTATTTATTTATATTTAGGTTTATGAAACATCAAGTGTTTTGGTGATCTCAAATCATGATCATTCAAGATTTTTTTCTGACTCCAGTTCTTACATGATGTTTATAGTGAACCAAAAGGTGACACACCTTCTATGTTTTAATAATGCATTGGGCAGTTCTTTACCAAATTCCAGGGATCTCACTAGTTGATGCAGGCCAATATTTTGACCCATCTGAAACCATTAACATCATAACCACGGGGATACGTCTTCTGACAAAATTAATTTTCTAAAAGTTGTAAAAGTTTCTAATTTCTTTTTACAGTGTTTAATTACCACGTTGTCTGGTGATAGTCAGTGTTTGCCTGGTCATTTGTGGGGGTCTATTTATCATTCTTATCATTTTCTCCCCTCTAGACAATGCTATTTGGATACTAAGGGGGAAAACATACTTAAGGAAAATTCTTTTTCTCATCGGAGGAAATATTGAAAATATCTTAATTTGTGTTCTGAAGATAAACGGAATGACATGAGGGTGAATAAATAATGACAGAATTTTCGTTTTGTGTGAACTAACTCTTTAAGAAGTTTTTTACTGAATGAACTAATATTGGCATGTGATATGATTATTTGCTTTCCCTTACCCAATGCATTATTCTTTTTTTTTTTTTCTTTTTTTTTTATGTTTTAGTATTCAGCTAAAGGTGTTTGTGCCGGATGTTGGATTGCTGTTTTAGTAGAGCATGTGTTCTGTAACTTGGCAGTTGCAACAATTACACATCTTTCTTCTAAGTCTAGGTCATTCTTTCTTCTAAGTTCTGTTTGCCCCTCTTTCAATGCAGATGAGAGACCTAAAGAAGTGGGGCTTACAAAAGACCGAGGTACTTAGCATGAGTTATGGAGTTAGTAGCAGCGTAATAAATTAGCTTCAGTAACGCTCAAAAAATAATTTTGTCATGATATACTCACCCTCATGTTGTTCCAAAAACTGCATGGTGTTTTTCCTGCAGAACATGCTTATGTTTCTGTGTATATATACATACAAACTCTGTGTGTGTGTGTGTGTGTATATATATACATACAATACAATACAATACAATACATACATACATACATACATACATACACAGGTGTATCTCAATAAATTAGAATGTCGTGGAAAAGTTAATTTATTTCAGTAATTCAACTCAAATTGTGAAACTCGTGTATTAAATAAATTCAGTGCACACAGACTGAAGTAATTTAAGTCTTTGGTTCTTTTAAATGTGATGATTTTGGCTCACATTTAACAAAAACCCACCAATTCACTATCTCAACAAATTAGAATATGGTGACATGCCAATCAGCTAATCAACTCAAAACACCTGGAAAGGTTTCCTGAGCCTTCAAAATGGTCTCTTAGTTTGGTTCACTAGGCTACACAATCATGGGGAAGACTGTTGATCTGACAGTTGTCCAGAAGACAATCATTGACACCCTTCACAAGGAGGATAAGCCACAAACATTCATTGCCAAAGAAGCTGGCTGTTCACAGAGTGCTGTATCCAAGCATGTTAACAGAAAGTTGAGTGGGAGGAAAAAGTGTGGAAGAAAAAGATCTGAGAGAACCACAGCCTTATGAGGATTGTCAAGCAAAATCGATTCAAGAATTTGGGTGAACTTCACAAGGAATGGACTGAGGCTGGGGTCAAGAGCCACCACACACAGACGTGTCAAGGAATTTGGCTACAGTTGTCGTATTCCCCTTGTTAAGCCACTCCTGAACCACAGACAACATCAGAGGCGTCTTACCTGGGCTAAGGAGAAGAAGAACTGGACTGTTGCCCAGTGGTCCAAAGTCCTCTTTTCAGATGAGAGCAAGTTTTGTATTTCATTTGGTAACCAAGGTCCTAGAGTCTGGAGGAAGGGTGGAGAAGCCCATAGCCCAAGTTGCTTGAAGTCCAGTGTTAAGTTTCCACAGTCTGTGATGATTTGGGGTGCAATGTCATCTGCTGGTGTTGGTCCATTGTGTTTTTTGAAAACCAAAGTCACTACACCCGTTTACCAAGAAATTTTGGAGCACTTCATGCTTCCTTCTGCTGACCAGCTTTTTAAAGATGCTGATTTCATTTTCCAGCAGGATTTGGCACCTGCCCACACTGCCAAAAGCACCAAAATTTAGTTAAATGACCATGGTGTTGGTGTGCTTGACTGGCCAGCAAACTCACCAGACCTGAACCCCATAGAGAATCTATGGGGTATTGTCAAGAGGAAAATGAGAAACAAGAGACCAGAAAATGAGAAACGAGACCAAAAAATGCAGATGAGCTGAAGGCCACTGTCAAAGAAACCTGGGCTTCCATACCACCTCAGCAGTGCCACAAACTGATCACCTCCATGCCACACCGAATTGAGGCAGTAATTAAAGCAAAAGGAGCCCCTACCAAGTATTGAGTACATATACAGTAAATGAACATACTTTCCAGAAGGCCAACAATTCACTAAAAATGTTTTTTTATTGGTCTTATGAAGTATTCTAATTTGTTGAGATAGTGAATTGGTGGGTTTTTGTTAAATGTGAGCCAAAATCATCACAATTAAAAGAACCAAAGAATTAAACTACTTCAGTCTGTGTGCATTGAAATTATTTAATACACGAGTTTCACAATTTGAGTTGAATTACTGAAATAAATGAACTTTTCCACAAACTTTTCCACGACATTCTAATTTATTGAGATGCACCTGTGAATATATATATATATATATATATGAATATATAATATGGGATGTGCGCTACGACTAATTTGACTGTCGTTTAAACCAAAGTTTTGAATCCGACTAGTCTAAAAGCAAGAAACCCCGAAAAGATGGTAAGAATAAAAAAAAGTCTGTGCATGTGTATATAATAGCCTACATTTGAAATACTTAATCTATGAATCACACTGTCAAATCCCTCAATGAATTCCACTAAAAATAGGTCACGATTATGCTGTACACTTGCCTCGCGTTATCATCATTTAATTTTAGGCTCATCAAGTGTGCAAGTCTGTAGTACGCTACTTTTGAGTTCGCCTTTGGTGATAAAGTGGCACGTTATTATCATGTAAGCCCCTGTTTTTAATGATGTCCAGCAATCCATCGGTATTGCTACATAATCTGTCTTCTCCATGGTCTTTTTCATATTCGCAAGCATGTTCTGATGCGCCAGCTCCAACTGTGACGTGATCATTTTCTGTCCTGGTACTCTGTATTCAGGCTCAACGAAGTCCATGACTTTGCAGAAGCCTTCTCTCTCAACAAAACTGAGTGTCAACGGGTCTCTTGATACCGTCTCAGAGATCAGTGTAGGGTTGCACCAGCCATTCATAAGTTCTTACTTAAATTCCTTAAAGTCCACACTAGAGGCTTAGTAACTACTAGATAGTTTGTAACTACATCTATACATTATTGTTGCACCAGTTGTTCATAAGGCAGAACGTAGCTAGTAGTTTGTAAGCTATCCGTAATGTAATGCGTAGTCGCATAATATGTTTAACTTGTTTAAATGCTGTGAATTAATTTATCCTTTATTCTAACGTCTTTTGCCTCACGTAACTAACGGTAAAAATAAGTTTCAATTAAAAACAATACTACTTAATCAAGAATAACATTAGCCTATAGGTAGGGTTGTTCCAATTCCGATACTAGAATCGGAAATTCCACCGATTCCACAAAAAATTCTGGCATTGGTATCGGCGAGTACTTGAACCCATGTACCGATCCGATACCATTTTCTTAAACAAGACCTATAGTTATGCCCACTTAATCTGAATGGTTGCGCAGCGCACCTGTATTTGACGTACCGTAAACTCTAGTGTGAAGGCGCACGACTCGCCGTCACTTTGCTTTTTTTCTCACACGCAAAGAGAGAGAGCAAGAGAGTGCGAGAGAGTCTAACATACCATGCAGAATTGACGCGCTACATGTAAACAATATTCTTTGTTGTATTTTCCTGCCAAAATAACAGAGTTCCTTTGGAATTCTTCAGCTTTTAAGAACTGCCGGGTTTTCCGGTAGTAGGCAGAGCTAATGCGCAAACGACAATCTCATTGGCTGGCGCTCACCTATTATCGTCCTTGTTTTGATTTCAGCAAACCCCCATTTTTACAGAAACACTGAATTAGAGCCCTGCGCGGAACTGTTTTCTTAAACCCGCACCCGCCCGCTCCCCCTGAATTTCTTACCAGGACCGCCCGCTCCCGCAGCCTGCGTGTTCCACTCCTGCCCGCGCCCGCGGACTTTCTCTCAGAGCTTGTGAAAAATGTACACAAATACTCAGGCTAAATATTCGTTCAAGTTAACATCCAGAATAAAAGGCTTTAAACATGATTGCATTTAAATAAGATGAAGTAATGCTAAAACAAAGCACCACACGTGACAAAAACATTGGGCTTTTTTATTATTATTATTAGCGTTAAAATAATAATCGTTAAAACAAAGCCACAACTAGCGGCACCTCAGTTTTTAAATGTACTGCATGATACACACGCACCAAACGATTAACTAAACAAACAGTTTAACTGTTAACAAACAGTTTAAGTAAATAAGCCAAAGAACAATATGAAATAAATTTAACTTATTAAAAAAAGAAAATAGGTATGTTGCCTCAGGGTAGAGGTGCCAGATTTATGTCTGTTGTAAACTAACACTTTTGCACATTAACTTACTAAGTTTAACTCTTTCCCATTTTTTTCAGTGACAATTTATGTCTTACTTGCCTTGCTTTGCTTTTGTCGAGTAAACAGACGCTTTAATTTTCTTCTCAACTTTGTGTGTTTCTATTACACCGTGTCTACGCGAGCGGCGCGGCTCGGCGCGACAAAAATACTATAGAACTCATTATAATCAGTCATGCTGTCACTGATGCGGCGCGGAGCGACAGGACAAATCCCCGACAGTAAACTGCTGCCGCGTTCTATTTATGACGTATTGACACAAATTTCAAATGATTTTTAACGGTTGCTTTATCACGTCCAGTGTAGACAGACTTTAGCTGTTGCGGCGCTGCGCGTCCGTTGTTACACGCCAAATCCCACCGTTCCCCGCGGATCTCCCGCGAGATTTTCTGACCGCCCACTCCCGCCCGCAGCAAAAGTAAAACCGCCCGTTCCCGTGATATTTTCGGCGGGTCCCGCGGGAGCCCAAACCCAATGCAGCCCTCTACGCTGAATGACCAAAAAAGCACCACCACCAGTCCTAAGTTCAGTTAAAATGACTAATATGCATTCACACATAGTTACCAAGTTTTAATTCTAATTACTAAAGTTCGGTAATTAAATAATACTTGATTATCATAATATATTTATTAAGCTTGACTGACTGATGTTAAGAGTGTAATTTTAGATATTTAAAAAAAACTGTGCCATTTTCCAAACATTATATATTATATTTTTTGTTTACTCACCAGACTCTATATATATCAGTGGCGTTCCGTCCATATAAGCTGCGAATGGGCCGCATACCCAGGCTGTCTAAGAGAATGAGTTCACGGGCTAATTAATCTAAACATGATTATAAGTTGATCCCTTGTCATTTGAGATGTGACTTAATGCTTAATAAAGCGTTGGGAATAAGTATGTAAAATTATTTATTTGAAAACAAAGGTAATTTTCTGTAAATCTACGTCAATTACGGAAGCTTCCGGGTAAGCGGATTCTCCGCAGCTTTCTCGCCTCCGCTCTGTCGCTATTCACTCTTCAGGATTGAGGCGCGTTCTCAGGGTTTCGCTGGTATGCGGCTGATTTAATGCGCGAGGTAAGCTGTCTGAGAAGAGCTCGCCCAAGCCGAAAAATGCACTGTTGCTGCCAGATCTCGATTGCCGAAAATTACATTGTGTTTGATGCAAAACTAACTCGACTAAATCATATGAAAAAAAAAAAAAACATCATAACTCTATAAATTCATGCTTTCTCAAGCAAATCAAATTTTGAAAGTCCACTAAAATCATATCTGGTCATAGACAATGCTGAAGACGTTATTGTCAACATCCCTTAGTAAGTAGAAAATAATAAATAAAAAAAGGGTTTATAAAAATGTATATAAAATTGTAAATAACAAACATCAGGAAAAATAGGAAACAATACCTTTGTTTTCCGTATACTTGTGTCGCTTACAGTTAAAATCCTTCTCTGATTTTATTGTTGTTTGCAACATTACTTGGCAATATTTTAAATATATTATTATTATTATTATTATTATTATTATTGTATTTTGCAAAAATGTCTTTGTCTTAATCTTAACACTCAGCACACCCGGTTAAAAAAGTCACCGCTCGCCACTGATATATATATATATATATATATATATATATATATATATGGTGAAGCACACCATAAAATAATTGTATCAGTTCATTCAGGGCTAGTACTACATACAGCTGTATAACCAGATACACACCCAGGTATCGGATCAGTACTCGGTATCGGCAGATAGCTTGAGCCTAGGTATCGGAATCGGTATCGGGAAGGGAAAAAGGGTATCGGAACATCTCTACCTATAGGTAGGCCTAAGCTAATTCCATATATATAAATAACATTAAGAAACTGTAATTCAAATGAATAAGGATCAATAAATACTGAAAGGAAAAAAAAACAGCAGAAATACTATTATTTATTATTTCATTTGATTTGCGCAACACGGACTGAATCACACAGAGGCGCGCTGTAGATGGGATGTTGAAGAAAGAAAAATAAGTAAGTGTATTGACATTGTTCTCTATTAAAGGTGCACTAAGCGATTTTTGAAAAACGCTTTTGACCACAGTGTCGGACCGAGTCCCAAAACACACTTGTAGCCAATCAGCAGTAAGGGGGCGTGTGTCTTGTACTGATAGAGAGAAGAGAGTGCTCAATTTGAGTGCACAGGACTGACATTAGCAGATTGACTATAGATAGAGAGAATTGGAAGATAAAAAAAGAGGAAAATATCGGAGGAACAAAACATTAAAAAGAAGGCTTACGATCAGGCAAGTGGTAGGACCTGCTTTCCAGCAGTGGAGAGACCTCAAGGATCGGGAAGGGCTCGAATCGGACACCGAAGTTGCGTTGTTTCTTCTTGATAGGCGAGTAACGTTGATTTTGCTTCGTTTCACACAACTTATCCATGTTGGCTTTTGTTTGAATATGCTTGTGTGTCATCTTCAGTTGTTTCTGCGATTGTCGTTGCCATGGTTGTGTACATACGTGTGGGGTGGAGATATCAAAATAGGGGCGAGGTGCTGTTGGGGTATGGGTGTGTTTGTTTTGGTGCTTTCAGATATCAACATCGTTTGGCAAAAATCGCTAAGTGCACCTTTAATATGTACATGAGTGCAAATGTCAGCAGCATTGTCTAAAGTATTGAAGGTTGTCAGGTAAAAGAAGATCATATTGATGCAGTTCACTTAGTCCATTTTATTCCAACCGTTACTCCTGACCAGATGCTTCCGTAAATATTTAGTTTATACGTACAATTACGCTTCAACTAAGGCCCAATCCCAATTCTATTTTATACCCCTACGCCTACCCCTTCCCCTTGTCCCTTGAAACAGAGTGTCAAGGGTTAGGGGTGAAAATATTTCCCTAAGAAATGAGACACCACTACTATACCGTTACACGTCATCATACGTCCTCTAGCTCCTACAATACACACACCTAGACTGGTGTGCATTAGAGCCTTTAAAGGGATACTCCACCCCAAAATGTAAATTTTGTCATTAATCACTTACCCCCATGCCTTTCCAAACCCGTAAAAGCTTTGTTTGTCTTCGGAACACAATTTAAGATATTTTGGATGAAAACCGGGAGGCTTGTGACTGTCCCATTGACTGCATAGTAAATTGCACTGTCAAGGTCCATAAAAGTTCATGAGTTCACTAGCAGAGCACGACGCAAGCACGCCTCAGATGACGCACAACATAAACGCCGTGACACCTGACTTCGAGGTCAGTGTACAGACAGCTGCAGGTCATGGCGTTTACGTCGAGCGTCATCTGAAGCGTGCTTTGCTAGTGAACTCATGAACACGCTTACAGGTAGTGTCACAGAGGAGAAGAAAAAGTTGAATAAAGTCGATTTTTAGTTTTCTTTGCACACAAAAAGTGTTCTCGTCGCATCATAAAATTCAGATTGCACATCTGATGGCAGATGGACTATTTTGACGATGTCTTTCATAGTAAATTGCACTGTCAAGGTCTATAAAACTATGCAGTCAATGGGACAGTCACAAGCCTCCTGGTTTTCATCTAAAATATCTTCAGGGTTCGTACGGGTGCTTGAAATGCTTGAAATCCTTGAAAATGCTTGAATTTTAACGTAATCTTTTCAAGGTTTGAAAAGTGCTTGGATTTTGGATAAAGTGCTTGAAACTGCTTGAAATTGCAGTCTCATTGGTTTTATAATAATTTGCTTTATTACTGAATAACGTTAGTTCACTTTTTAGACAAAATGCCTTTTGCCTAAAATGAAAACCGTTCCGCTCGACTCTGTACTCTTTATTGACGCGCGCCCTCTGATGGAACAGAGCGGGAGATAAAAACATGTCAGGAGCTTGCTGCTTCAGTGAGCGTTGGTTTGAGAACGACAAATACACAAATTATGGTTAAAATAATGTAAAGACTTTTCTGCAAGTCTATTCTGCGCTTTCAAGCCGTGTAAAAGGTAAGCAAAAATGCCCCTGCTCAATTAAACTAATGTTAAATATGTTAAGACTGTCGCGATTGAAGAGAAATAATAAAATAAACATTTCAAAGTCAAAGCGCCGCGCGGGTATTTTTATATTAATACATCTCTGAAGTGAACCGACTAGTTTCAGTGGCATTTTCATTTCATCTCACCAACGTGTAATGTCTGATAAAGTAGCGTGCTGCTTTGTGTACAGCCATTACCGGGAAAGCTGCTGTATCTGCAGTTCCAAAAGCGCCACCTAGTGGCAGACAGAACCTCATATTTTAGCCATATTTAAGTGCTATAATCAGGTCCCCGGTGCATCTACCAACCAAGGAAACGTGAAAAAGATTAACCCAGTAACTTTGTTTTAGTAAGCCTTTTTCTGCAAGCATCTGAAAACACGAGCGCGTCTGATCTCGCTCCCCTAGTGACATTGCAAAGGGATCTCATTATAATATTACCGCCCCTTAATCTGTAAGTTTCCACCCACAGCGCCATCATTTTGATTTCACAAGCGACAACGTTGTACCAGCTCTAATGCCATGGCGAAAGTTTGAGCAAAACATAGTAACTGTTCTGCCTTTAGCTGCACAGGCGATCACAGAACACTATTTACAGTCGCAGCCTCAGAGGAGACAACAGAGCAGTGGATTTATTGATTTATTTACTGTATATTGCTGCTGCCACACAGAATTAAAATAAAAATGCGATTTATTTCCCAGCTGTTTACCTTCACAGTCATAACCGACTGTTTTTGTAACTTGCGCGTTTTTAACGTAAACTTGTTTGTGAATGAGAACAGTACTCACATGCTGTGACAGCCACTTTCTGTCCGTGTGCTCTCAGAAAACCGTATAACACAAGTTTAAACTAATATGGTTTAAAACGCATGATTTCAGTGCGATAAACATGTTAATCAGAACCAAAACAGATGTTTTCAGCAGGTACAAGCTGTAATGACGGAGCTCTCTTCTGGAAAAGGGGACGGGGAGCAGCAGCTCATTTGCATTTAAAGACACATGTTCTAATATAGAGTGTTTCTGCTTCCACTCAAAATAGGCATTTTCAAAATTGAGCTGAAACTTCACAGTTACATTCTGGGGACCCCTGAGACTTATATTATATATTGATAAAAGGGGCATAATATGCCACCTTTAAACAATTTTTAAGAAATAAAAAAAGGATGAGTCAAAAGTGTAAAGAATTATTTTAATTTAAAGCACACACATCTTACTGTCTAAATTTTTGTTAATAATTCTTTATACTTTTGACTCATCCCTTTTCTTTATTTCTTAAAAATCTTTAAAGGCAGAAATGTGAGGTTTGCCACTTTATAAAACTCTTTATATTTGTCAAAACCTGTATTTGAACTGCAAATCATGTTTTTTGCAGTCATTTTATGGTTTGATATGTTACCATAGACATTGCCCTATCCCGCTCATACAGTATTTATTTTATTTGTGCAGGTCTTAAAAAGCCTTAAATTTTATTTAATAAATCCTGCAGGTACCTTATAAATTCTTTCTTTATATGTTTTTTTTTTTTTTTTTTTTTTTTTTTTATAATTTATATACTTTATGTTGGATATTTATATTATACAATGTTATCCAGACCGGTGGTTTTTAATAGCACAATAACATCTGATTTAAATGAAAAACTCAAGTGTGTGTGTGTGTAAACATGTAATTTACTTTACTTTGCTTTTAGTCATTTAGCAGACGCTTTTATCCAAAGCGACTTACAAATGAGGACAACAGAAACAATCAATTGTAGTATTAAAACAACTAAAATTGATCCAAAACTAAAAGCTAAAACTTTATAAATAGTATATATACACACATATTAAAAAAATTGATTAAATAAAAATGAGAAATGCATATGACAAAATTTCTAAACTTAACATTTAAATGAAAACAAAATAAAGCTACAAACAATTCAAAATATTAAGAGAACAAAAGGTATAAGAGTATAATAATGATTCTAACATAAAACTAAGCCAAACACCAAAAACAACTGTGTGTATGTACACACACAGACATATGTACACACACACACACACACACATATCCATAAATTCAATATTATTTCATTTCCATGTAGTTTAAGTACTAAAATAACTCAAATTAAATAAAACTAAAATTTAATAAATAACTTATACAGACATAATAGGAAAAAAAAATAATAAAATGACAAACATTACTACAACTGTAACTAAAATTAAAATAGATAACATATACAAATAAAACTACATTAGTTTAACAGTAATCCTAAAAAAAAATAACTGTCCCAAACATACAAGTAAGAAATGGTTATAAAAACTGAAAGAGAAGTGAAACAAGTAATAGGAAAGAGAATAAATGAAAAGCGATACTTATCCCTTGCCAGTGTCCCTGTCCGGTGGAGATTAACAGGACACACTTTCCTGTTAATCACAATAAATGGCCATGCAAGCGCAGACACTAACAAGGTATGTACGAGACCAAACGCGATTTCAGCACGTCTCCACTCAGTAAACAAAACAAGTGTTTCCTAGCAACGGCAACTGCGCTAAACACTAATGAGACAAGTAAATACACTTACGAGATACTTTTAACTTCCGCTGATAGACTGCTTCTCTCAAAGAATATTTCTTACACCGTCTTCTGCTGGCGCTTGAACACACTTTCCTGTTAATCACAATAAATGGCCATGCAAGCGCAGACACTAACAAGGTACGTACGAGACCAAACGCGATTTCAGCATGTCTCCACTCAGTAAACAAAATAAGCACAGTTTACCACAGTAAACTAAGAAATTTAGAAAATTTTTAAATTTACCACAGTTTAAAGTGCTGGAAAAGCTTGAAAATGTACCTTGAAAGTGCTTGAAAAGTGCTTGAATTTGAATTTGGAAAAGGTGTAAGAACCCTGTATCTTAAATTGTGTTCCAAAGACAAACGAAGCTTTTACGGGTGTGGAACGACATGGGGGTAAGTGATTGACAAAATTTTCATTTTGGGGTGGAGTATCCCTTTAATTACCATTCTATATTAATGCTCTGCTTACTGACACACACACACACACACACACACACAGAGAGATCGCGCAGCTCACACATCCAGGAGAAAAGAAACTTGTCAGTGCTGCCCTGCAACTTTTATTAATAACATAGTTTAAATACTGAGTTGCTACATTAGGTTTTCCAGCAGCGAGAGGATAAAATCACTGTTTTTGGAGTAAACTCACTCGTAGAGAGAGACGCACAGATGCGCATGCATGCAACTTTCATCTCTCTCTCTCTCTCAAATTGGCCATATTTGAGTAAAAGAGTTTAGCGATATCTAATTATTGGGGAGACTATGGTGGTTATTGCTCAGATCAGACATGAAAATATGTTGTGGCACTATCGTGCAGACAGTCAGTAATGGCAAAGTGGTAATGGTTTAACGTTAGCAAACATTAGCGATTTTTTGCAAACATTTCTTTGAATAACATGACTGTAAATATGAACACGCGATTGAATGGAATATAAAACAAATGATTACTTTTCATTAAAATTTTTATTAATGCCAAAAATGCTTACATTTATGGTTGTTTTTGTTTGCTCGGGCAGCCATGTTGCCGCTGTAGCCGGTTTATGCTGAGATAAGTCGCATACCCCTTCGTTTGAAGTGTGGTCCCGAAAAATCTTTGTTTGAAGGGCTATCTGGCCCTTCCCCCTACCTCTACCCCTCCAACCAAAAGAGAATCGAGACACCCCTACCCCAGTTACAGGAAAGGGGAAGGGCTAAGGGGTAGAAATGGGATTGGGCCTAATAGTGTCCCTTTACATCACAACTAGGCTAAGTTGTAATTTACGTACAGCTGGTGCAACCGCCCCCAACTCAGTTATTTTTTCAGTGCAGACTGGATCGCAGCGGCGGCGGGTTGTAGTGAATGACGTGATTGACATTTGCTGGCTTTGGCTAGCCTCTGAGCTAATGCCTACGTGCCTGTATTGTATATGACTACGCATCGCTCCAGTAGAGTTATTTCCCTCTAATTCAAAATAATCCCACACCTTGCTCGTCTTTCGTGTGGTCATTTTTGAGCTCGCCGCAACTGACACAAATAAAATGCATGAGAGGTCTGAGGTAAAAATGTAGTTTCCATCCAGATACACTTTAAAAAATAATGTATTATTTTTTCAACATTGTATTTTAACTTATTTATAAATTTTTAAATGTCTACCATTTAGTCGACTAGACCCACACTTCCCTAATATGTATGTGTGTGTGTGTGTGCATATATATATATTAGTTACGAACTGCAAGTAAAATCCCTACTCAAAGAGAAAATAAATTGGTCCATAACAATTAACAGGGATCCATCTAGGAAAGATCCCTGGGGTCCCCGCTCTCACTCCCAAAGTTTCTCAACCACAAGACACTTATTTAAGTGCAAGTAAAAGTAAGTTTATTAAATAAGGATAAACAAAGGAGCATCATAAACTTCAGGAGGGGCAAATTACTAATATATATATATATATATATATATATATATGCAGCATGTAATGTCTAACGCTAACGATTTCATCAAATGCATGAATGAAAACAATTGGAGACTTTGTATTTCAAACTATCATTTAATCAATAAATCACTAAAGCAGTACAGACCTGAACTAAAATTACTGATAGCTTGCAAGTTTTTTTCTTAAAATTCACAAATAAAATGAACATCATCAAAAAAATCTTAAATCTAAATGAAAGAACTGAATGTGAATTTTCCTTTCTCATGAATTATAAAAGGTAGACAGTTATTCAGACACTTAAGAAAGCTCACTCACATAATATGTGTGTTTGCATGGGACATAAATGATGAGCCTTCTGAGATGTGAATTTTTGTCCCACTTATTCTCAGAACATCCTACCAGGGATATTGGGCGAAAGCTGAAAGCAGCTCTGAAGGAGCAGCTACGAATTATTCATGAGAAGATCGAAGCCAAAAAGATTGCCAAACTAGCCCTTGCTGAGGTCCGTAGCGTTTTGGCTCAAGAGGAAGAGGAGAGACAAGCTGCTCTTGCTGCCAAGAAAGTCAAAGAAGAGGCAGAAGCTAAGCTTCAAAAGGAACGAATGCAAAGAGAACAAGAGGAGAAACTAATCAAGGAGAAAGCAGAGAGAGAAAGAGTGAAACAAGAAAAATTAGCAAAAGAAAAGGCAGAAAAAGAAAAGATGAAGAAAGAGAAAGCAGAAAAGGAAAGACTGGCTAAAGAAAAAGCAGAAAAGGAAAGACTGGCCAAAGAAAAAGCAGAAAAAGAGAGACTCGCTAAAGAAAAACTGGAGAAAGAAAGGGTAGAAAAGGAAAAACTTGAAAAAGAAAAGGCAGAAAAAGAAAGACTGGCTAAAGAAAAAGCAGAAAAAGAAAGATTGGAGAAAGAGAAAGCAGAGAAAGAAAGACTGGCCAAAGAAAAGGCAGAAAAAGAGAGACTCACTAAAGAAAAGGCAGAAAAAGAGAGACTGGCCAAAGAAAAAGCGGATAAAGAAAGATTGGAGAAAGAGAAAGCAGAAAAAGAAAGACTGGTCAAAGAAAAAGCAGAAAAAGAAAGACTTGAGAGAGAAAAGGCAGAAAAAGAAAGACTGGCCAAAGAAAAAGCTGAAAAAGAAAGACTTGAGAGAGAAAAGGCAGAAAAAGAAAGACTGGTCAAAGAAAAAGCAGAAAAAGAAAGACTTGAGAGAGAAAAGGCAGAAAAAGAAAGACTGGCCAAAGAAAAAGCTGAAAAAGAAAGATTGGCTAAAGAAAAGGCAGAAAAAGAGAGACTCGCTAAAGAAAAAGCAGAAAAAGAAAGACTGGCCAAAGAAAAAGCGGATAAAGAAAGATTGGAGAAAGAGAAAGCAGAAAAAGAAAGACTTGAGAAAGAAAGACTGGCTAAAGAAAAAGCGGAAAAAGAAAGACTGGCCAAAGAAAAAGCAGAAAAGGAAAGACTTGAGAAACAAAAGGCAGAAAAAGAAAGATTGGCTAAAGAAAAAGCAGAAAAAGAAAGATTGGAGAAAGAGAAAGCAGAAAAAGAAAGACTGGAGAAAGAGAAAGTAGTGAAAGAAAGACTGGCCAAAGAAAAGGCAGAAAAAGAGAGACTCGCTAAAGAAAAAGCAGAAGAAGAAAGACTGGAGAAAGAGAAAGCAGAGAAAGAAAGACTGGCCAAAGAAAAGGCAGAAAAAGAGAGACTCGCTAAAGAAAAAGCAGAAAAAGAAAGACTGGAGAAAGAGAAAGCAGAGAAAGAAAGACTGGCCAAAGAAAAGGCAGAAAAAGAGAGACTCGCTAAAGAAAAAGCAGAGAAAGAAAGACTTGAGAAGGAAAAGGCAGAGAAAGAAAGACTGGAGAAAGAGAAAGCAGAGAAAGAAAGACTGGAGAAAGAGAAAGCAGAGAAAGAAAGACTGGAGAAAGAGAAAGTAGAGAAAGAAAGACTGGCCAAAGAAAAGGCAGAAAAAGAAAGACTTGCTAAAGAAAAAGCAGAAAAAGAAAGACTTGAGAAGGAAAAGGCAGAGAAAGAGAGACTTGCTAAAGAAAAAGCAGAAAAAGAAAGACTGGCCAAAGAAAAAGCAGAAAAAGAGAAACTCGCTAAAGAAAAAGCAGAAAAAGAAAGACTGGAAAAAGAGAAAGCAGAGAAAGAAAGGCTTAAAGTAAAAGAGAGTGCACCAAAGGGGCAAACAGAGAAAGATGTAAAGGAGGAAAAAGAAAATGTGAACAACTACAAACAAGAAAAAGAGGCAAAATTAAATAAAAAAGCTCATGGACAAAAAGTTGGTCAATCAGAAAATGAAAAAGAATCAGCAGATGAACAAAATGCTAAAGACGAGAAAATATCTACTCGTGGTTTACTTAAATCTTCGAGAAAAAATATCAAGAAATAATCATAAACTGCCATAACTGAGATTTGATTGGAAATAAAAACTCCTAAGGCATTTACTAGGAACAGTGATGCAAAGTAAATAACTAAAAGTAGCGTTACTACTAACGTTTTTCAGTGAAGTGACAATATTCAGCTGTTCAAAATGGCAACAAGCTACTTTTTTGAACAAGTGGTGTAGTAAAACAAAACACTACATTGCTGTAGGTCCCAAGCTGACTGAAGGAGGTAATAACCCAACTATCAACTCACTGTGTTGGGAGGTTTGACTCAGTGAATCGGTTCGCTTAGATGTTTCATGTAAATAAACATGATTTCTTAGATCCAGCAAGCCAGTGATTTTCAACCCTGT
Organism: Spinibarbus caldwelli; assembly: GCA_039654775.1. Taxonomy (NCBI): domain Eukaryota; kingdom Metazoa; phylum Chordata; class Actinopteri; order Cypriniformes; family Cyprinidae; genus Spinibarbus; species Spinibarbus caldwelli. The sequence continues at coordinate 35,315,959 of CM077221.1, forward strand.
TCCTGGAGCCCTCTCCGATCGTTCACATTTTGCATTTCTCCTTAAGCAAACACACCTGATTCAGGTCATCACCTCATTAGTAGAGACACCAAGATCTGAAATGGGACACATTCAAAACGTGCAGTCTTGAGGGACTCCAGACACAGAGTTGAAAACCTCTGCAATAAGTGATTTAGCCTGCACATAAGTCCAGGCTGCATTTTAAAACTATTTAGTGAGTTATATAAATTAGTGTGTTGTAATAATTTTACTCTGTGAATATCTATTAATTTTTATTGTACTTTTTGTTTTCGTGCCAGATAAAACCTGCTCTAGTTGCGGAATTAAATATCAGTTGAAAGTTATATATTTATGAAGTTTATACTCTTAGCTTCAATGTAGTTAGCAGCTTTTTGTTTGTAGCTTTGTTTTGTACTGTAGCTAACTACCTTATTAAGAATATCTTGATTGTACACTAATTAGGGCTCCTTTAAACATGGCATTAAACTGTTTTTGAGGTTCGAATCACAATTTTGACCTTATTAAAAGCCAGGTGAAGTAAATGCACCCAAGATCTCCCAAACGACAAAAGTTTGGTGGTGGTCTGGTTTAGGGTAGACACTTGACCACTTTTAATGAATGTGTAAATACATATTCATTTTCCTTATCTGTTTCTGTAAACCGTATAAAGAGCAATGAGTCCCAGATGCCCACTTATATTTCCAGAAAGTACAATGATCTTGCAGATGTCTTCAGTTAGGGAAAAACCACCCAGTCACGATCTTCAAAAAAAAAAAAAGAAAAGAAGAAAAGTACTATACATACAATTCACTGCAGTTTCCAGTTGAAATAAACAGTAATGGCAGTAAAACACCAAGGAGATTTATTCTTTTTCACACAAATTATGATTACAGGGCAGCTTTCACGTGGTTCTTTACACAATTCTATCAGTACTAACCAATATGGATTTTTTGATGGCCAATATCTTAGAGAACAAGGTGGCTGATGGCAGATTTAAAGCTAACTATACTATAATAACTTAAATAACTTTAATATAATAACTAGATAAGAGCTGTTAAGACAATAATCTAATTAAGACCTGGTTCTGACACTTATCAGCCAAACAGAAAAACGAACACCCGTTGCCGATAATTAAAAAAATGCCACTCGAGTTACATATTAGCCTTGGTGATATATCATTTGACCACTACTTATGACCACAAAAATGCTAGTGTTTGGTATGTAAACAAATAAATTTTCATGTTTGCATCACATAATCAACCCAATATGTATTGTTTTGCTGTTATTTTATTATTTGTAGAGCATTAAGCTTTGAAATTGTAATTTAAATTTGTGATATGTACAACAACCAAGGTAATAAAATGTTGCCACGTTCATCAGATATATTCAAACACTTTTAGTAGTTTATATTCAAACTACTCACTAGACATTTTACTTTGGACGTGGTGCAAAACAACATTTTTCCAATGAGCCAATGTGGTTGTCTAATTCTTAATAACATCCTTTATTGTAGAAACATTAGAAAGAAAGGAAACTGAAATCAGATTATTTAGTGTTTTTTTTTCAACCTGTTAAAATGACAAAGAATTTTGAATTATCAATCAATATTTTTAAAATTTAGAGAATAATGAAAATATTTTAGTTAATACAACCTCTCTTGTATTACTGCAAAATTTCCTGTGTTATGTATGTTTATCTGATCACACTGGTGACTGGAATGAAGGCATAAATGCAGATTATCCAGATTCTATGTGAATACAAAACACATTAATGCCAGGTGTAAACTTTACTTAGGAGCCTCTATGACTTCTCACACAATCGCATAACAAAAAAAGGGGTTATGTAAGGGTGCTGCTAACTCAAATCCATTTAGTGACTTGAAATACAGTAATAATTAGAAGTTTTGAAATTGCATTTGAATCTGAAAGATCATTACATTTCAGAGTTTTTGTTTTTCATTTGCGACATGGTGAATATGTCACAACACAGTAATGTGTACAGATGTGCCTGAGGTTGTTCATATAATAAACTGTGACGTTGATTGTAGCGATTTTTTTTTTTGTTGTTGTTGTTGTTGTTGAATGAGCAGATGAGGGAGTGGTTTTAAACATTGTGTGTACATGAATGTGTAAAACACTTTCGTTTCATTTGTGTGAGTTCAGCACCACTGTGAGATGCCATAATGAACATGAGCAGAATTTTTTTTTTGTTTGTTTGTTTTTTTGTTTTTTTGAGTCACCTCTATTCACACTGACAGCTGTTCTCACTTCTTGTTGAAGAAAGTCTCTTGCTGGCACTTAAATCATTATGACATTCAGGTTAGATACACTGAACAAATCGATCCGATTTCATCTGACTACTTGCAAAATGACAGTGCAGACGGTCTGTGCTAAAAGGTCATATTTGAAAAACAAATTATACTTGGGTGCAGTGTGAACAAAGTTTAAAATGCTAAAAATATGAGTACTGATCAAACATCAGTTCTGCTTTTTCTGAGCCAGTGAAAGAACTAATGAGGAAAGAATATGCTCTTTAAGTTCAGGAAGTGAAGCTATGCAGCTACGAGGATCAATTTTTTAACGTTTGCTTATTTATTCAGCAGTTGTTAAACTAATGTGTGTCTAACCTACTGTCTTTAAACCTTTTTTTTAACAAAATTTTCAGATCAGACAGTGTCTGCTAAATTGTATTTTTTTTTTTTTTTTTTTTTTTTTTTTTTTTTAACTGATAGTTGTTTTATTTATGTGTTTACATTTGGGTTTGTCCAGTCTAGAGAGACCTTGATCTTATCAGTTCTTTGATGGATAACCATGTATTATTGTGTGAAACATTTGATTGTTGTGTGAAATATTTTAAGGTTTAGTTATGTTAATCATATAACAATAATTATATAGTAGAATGTTGTTCGTGTGTTGAAGATGACGTGTGCTACTAGTGCTACCAAACAGACAAAAGTAATGTTTCTAGATAGGTTTCTGAAAAAAAATAAAAGCCTCCTGAGCAATTTATCCATCTGTCATTACTCACACTAGTCAGGTTACATATCTGACTGTTTCAACAAACAGTAGTGCTTTGATAATGTTACAGAATGATAGTTTTCAGAGAAATTGACGTGAAGGATGTGTATATTTAACTGGATAAGACAAAGTACTTTGAAAGTGATGTAATTTTTATTTGCTAATATATTCATTGACATGGTTTATTGAATATGTTCACTGAAAAGTATGTGGTTAAATGTTCTAAAAAAGTATCAGGGTAACTGCTTCATATTTTTTTCCCTCCCTTATTTAAATTATACTTTGTCTGGTTAATACATTCAGTCAGATTTACTCATTTGTGTATGCATTGATAAGACTTTTTCCCAGTTTATTTGTGTTCTTATCAACCCAAGATGAATAGATTTTTTATATAAAGTAATGGTGTATGATAGCAATACTTACATTTTTTTGAAGGTAGTTTTTGTAGAATTCCATTGCAGAAATAACCTTTGTCCTTGTGATAAGGTTGTTTTTTTTTTCTCTCTCTCCTCTTCTGCTGGGAATGTGTCTGATTTTACTCAACATTCATACAGGTCTGACTGAGAAGCCTATTATGGTGGCATCAACCGAGAACCCCTTAAGAGAAAAAGGTAAGGAAACGATAGAAGCAATTCTTTATGCCATGACAGACTAGGGTTCCATGGTATACCGGTGCTGCCTAAGCCTCAAAATATTCCAAAATTTTCCAAACTATAGTAGGCTTACTGTGATGCATAGTTGTATACTCTCACGTGCAGTACTTGAGCTGAACGCCAGTTGAGGATCAGCACTCTTTTACACAGGACACAAGCAAACAATTAAAAATAGCACATTGCTTGCTGTTAGCCACCCAAACATCAGAAATTCAAGAAACCATGCATGTTTCCTCAGAATAGCTTGTTCTCCATACAAAAATATACAGTGCCCTCCAAAAGTTTTGGAACAGTAAAGAGAAAATTGCTCTGTTGGCTGTGGAGTCAAGACATTTACAAATATGATTAAAAGATGAATATGAGACAAAACTACAGAGTGTTACATTTTATTATTGGGTGATTCAACACTCAGATGTTTTACCAGCTAAGAAGTTCAGCACTTTTAGAGTTTCATCCTGATGTGAGCATAAGTATTGGAACAGTTGCCTCACAGGTCTTTCTAAGTAATCAGCTGTGTCCTGTTGCATTAATTCTTCTGATATTAAAAGCAGGGAATGTGTCGTATCAGTTATATCCATTACTTCTGCATTCTTAATCTTGCATTCGATGATGACACACACAAACCAGGATGAAGATGAGGGAGCTGACTTTGAGAGAAAAGCAAGCAATTTAGATGCTAAAAGAAAAGAGGAAGTCAATTAGCGCTATAGCAAAAACAAAGGGCATGGAGAAATCAAGAGTTTGGAAACCACCAGCGATGCCAGCAACCAACAACTACCTGATCTGCTGAGAAAACAACAGTAGTTGATGACAGACAAATCATAAAAGCTGTGAAAATGAACCCTAAAAGATGTGTCTGTAAAAATCACCAACAATTTCCAGAAAGCTGGGGTGATGCTCTGACAATCTACTGTCCTCAGGAGACTTTGACAGAGAATTACAGATGCTACACAGCAAGATGCAAACCTCTGACCAGCACCACAAATAGAAAGGCAAGATTAGAGTAAAAAAGCACAAAGGTGAGTAAGAAGAGTTTTGGAACTGTTTATGGACCGATGAGACAAAGATGAACCTTAATCTAAGTGATGGGAAAGCAAAAATGTGGAGAAAAAAAGGGAACTGCAAGAGATCCCAAGCATACAGCCTCATCTGTAAAGCATGGTGGAGGTGGTGTCATGGCATGGGCCCTCTCAACTTTACTGATGACTTAATGTATAATGACCGTAGCAGAATGAATTTGGAAGGCTACAAAACCATCTTGCCTACCAATATTCAAGAAAATGCCACCAGATTCATTGGGAAGTGCTTCATATTGCATCAGGACAACGACCCAAAACACCCTGCCAGTTCAGTCAAGGAATTTATAAGGGCAAAGAAATGGAAAATCTTAGATTGCCCAAGGCAATCTCCAGATTTAAATCCAATTGAACATGAATTTCACCAGCTGAAGAGGAGAGTAAAGGCAGAAATTCCCCAAAACAAGCAACAATTGGAATTGGCTGCATTAAAGGCTGGGAAAAGTATTTCAAAGGATGAGACCAAGAGTCTGGTGATGTCTATGGGTCACAGACTCACTGCTGTGATTGTGCGCAAGGGATCTGCAACTAAATAATAGCTTTTAATCTTTTATATCTGCCTTATGTTCAACTGTCCCAATACTTATGCTCACATCAATGAGTGCGATGAACTCTTAAAGTGCTGTTCTTTCTATTTGGTAAAACACGTATGTGTTGAAATGGCTAATAATAAAATGTGACATTCTGTAGTTTTGTCTCATATTCATCTTTTAATCATATTTGCAAATGTTTTGACTCCACAGCCAATAGAGCAATTTTGTCTTTACTGTTCCAATACTTACGGAGGGGACTGTATACAACGTTTTGAGAAGTTTGAACATGTACCTAAAATATAGGCATATTAGTCATAACGAGCCACATCCAGCAGATATGTCAGATTGTATCTGCTAAACGATTAGAAAAAGTATGTTTTGAAAATTAGAATGGTGGAAAAATTGTATAGATAAACAAAAATGAAATATGTCCTTGTTAGGGCTTAAACCAAGGATTTAAAAGAAACAATAATTTACAAAGTCATTTTCACACAGTGTACAATTATGTCCTTTTTTGTAATAGTAGGCCATACAGATTTGATTTCACTAGCCACTGAATTTTGATTGGCTGCTGCAGTCATATTAGAGGATGTGTTAGGATGTCCTCAAAAGAAGATGAATGCCAATTTTCATATTCACAGTATGGTGGAACATCAGTTGTAGCGCACCCTAACATCCTTGAAATTTTAAGTAAGCTTTGCTTTACTCCCTTCATGCCAGTGTGGCACCATTAGGGTTCCAAAGTAATGGTGCAAAATGCCTTATTATAGTGCCATCTAGTGTCGGGCAGATGGTATCTGTGCACCTCAGTAGAAGTACATATTTGGAACCATCCGAGTTTGGGGTCTGCAAGATTTACTCTCTCTGATGTCCATTCACTTTTATTGCAGAAAAGGAAAAACAACAAAAAAAATCTGTGCAGGGTTCTGGCACACTAATGGCAGAAATGTCAACTGAACATAATCGTGACAATTAAATTGATGCAACGTTGTTGGGAAGATTACTAAATATTAAGTTTCATGTCAGTATGCCAAAGCACCTTATAGAGATACAGCCTTAGATCGTTTTTGACATCTTGCATTGAAAATAACATCTTGTTTCTCAAGATATACAAATGTCATTATGGTCTATGACAGAAACTCATTGCAAACATGATGAATACACTGCATGGCAATTTTGTAGTCAATCAATAGTTGGCTGTAGTTACAGCCAATTTTTATATTTTATTTTATTATAGCACCACCAAGTGGCTCAGTCATGCTATTGTTTCTTTGTGTTTTCAGAGCCCTAACCTATATAAACTTTTTTGACTGCATTTTTCTGTCACACAAAATCTAAATTTTGACATTTGGCCTACAATGCTGAAGAAGCTAAAGATTCTGATCAGGTAAACAACCTAGGAGAAATAATTCTAAAAGGCAGACAGGCTTGTGTCGGTGCAAATAGCCTCGTGGGCAGCGTGCTGACATATAGGGCCATTGTGCTTCGGATGTCCGAGTCCCGGCTCACGGATCATTCCTGATCCCGCCCCCCCTCTCTCTCCCACTTTCCATCCTGTCTACATTTTGTCCTATCCCAATAAAGGCTAACCATGACATATTTTGTTATTGTTGTACTCGGCGACAAAAATAGCTGGTGCTCAAAATGACCAACATTGCCAACATCATTTGACTCTGTATCTTGCACCAAATCAAAAAAAAAAAGGATAAAACTTCAGAAGTTGCGAGCAAAAAAATATAAATTTTTCATATCTCTTGATCAGTAGTTGGTGCTGCGACTGTGCAAGTATCTAGCTGCAGGCAGTAAATATCAAGGTCCAAGCACCAGTGGCTCATGTAGGCGATATAGAGTATAGTGACACAATTGCCATGTCTCTTTTCAAATATAAATCTTTAATATCTCTTATTATTATTATTATTATTATTATTATTATTATTATGTGTTATTCTATGTATTGTGTTAGAGACAGATAACATAATCTATTTGTTTTAATTAGAAATACATTTTGTTGTGTCTGGCAACTGGACAAATACATTTTTAGTAACATTAGGACAGGGGTTTCTATTTTTTGCTGTAGTGTGTCAGTAGGAAATATCAGTTTACATTTCCAAACATTCATTTTGCCATTAACTGTAATAATCCAGTGAGATTTTTGTTTGCGCAAGGAGTCTGACAACAGCCAGTGCTCCACACAGAGATCTGATCTCATCATCATCCAGTCTGTCTGGAATGACATGAAGAAACAGAACAAACTGAGACAGACTAAATCCAGAAGAACTGTGGCAAAGTCTCCAAGATGCTTCAAGAAACCTACCTGAAAACTATGCGCAAGTGCACCTAGGGCAAAAGCTGCTTTAAACGCAAAGGATGGTCACACCAAATGTTGCTTTAGTTTAGTTGATAGAAGTTAATTGATAAAGAAAATATATTTATGACGTTATTTTTGACAGCATCCTCATTTTACAGCATTTTTACACAAGTGCCTAAAACTTTTAACAGTACTGTAGCTTTGCAGGTAAGTCTCTTGAAGCATCTTGGAGACGTTGCCACAGTTGCCTCACTAAATAAAGCTTAATCTAGACTCCATGGCCATGTTGTTGTTTTTTTTTGTTTGGTTACAATTTCCTCCAAAGACACCGCATAGCCATTTTCAGCCTGATTGATCGTACAGCTCACTTGTTGCGAGAATTTTTGTTGTTGTTGTAGCGCCTCCATTAGCATAGTTTAATGCGACTTGGTTCAAATTTTGCACAAACCTCTCAGGTGTAATAAGTCCACTGTATTTTGTTCTGATCATCCCTTTGTTCACGTTATATTAGAGCATATGTTAAAATGTCCAACAAAGAAGATGAATACCAATTTTTATTTAAATAAAGGTGAAAAGAAAGAAAAGTCAGTTCGTGAAAAGAAAGAAAAGTCAGTTCATGAAAAATAAAACATCTAGAATTTTTAATTTCTATATATCTTTGACAAATCAAATAAGATGAAACTGCAAATGAAAACAGAAATTAGTTTTCATTTTTTTTCTAGCCCTTAGGGTTCCTGAGTATATCAGTGTGCATGAATATAATGCAGTATTTTGCAAAATTATTTCTTTTAATTTTGTTATCATTTGTGGCATTTCAGAGTTACATGCAGAACCTCTACTTGGTGAAAACAAAGGTAAGAGAAATATTTTACTAAAATACTTGTATCGTTTATATAATGTGTACTTTTTGTATTATAAGCTAAAGTACACTATATGAATCCTGTAAAGAATCCACACCACACTCTCCACATGGGTCAACATCTGATGCTGAACCTTCATTAGAGATCTCAACAGAGAAATCAAGACCTGCAAACCAAATTTCACCAGAGTTGCCACCTACAACTCAACCTGTGCCTACATCAGTCTCCACACCTGAATCAACTACTGAGACAACAGAATTCACAGAAGAACCCTCGGTAGAGTCCAAAGAAGAAAAAGAAGGTATGTTGAGCTTGCTTTTAATACTGTTCTGTTTAAACAAACAGAACAATGTTCTGATAGCACCACACAACCACAGTCAGCACACTTTTCGGGGGAATTGTTTTTTTTTTTTTGTTTTGTTTTTTTGTCTCTGTTTTTGTTGTTGTTTTAATTGGTCTGCTTTGAAATACTTGAAAGGTACTTGTGAAAAACACTATACAAATAAACAGTACACACTTCTTTGATTTATTTATTATATACTACTTTTTTGTTATATTTATTTCTTTTAAGTTACTGTAAGTCTAATGCTGTGGTGAATTCTTTCACAGCAAAAAAGAAGAAACCAAAACTTCTTAATACATTTGACAAAACAATCAAATCTGAGATCAACACTGCAGAGAAATTACGCAAGAAGGTAAGAATCTATACTGTAAAAAATTGTTTTTAGTATGTTACTGGAAGAATAAAATGTTTTTTGTAAAATTTGGCAGACAGTATTTTTCAAAATTCTTAAAAAAAAAAAAAAAAAAAAAAAAAAGTCTTACTTTTTTTCAGGGGAAAATTGAGGAATCTCTCCGTGCTTTTGACGCTCTTCTCCAGAAATTCCCACAAAGTCCAAGATGTCGATACGGCAAAGCCCAGGTAACTCATAATTATTGAAGTTAACATTACTGTTTACGTCGCATTATGGTCAATTTCGTTATTTTGCTTCAGTAGAAAATCTTTAACAAAATAGTTTTTTTTTCTGAGAAGTGTGATATGTGTCCAGGCAGAAGATGATTTGGCAGAGAAAATGCGCAGTAATGAGATGCTGCTGAAGGCAGTGAACACATACAGAGAAGTAGCCGAGCTCCCAGACGTACCACCTGACCTCATCAAAGCCACATTAAAGAGACGTGCAGACAGACAACAGTTCTTAGGTATACATGTAATGTAGCTATAGAATTATGGTGTCTTTTCATTGACTGTTGTAAAATAACAATTGTTTGTTGTCCATAACAATATGAGAACATTCCCAAAATATTTTTCTTTGTCATGTTCCTGTTCAGGTCGTACAAGGGGATCTTTGGCTACTTTGGAGAAGCTAGTTCAGATTTTCCCAGAAGACATCAGCTTAAAGAATGACTTGGGAGTGGCACATCTGCTTCTGGGTGACAACAAGGGTGCAAAACGAATATATGAGGAGGTAAGTTATTGCAATTATGTTGTTGTTATGTTCAGCAATGTGATGTGGATTGCTAATTTCCCCCTTTTTGAAATTCGTCTTCAGGTTTTAGCTCATGCCCCACATGATGGATTTGCTAAAGTGCATTACGGGTTCATACTTAAATCCGAAAACAAGATTGCAGAGAGCATACCGTACCTGAGGGTAATTCTGATTTTATGAACAGAAATGTACAGCATAGTTTGAGACTGTATCTGTATGTTTTTGGACATTGGAGTAACCGAATAAAAAAAAAATTAAAAAAAAAGACATGTACAGCATATACTTCACTCACACACACATACAAGTAATTCAATATTTTCTCCATGTTTGTGTGAGCTTAGGAGGGTTTGGAGTCTGGAGAGCCAGGAACTGATGACGGAAGGTTTTACTTTCATCTTGGGGATGCTTTACAGAGAACAGGAGACAAAAGTGTAAGATGAAAGTAAGAGTAGATTATTACAAGGAAGTTTACAGAGAAAAAAAGTGAATTTGGTGTTTTTTTGCATGTGTTTAGGCCTATGACTGGTATGAGGCTGGACATCGGCGAGGTCACTTTGCCTCTGTATGGCAGAGATCTCTGTATAATGTCCCAGGGCTTCGTGCCCAACCCTGGTGGACGGCTGAAGAGAGTGGATATACAGCTTTAGTCAAGGTGAAGACCATTTGCTTGTCTGCATATTATTTTATTATTTGTCTTTTTTTTTTACTTTCAATAAAATTCAAAATGAGGTTTGAGGGTGGGGTCTTGACTTGCCGCTAGAACCCACTGGGAACACCTTTGCAACTGCATAAGAACACAGTGGAAATCACTCACATATTCTTAAAATTTTTTTAAAAATATTGTGTTTTTCACTTTATAAGTGTTATTTGTGTTAACCATTAAATAGCGTGTTAAATAGTTTTGTCTTACTGTTAATCGGCACTTCCTTCAGACTGAACTGTGCTGCAACAGCTGTCTACACTGTCTAAACCAGAAGTGCAGTGTCTCGACGCGTCTTTAAAAGTCAAACATTTTTTTAACTTAATGCATTAAAAGCCCCCCACCCCAGTTCTGTTCCAATCTTATACTGTAACTACACAATCATAACGCACATATAATCGCAATTTCACATTAAGCCAAAAACATATTCATATAAACTGATTAAAATTCAGATAAACAGCATCTTCTCAAATCCCTAGTTGGAGATCCATTACATATTGTTTGGCATGCTTCTTGAGCATGAGAGAGAGCTCTGTTCCCACATCCTGCCGGTATTGAAAATCGAACCTGCAAACGACTCCCTAACCATTAGGCCATAACTGCCCCTATAATTATTCATCACTTTAACAGTGAAGGACGTGCTCTTTGTATGCTTTTCTCTCTGCTTTGCTTTGATTGTGTTAATGTCTTCACAGACGTTGGAACGTAACTGGTTGACCATTAAAGACGAAGCACTGTCAGTGTTAGACAGCAACAGTGGGCAGTTCTTGCCAGAAGATGAAAATCTGAGAGAGACAGGAGACTGGGGCCAGTTTACACTGTGGCAACAGGGTAAAATATATCATTAATATACAATATCCACCAACATGTACCTTACATTTACCAACAAATTCCTTATATAATTACACTAGGTATAAATCCATCCATCTATTTCCCAACCGCTTATCCTACATATGTAGGGTCACAGGGATGTTAGTACCTAACCCAGGATTTTGTTTTTAGTGGTCCTTGCTTCTTTAAGATGCAGTCACATTTACCTTTGCTCTGCAAAATTTTGCATCCAAATCCAGCCATTCCAATAGGAATCTGTGCAATCAGGAGTGAATTCACAGCATTGACCAACAAAAACCTGATTAATTTAAAAGTGACGACTTTGTGAGCAGTTCTTAAATATATCTCTATGCTATTTACAATGGACAATTAACCTTTTCTGATTGTGAAATTTCTCTGCAATTAAGCTAATGTGAATACACCTTTATTCAGAAAACCATTGGTGAGCACAAAATTATTTAAATGAGAAAATAATTTTACATATAATCCACATGAGTTTCCAGCTACTAGTTAAAACAGTCACTTCATTTAGTTACTGTTTTTCAGAATCTAATATTGAGACTTTTGGGGAAGACACAATGTGTATACAAGTTTTACACTTTCTCAGGTCGAAAGGTTGCTTCTTCATGTCGCTATGTCCCTAAAACCTGCGGTTTGCTGGAACGTTACCCAGAGGCCACTAGCTGCAAAAGAGGCCAGGTCAGTCACCAGAAATCAATTAGTTTTACAGTCTTGCCTAGCTGTACTTTCAATTTTAGCTTCACCATGTCTCCTTTTTACAATGCTTATTTATGTTTATTAACTGTTGCCTGCTTATTAAAATCATCTTCTTTTAGATAAAATTTTCAGTAATGCAAGCTGGTACTCATGTATGGCCTCACACTGGTCCCACCAACTGTCGTCTACGAATGCATCTAGGTCTCGTCGTCCCTTCTAAGGGATGCAGGATTCGTTGTACAAACCAAACCAGGTCAGTTAAATCACAGAAAAACAAGTTCACACACATTGATTAAAACTGCATTAATTATAAAGCTTTTAAAATGTTTCAGGGAACACTATTGACAGCTCTATTTCCACTCCAACTAGTTGTTACAGGGTTTAAAATGAACACTTGACAAGCATCAAATGTGAATATAAATTGACAAGTAGAAGAACCTTAGATAGCTGGTCTATTTTATTTTATTTATTTTTAATTAATGTTTGGCATGGCTTTTATTAATAAAAAATGTATTCAGTTAATGCTGATTGTCTTTCAGGGCGTGGGAAGAAGGAAAAGTGTTAATATTTGACGACTCATTCGAGCATGAAGTCTGGCAGGAAGCAGAAAGCTACAGACTCATCTTCATTGTGGATGTCTGGCATCCAGAACTCACCCAATTACAGAGGCAGACTCTGTCACCAATATAGACGATTTGTTTAAAAACTGAGTTTTGAAAAGTAGATCAACCGCCAATCGGAGTGACAGATTTACTGTCCTTAGCCAATCACAAATATCTATTGTGCTGTCCTGTGGTAATGATTATAAGGCAATGTGAATGTATAAGTCTTATGGAAAACAATCATCCTGATAGTTGTAAATAATATAAGTGTGATTTTTTTTTTTTTTTTTTTTTTTTTTTTTTTTTGGAAAAACAAAGGATGGATTTTCAAGGGTTTTAAACAGACAGTTCACTTAATATTCAATATCGTAATTCAGCTAAAGCAAATATGATTTCAAATCATGTTTCAGAAGGATGTTTTTAGGGCTCAACAGTAAACAGTAAAATTAAAGATACAATAGGGATTAAAACATACATTTTGAGATTTATATCTTAGGTTATACAAAGATTGAAGGGTTACCTTTAGTGAAATAACAGTACAATGAGATGCTGTTATGGGACCAATTAAGAGATCAGAATATGAGAGAATGAGTTGCATTTGCTCTTTCTTACTGAAAAAAGGAGACCTCAGTCACTTTTTATAGAAATATGACTGAACATTGCACTGTACATTGTGGGTTACTTTATATATGTGTGTCCAGGTGAATACATAAATGAGCAGAAGTGTGAGCTATAAAAATCACTTTGTGCCTTTTCCAGCCTTGAAAACTATTCTGTTAAGGTGTGTGTACTTGGAAGACCTGTAAACGACATGTCATCAAACAAAAGAAATACGACTTTTTTTTTTTTTTGGTGAAATGTGATGTGGATATGTTTTCTTCAGATTCACTGCAAGCACACATTTTATTAACACTACAAATTCTACATGATTTTTGTATACGTTTGTTTACATAATTTCATCATGCCAAAATGTTTGTTCTTTGTATTGTTTGGGAAGTATTCAGTTTTGATACATCTAAAAAGAACAATAATAATAATTTATCTCAATTATAATTCAGTTTGATTTGATCATTTTCATGTCACGTGGAGTTTGTGAAGTTGCAAATTGAAAATTAAATGAAATGGCAATAATAATAATAATAATAATAATAATAATAATAATAATAATAATAATTAAAAAGTAAAAAAAAAAAAAAAAAAAAACACTAATACATTTAAAGAATTCACCTAATCAAAAAAATATCTGTTCAAATGCACTTTGGGTTCCAGTGTATTCAGGTTTGTAGTTATAGATCAAAGCTTTTTCCTCTTCCTCTGTACTAGGAAAGCTATGAAAACTTTTCCTCGCTGTAAAAGCAACAAAAGGAGAAAGGTTAGTCTGTGAAGGTCTAACTTCTTAATTTTTTAATTCATTGCATTAAAGGAATCAAATTTAATTAACAGCTAGTAAGCATGTATGTTGCTCAGTAGTAGTAGTATTAACTATACCTTCATTCACAAAAAAGTAAGCCATGTAGAACGTGGCCTTAATGGCTGAAGGCGTGTGGGGAATATAGGGCCGGGTCCAGTCAAAAGCATTTTTCTCTGGATGCCATTGAGTAGCATAGATAGGGAAATTACATGCTGTGGGTATGCATAGAAACAGTAAATGACAATGTTGCTCAATAGAAAGAGGTGAAAAACAGTCTATATGCTAACTCTATCAACCCACATGATTATCATCACTCACCTTCCATTGTGGACACAAACTCATTTTGTCCATCTGTGTTGGTACTCAACACTGTAGAACTTTTTCAGGGTCTCACTCTTGGTAAAGTTTTAGATTTAAAAGTTTGGAAATGCCTCATTTTATTTCCAGCAAAACCAAAAATATACATTAAATATATTAAATGTGATACTTTTTTTTTTTTTTTTTGTATATTGCAGTTTTAAAATACCCTCTAAAATTAACAATGCCGTGCATCATATGAATATTGCAATATTGAAAATATTTCTTTGTGAGAACTAAAATATTTCACTGTCACCTCTATTTGACCAAATTTCTATCACAGACATGATGTTTAGGTTGTGTGTTGGTGTGTATACTGTATACTAAATAATGTCTGGTGATACTGTAAAGTTATAAACTATTACTACATTCAGTGAATACATTCCAAACAATCAATGCATGTATTAGACACTTTTCTAAGATATGAAGGTGTATTCTTTTTCTGTTGTGTACAACTGGTTACCAGTAAAAAACACATTAAATTACAAATATATATATATAAAATATTATATATATAAATAAAATGTAACACTAACTTGTTAATCATTTTTATTTTAATAACGTTAATTGAATCACTAGTTTATACATTTTATTATAAAGCAGACATCAAGAGACTTATTTGATTATTTTTATTGTAATACCAGCATCTAAGGTTAGTTTAAAACAAGCAACTAGTAGTAACACAGTAGTAGTTGTTGAATGGTGAACAATATTTGCTACGCTACCTCTGTAGTTAGACTCCATTGATGAGAGTTCTCTGTGAGTGGTTCTGTTTCCAGTGCTTTCATAAGGTCTTCAGGGAGGTCTTTGAACAGTCTACTGGCTCTAACATCTAAACAGCATTGGATAAATTAATAACATTTATACATTTATGATGACTACAACACTTATTCTTAAAATATTTTCACTTATTTGAGAAATTTGTACTAGCCGCATTGAAGTGGCACCATGATAATTATGTTACATTACAGAGTACCAAGCTAATAGTCCATTTTTGTGAAATTCATAACTAGACGTAAGCTGACAATGTTACTTGCATTAACCATTATGTAAATATATTTGATTTTACAGTTAAATGTCATAAAACATTACCATCTGTGAAGTTCAGTGGCAAGGCGACACCATTTGTGTTGGTGTGGGATAATAGCAACTTCCCACTTGTTAGCAATGTGAGCAGTTCAAATCCTTAACAGGTTCCCCATATAGGGAAATAATCACCATTTGAATTGCCCTGTACACAAATCACAAAATTGACTATATAAACCTAGTCTGACCTCTGCAGCTTCATTTAAAATTGTACTTTATTTCACAATTTCTACAAATTTAACTTCTTTATATTTTACCTTACTATCAATGTTTAAAGGTGCTGCTTAATGTTTAAATGCACTTTGTATACATATATGTTGTTATGCTGAATATTTTGTACCAAATGGACCATTTGTACACAAACCTCAAGAGCAAGTCTGTAGAAAATGCCAGCTGCTTTGGAATAGCCAGATGATTCTATACTGACTCCACCTCCAGAGAAAAGGACTCTAGAGAGAGAAAAGGTGTCACAAATCCCTTATTGTAATCACTGCTATAATTATAAAAGATTTTACTTACCCATTTATGGATTTGAAGAGCCTTCTGTACTCATCATCAGACTTATTTATCCTAAAAACATTTTAAAAAATAATTTGCAATTTTGTGAAAATTGCAGTCTTGCTCATTCACAGAACATGGCTGGCTTACTTCCACATTGAAAAATAAAGTGGATAGAGCGCAGACAGCTCCTTATGCTGTTTTAGTTATTTATTTATTTAGTCAAAGCATAGCTATGTAACCTTGTTTATAAACTATTTAAGACACGGCTAAGTTGTAGTCCATTTTCTTATGTGAATGTTATTTTTCAAGTAAAATTAACAGTTGTATAATAACATGATGCTATTGCAATTAATGTGATGTACAAATTTACTATTTATGAATGACAGTTATGTTTCACATTCCACATTGCTTCCATTTTCACAAAATTGCAGGCAGTACACAGTATACACTGCGCAGTATGCAGTACGCTAGTAAACCACTGCGAACTCCATGTTTGTGCTGCAAGTGGACCAGGACAAACAACACTGTTCCTCATTTTAAATCAATAAACCCTGCATGTTTACAGTGAAGGCAGTTTCTCTATAGTGTTTTATCTTACATCAGAGGCACAACACGAGCGCCAGCAGATTCCAGAAACTTAACGTAGGACGCCGCAATATATGAGTTTCTATGAGGCGGCGGGTCATACACTTCCTGGGCAAGAACACCTAGACAAGATTTAGACATGGTTTAATTCATGAAATATGTAATGATAATACACTAGGTTGAAACTAGCATGCGCTCTATTTAATACAGCTTTGCAACTCACCGATTATTGGCCTTTCATTCGTTTTGACTGGTGTTCCGATATGGTTAGCAGACACGGCATTTGAAAATGTAAAAACGCAGGCAAGGTAGATGTCAATCATGTTTTCTTCAGATTGGAAGTGTTGTCCACGTGACAGTTCCAGCTCGTTTCCGCGTTTATGACGTCATGTGTTTGGGTATTTTTTTAAAGGTAGCAAACTAATGTTACATCAAAAACTGGCAGTTGATGATGATAATAATAATAATAATAAAATATCCAAACAGCACATTATTTTTATTATTATTATTATTATTATTATTGATAAACATACCAAATGACATAAATACGAAAAATTCTAGATAGTATTGTAGCCTAATATTGGATGTAAAGTAGAGACATTACATTGTAAAGAACCTTTCCATAAATGGTTGGAATTAAATGAAAATATTTTTAATAATAATAATAATTTCTTTTTTTCAGTGACTCCATTTGTCATTTGTTTGAGTGACACCTACAGTCCGTTCATGGAGTTAATACATAACCTACTGCAAAACTGTAAAACATTAGGAATAGACCCCTTTACCGTGATGTAACATGTATAGCACCTTACTTGTGTAATATTACCTTGGCATTAAAAACAAAACAAAACAAAACAAAAAAAAATGCTTTGATGGGGTTTCTAATTTTATTGTGTGTGTTGTGTTTTTTCCCCCTAATACAACTGAGTGAGTGACTGTACATAATTTTCTCCTATTACTGCTGTAACCCATTTATCTCTATTTTTTCCTGTTTTGAAAAGTTGTGGAAATGCATCACTGGATATGTTTACAGTTTAAGTAAAGAGGAATGCAAAAATATGTTTGCTATGGTCTCCCATAGCCTATATCTCTTGTTAATGCATATGTTTGTGTGCAATAGCCTATGCAACTGACACTTTACAAACAGACTATAGGGTCTATGGATGTGAGGTCAGAACCTCTCGTGTTATTTATTTTATTTTATTTTATTTTATTTATTTATTTTATTAAATTTTTTTCATTTTTTATTGGAACAAACCTTGCCCACACTTGATTTCTGAAACTCTAAGACTGACCATCGGGTTCTTGCTCACCTCTCTCACCAAGGTTATTCTCCCCAATTGCTCAGTTCTATGAAGAGTGCTGATTGTTTCAGACTTATTCCATTTAAGAATTATAGAGACCAGTGTGCTGTTTGGATATTTTAATGCAGTCTCAAAATCCTGTATCTGAGCTTCGTAGGCAGATGACTCAGTGGTTCTTGCTCTGATATGCATTCTTCTTCATGTGATGTTTTACTGTGCTTTGCAAATGAACAAAGAAGGTGCATTTCCGATATCTATTGGACTGGAGTGTGCTCTTAATGCTGGGTTTAGATTAAATAGTTCTCTTTCATATGCAACACAGTTTAGGAGTGTATGTTCTACTGTTTCTGGATGACCGCACTTATCACAGTAAGCAGTCTCATGCTTCCCTATAATGTGCAGACTCTGATTTAATGTCAAAAGTCCAATAGACAGTCAGGAAATGATAGCATCTGTATTTTTTTTTATTTTTTTTTTTTCTGTTGCTGTCAATTTGCTTGTTCTGTGGAAACATTACAAGCAAAAGTTTTGCACTGTACTGTGTTGTGTTTTAGAGTTAACGGAAATGTCTGTAAAATTGATGGATAGTGTCCTGGCAGACAATCACCAGTACATGGTCTGTTTGTTTGTTTAACAGTGTACTGAATACAGTAGTCCATGCTTAGTCCAACGAGATCCACTTAAAAATGCTCAATTTTCAAATGTTCAAAGTTTTTTAGTTCATACAGGAACTCTAGCTGACTGGGAGGAATGTGTAGCTGTTTGTTACCTTCATCTCAGTCATGAAACCTTCTTTAAGTTGTTATAACAATAGTAGTATATGTAAATGACCAATCTTTCTCCATGTTTCCTGCACCCATGTATCCCTGTTTATTTGTCTCCAAAGTCAGTTGGATGATGTGTTTTGCATCTTACACATACATTTACTTATACAAAACTGTCTCCTATGACTCCCTACTTCAGCAGCTGAATCATATATTTAATTACATTTTGAATATAACATTTTGAGTTCTTTTTCATATCCTACACTCTTAAAAGAGATTGAACCTTTGGAGTTCAAATATGAACTTCTAACAATCAAAAAGGTTCAAAGTTGAACCACTGGTTATTTGACACATGCTAACAGTTCTTTTTAGAACCTTTGATGTGGCAGAAGGGTTCATGTAAGAACCTGGCCTGTTGTCAAGGTTCCTTTATGAACCTTTTAAAATGGACTGTAAAGATTTAACTATTTTGTTATTCTGAGGACCATACTTTGGTTTTAGTCCCTGAACATTTCACGCACTTGAATTATTAAAGACTGATCAATACATAATTGTTCATATGTTAGTTTAAAAAGTACAAATATGTACAATTGTGAGCAAAACGACATAATTTTTTTTGTTAAATTCAAGGGCATGGGTGATGATATAGCTTTCCTATATATTGAATTGTGATCTTGATTGAGATGCTAACTGAAATAAATGTGGGATAATAATAATAATAATAACAATTCATTATGATTAATATGGTATTAATTTATTATTATTATTAGTATTATTATTATTGTTGTTGTTGTTGTTAAAATAGTTTTGTGAAAATTATGTAAATATGTATTTTTTATGCCAAAAAAACAAAAATAAAAACGGAACACTTCAACATTTTCATCTTTTGTTTCTGCAAATATTGACTAGGATAATAACAATTCATTAGCAATTTAATTTCACTTAACTAGCCGATTCATATTACAGTCATTTTATTTTCATTTTGTGAATAATAATAATAATAATAATTAAAAAAAAAACTTAAAACAAGTATACGTTAGAATGTTTTTCTGTCTGAACAACTACTTTGATGCACGAGCCATCAGCAGATGGACTGGAGAAGCAACAGGAATATCTGAGGTAAGACAAAATGAAATAAAATATAATAAATAACCATAAATCATTTGCATGTCTGTGATAAAACGATTAGTGTAATATCATAATTAAGTTGGAGCTCATTATGTGACTCTTCTATACAGCAGGATCACAAAACTGATTGTATTCAGAACTGTGAAAAAGGTAAGAAAAAAAGTACTTTATATTTGTGTTTTTATGTGTACTCCCTCACCTTTTTTTCTTTGTTTCCAGTCTAGAGCACAATATTTCAGTAACAAGATACTGATTAGAGAGTTTAAATTTACATGGCTTATTGTAGGCTATATAATATCTGGAAGCTACAATCTTTTAATTCTCTGCATCAGTGGTTCTCAACTAAATTTAATTTCTAATTATAACTAATTAACGACTTTAATTTTGTATTTTCAGTTTCATTTGAATTTTTAGTTAAACTAAATGATAAAAAATATATATTAATTAAAAATATAGGATCAAACTGCCCTCAAAAAATTCATGAAGCATGGTGTGACCCCCACATAGACTTTCGGTCACAATGAGATTCAGTTGTATATATTTTATTTATTATGTCTAATTACATTTACATGTGTCTTTATAAGTTTTTTATTGCTTTGATGTATTGTAATGAGTGTATGTAAAGAGTAGAGCTGCATTTTCTAAGTTCTGGGTGACAGTTGAGTTGCATAACAATTTGCTATTTAATAATTTGCTAATAACGTGTTTTTGTGTATAACTATTGTGATTTCATTGAATGTCATGGTGTTAAAATGTGTTACTGGTGAAGTAGGTCTGTGATTACAAAAATGTAGACTACAGTGTATACACTACTGATGTAACGTTATCTTGCCTGGGCCCCTAATAACTAAAAGTTGAGAACCACTGCTATATAACTTATTAACATTTTCCTATCCATATTAGTTTCATATTTAATTGTTTATCCCCATATTAATGGACTGGTTATGTGGTATATGGTGGCAATGTCAAGACATTGTTCTCTAAATTGTAACGCTTTTCTGTATACAGACTGAAACAACGATGAGCACAGAGGTGAATCAGTGGACAGTCCAAGATGTGGCTGCTTGATTGACTGCAAACAGTTTCCAGGATTTCATCCCTACATTTCAAGGTTGATCTCACAGAAATGCCCACTCTCTTTAACTGTCCACTATGCAGCAAACAAACATTTTCCCTAATTAAACAGATGCACTTTACCATCAAAATGATCCAAAATTTGAATTCACATGTGGATTGAACAGTTGTGGCAAAATCAACAAAACTTTCAGTTCCTATAGATCGCATATTTATCGCAAACATAGGGATCTTCTTTCACTGGTCAGTGAAGAAGGGCAAGCTTGTTATAATGAGCATAGTAACTTGGAGGAACATATTGAGGATTTTCATAGTTTTGAAGAGGAGTTGCCGAGCACTGATGTGGTGGACATTACTAACTGCAGAGAGATTAGAACAGAAGATTTACTGCAAAACCTCAAGCGAAATCTTTCTTTGTTCATTTTAAAATTAAGAGAAAAGCACTGTATTGCTGCCACAGTTCAGTCCAGTATTGTGGAGAACCTACAAGTCATCTTTCAAGAGTTCACCACTCATTATGCTGAGATTCTGAGATTTCATCTTCAGCAGCAACATCAAATTGACACTGATGCTGATGACGATTTGTCTGAACTACTTAATCAGCAAACTATTTTTGATGAATGTCTTCGCCAGATCAGCAGTGAATGGATGCTTGAGCGCTATTGTAACGATGAACTTGAGTACATTGCACCTGTGCAAATTCCACTTGATCAAACAGAACGACATGGTGCACATTTCCAGTACATACCGCTCAAGGCTCTGCTGAGTAAAATTGCTCAAAATCACGATGTGTGGGCGATGCTTAATCAAGAGGAAACACCAAAAGATCAGGATGTTATGAAAGACTACACTGATGGTGACCAGATCAAAAGTTGTAAACTTTCTTCTTTATCCACTCTGCATCTACATTTTTACGTTGATGAATTTGAGATTGTTAACCCTTTAGGTTCCAAAAGGGGAAAACATAAACTTACAGCTGTATATTTTAAACTCGGAAACATCAATAAGAAATATACGTCAAAACTTGAGAACATTTACCTTTCTTCTTTAATCAGACATCGGTACATTGAAGAAGATCTTACTAACTACAACAATCTTTTTCAGCCTTTGACCAAAGAAGTAACATGTCTTGAGACAGAGGGAGTGACTCCGTCAGGTAATGGGGAAAGCAGAAGATTCTATGGCACAATAGTCACCATATCAGCAGACAATCTTTCAGCTCACTCTTTGATTGGGTTGAAAAGAAATTTTTCACATGGGAGAATATGTCGTTTTTGCATGGCCACAAAAGAAGACATTACTACCAAATTCAAAGAAGAGGACTTTACTCTAAGAAACAGTACTAACTACAGATACCACCTGCAGGCTGTCCATGAAAATCCTGATTATGGGTCTGTTTATGGTGTGCAGAGAGAGTGCTGTTTCTCATCTCTTAACTATGCTCCTCAAGTGATAACTCACTTGTTTCCACCTGATGTGATGCATGATATTTTGGAAGGAGTTATTCCTAATGTTCTGAGGTGGATTCTTCATCAGCTGATCCAGGATAAACACTTCACCCTAGCTCAACTGAACTTTGAAATTGAGAATTTTCCATATTCTGTAAATGACAAGACATCTAAACCACAAATCTTGAGGGAGAGAATGTTGCGAAGCAGAGGTCAACTCTCTGGTAAAGCTTCTGAAACCTGGACATTGTTTGAAATGCTACCCCTAATGGTCGGATCTTATGTACCTCCAAACAAGTATTGGAACTGCTACATTTTACTACAAGAAGTGGTGGATGTGATCATGGCCCCAGTGGTTAGAAGATCGTGCACTCTAAAAATGGCCGGGTTAAAAATAACCCAATTGGCAACCCAGCGCTGGGTAAATATTGGACAGAACACATGCTGGGTTAAAGTAACCCAGCATCCTGGTTTACACATTTTAACCCAGCAGGCTGGGTTGTTGAGAAAACCCAAGATATAGTCATTTTTACCATTTATGTGTTTATGTGTTTTTGTGTTTCTGGGTTATTCTTGCTGGGTTATTCTCATAATTTTGCCTATGCTTAACAAGACAATCATGGATTAATAAATAATGAAGAATACAGGTTATTTAGACTGTTAAAAATGATTTTTAATGCCAACTGACATTCACAAATGTGTTAAAATTTGTACCAATGACAAACATGCAATTTTCTTTCTTTTTTTTTTTTTTTTTGTCCAGAAAATGCAAAAATCACAGAAATACAGTTGCAATAAATAAGAAAATTAGTTCTGAATGACATGTGTCCGTTTAACTGTTTAACTATTACATTTTGACATGTTTAACTATTTAAATACACAGTGAAATGACATTGATAATTAAAATTTAAAAAGAAAGAGAATGCAAAATAATTTAAAGATGTCCTAAAATTTATATCAAGTATATAAAGACTCCTAGGTAGATGCACACTGCTTAGGGTAGTTAAAGGTATAGTTCCCCCAAAAATAAAAATTCTGTCATTAATTACTCACCCTCATGTCGTTACAAACCCGTAAGACCTTCATTCATCTTCAGAACACAAGTTAAGATATTTTAAATGAAATCCGAGAGCTTTCAGACCAGGGTGAGTAATTAATGACAGAATTTTCATTTTTGGGTAAACTATCGTCAAACACTTAGAAAGCTTTGAAGCAAACATCTACAGCTGAGAGCAGTGTGCTCTGCTATAGAGCCCGTATATGAAAGGATATTTCAGGCAATTTTCAAAAGGAATTGCAAATTATATTTTCAATTGTGTTTTCCACATGTGACAAATTGTGACATAATCCAAACTCAATTGCAAATCTTGCATTACTGTTTGCATTTTCACGAATGCAGAGTGACCAAATTTCAAATGGAAAAGCAAAGTCCATTTGAAACTGTATTTTCCATGTATTATGAGTAATAAGCCTGTCATATTTAAAAAATACAGCGTCAAAGCAGCTTTACAGTATTAAATCGGAAAATAGTGTGTAAATGCAAAAGGACAACAGTAAACACTCAATTTTCAGTTAAAGTCAGTTCATCATTGATTCAGTTATTTATGGTCCAGCTCAGTTCAGTTCAAATAGTATCTGTGCTTTCAAGCTGACGATATCGCTGGAAATTAAGTGTCCCCAACTAAGCAAGCCAGAGGCGACAGCGGCAAGGAACCAAAACTCCATCGGTGACAGAAATGGTGAAAAAAAAAAACTTGGGAGAAACCAGGCTCAGTCGAGGGGCCAGTTCTCCTCTGGCCAGATGAACCCGCAGTTCAATTCCAACTGCAGCAGAGTCAGATTGTGTAGAGGACTCATCTGGTTCCCGTGACCTTGTGCCGATGGCTGTTGAGGTGACGTGGTCTTCACTGACATTCAGAGCTTTCGAGGTCATCTCTAGGTGCTGACCCACCATCTGATCTGGATACGGACTGGATGCGGGTGGCTTCAGTGACCTCGGAATAAGAATGAAACAGACTAATGTTAGCTTAGATGCATCATAAGAACAAGTACATCGGGTGTTATTAATTACCACGTCTGCTTTTCACTGTGTCGCACATGTAACCTGCCAAAACTGAAAATGGAATAGCAATTACTTTAGCATTTGAATTTCCAATGCCTCACATGGAAACCTGTCAATCCATGTCAGGGGTGGGACCATACTATGGGGCGTGTTTATATTGGGAGGTGACGTCACTCACAGATGATTGTGCCAAATGCTTTGAACAATGGAGGTAAATTTTTACCCCAAATGCAGCGACTATCCCCTGCTAACAGTGGGAGCCACAACGGTACCCACTATTGGTCAATATTCACCATTTTACCAAATGCTTTTCACCTGCCTCAAGAAAAGAGGAATAAAACATAGGGTAAGATGCAAATAGGTAAATAAGAGTACAGTTGCAATGTTATTTTGATGACGTGCATCAATCAGATGCAAACAGTGAGAGATTTGGGGTAAAAACGACAAAATTATTTATTTTTTGGCACAATTGTTTTATTTGGCACAATTATCTGTGAGTGACGTCACCTCCCAATACAAACACGCCCCATAGTATAGTCCCACCCCTGACACGGATTGACAGGTTTCCGTGTAAGGCATCGGAAATTCAAATGCTTAAGAAATTGCGGTTCCATTTGAGTTTTGGCATATTACATGCACAACGCAGAGAGAGTGAAAAAGCAGACGTGGTAATTAATATTGCTATTTAAATATGACAGGCTCATTACTTGTAATACAAGAGAAATACAGTTACAGTTGCTTTTACATTTGAAATGTGGTAGTCACTGAGTTCACGAAGGCGAAAACACAAACGGTAATGCAAGATTTTCAGTTACATTTGGACTGTCACAATTTATGCGTCCACATGTGGAAAAATGCAATTGAAAATACAATTTGCAATTCCTTCTGAAAATTGTCCAGAATATCCTTATCTGTCCATTGATTATTATCAATGCCAGGGAGATCTGCTGGCAATTTCAAATCGCCATGACAAATGGATGGGGTTTTGTGGACTCTGCCCGGTTAAGGAATTCCACCATGTTTGTTCCAACCTATAAAATAAATTAAACAAAATAAAGATTGTTTTAATAGCAATGATTCAGTTTAATTAACAGTGTGGCTATATGAAACACACATGCACAGTCACTGGCACACAGATACAGGAGATCACACTGCATATGCATACAGAAATTTCTATGACAAGTCACGCAGGTACTGGGTTACTCCGCAGCTTTAAAATAGTCCATATATAAACGATTTTATATAGGTGTACCAAAGTGATTCAGGACAAGTCAAAAACACGATTTGGAAAATGGGTAACGTTATGATGTAACTTATTCGCTCATTTTATAAATTATGTACATTCTGAACACAAAGTTACAAAGTGCAGCTTTAACTATGGCATGAAACTAATGTATATGTGCGTTTAAGTTACGGTTAGTTGATTTTCACAGACAATCAATCATGTATGTAAAATCTGTAAACTGTATAATAGACATGAACTTACTGTTAAACGTCTCGATAAGACTGCACTCGATGAGTTTTTCTCTCGCAAATGTATCCATGTGCTTTTCTGACAAGAAAAAAACGACATTTTGAATTATATTACTTACCAAAAAGCTTTATTTACGTATGTAAAAGACTTTAACGTTGATTACTTTCCGGGAATCACTTTGTTCTAGAATTGATGAACCGGTTTTAGAACCGGATCGTCGGTTCTTTTAGACCTGCGGTCCGACGACACTGTACGTACTTTGTATGTGATTTACATGTCGATATGGACAATTGCAGGCGTTTACATTAGAGCAGAATGTCGAATTCACTTATATTAACTCATTTGACTCACTTTGTTAAATTCGCATTTCAGTGACAGAAACGATCTTTCCTCTATTTTCACAGATATTCACATATTTCAGCCTCCCGTCACTGTCTGATACTTAATAAAACTATATTAATCTGTCGAGTACATGTAGAATGGCCGTCTGAGGTAACTGTTCGTCATAAAATAAATTTAACATAACTAATGTTGGCCTGTAGAAGTTTAACAATATTGTTGCCGCGAAAAAAGTTATAATTCTGCTAATTTAAAATAATTATTAATGAAAACATTATATAAACTTACCTTAAAACAGTTGAAACCAGTGGCTTTGTCCCGTTGTCCTTTCAAAATGACGGTTAGGGGAAGGATTTAAACATCTTCAAGGCGCGAAAGTCGTTAAATAACTCAGTGCTGGGCTGAAACAACCCAGCAGGTTTAACCCAACACCTGGAAAATTGAAACTACCCAACAGTGTTTAAAATGTGATAAAATGACCCAAGAGACTCAACCCAGCATTTTGGGTAAAAAAAATAACCCAGCATTTTTTAGAGTGTGGATACCCTATCTTGAGGAGAAGATTACAGAGTTTTTGACAGTGTTTCATGAAATCTTCCCTGATGGTGTCATTCCAAAAATGCATTTTTTTAGTGCACTATCCTTCAATTATGCTGAAATACGGGCCTTTACTTCATTTGTCTTGTATTCGCTTTGAAGTAAAGCATCAGTATTTCAATAAATTGTCTACTGTTGTTTGCAACTTCAAGAACATCACCAAATCACTTGCTAGAAGGCATCAGCTGAGACAGTGCTAGGAGCAAGCTCAGAAGAAAAGCATTGGATATGAAGTATGCCATGCCTCAGGATCTTGTGATGTCCCATCAAACACCCTGCCTTCTTTGGTGTTGGCCACTTTAGAATCTCAGGTTGGAAAACCTCTGTCGAATGAAATCTTACAAAAAACAAATTCCATCACAGTTAACAATACAGCTTATAAAACTGGTGAATGCAAAGTGATCGACACTGTACACACTGAAGAGATTCCATTATTTCTCAAGATCAAAGCAATATATGGACACGGTGGTTTGTGGTACATGTTTGGAAAAGTACTCACTCCATTCAAATTTGACAGTCATCTCCATGCATACAAAGTTATGGAAACATCTTGGTGTGCCCTTGAGTTAGGGAAAGAGTTAATTTTCCATGGACTGGACACTTATAAAAACCTGGAAGGAACTCTCTTGATCCCTTTGCAACACTGGATTACTAAACATTAGAGTGTGTATCTGCACCAGTACACAGTTCATATTGCAATTTGGTGGAAATGATAATGTTGTACTCATATTGACTCTTAAGAAAGAAAAAGAAAGTCGTGACGTATTGTCAAGTATGGTGACCCATACTTGAAATTGGTGCTCTGCATTTAACCCATCCAAGTGCACACACACAGCAATGAATAGTGAACAAACACGCACACACACACCCGGAGCAGTGGGCAGCTATTGCTCCAGCGCCCGGGGAGCAACTGGGGGTTCGGCGCCTTGCTCAAGGGCACCTCAGTCATGGTATCGAAGGCAGAGAGAGTGCTGTTTATTCACAATCCCCACCTTCAATTCCTGCCGGTGCGAGAATCGAACCAGCAACCTTCAGGTTACAAGCCCAACTCCCTAACCATTAAGCCATGACTTCCCCATGAAACAACTCTTGTTGTTTTTACAGAGAATGAAATTGATGGAGACACTTTTGTGAACCTAACTGAAAATATGATAGCTAAAATATTTCCGAAGATGAAGGATCAAGTTAAATTTATGAGATTACAGGAAAGCCTAAAGACTAAGATGCCTTCTATGTCCACACACACGAATCATGAGTAAGTATTTTATGGCCAAAAGTATGTAGACAGTCCTACTAATTACTGAATCCACATTTTTTCAGCCACAGCTATTGCTAACAGGAGTTTGAAAAGGAAAGTGTATACTGCATGTTACTACCTATGCAAATCTTTACAATAACTTTTTAAAAAAGCATTAAACTACTTTGGTGTTTATAACATGACAGCATGTACCTCATTGTAATACATAAACATAACACTTCCCTGAAATCTTTTTCTGTAGGACTTCATTTGGCATTCCACATGGGTCAATCTCAGCACAGAACATTGCCCAAAAAGGGTGGCCAGCAAATTACCAGCTACCAAAATTTCCAATGGCAATACAAAAAAGGCTTGATGAGGAGAGCAGAGATTTTTTTTCTTCAACAGGATGGAGCAAATGGAGATCAAACATAATTCAAACACATTCATACATGGTAATTGTAAATATGTTAAAGAATAATTTTAGAGCATGATGGAGGATTATTTATTTATTTATTTATTTATTTATTTGTTAATTTATTCATTCTTTCATTCATTCATTATTTAATCATTTTTTGTTTAGGTATCCAACAAGTGAACAATACAACAAGGTGTGTTCAGCTCTTGTTACAAAATATCAGTTCTTGAGAGACAGGACTGGAAGAGGATATGTAAGAATATGACAGAGTTTTTCCATTTCTAACCCTTTAGTACTTCCTTGATATTGTATTATCTTGAAGGTGATACATGTTTTAGCATTAATTGTGTTATTTGTTTCCATTTAAGGAGTCATGGCATGAGATGCTTAAAAACAAATTCAAGAAAGAAAGATCACCATTGGTTGATATTGAAGAGATAAATAAAGTCCGTAGCAGATTCAGCAAAGTAAAGAACCAGATGAGTTCTCCAAGCATCCAACAGACACGTGATGCTCAAAAAAAGGCAATCAATGAAGACGTAAGTATGCCAAATAAAGTGACACCTTCATAGATACTTAATGGATGTCTTTAATGATTTTATTTATTTATTTTTATTTATTTATTTTTTATTTTTTTAGATTGAGGATTTATCTGTAATCCAAGATATGTATCAAAAGAGACCAAGGTCTGAAGAGGTAAGAGCCACAAATAGAATAATCTTCAGGAATTAAGAATAGAATTAAAGTTTGCTGTTAATAAATAAGTGCTTGTGTTTGTGGATAGGCTGAGTCAGGAGAAGATGATTACAGCATAAGGATCCACTTGGAGAAAATGAGAACAGAATGCTCAAAGAAGACACCAAATATCTGACT
This sequence comes from Spinibarbus caldwelli, assembly GCA_039654775.1. Lineage (NCBI taxonomy): Eukaryota > Metazoa > Chordata > Actinopteri > Cypriniformes > Cyprinidae > Spinibarbus > Spinibarbus caldwelli. The sequence continues at coordinate 35,345,401 of CM077221.1, forward strand.
TTTAAGTGTATTCCAAATTTTGACTTCAAAGTGAACATTTGCATTATTTATTTATTTATTTATTTATTGTCTGTCGATAGCTTGTATTGGAGTTTGAAAGCAGACTGGATGCAAACATTGAAAAAAATATTCTGAAAAATCTTGACCTGGTGGCACAGAAAGTTATTAATGAGTGCCAGAGAAGAGAAGTTGGGGTGGATATTCGTACAGAGTTGGCTGAACCAAAAAAAAAAAAAAAAAAACATGCTGATTTGGCACACAAAGGTACTGAATGAATGAATCCCTGTTTTTATAGATAGTAAATATACAAATAATAATTTAGATAAAACAGTGTTCATGGACATTTTCTCAATTTTTATATTAAAGGTCTCTCAATGGCTGCTGCTGTCCTGTTGCTTCCACTTTTATTCAAGGAGAGTCCAAGATCTCTCTATCTCATCAATGAGGTATATATACTTAAGCCAATCCATCCACTTAACATTTAAAAATATAAAATCTGTTTTTCTGCCCCTTCTCATTGACTATGTCGAGTTTCCACTATAACAGAAGCAACATGAGTGTTGCTGTGTTGCTGTAAATTTCTTCACACCCATGTCACAAAGTCACAGATTTCTTAGTGGCTAATTTTGGAAACATTTTGGAAACATGTGGACAAAAAATAATAATCGTACATTATATTTTAAATGCTAAATATTGTATACCATATGTAATATTGACCTATTTTTGTTTAGGAACCAAGCATACCCAACCCTGTGCTATGTATAAAGGGATGTCCCTTGGATACAGAGAGTCTAATTGAAATAATGATGGAAGGGGAGAAGATCTGCGAAGTAGATGACATCAGCATGGCTCTAGTTGTTCTAATGGCAATACATTTCACCTTTAACATTGAGTTTGCTTCAAAGATGAGAAACACCCTGAAGTTCATTGAAAAGTATTTAATGTGCCATAATGCCGAAACCAAAATGCCACCTACCGTGATTAAAATGGCAAATTTTTTGTTTGACTGAATATGTGTGTGTGTGGCGGGGGATGTAAATACATGATATTAGATGATATTACATGATATTAGTCTTGTTGTAAACATTATTATTATTTTTTCATGAAAGAGAATATTTCTATGCTTTTTCCAGCTAATATATATATATGTTTTGGTCAAATATTGGTCAGAGATATAATATATAATATATATATATATATATATATATATATATATATATATGATATTAATTGTTGTAAACAGTATTATTACTATTTATTTATATATTTGTTTGTTTGTTTGCTTATTTGTTTGTTTGAAAGAGAACATTTATTAGTTTTAATATATATTTTTCCTGAGTGGTGTACTGTGATTAATTTTTGTAGGTCTATAAACATTCATGAAATAAACATTTCATAGACAATTACAGGTTGTGTCTGTGTTGTGAATTAGGATAAAAATAGTAATATTTTACATAATAATAATAATAATAATAAATAGTATGAAAAGGTGCTTTAAAATGTTAAATAATGGTTCAAAAAGGAACCCATGGGGGGTCATTAATTCACCTTTAAGTAAAGGTTCCAATTAGAACCTTTTCAAAAAGGTTCAAAAATGAACCTTTAAGGTTCCCCCACAGTTGCAATCTCCAGGAACCTCAAAAGGTTCATTTTTGAACCTTTTCATCTAAGAGTGTAGAGCTTTTTTCTTTTTTATGTACTTTACCACATTCATCTGTCCACAAAGGGACTACCTGTTTCTACATTCTACTTCTAGCAACACTGTTTTAAACTTTTTATCTCCTCAATATCTTCATTTAAGTCTGTGTTATCCATTTATCTCTCTCTCTCATTTGGCTGCTCCCGTGATGCCAGGTATACACCACACAATTTTCAAAGTTGTCGGATCACTGTTCTTTTCACACTACAGGACTGTTTTGTGCGTCTTGAAGTTGCTGTGATCTGCACATTACTCTGATTCAGCAACTGGAGGTCACACTACATACAATGTCATTTCCAGTCAAAACACATTTCACACTTCAAGTCTCTGCTAAATATTTCTTTGGCATCAATGCCAAAAGATAATTCTCTCTTTGATAATTCACACTATGTAATCGTCACTCATGTGAATGAGCACCGGATAGCCCTAGATTTTGAGCTTTGGTCTATATCTCCAAAAAACTGTTGGCAAGTGAAAATCGGGCCTCAAATCGTGTAACGTATAGACTCTCAGACAAAACCCCATGTACCTTTTGAATGGTATCTAAATGCATTCCATGTCATCAGATAGTCTAAACTTATGAAAATGCTTAACTCAACTAACAGTCATGTGATTAGCTTAGATCATTATAACCAATCACCAGATTGTATAAACATCATAGTTTTTTTGTTGTTGTTGTTGTTTTAACCTAACTACAAACTACAGATGTGTGTTCCTGCAAAGAGTGTCTTAGGAGTGGTGTCTTGTATGTTGCAGTTCGGAAATAGAAGTACTAATGGAGAAGCACACATGAGGCCATGTAAATAGATGAACTTACACTGCTGAACTCAACACTGCTGTATCATCTGACAGTTATGCAGATGACTTTAAAAGGTTTTACAAAATATGTTGAAATAACCAGTGCTGGGTAGTAACTGATTACATATAATCTGGATTAAGTAGTCAGATTCCAAAAAAAAAAAAAAAGCACTTGTAATTACATTATTAAAGCAATATTGCATTTCAACTCCTGGCAAACACATTTTATTTATTATTTGCATTATCACTCAGTCATTTAACCATGTATTATGTGTCTTTGTAAGGATTTTGTGTTTCAAACACATTAAAATGCACATTTATACTGTTTACAGTGCAATCCACACATACCGAACAGAATGAATTACTAAACGTTTTTGTCAGACAATCCCCTTTGACATAAAATATTTACTTGAAGTCCCCCTTGAGATTTTAAGAATGTAATATTTCAATAATATTTCAACATCTTCACAGTTCTCTGATGTTTGTTAATGGTCATGTATTTCTATTTTTACTGTTAAAGTGTTTTATTTTGATTGTTTTTATTTTATGAGTTAGTTTAACTTGACTTTTTTATATAATTTAATTAGTTTATTTTATGATTTTATAGCTTTTCATTATCTCACAAACAAAATGAAAACCCTGGCGTAATGTCATGTTTAATGCTCTTTATGAAGTTGACAACAAAGAATGGAATGTGTTTTTTAAAAGTTATGTCTAACAGTAAACTAAATGTTATGAAAAAGATTGTCAGAATACATTACCTAATATGTGTAATCCAATAGATACAAACTACAATTTCTGACATGAAATTTGTAATCAGTAAAGGACTACAATTTGGAAGTAATCTACCCAAGCACTGGAAATATGTTTGGTTTTAGTTAGTTATTTAATGCTGTAAAACGGTGTGTGACATCATGATTGTGCACTCATGATTGAGTCTGGGTGGGACCTAATGTGGCTCCACCTCATGATATAAAACATACATACTTTTTAACAGTTGTGAAGTAGCCTAGGTTCTATTTCAAATGTAGTACCACAATTTCGTTTGGCTTAATTTTTCTACAGTGGAAGGAAACGGCGTTGTTCATTTTTTTTTTTTTTATACAATAAAAATAAATATATTTTTCTATATGTAGTTCAGAATAAAAATGATCAGAAGAAGCCATGATTTAATTTTAAAACCACTAAGGGGCGTTAAAAAAAAGCAGGGTTTTTGAAACCAAGATTCTTAGGAATTGTTGCTTTTATAAAAATGGTTAGGCTACTACATATACCTGGAAAGATGTCCTTTCAGTCTTTCTTTTCATACCTTCTTTTTTTGTATTTTTTGTATTTTTTTTTTTTGTCGTCCTGGCAAGGTTTTTTTTTTTTTTTTTGCTTTATTTATTAAATGCCACAAGAACAAGAGGTATTACATATTCACATGATCAAATAAACATTAGCTGCTAGAGAAAAAAAGAGAGAGAAAAAAAGGAAGAGAATTACAGAAATTTCAATGTTTTCAGAGCATTACAGGTTTTCAGTGCTTTTTTGTTTTTTGTTTGTTCCAAGAGATTTACATATAATTTCATTTCATAAGTCATTATAAAATGTGCAAAGTTTGGTTTACATTGAGCCCACTTCTTCTTATGTATATGGAATTTTCCTAGCAAAATAAACAAGTTTATAATATGTTGTTCTTTACAATTCAAATTTTCGTTTTCTGTATAAAAAAGTACATCAAATATACAAATTTCTATCATACACTCCAATTTTCTGTTAATATAGAATTCCAAATCCTTCCAAAATAATTTTGAGTAAATACAATGAAAAAAAAAAAGATGCAAAATAGTTTCTTTTTCTTGACCACAAAATTCACAGGAATACAAAATGTTAAGCTTAAATCTTTCCAAAACATGCTTTGCAGGATAAATTCTATGAAGTATTTTGTAAGACACTTCCTTAATTTTATTATTGATACAAAACTTATTTGGCAGTTTCCATGCTTTAACCCAAGAGATATTACCAAATAAAGAACACCAAAAAAAAAAAAAAACCTTGCTGCATTCCTTAAAATCTTATTACTACATTGTTGTCTTAAAACATCAACATTTTCAATGAAAATGTTTCCACAAGGATTAACCATGCTGATTTCTTCTGAGATACAGTTTTTTAAAAGTAACATCACACTCTTTGGAATTGCGTCAAAAACAATAGCAAATTCTCTTGGTTTAACAGGTAATTGAAATTTCTGAAGAAATTCAGTATAAGACAACAAATACCCATGGGAATTAACTAACTGTCTTACTAAAAGAATACCTTCCTTGAACCAAGTATGATAGAATAAAGATTTGTTTTTAAATAATATGTCCTTGTTATTCCATATGAAATAGTTGTGGGGTGAAAAATTGTGCTTATACACCAATTTCCATGCTAACAGGGCTTGTCTGTGAAAACTGGCCAATTTAACAGGAATTTTGTCAACAGAAAAATTATATTTCAACAAAAAGTCTATGCCTCCAAGAGTATTAAATATATAATTAGCAAATGCATTCCAAGGACTTTCTCTATTCTTCATAAACTCTATCAACCATTTATGTCATGGCAAGGTTTCATAAAATAAACACAACAAAAGAGAGGTCACGTGGCTCAGCCAATCATAATCAAGGACCGGAATTAGTTTTTAGAAGTAGAATTTTACGTTTGGTCCCCTCAACAGAATGTTATGAATGGATAAACACACAAATTCCAAAAAACCTATATTGTTATTTCTCCACGGCAGCATGACAGAGATATGAGCACCATTGTCCGAGCATGAGAATCGATCGATCAGCCGGTTCTTCCGTTTCAGAGGACTTCCGTGTTTACATGTCTGCAGCAGCCACTGATCCCTCATGGCTTTCATTACGAAGAAGGATCGCAGCAAAGAACGGTATTGTGCTTTCACGTTTTAACTGACACTTTGTTTATACCGGCATCCCAGACGGATCTGGAAGGTCTTCTCTCTCAGGTGCATCCCGTAGGACACTGACTTCAGGCCTTTTGTGTCACTTTAGCTCGCTGGATCCTCCTCCTCAGAGGCCAGTAAATACATCAACACATCAAACACATGTATCACTGTTGTTACGCGTAGCATTTATGCTGGAGTAGCCTTGCATAGTTAAGCTTTTCTTGTTACTTTTATTTTGACCTTAATTAACATTTTCCTAGCATCGGGTGAAGTATAAGTTGGGGAGAGAGAGCGGTGTCTAATTCATTTGTATAATTCCCGGTCCCTTGTTTGTCTCAAGCGTGTGAATATTCAACTTATATCAGTGTTACGACTCACAATCGCAATACGTTTTTGTTTTGAGCTAATTTAGAGATGAACTCCCCTTTTTTTTATTTTTTTTGCAGTTTTAAAAAAATATGATTGCACTCACATGATATGAGGGCTTTTGATATCACATGACCATCTGTGTCACACAGTTGACTTTATTAATATTTATTAATTTGTTTACATTATATAGCTCCTTCAGGCAGTGCCCTGGGCACTTTACTCAGTCACTGTTAAATTAAACTGGACGATTATTTATTTATTTATAGAATGTTGCAGTGTTTATTATAAATTATTTATCTCTCACATCATTATTTTAAAAAAGTGCCCTCGTAATCTTTAGTTACAAGCATTAATTTCCTTGCTCCCTTGCACCATATATTCTCTGATTATCGTCCTTGGTGTGAACAGACCTTTACTGAGTGTACATTGAATCTCACTATGAATTTTTCATTATAATTTGAAACCAGAGGAATTCTTCACCTAAAACTGAAAATTCTTTCATCATTTAGAGAATCAACTAGCTAGAAGCGATGGCTTATTGTTTAAAATATTAATATTTTTCTCACACTCCTATTGTTTCGCTTTATCATCTGGCTTTGTATGGGTTACCATCGTGATTTTGTTTGGTTTATGAAGCGTTTATAAAGTTTTGAGCAACTATTCTCTTTAGTGGGACATTATATGGACTGGATTAGATGGAAAGTTTTTTTAGTTTTTTTTTTCTAAAAATATTTGTTTGTGTTCATCTGAAGAATGTACTTCTCATACATCTGGGATGGGATGAGGTTGAGGAAATGATGGATGGACCATCCCTAATGAGAATTTTCTTCCAACATAACACAAAACAAAATTCAGATCTTATAACACAGTAAGGATAAAAGTCCAACGGTATCATAAGATGCCTACAAAACACCAAAAGATAAAGTAAACTCTTCACAAATTTAAAACTCATTGTACACATTGTAAAACAAGAAGTATGGTTTTTGATAAAGATTATATTACATCTTATTTGATCCCATTAGGGACTTTCAGGAACCTTTACACATTCCTTTAGAAATGTGTCACTTTGGACAATGGGGAAAAACTGTGCAATTAATATTCAATTCATTTGTAAAGTTGTCAACATTTTGTTCCATTATTTCCTGTCCTGCTGCAACCCACTTCAGTTTAAACATTTGCCATTTGTTCATGTTTATGTGCAGATTTTCTCTGCTGTTGCTGGATCTAGAGGAACATTATTTTGAACAGCACACTGCATATAATCTGACCAGCAGAGGTCCGGAGGCAAACAGGTGAGCTAACTAACTGAAAAACTGATCTTGAATAATTTATTATGGAAATGCAAGAGGTTTTCAGAATATGACAGCAAATTACTTGGCTGTATGTTTGTCTAGTGATGGGGAGTCGACTCCAGAAAAGTTGATTCCTTGACTCTGAATAGCCCTTGTGCCAGAGTCAACTGTAAAACAGGAATCGATTCTTGTTGACTTTCTTGATGTGTCTGAAATTGTTTACTTGTTCGCTCATTTACTGATCCCTATACAGTGCATGCAGTTAAGTGCACTATATCAGCAAGGAGTGAATTAAATGAGGCGAGGTATTTGGACACATCGCACATCAGAGAGCTGGAGCTGTTGCAGAGATAACTTTGTCACATGTTACACTTGTGTGCATACGCCATAGTGTCACAGGCGTGCATCGGCCAAAACAGTGACACAACATACAAGAAACTGAACGTAATTCACTGGTATCATGTTCATTTTTGAAACAATAAGAAATTGTATATATAACAGGATGGTGTTTTTTTTTATTGATGATTCTTTGAACCCTTATCTGTGAAGGCATATTTTCTAATTCATCTATTTATTTTTCCCCTCATTTCACACATTAGTTAGTTTATAAGAATAGTTTAGCCAAAAATAGAACTTCTGTCATCATTTACTCACCCTCATTTTGTCTTCATATGATTTTTCTCTCCACGGAAAACAAAAGTGGATTGTCAGAGGTGCTTTTTTTTTCCGTAGAAGGAAATCGACTTGTTTTGCCAAGTTCTGAAAATGACAGAAAGCATCATAGTATGTAGTATCATGCTAGTATGCTATGACTTTTACGCTACGTTCTAGATCTTCTGAACACTTAGTTAGAGTCAGAATTTGTCATTGAACAAATATAACCTCTGATGTCTTTTTAATATCTCTTTTTATACACAGACACACTAGTGGCTCGCTAAAAATCTGTTCCAAATCAGTCATTTTTGAACCTGATGATGCTGTTAAGCCTATTTTAAAGGTATTATCTTCATATTATCACCAAACTTAGTTGCTTTTATTCTTGTTCTACAATAAGTAAATGTGTTTCTTGTAGATTCCTCTGAAAGACTGCAAAGGAATAGCAGCAGTAGATGAAACGGTCCACAACCCATTTATAGAGTAATACTTATGATTAATGTTCACATAAATAATTTCATTTGTTTGATGTGTTTTAATTTAGTGCAACTTTGCATGGAGATATTTATAATTCTTTTCTTTTTCAATTCCTTTTTATATGTGTTTGCAGAAGTAAACCTGCCTGTATACTCATAGAAACCAAGCAGGTGAGTGTGTCACACAGTTCCTCTTAATTATTTAATATCTGTAGTCTTGCAGGTTTCAGGTTTTATTAATTTAATTAATTTTTTCTCAGATTTATCTAATTAAAGAAGAAAATGTGGTTGCTCCATTTAAATATGAAAGGGTGAGTTCATTTTTCTCCGTCTCTGTCCAAGATAGATGTGATATGGGTGGGGAACAAATATTTAAAACGTTGATATTTTCATCTATTGTTTATTCCCTCTTAGAGTTTTGGAAAATTCCAAGACACAATATTTGTTAATTTTTATATCTATTGATTGATTGATGCATGTTAGGGAGAGAAAAAGGTCACATTCCAATTGGACGTGCCGGGAAAAACAGAGGATGTTGTTCAGATCTTATTACAGGTTTGCCTTTCTTTCTTTGAGATTTCTGAATTTTCATTGGGACATTCATTTTGTTTGTTTAAATAATTTGACAATTTTTGCAGTTACACAGAGCATCCTGTCTGGATAAGCAGGGTGACCAGACAGCAATGGTCCGTAAAATAAAACAAATTTCCATCAATAATCACGTGCTTCCTTTTTTGAAGATTTATGGGTGATCTGTGTTTGATCTGTTTTTCTGTTGAAGGTTGCAGCTATATTGCAGTCCAGGTTAGCAAGAACATGTTTTGATAAGAACAGGTAAGAACCAACAAGTATCATATTCATTTGTTCATTCAGTTGTTGATGATCTCAGAGTTTCACACCGCATGCAAATGTAGTATATAAGCAGTACATACACTAAGTTTGGGATCAGTAAGAGGGTTGTGTTTTGCATCACAGGAATAAATTACATTTTAATATACACACAAAATAGAAAACAATTCTTTTAAATTGTAGCAATATTATTCTTTTACCAATATAAATGCAGTCTTGGTGAGCATTAAAAAAATGATTCCAAACTTTTGAACGGTAGTATATGTGTTTCCCATATTATTAGGTTACAGTATTCAGAGAGTTAACAGACCCCAAACCTCTGTTATTTCAGAATTGTGGTCTAGTAGAAAGTTGGATTAATTTATAATGCTTGTATGTTTGTGTGTGCAGTTTTCAGCATGTAACAGAAAACCCACACATGGAGTGTGTGGCAGAAATGGTTTCTCCTTTGGTGACAAACGCTGGTCACGTTTGCATCACTGATTGCAATCTTTACTTCCAGCCTATTAATGGCTATCCTGTGAGTTTTTGTGCGAGCCATGCTTTCTTTAGCATATATCTTTTTATCAAATTGTGCAGTTCCTTCACTGCAGTTCTTATGCGTGTTTCTGTATTTTTTAAAGGATTTAGTGGTGCAGATTGGGTTACATAGTGTAAGATGCATCTACAAACGGAGACATGGGCTGAGGCCTTTGGTGAGTGTTTATTTGATTTTCTTCATTTATTTATTTGTTCTCTAGTTTTGTGTCTTATAGTATTTACACACAAAAGCAAGGACATAATTTGCATAGGCGCATTCATATGTGGATTTATTGTGCGTGTGTGTGTGTGTGTTAAGGGCCTTGAGGTGTTCTGCACAGAGAATGATCTGTGCTCGGATATCTACCTGAAGTTCTACAGTACTAAAGAAAGAGATGAGCTTTACTACTACATTGCAACTTTCCTTGGTAGGCTTTATTTGTATGTGTGTTTATTAATCAAGGGTTCACTGGGAAGTTGTCACATGAGCTGTATTTCTGTAAATATAGGGGTTTAGCAGTGGTGTTGTTTATATATAAAAATACAAGATTGAACATAAAACTACGTTTTAATAAAAAAAAATGATTATAATTTTATTAAAATAATAGCTTGATATTTTTTGTTAACTTTTCCATTTTTGCTGTTTCTATGTTTTGTTTTACATCTTCAGTTTTGCTGAAAAGCTATTAATTAGCATGTGACACATTTTAATGCATTGTATTTATATTTCAAATGTAGTGATAAATGTCTGTTTTACTTATGACTTATATTTATATGACATCCCAAAAAAAGGTATTTTTTTCTAATCAGTGTCAGTAAACAGCAGAATTCCTCACAGTCCCCATAGTTTTTTATTTACTTTGTTTAGCAAGATCATTGAAAATATTTAGCAGTTTTTTTTTTTTTTTTAAATAGTCAAATAAACCTAACTAAAATATTTGATGGTGTAAAAAGTATGACAGCCAGTCCTGTTTTATCCTCTATATATATATATATATATATATATATATATATATATATATATATATATATAAAGGTTATATATAAATGATAACAGTATTATCCTATATATAAAGGTTTAACTATATAATTATGTAACTATATAACTGTATATAAAGGTTTATAAAATCTGTTTCCTGCTGGAAAACATCTACCTATGGTACTGTAGCTGGTTTTACTCTGATCCAGCACTGGTCATTTATGCTCATTAGTCCAAACTGCAAAGCATTTATTTATTTATTTATTTATTTTATTTTTTTAATATGTCAATATTTGAGCATTGGGTAGTAAAACATATTTATGATTGATGAAACTCTGAGATGTATTTTGTAAATGTAGTTTGGTTGCATAATCCTGTCACCTAAAACCAACCATTAGTGATTTTTCTTCACAAATAGTGCACAAAATGTCAACAAACTAAATAGAACAGTCAATGTTCATTGACTTTAACTGACACAGTTAAAGAAAACCCCCCTCTTAATTATAATATTGTAGTGGAATTCCTGTTATTTAATTTAACTCCTGTTAGCTACCAACAACCGTGTTCCAAAAACCAGTTCTTCGTTTTCCAGTAGAGTCCAGAGCAAACAGAATTTGTAAGTATGTACATTCCAGTTTAAATGCATTGTGTTTACTGAAGATCTGTGTGTATGTGATGTAGAAAACCATTTTGCGGAGTGCACAGCAGAGAGCTACATGCTGCAGTGGCAGAGAGGTCACATCTCCAACTATCAGTATCTACTTCATCTAAACAATTTAGCAGACCGCAGTGTGAATGACCTTTCCCAGTATCCAGTGTTCCCCTGGGTCATCAGCGACTACAGCAGCACGCAGATGGGTCAGCCTCTCTAACACAGACACACTCCTGAGAACACACATCACACACACTTGTACTGAAAAATATCTTGTTTTTAGACTTGCTGAACCCTGCTTCATTTCGAGATCTCAGTAAACCAATTGGAGCTTTGAACACAGAGAGACTGGAGAGATTACTGGTGAGAACTCCAGTGATCACAGACAGCCTTTTTAATATTCAGATGTTCCTTATCATCATATAAAAATCTCTTGTGTCTTGTGTGTGTGCGCTACAGGAACGCTACAGAGACATGCCTGAGCCTCGTTTTATGTATGGCAGTCATTATTCATCACCTGGATATGTGCTTTTCTATCTTGTCAGAGTTGGTAAGGATTTGTTTTAGCTTTATGCTTCTGTAGCACTATTCGGACAGAAGTAGTTTTTGAAATAAATTTTGAGTATCATTTATTAACGGATGACCTCTGTATACTGATTTGGATGGAACTGGTTATATACAGTAAGAGGTGAGGGCATCTCTTGTCTATATTTGAGTATGTAAATTCAAGCTAATTTCTCAGTCCGTCTTGATGTATTGTTAATGTTTCCATGAATATAGCCATTGTTTCTGATATGGTGTTAAAACATAATGAATAAACAATCCATCTTGATTGTTATGAGTGGAATCCTGGAACATAAACAGGTGCGCTCTGGCCAGTGAAAGGATGGTTTTACTTGCATGTGACCTGCATAAACTTTGGTACCTTTAAAATGTAGCTTTGTGAAAGCAAAACAAAGAAGAAAACAACATTATAATAATATATGTCCTTGTTTTAGAACCAAGCGTGCAATAGGTCTGAAATGCCGTTAGTGATAGCTTTGGACACTGCAGCATTTGATGACATATCTTTTGCCTTCCCGCAGCTCCAGAGCACATGCTTTGCCTACAGAATGGACGGTTTGATCATGCAGACAGAATGTTCAACAGGTATTTGCACACACCAGCAAACAAACACACACATACTGAAAAACATTTGCTTACATTAATGTGCATTTGTGTATGCAGTGTTGGTGAGACGTGGAAGAATTGTTTAGAGGGAGGCACTGATTTCAAAGAGGTGAGTTTACTGAATGCAATGTCCTGCCAATCGTATTGCAAACCTTTATTTATTTATTTTTTTTAAATAAATAATTTAGTGTGCTAAAATGGACTATTTTGTGAACCTGTCCAATTGTAGATCATACAATAAAGTACTTGGTGTGTTTTTATATGTATATTTACAGCTGATTCCTGAGTTCTATGGAAGTGATAGCAGCTTTCTGAAGAATTTGCTAGGTTTGAATCTAGGCAGGAGGCAGGGAGGAGGCAGAGTTGAAAATGTTGAACTTCCTCCTTGGGCATCAGGTGCTCATTCTTTCTTGTGTCCTTCTCACTTTTTTCTTTTTCTTTTTCAAGTTAAATTTCATTTAAAAAATGGTATTTTACATAATCATCTTGTGATGGAGTTCATCTTGGTGTTGAAAACCGCCGCAGTGGAACAGTGGAAGTTGTGAAAATAGTTGGTTCAGCTTGTGCATTGGTCTGTATCAAAATTGTCAAGTCTGATTCATTTCCACAAATCAATCGAAAAAAATTGCAATGAATTGGATAAAAGATAATTAAATAAAATTCACACAAAGATGAGCATGTTTTTCCATTTAATCTTATCTTTTCATTTAAACCTATTGAAAAACATGCCTAATTTGTTTTGTTTATCTAGACTTTGAGTATATTTGTAGTGCTTGCATTAACTCAAGCAGTCTAAAAACGTATATTTCTTTAAAATTATAATCCCTCTGATTTGGAAAAGTGTTGATATTGAGATATCTATAGAATATCATCTCATAGCTGAAAAGTATGAATAATCAAGATAAGCACCCAGTGCTAAATGTGCTGAAATAGCAGCTCATTATTGTTTGTTAGTGTGTTTATGTGGGTTTTCTTATAATGTAAATTAAGCTCATTATAGAATGCATTTAACTCATTAAACCCAGCCCGAGCTGCTTGCCGCAATTAACTATGCCACTTTTTATACTGATCTTGGCAGATGATCAAATGATAGAGAACACTGCTATATTTAGGAATGCACTGTATAGTTGAGTGTGCTTTTGGCATTTTAAGAGTTGATTCAAGTGCCTGGATCCCAGCGGTAAAATGATGACATGCATTATGGCAGTTTAAGTCAACTTGCTGCATCCTCTAACTCAGTGGTTCCCAATCCTGGTCGTGGAGAACCCCCAACACTGCACATTTTAATCTTCTTTATTAAACACACCTGATTCACATTAATAAAGCTCTTTAGTAAAGACTCCAATTATACAGCTCAAACTGTTTGACAATTTTTGGATGAATAAAATTCAGGTGGCATGTGCAAATAAACGACACTGTCTGACCCTCCCTACATCAGAGCTCTACATATGAAATCACGTCTTATATTTTGTTCACATTTCTCTGTGTTGTGTACATATGCAGATCCAGATGACTTCTTGGAGAAAATGCGTTTAGCACTGGAGAGTCAGTATGTGTCTGAACACCTGCACGAGTGGATTGATCTGATTTTTGGCTACAAACAGAGGGGAAGTGAAGCTGTGGTCGCCCATAATGGTAAAAATATAGAAACGCAGATCAGTCAAATATTCAGTTATAAAACAGTGTTAAAAGTATGAACGATTATTATGTTATTGATATTATTTTATTATGAATAAATAAATTGATGTCTACTATATTACAGTTTTCCATCCATTAACGTATGAGGGAGGAGTTGACTGTGATAGGTAAACTTCATTAAATGAAAATATCTCTCTTATTAAATAGCTCATACTTGACTGCCTGAATATCTTTTTGATCCAATTTTTATGTGTTTTATATTTGTCAGTGTACATTTGTCAGTGTGTATGTCTGTGTTTCTGCAGTATTGAGGACCCAGATCAGAAAATAGCCATGCTAACTCAGATATTGGAGTTCGGACAAACGCCACGGCAACTCTTTGTCACTCCTCATCCTCAGAGGATCACTCCACGCTTCCACAACCTGTCAGCAACCCCCAGCCTCAGCAGCAGTGAGCTCTCACCAGGTACGACAGTATCACACAAATACTGTGTTAATTGTTCAATTTAGTTACTTTTTCACATTAAAGTATGTACTAGCAGTGTGCACAGTAAGCATGCTCCATTGCAATGGTTTTCAACTGATATGGCTTTGAGGCCCACATTTTCCCATGGTCAATAAGTCACGACTCAAATTAAAAGCCAAGATAATTTATTTCATAAAACATAAACAAATACTGTTAAGCCCTGTTATTGTCACAATTAAGCAACATTATCCCATTCATTTTCAATGGAGAGCTGGTGACTTCCCGGCGACACAAGCAACAGTGACCTTTGCCAACAGGATGTAGGTGTATCGAGTGATGCATCAAAGATAAGTTGTTTAACATTAACCAAATAAGCAGCAATAAAGGATAGTCTGCAGCTTTATTGAGTCCAAAGTCCAAATCCATTTTTTGTGCATATCTGATCATATTTAGCAAATGTAAATGGCAAAAAATCACATGAAATACAATTTTGTACAAATTAGTTTCAAACTAAAATTCATAAGTTAGTCACAAAAATGCAAAAAAGAGGGCTACTGGGATGCAAAACTCTCTAAATCTCGGTGCTCTTTGGGTAAGGGAAAACTTGTCTATAAATCTTTGTTGCAAGGCCTATGCAACACATAGGTGTGCGGTCATCTGTGACTTGTTTTTAATGTTTAAGTCATGAAATAATAAAGGCTTTTTAATATAAGTTCTCGAGTGCCTTGGATTTGCAACAAAGATAAAATTTATAAGTTGTTTGAAATTCTATTCAAATCGCATGCCATATTCTCACTCTTCGTAAAATGTAAACACTTTAGACGTTGTTTGTAGAAAACATACTGAATTTCTTTGCAGAAACAAGGTTTTGTTGTTGCGAGTGCAATTCAACATTCAGGTCTACACACCTCTTTGAGTTTTGAGACTGATGGAGACGGCAGCACAGAATTCCAGCTTCCTATATTTCTGTCGCTGCATAAGACGTAATGTAATCCAGCGTGACGGCAACATCTGTATTGGGCATACCAATGCAACATCACTGCCATAGAAACCATTGCAGATATTCAGTAAAACATAAGAGCGCACAAATTGGATCTGAACAGTTGCGACACACAGTGTGGACAGTCAGTCATTTAAATCAGATTCCGATCGGACACACAAATAATCAGATTTCGACTGCCAGTCTGAATAAGACCTAAACTATTCTTAAACTGCTCGCCACAAACAAATTTCCATCTGTTCATCAGGGAAATGGCTCAGTGATTGTTTTCTCCTTTGTAATCAAACAACATTCTTTCCAGCCTAATGTACCACTGGAAATGGACCTTATCCAACCGCATCTTCCGTTTCATGCGATGCAGAGCTGGAATGGTCCCGTGGATCCTGATAGCTCTGGACATATGCTTTGACCACATATAATGTAGATGGCCACAATGGCAAAGAGCATATGTTGTTTTGCTATTGTACTATACATTTATGCACTGATTCTGTTTATATAAGAGGTGACAATAGCCACAATATTTAAAAAAATATATATATATCAGTATTGCATTAATACTATACATATGATAATATCATTTTATCCAAGATGTTGAACCAGAACATTTAAACAATTTAAAGTGTTACATAGGCCATTTAATCATTATTAGACATAGTGCTGACAACATTGGAACAACTTGGGAGAGAATTGTCAGGAGACTTTTATATTTGCACAAAGTAGCACAATGGTACACGAGGATTGCCAAATCATTGTTTTAAATAAACATAACAATACAAGAATGGACTTGTAACAAGGTTCCTGAAATATTTAATTGGAGCATTCATTTTGTTATAAGTGTTTTTTTTTGTTTTTTTTTTAATTTATAAGAAAAGCAGGAAAAGGCCAAGTGTCTCAGAGCTGGTAAAATATATGAGAATAGTGACTATTTCATCTCACACATTAAAACACAACCTGCAGCAGCATGGTTGGACATTCTACGTTCTCATTTGTTGAATTTAATCAAGGATGTGATCTTTTTTCAACCCTTTATTTAAGCAAAATTGCAAATTTACAGATATTAAATTGCAATAGTTACCATTAGAAAAAAGAAATGTATTTTTATATCGATTATAAATCTCAAGAGTTGTGATAGTAAAAACATAGTAAATGTGTTCAAAAGAGTTACACATGTAATACTTATTTTATATGAAAAGATGTTATCCAATCATAGCAGTGGGAATTTACATTGAAATCTTAAAGTCCCCTGCTTTCACTAATTTTGTCCCTTAGAACTCAACTTTGATAATCAAAATGACATTTGATGTTTTTTTTCTTCATGAAAATATTTTTTTTCATGCCTTAAAAAGGCCTGAATGTAACTCTTCACCCTGACCTCTTTTAGTATATGTGGATCCATGAATACGCAAAGTAAACTTTGAAAATGTAGTTTTCTTTGTGAATTGTGTCAAGTTTGGATGTTAAAATCCTAAAATCCTTTAAATTTGCAATAAATCAGATTGCCCAAATTTTCCAGAAGGGTGGCCTCACAGTATTTGATGAATGACTATGTTTTGTGTAGCGTCTCCTAGTTTGGAATCATTTGAGGACCTGACTGAGGAGAGTAAGAAAATGGCCTGGAGCAACATGAACAAACTTGCATTGCAGTCTCGCCACAAAATGCACAAAGAGTGAGTATTTGTTGAGTACCTTATCTGTGTAATTGTGTGTTTGAAAGCAAAGATTAGTATTGGGTTTTTTTAATCTACTTTTGACCCTGTTATTTTGGTTCCACAGAGCAGTAACAGGCATTGCTGTGACCCTCAGTGGGGATTCCATCTTCTCAACTTCTCAAGGTTAGGAATTCATCAGTTATTTAGTCTCATTAGTCTATGATTGATTCCCATAAATTAGCTGAGTTGAATTCCTCATGATCATCTCTCACAGGAAGTATAAGTAAACGTCCTTTATTCTCACGTAGACTCCACATTGAAGATGTTCTCAAAAGAAAACGGACTGCAAAGAAGTGTGTCCTTCTCGAACATGGTAAACTTTCTAGAGATTGTAGTAAACACAGTGGCCCCAAAAGGTATTTGAACTTAAGCTACATTTAAAAAAATAAATCTATTTAATTGCATTAGATAATAAATTATACAATAGTTTTTTTTTTTTTCCCCCTGGTCCACAAATACAGTGGTTTTCAATCCTGGTCGTGAGGAATCTTTGCTCTACACATGTTGTACTGTATGTCTCTATCTAACACACCTGATTCAGATCATCAGCTCTTTAAGAGAGAGCTCCTTGAACTGAACTAAGTGTCTCAGGCTCTGTCCACATTAATCTGGATAAATTTGCTCTTTTTCACTTTCATCCACTCTGAGATGGTGTTTTTGTCCAGCAAAAACTGAGCTTGTGTTATTCGAAAAAAAGTTATTTGAAAATGATTACACGTGTTTAATTTGTTTGTGTTGTTTTATTCGCCAGTGAGTGGGAAGTGGAAAATGTATGTATAAAATTGAAGTGTAACACATTTTTTACATTTAAGTGTGGCTTAAGTGTCCAAATAATTTTTGGGGGCCACTGTATACCATGGCCAGGTTAGACAAAAGCTTATATTACCTCTAACTAAAATATACATTTTTCTCAAATTACCCTAAAGGCACTGTCCTCCTGTCTGATGCTGCCTGATGATAAGATTGTTGTGTGCTCCTCCTGGGACAACAATGTGTAAGCATTTATAGTAACCATGATCATATCCCTATAAGTCTTGTCATCAGCTTAACACTTTTCTAAATTTCTCTGATTTTTATCACTCTTCTGACACTTTTCTTTTTTCTGTTCGCCTACTCTTCGATCTCTTTCTTGTTTCCTGTAGATATTTTTACTCAATAGCATATGGAAGAAGACAAGATACTTTGATGGGTCATGATGATGCAGTTAGTCATATTTGCTGGAGGGATGACAAACTTTACACAGCATCTTGGGATTCTACTGTGAAGGTATTCTCAATTAGTCCAGCCAAGTTTGCTTTCTTGCGAAACATTTAGGGCCTGTTTACACCTGGTCAATTCATGCATTTTTTTCTGATCGGATAGCTGTCCGATCGTGAAAAGACCAGGTGTAAATGCCCTCGAAACGCTTTCGAGACTCATTTAAATCCGATTGCTCAATCCACTTCAGAAGGTGGTCTGGGCCGCATTCCAGACGAAACTGGACAAGTGTAAATGCATCTGGTTGTTGAAACCACATATGCAAATTTTACTCCTCCCAAAATATTAAAATAATAAACATGTGAGAGCGTTTTATAGGCTATATGGCATGTTATAGTCAGATATGACAGCGCTAATGCAACACGCATTGCCACGGATGAGTAGCTGAGTATCTCTTCAGCAAGCCGACACGCAAACTGCCACAAATGAAACTGAAAGTAAGTCGCAGACGCTCAACACACAGTTATCTTCATTAAAAGTAGTGAGACTAACCTATCTTTCCAGTGCTTATGCCGCGCTCTCTCCTGTTGCGGTCTTTGATCTTGAAATTAGCTGATAATGAATAAAATGCAAAGCTCATCTGTTGCTTTCGTTAACGTGAACTCCGTTAAATTTGCATATAGCTTAGGAGAATACTGTTTTGCGACGACACATTTATGTGGCCAAGTGTAAATGGAAACGTTGTAACAAATCAGATAGATATCCGATCAGTGAAAATGCATGAAGTGACCAGGTGTATATAGGCCCTTAGGGAGGGATAAATCTGAACTTATTTTTAACTCTTCAAGCAAAGCTAAATATACTGTACGGATACCAAGGACCTTGGTTCTAAATGTTTCAAATAAAACTTTTTTTAACACTTTTTCTTTTAAAGAAAATTAACAAAAAACTGCTGATTTCACTATGATTTTGACATTCTTTGTGAATATTGAAGAACTTATGACATTTGTACTTGACTTTAGGCATCTTACAAAAAATCATAGTGGCATATTCTAACTAATTTACCTTCCCTTTTATATGGTTCAAATGATTAAACGTACTTCTAAAAAAAAAAAAAAAATTATGTAAATCACTTACATTTACTTCCTACTATCTCTGTTTTACTTCAACAGATTTGGAAATGTGTAGCAGATGACATCTCCAGTGATAAAAGGACTCCGTTTGACCTGCTTGCTGAGTTTGAACATGAGGCCGGGGTTGGTGCTGAGGAATCTTTAAAAACTGCAATATAGGCAGCTGTGTCAAACAGATGATTATTCATTTTTGTCACTGTTCAGAACAGAGGTGTAAAAGTTTAGTCCCTTTAGTTTTTCAAATTAAAAATGTTTGATCTTATAAACCTTCTATACACTGTAGTTTTGTTTTTTAAGATAATTTTTTTTATGCCAGACTGTATGACAAATTGCAGCAGAGACATCTAGCCACGATGCACCGTTGACTAAAGCCAGTCACATACCTGACAATAAGCACCGCACAAGTTATTTTTAAGAAATGAACAAAGTGTCATAGATGAGTTTGAACTGTTTTTAAAAAAAAGTGCAAAATGGAATAGAAAGGAATCTATTATTAGATTTCTCTATATAACTTTATTCAAGATAAGCTTTTTACTGAAAAATACACAATATATTATATTTGAGCCTAAGGTGAAGTCATGTACATTAAATTACATAATATCTGCCCCAAATCTTTGCATATTGCGTTGCAGGATTGCATATTTCGCCTAAATAAAGCTATCACTCAGTAGTGGCTAGCTAGGTTAGACCAAATGTTGGTTAGTTATTGCTATACATTTCTCATAAATTTAACTAAAATGTTATTGTTTGATTTATATTTCTTTACATTACAAGATCTTGGGTAACAAAGATAATCGTTTGAGCTTGACAAATTCAGTATGTAAAAACTGAGAAAATGGGAGTGAGATTATTTGCTTGTATTCCCACCATGCTATACAAAGTGTCTAAATGATGTCCATGCCACAATTTTTTTTTAGAAGAGTTTAGTTTTTTTATTAGTGTAAGTCATGTAGGGTTGTACACAAAATTAAAATAAGTGATTAAAATGTAATGCGTCATAAATATTTTTCCACAATTAATTGAGTGTCAGTTTTAACAGATTTTAATCCTGTTGTGTTATATAATTCTGTAATCTTATGGTTGAATGAGGCATATATAATAATTCTCTCACTAAAGAACATGCAAAAGTTGTACAGTTGTGCATTTATGAGTGCACTGATTCCATTTGTGCCCTATTGAAGAAAGGTTAATTTATATTATTTTGTCAAAAACATTAACATTTATCTAATTTATATATTCTATATGCATATTTACAGGTTAATACTTTAGATCTCAGCCCAGCTGGCACACTTTTGGCAACGGGTACTAAAGAAGGAACACTTACTCTTTGGGATATTGCCAACCCTCTCCCACTAAATCAGCTGACCTGCCATTCTGGAAAGATTCATCAGGTGGCCTTCAGTCCTGGTAAGTGTGTGTAATCCATATTTATGTAAGAGAATTTGTCAAGATCTTTGTGACTTTTTTTGTTGTTGTTTTTTGAGGGGTCATTTTATAAAATTTCGTTTCTGTGTTCAGACAGCAGACATATACTGAGTGTTGGGGAGGACTCGTGTTTGGCAGTTACAGATGTGCAGACAGGCATGCTCATCGCTACTGTACATGCAGAGCAAGAGCAGAGGTGACCAATACACACACAATTATATATATTGCACAGTATTTCATGTTAAGGAACTAATATACACTTCCAGTCAAAATATTTTGAAGAGTAAGATTTTTAATGTTTTCTAAAGAAGTCTCTTCTGCTCACCATGCCTGCATTTATTGGATCCAATGCAGAGCAAAAACAGTAAAATTTTGAAATATCTTTTCTATTTAAAATAACTCTATTTTTTCTATTTGAATATATTTTTAAATCTAATTTATTCCTGTGATTTCAAAGCTGAATTTTTAGCATCATTACTCCAGTCACATGATCCCTCAGAAATCATTCTAATATTCTGATTTGCTGCTCAAAAAACATTTATTATTGTTATTATTATTATTATGGTCAAAACAGCTGAGTAGAATTTTTTTCAGGTTTCATTGACGAATAGAAAGTTCAGAAGAACAGCATTTATCTGAAATAGAAATCTTTTGAAACAAGTGCCTAAAAATGAGTATACTTATATTTTATTCTCATATATTTAACCCCCCCCACTCTCAGCTCAGCTGTTTTAAATATTTATTATAATAATAATAATAATAATAATAATAATAATAAATGTTTCTTGAACAGCAAATCAGCATATCAGAATGATTTCTTAAGGATCATGTGACACTGAAGACTGGAGTAATGATGCTGAAAATTTAGCTTTGATCACAGGAATAAATTACATTTTAAAATATATTCAAATAGAAAACATTTATTTTAAGTAGTAAAAATATTTCAAAATTTTACTGTTTTTGCTGTACTTTGGATCAAATAAATGCAGGCTTGAAGAGACTTCTTTAATTTTTTAAATCTTACTGTTCAAAAACTTTTGACTGGTAGTGTATCAACATGCAGAATGTCCTATATTTTCTAAGCCAAAGATCACTTTCCTTCTTATAGGTGTTTCTGCTGGGATGGTAACACTGTGTTGTCTGGAGGGATGTCAGGAGATCTCAGTGTATGGGACCTCCTTAGCAGTAAAGTCATCCACAAGATACCTGCTGCTCACTCAGGTAAACACACTCCAGTGAGCAGAGTCTGAAAAGGGGTGCATTTCCCAAAGCATTGCTAGTCAACTATGGTAGCAATTTCTGTTGAACTCTGTTGGTAATGACGGAACTTGTGACCATAGTTGCTTTTTGGAAACGCACCCCTGGGCTGACTAACTGTCATTGTCACTCAAGTTTGTGTGAACATGGCTTAATTCTGCATCCTAACTGACATGGAGTGACTTTAGTCATTTTAAATGCTCTATATAGGCAGAAACCCACACACCCACACTTCATGTGAGAAGTACAAGATTTTTGACTTAAAACAACTCCCTCTCTCAACATTCTCTTAATTGTCTGCCATTTTGGATAACTTTTGGGGATTGCCTTGTCTATAGTGGCTTAGAATTTAGTTTTAGTATATGTAGCACTCTGTGTAGATAACATTCCAGATTTTGGAGCAGTGCTTCATATTAACATGAATGTGTATCTTTAATGCAGGTGCAGTCACGTGTATGTGGATGAATGAACAGTGCAGTAGTATCATCACAGGTGGTGTGGACAAACAGATCATTCTTTGGAAGCCGGAGTATTAACAGTAACACTTCATTAATGTTCCATAAAACAATTCAGCCATTTTTCAGACCATCCGGACCAAGGTCCGTTTTCACCATGTGACTTCATGGGACAATTTGAACAGTGGCGAAATCCTCTAAAATAGAAATCTAGACAATGTATTTGATATATTTGGTTAAAGTTTTATGAGAAGGTCGGTTATACAGATTGCATGGTTTTAAATAACTGTAAGCACCATAACAGTTTTACATTTTTTTTTTATTTTTTTCTTTTTTTTAAAGATCCGAAAGCTAGCTCTGTTTATGTAACTGGAATGTTGCCAAAAGATATGGATGTCTTATTTGGCTCAGTGTTTTTTTTTCTTTTTCTTTTAATATTATACTCGTATAACATTTGGCATGTCAAATCACTTTCAAAACATGCATAAAAACATCAACAATTCATATGATTTATAAAAGACAATCAGTTATTATGATTGTCGTTATTACTATTAATGCTGCTTTTGATAAATGTAACCACCAAATCATACTTATTAAAAATCATAATAGATGCTCACAAATTTGACAAAATTCTGAGATCAAATATTGACACCTTTATTATAGGTTACTGAGGAATGTTCAAAGTATTAAGTAGTTATATATAGAATATGTTTGATGTCCTGAAGGTTTGCTGCAGTCTTTTTGAGCGATAAATATTTGATGGGACTTTTTTTTAATGTGCCTTAGTTTTTAATGGTTTGAACTTGAACGTTGCTATTAATGCCCACTCTTTAAATATGCTTGCATCTTCCGATAAAATATATACATAAAAAATTATTACATGTAAGTTATTTATGACAGTATATTTAAGTGAAAGTTAGAGTAAAACATTCTGAAATATAAATTATAGCGTTACGTTATGGATGCATTTGTGTATATACAAATTTTATATTTCATACACTATTATTTATGTTACAACAATGCCTTGAAAAATTGCTCTTCAGTGAAGAACACTTTGTGTTATGTATTTAAAAAAAATAGAAATTAAATCAATATCACAAGATTATGCAATATTCTGTAAACCCTCAATGAGCTCACAAGTTATTAAACTGGTAAAGTCATCCACAAGATTTTTTTTCTATCAAAAATGAAAACTGTCACCCTCCATGTTTTTCCAAACCTGTATAAATTTCTTTATGCTTTGGAGCACAAAAGAAGATATTTTGGTAATTTTGTTATTTATTTATTTATTTATTTTAATCTACATACTGTACAGTGAAATTCAGTGGGGCCAAATGTTGTTTGGCTCCAGTGATATATAAAATATCATCTTTTGTGTTCTGTGAGGAAAGAAATTAAGAAATGCATACAGCTGTGGAACACGAGGGTGAGGAATTTTCATTTTTGGGTGAATAATTCTTTTAACTACACAGTGGCATTTTATGTGTGAACTACATGTTTTAGTATATTAGGTTTATGTATTGGACTCATTTTCTGTTTTGTATGTTTTGGGTTTTAATGTTTGTCTTTTTGTTTAACTGTATTTTTATATTTTTTTGGCCTCTTGGGAGAAAACTGCTGGAATTCCAAAATGTCTTTACTAATACACAAATGTTGTTTGTTTGTTTCTCCATTTCTGTTATACTGGACAGTTATTAATTTTAAAAGCTTTTCTCTTTGTTTTTGTAATAAATAGTAACATGACTAAATACACAAACATACAGATTAAAACTATCCTTAGTCTGATTATATGTTTGCATTGCTTAAATCTCTCCTTTGGTGTGTTCTTTTATATAGCGTTATGAAGCTTTTACAATGAATGTGGCACTCTTCTAAAGCTGCTTTAGTTCAGACACATTGGAGGGTTTTCAAGCATGAACTGGCCATTTTAGGTTCAGCATCTCAGTTGGGTTCAAAACTTTGACTAGGCCACTACAAAACTTTAATGTTTTGAGCCATT
Source organism: Spinibarbus caldwelli (assembly GCA_039654775.1). Classification (NCBI taxonomy): domain Eukaryota; kingdom Metazoa; phylum Chordata; class Actinopteri; order Cypriniformes; family Cyprinidae; genus Spinibarbus; species Spinibarbus caldwelli. Next base: position 35,370,066 of record CM077221.1, read on the forward strand.
CAGAGGTGGACTTACTCCTATGCTTTGGATCATTGTTTTGCCGCTTTATCTAGTCACGCTTGAGCTTCAACTTACATTTACATTATATTTAGTCATTCAGCAGATGCTTTTATCCAAAGCAACTTACAAATGAGGACAATAGAAGCAATCACAATCAACAAAAGAGCAATAATATGCAAGAGGTCTGAAGACTGAACATTCTCCTTTAGGGTTTTCTGGTAGAGAACAGAATTCAAGTTGCCTTCAATTATTACAAGTTGCCCAGGCCTTGAAGCAGCAAAGCATCTCCACACCAGCACGCTCCCACCTTGACTCTAGTGATCGTTTTCATTTTCTGGAATTCAGTGTTTGGTTAATGCCAGTCTAACAGTTCCATTTTCAAATAATCAGTCCACAAAACAATCTCCCAAAATGTCTGAGGATCATCAAGGTGTGTTTGGCAAAATTCAGACCAAACCTTAATGTTCTTTTGGGTTAGCAGTGGTTTTCACCTTGCTGCTCTTCCATGAATGCCATTTTTGGCCAGTGTCTTTCAGATAATGGAGTCATGAATAGTGACCTTTACTGATGCAAGAGAAGCCTGAATTTCTTTCGATGCTGTCCTTGGGTCTTTTGTGAGTTCCTGGATGAGTCGTCACTGTGCTCTTCGAGGAAGTCTCTTCTGGGAAGTTTTTCCATTTGGAGACATGGCTGTCACTGTTGATCTTTGGAGTCCAAGAGCCTTTAAATAGTTAATTTTAGTTTAGAAACTAACTTTTTTTTTTTTTTTTGTTTCAATAAGATAATTTGAAAACTTGAGTTTAGTCAGGTTTTTTCACAGCAGAAAGGATCAAACACGTGAAACATATAAGTAATGTTCATAAACCAGAGACACTGCATTTCAAATATGTTTCTTTTAATGTTCCAGTAATTCAATCACTCTTTAAACATCAGTGTGAAGGCATCTAATGTACTCTGCTTTTCAAAATTAAGACAAAAAGTATTCAGACACTTCCAGGTCATCCAGTGTTAACTAAACATGACAATAGTTAATGTGAATTACAGCTGTGGTATTCTTGTGTGAACTTGAGAAAACTAACTGCATATATTCATTAAACATAACTGGGGAAAAAAAAGGCTAAAAAAGTTAGTTTTGAGAAAATCTTTAGCATTATTTGTTTGGTTTGGTATTTTATCTCATCTAATGCATTAACAAACATACATTTTTAAATGTGACTATAGATTTCCAAATAATTTTTACAGCAATTCTTTGCCAAATGCTTTATTATTGTTTCATAATAACGCTTTAAATGTTTGCATGACTACATATTGTACAAAAGCATCTAACTTTGAAATGCAAACATATAAAACAACGCTTCCCAACCAAGGGGTCACCAGGATAGGTTTGAGAAGCACAAATTTAAAGTGTAAATTGACCTTAAATCTTTTGAATGGGGATAAAATGATTGACTAGTCAACCCACCTTAGTCACTTTATTCCAATAATATAACAACTGAACAATTGGCACAAGGGAAAGGAAAGGAAGGGTCAAGTGGTCAACACATTTAAAATATGTGACTGCTCCTTTTCCACACCTGCTATATGAGGTTTATATTTGTCCAGAGGTCAAACAGAAGAGTAAGTTACATAACTGACAAATAGTGATTGTTTTTTTGTTTTTTGATTTTTTCCACTGCACTTACTAGTGCATTAGAGAAATGTCAGTATTTGCAATTAATTCAGTTCATTCCTACAATGCAGATTGATAGATTATATGCATATTATAGATTAAATGATAGATTATAGATTTAATAATCTGTATATAGATTAATATAGGATTATACCCCTGTTGCAGCAACCAACTGACTGAACCTGGTACCATGATTGAAGCTGGTTTCTCCCAAGGATTTATTTATTTTTTTTTCTTCTTGCTTTAGTTGGGATCTGAAAGACACTTTCAGTAATTTATTGATATGACGGTACTGACACCATCAGATGAGAACAAAATTTGAACTGAATTAATCTGGATGATGGCACTATCGTCTTCTGTAAAGCTGCTAAATAGCTGATTTGCATCTTGCAGCTTTGACACAGATATTGAAGTGAATTGAACATTGAACTGACCTGAGCTGAATAATGAAATTGCTACCCTTTGCAGAACTGCTTATAGCTAAATGAAACTCATTTCAAATGGACGAATTTCACCCTGTTTTTGATCTGAACTGAACCATCATTGAATTGAATTAAGATAAATAATACACTATTGTATTTTAGAGCTGCTTTACCGTTTCCATAATTGATTCTGCTGTTTTTAATCCTTGTGATGCTGCTTTGTTGCAATTTATATTGTATAACGCGCTATAGAAAGAAAGGTGGCTATAACTACAAAACCTGTCTCTCAGCAGGACAAAAACCTCTGCAGTCTCTCAGTGTCCAGAAAATGACTGCAATACTGCTGGAAAGCTGGAACAAGATTAGACAAGACCTGGGCATAACTAGACTTACGCCTAAAAATGGGTATACTTATATTTTATAGTAATACAATCAAACTTAAATCATTTTAGTAAACTGTAATTAAACTGTTTAAGTACCTGGAGTGTGTTCTCCATAATGTCAGCTAGTGAACTTATCACAATAACTAACATGTTCAACTAACATTTCACCTATTCTTCAAAGTATAAAGTAGCTATAAGTAAAAAATATAACTATACCACTGTTTTCTCTAGCAGTGTTTTTTTATGCATGTTTTCAAACACCCAATTGAAAGCCCTCTCAAATTATATTTTTGTGGAAGTTTGTCATGTCACTATAGGCTAAAATTTTACTCAAAGCTTATTGTTATTATTATTGTGGCCAAGACTTTAAGCTTTCCTTCTGTATTGAAATCGATGGATAAAAATAAACCTATGAAATATTCACTAAAAAGTGACATTCAGATGTCATTCATTATCAGGTATAAGATTGTAACTGCTGTCCTCGCGGTGTGAGTTGTCTCCTATCAAAGCCACTCTCACTTTGTGTGTCTGTGTGTGTCTGTGTGTGTGTCTGCGCGCTGTGATTCGGTGACAAAACTTGCACGGAGGGTGTGGAAGGGCGCACTCAATAACAAACCAAAAGCACTGGCGACGGAAGATTACGTGTCGCAATTAGCGCCCACTGTCCCTGTAACATAGTTACTGTAGGTCATTCAGATACCCGTAGCAGCTGAACAGATGGAGCGGATATCTGTGGTATTTTAGGACTGTTCTGAAAGTGCTTGTCCGGTTCGGAAGAAATTAGTGCAGCGGTGTGTCCTGCTCTTGAAGGTGCACTGAGAGGAACATGGCTTCTCCAACATCATCACACGGAGTAGACCACCGGTCTCCAGCAGCACACGACCAGCCTCCAAAGGTAGAGGACATGCAAGTTATATTGACTTTACAAATGCGCAAACACACTGAATGTGCGATGTCAGAGCGCAGTGCGTTCCGTAATGGTTTTTACAGAATGTGGATTTTGTGCATGCTAATATATTTTTGGCGCTGAAGTTTAACTCGATTCAGCATTCAGTTTGTAGACCCAACAAATGCCAATTTAATTATTTACGTTTATGGTACGTTGGGACGTTTATGGTAAACTGAAGTCACACTGTACATAAAGAAAGCAATGACATGACAATTACTATTGGAGGCGCGTAATGCATGTTCTTATTATAAACACTTGCAAACCCAACATCAGTAGAGCTTTTTATGATGGACCAACTTGGTCGTTGGTCTAATTGGGATAGAAGGACAATGTACATTTTCTAAAAAGATGTATTTATTTTTTGTCAAAATGTCAATGTCAAATTATATTGAATTAAATAATATTATTATAAGAACTATAATTATATATACAAGTAAAACATCCAGTTGAGTTGCAGTAATGGGTGAGGGGTAGCACAAAATACAAAAAACACTGAATGGCTCTATAGCAAAATGTATAAAATAGGTTTTAGTTTCCTTATCCAAAATATATTCTCATTTTCTCTCCGATTTTGGGTTGAAATATGACCCAGACTGTTCTTTATTTGATTCACTCTAAATTCTTGTTTATTCTGTGGTATTGTAGTTGGTCAAAACAATATGTCATGGGTGATGATACATCTTTAATGGTGAATATTATTTTATTTTATCCTCTTTTTAGTAGTAGATTACAGGTTCCTAATCTCTAGTACTCTCATTTATAATCTATAGTCTCTCATCTCAGAATTTAAGAAATATTGAGTGATGCACATGTCTTTTCAACTTAGAGATGGTTGTGTCTTAGGTGTCAAGTTGGATGTTGTTTGTGTCTTTTGTTTAAAGGGTTAAATCTGTGCTGATCTGTGAGTCATGTGGGTTTCAGCAGGTGATGGCACAGTCATTAAAGTCTCCTAAGGAGGAGCCTGTGCTCAGCTCCATGGTGGCAGATTGTTTGGCAGGGCTGTCTATAGGCACTGGTACACACACAAAGAAAGTGATGGCACATGAATATTCATAGATATATAAGATGTTTAAAAGATGTACAATGAAAAAAAAAATAAATAAATAAATATATATATATATATATTCCATTAAAAACGTTTAGTGTGTGTACACTTTTTTCCACCATTTTTTTTCCCCTCAATTTAATGCACATGGCTCACAATGAGGGGGCTTTTTGCTGTGTACACAGTTGACTGATGGAATCTTCTTGTGTTTGTAGTATGTGAAATATTGCTTTCCACTAATCTACCAAAGATTAATTTACTAAAAAATGTTTAAGCTGCACTTTTACCATATACTGTGAAAGTGAATTGGGGAAGGGTCTTGTCTAGACACCATCATGTGTAGTCAGTTTCTAGTCTATGGTTAATAAGAACTGCTAATGCATATTATAACTTAACTTATTGATAATGCATATTGCAGATGAGCCCAGAATACGAACATACTGTCTGCCTTGATGCATTAAGCGATATTAAACAGTAAATGTAAATGTAAAAATTAAACATTTCTTTATAATGGTTTTCTAAGAGAAAATGCCTAATGCGCAAGGTCAAATCACTTTAATTGTATGGAAAAGAGCAGCATAAATGTTCTGCTAGATGTCTCATATATCCTTTAGTGTTTGAATGACAGTGAGGTCACCTGCAGGTCATCTGATCGGCTGATTTAATTTCTAGACTAGCAAATTCTTTGCCATGCAGGGGGAAGCAGATTAGTTTGGGATTAAGGCAATTATTTAATCCACCCTCTTTGGATCTTGTTAATCGGGAATATCTCAAATTGTTCACATGATTGTTTACAGCCCACTTATAAAGTTCACAGACGGGGTGCATTTGTCTTGTTAGAAGCAAGCATTCATGAGCAGTGCTGTGCAGTACATGTGCATGTGTGTATGTGAATGGCTCCTTGTTGGTTCCTTCCGGAAACAAAGATGCAGCCTTGTCTTCTTTGCTGTAAAACCATTTCATAGGGCAAGCCTTCTTCTTTGCTCTTCTGTTTCTGCTGCTTTGTGAAAATTCTTTCCCACTGACTAACTTCACAACAGCTTCAGTTTGTCACCAGTGCTAACTAGACAACGGAACAAATGATTTTAGTTATTTGTCCCAGGATGCATACTTACCCCATTCACTTTTTCTGATTTTAAACTGATTTATGGGATGGAGTTTCCAGAAATATGCAGGCAATTTTGATATTACAAATGCCATCAATGTGTGGTAACAGATCAGACCAGTTATTTCTGAATCAAAGTCACATACACAATCTAAATAGTTAACACAAAAAAATGTATTTATGTCCACTTTTGAAGCAGAGTACACAACCAATTCACAAAATTAAAACATTAACACGCTAACTGAGTCGGCTTGGAAAGCAAGTGTGGATTACATTGTAAATTATGTGAATTTGTGCATTTTAATGTGTTTGAAAGACAGAAATCTTTCAAAGTCATAGTAATACATGGTTAAATACCTACTGAGTGATAATCCAAATAATGTGTTCGTCAGGAGTTGATTAATATGCAAAGTTGAGAAAACAAACATGCCAACAAATTGATAGAAAATAGAGTTTATACTGCACAGTAATGTTTTTGGCATTTGTCTTAAAAGTGAAGTGATTTAAATCCAGTCGTCAATTTTCTATTTTAATTGTAGCGAATCATTTTGAATAATGTATTGTCAAGTCACCATTATTTAGCCTATATAGTTGGCCATAGGGTCTGTGCAGATGACTTCTTGGTTCTTGATGGTTCTTGTGGTCTTTTCTGAAGATCTGTGCTGATGGCTGTCTTGTCTAGTCTTCTTGCAGGTGATCTGTCTCTACAGCTCATCTAGTTGTCATGGTCTCCTTTGAATGCAGGGCATTTATGGTCATCTCTAAGTGCTTGTCCACCATCTGGTGTGGTTACAGACTGGATATTACGGTAACCTCGGAAAAAGAATGAGACAGACAAACTAATATTAGCATAGATGCCATTCAATTTACAATGTAACAAGTACACTGGATGTTATGGGAAGTGCTAACATTCCGGTTGACCTAATTAATGCAGGCAGTGGTTCCCAATCCTGATCCTGGAGAACTCCCAACACTGCATATTTTAAATGTCTCCCTAATCAAACACATCTGATTGAACTCATCAGTTCATTAATAAAAACTCCAAGATCTCAAATGTGTGTGTTAGATAAGAGAGACATCAAAAACATGCAGTGTTGGGGGTTCTCCAGGACCAGGATTGGGAACCACTGCTTTAAGGGATTTGAATTATTGAAATGTGATAGTGTGTTATGTGTATGCCAGGTTGAAGAGACGGTCCTTTAATATAGATTTAAACTGAGAGTGTGTCTGCTTCCAGTTTGGGTGCTAAATAGGAAAATGATCTACCGCCCACAGTCAATTTAGATATTTTAGGTATTTTCAACTGGTCAGAGTTTTAAGATTGCAGTGGATGTGAATGACAGGTACAAGTACTGAGGAGCTAAACCATTCAGGGCTTTATAAGTAATCAGCAAGATTTTAAAATGTTTGCGATGTTTAATAGGGAGTCAATGTAGTGTTGACAGAATCTATATGATCATACTTCCTGGTTCTAGTTCTAGTTATTATTTGGTTCTAGCTTTCCTGTAGCTCAAATAGTAGAGCATGGCGTTAGCAACGCCAGGATCATGGGTTCGATTCCCAGGGAAAGCAAGAGCTGATAAAAATGTAAAAACTGTAACTTGAATGGAATGTAAGTCGCTTTGGATAAAAGCGTCTGATAAATGTAAATGTCATGTAGTAAGAACTCTAACTGCTGCATTTTGTACCAGCTGGAGTTTGTTTATTGAGCCTACAGGGCAACCACCCAGTAAAGCATTACAATATTCTAGCCTTGAGGTCATGAATGCACGAATTAACTTTTTGCATTTGACATTCAGAGCATACAGGTGCATCTCAATAAATTAGAATGCCGTGGAAAAGTTAATTTCTTTCAGTAATTCAACTCAAATTGTGAAACTCATGTATTAAATAAATTCAGTGCACACAGACTGAAGTAGTTTAAGTCTTTCTTCTTTAAGTTCTTTTAATTGTGATGATTTTGGCTCACATTTAACAAAAACCCACCAATTCACTATCTCAACAAATTAGAATACTTCATAAGACCAATAAAATAAAAAAACATTTTTAGTGAATTGTTGGCCTTCTGGAAAGTATGTTCATTTACTGTATATGTACTCAATAGTGGGGCAGTCGTGGCCTAATGGATAGAGAGTCGGGCTTGTAACCCGAAGGTCGTGGGTTCGAGTCTCGGGTCCAGCAGGGAATACCACGACTGAGGTGAGACCCTTGAGCAAGGCACCAAACCCCCAACTGCTCCCCGGGCGCCGCAGCATTGGCTGCCCACTGCTCCAGGTGTATGTGCACTACTGTGTGTATGCACTTGGATGGGTTAAATGCAGAGCACAAATTCCGAGTATGGGTCACCATACTTGGCCACACACCACTTCCCTTCCCTTCCCCTTCCTTCCAATACTTGGTAGGGGCTCCTTTTGCTTTAATTACTGCCTCAATTCGGCGTGGCATGGAGGTGATCAGTTTGTGGCACTGCTGAGGTGGTATGGAAGCCCAGGATTCTTTGACAGTGGCCTTCAGCTCATCTGCATTTTTTGGTCTCTTGTTTCTCATTTTCCTCTTGACAATACCCCATAGATTCTCTATGGGGTTCAGGTCTGGTGAGTTTGCTGGCCAGTCAAGCACACCAACACCATGGTCATTTAACCAACTTTTGGTGCTTTTGGCAGTGTGGGCAGGTGCCAAATCCTGCTGGAAAATGAAATCAACATCTTTAAAAAGCTTGTCAGCAGAAGGAAGCATGAAGTGCTCCAAAATTTCTTGGTAAACGGGTGCAGTGACTTTGGTTTTCAAAAAACACAATGGACCAACACCAGCAGATGACATTGCACCCCAAATCATCACAGACTGTGGAAACTTAACACTGGACTTCAAGCAACTTGGGCTATGAGCTTCTCCACCCTTCCTCCAGACTCCAGACGTTTCCAAATGAAATACAAAACTTGCTCTCATCTGAAAAGAGGACTTTGGACCACTGGGCAACAGCTCAGTTCTTCTTCTCCTTAGCCCAGGTAAGATGCCTCTGACATTGTCTGTGGTTCAGGAGTGGCTTAACAAGAGGAATACGACAACTGTAGCCAAATTCCTTGACACGTCTGTGTGTGGTGGCTCTTGATGCCTTGACCCCAGCCTCAGTCCATTCCTTGTGAAGTTCACCCAAATTCTTGAATCGATTTTGCTTGACAATCCTCATAAGGCTACGGTTCTCTCGGTTGGTTGTGCATCTTTTTCTTCCACACTTTTTCCTTCCACTCAACTTTCTGTTAACATGCTTGGATACAGCACTCTGTGAACAGCTAGCTTCTTTGGCAATGAATGTTTGTGGCTTACCCTCCTTGTGAAGGGTGTCAATGATTGTCTTCTGGACAACTGTCAGATCAGCAGTCTTCCCCATGATTGTGTAGCCTAGTGAACCAAACTGAGAGACCATTTTGAAGGCTCAGGAAACCTTTGCAGGTGTTTTGAGTTGATTAGCTGATTGGCATGTCACCATATTCTAATTTGTTGAGATAGTGAATTTGTGGGTTTTTGTTAAATGTGAGCCAAAATCATCACAATTAAAAGAACCAAAGTCTTAAACTACTTCAGTCTGTGTGCATTGAATTCATTTAATACACGAGTTTCACAATTTCAGTTGAATTACTGAAATAAATGAACTTTTCCACGACATTCTAATTTATTGAGATGCACCTGTATGTCATAATTTAGATATATTTTTAAGATCGTAAAAAATGCAGTTTTACAAATGTTACTTTTTTTCAGAATTTAGTAGTAGGAAATTACTAGTCATCTATGTCAACTATACATAGTCAAGTATGCATCAAATATGCAGGTTTTTTTGACACAAAACGGAAATTCGACATCAGTCTGTAGTTAATTCTCTAGGATCAAGTTGAATTTTTCCTTTTTTTCTTTAAATGAGAGGCTTAATAACACCTAGCTTGAAAGTTTTTGGGACATATCCTAATAACAATGAGGAATTAATGATGAATTAGTAATATTAAGAATAGGATTCTCTTTCAGTAGCTTAGTCGGTATAGTCTAACATACATGTTTTTGGTTTAGATGATTTAAGTTTATACTATTCTTCCACTTCTATAACAAAGAACAAATTAAATTGTTTCATATGGGGTCTATAATACTATAATAATATAATACTGCAGCAGACAGTTGCATGGTTACAATTTTCTCTCTGATAATATCGATCTTTTAAGTAAAGAAATTAAAAGTCATTACTGCTGTGCTGTTGGGAAATGTCTGCACATGTTGATGCTTTATTTATTTATTTTTTTTGTTAATTTAAACACTGTATCAAATACATACATAGAGTTGTGTTTTTTCTTCTAAAAGAGCCGAAAATAAGCAGATCTAGCAGTTTTTAAGGCCTTGTTGTAGACAGAAAAACACTGTCCTTCCACACAATCTGAAATAACATCTCCGGTTACTCACGTAACCTGGGTTCCCTGAGAGGAGGGAACGAGACATTACGTATGGGGAAACTCCTTTTCCTCGAAATGCTGAAGCCTGATTGAATCACTCTATTGCTTTGCAATAGCCAATGGCGTCTGAGCATTCGCCTGATTGGCTGGCTTAGCAGCTATATAAGCGATGTCGGGCGCCAGAATATCTCAGAATCTTTCGACTGAGAGAGAGCTATTGACTGTAAGGAGGTTTTTTTTTTTTTTTTTTATTACACGGCCGTCTACGTAATGTCTCGTTCCCTCCTCTCAGGGAACCCAGGTTACGTGAGTAACCGGAGACGTTCCCTTATCGAGTCGGTCTCTCGACATTACGTATGGGGAACGTATAAAACCCCGCCGTGTGAAAAACTGTGCTGGCCAGCTCGCACATAGCCGATGCAGAGGACAAGGCGCTGAGGCAGTAGTAAGATAATTCAGAGCGCTCGCCGCTCGCCCCTCCCCCTCTAGGTGGGGTATCGGACCTAGTTGAAACATTCAGCCAACACTGCGCCGGCGCTGTCAGCGCCTCCCTGCACACCTTCAAACAGCACTGAACTGGTGTGATATAAGGGGTAGAAATAAAGCAGCAAACATGTTGGTGCTTGAAAATACACTGCCGGCCTGAATAAGCGGGCATATATAATGGGGACACTTCTGGATATGTGCTTGTTTTACTTGGTAAATGACTTACGGACACAAAGAATAAATATGATTCTGAACCGTCTCGCCTAGACGACCTAGTTGAAACCATGGACTGAAGCACGCGCCAGGCTGGGGCGTGTCCTAGGCGACTCAGTTGTCCAATGGCTGCTCAGCCTTCTCCTCCTGCACTGACAGAACGTGTGGTGCAAACGAGGGAATATCCAAGTTATAAAATTTCGCAAAAGTGTTGTGAGATGACCAGCCCGCCGCCAAGCAAATGTCTTGAATACACATTCCCTTGGCCCAGGACCATGAGGATGCCAGGCTCCTAGTGGAGTGGGCACGCACTCCTAACGGGCAGTCGAGTCCTTGGGAATCATAAGCTAGGCGTATGGCTTCCACAATCCAGTGAGACAGCCTCTGCTTCGACAACGGGCTACCCTTTTTAGTGCCCGCGAAACAGATGAAAAGCTGTTCCGAAGTTCGAAACTGGCTAGTTCTGTCCACATAAGCACGCAGCGCACGCACGGTGTGCTTGTGTGACACTGAATCGGCGTTCGGCTCGGGGGAGCGGAATGCTTGTATAGTGATAACCTGCGCCCTGAACGGGGTTGAGAGCACTTTAGGTGTGTAGCCGAATTTAGGCGTGAGTCTGACCATGCAATCGTTTGGGCCAAACTGCATACAAACACTATTGATTGATAGAGCATGTAAATCACCCACTCGCTTCCCAGACGCTAGCGCGAGCAGCAGCGCCGTCTTAAAAGAGAGCACTTTCATGTCGCTAGACTCAGCTGGTTCGAACGGTGGGTCAGACAGCGCTCTGAGCACCAATGATAAATCCCATACTGGCATTTGGCGTGGGCGAGAAGGATTGAGCCGCCTCGCCCCACGAAGAAAGCACGATATTAGGGGGTTCTTACCGATCGAGCGGCCCTCCAGCATATTATGAGAGGCAGCGATAGCGGCCACATAAACTTTCAGTGTGGAGGGAGAACTGCCAGCATCCAGACGTTCCTGCAGGAAGGTCAAAACAGCCGGGATATCACAGCTTATCGGGTCTTCATGCCTGCTAACGCACCAGTTCGCAAACACTCTCCATTTCAAATTATACAGGTGCCTCGTAGAAGGCGCTCTCGCTTCTGTTATCGTGCGCAATACACGTTGTGAGACAGTTAACTGATTCACTCCATACTGACTCGCCACACATGCAGATCCCATAATTCCGGCCTGGGGTGCCATATGGCGCCCCTCGCCTGGGACAATAAATCCCTTCTCAGCGGAATCTGCCACGGGGGGACCGACGACAGGTTTACCAACTCTGGAAACCATGGTTGGTTGGGCCATTTCGGCGCTACCAGAAGCACAGCATCCCTCTCCTCTCTGATCTTCTGCAGCACCAGCGGCAATATTTTGACTGGGGGGAATGCATATTTCCGACCGGTAGGCCAGCGGCTCGACAGCGCATCCCCTTTCAGGGTAGCATTCGTCAGCGAGAAGTATAGTGGGCAGTGGGTGTTCTCTTCCGACGCAAAAAGGTCGATCTCCGCTTCGCCAAAGAGACTCCAGATCAGCTTTACTGTTTGGGGGTGTAATCTCCACTCCCCGTGAACAATGCCCTCCCTGGACAGCATGTCCGCGCCGCGATTCAGACTGCCCGGTACATGAACTGCTCGAATCGAGAGGAGTACCCGATCTGCCCACAAGAGCAGGCGTCTTGCCAAGCCCTGCAGGGCGCACGAGCGCATTCCTCCCTGGCGATTGATGTATGCCACCACCGCCGTGTTGTCCGTTCGGATTAGAACATGATGGTCTTTCACAAACAGAAGAAAGTTCTGTAGCGCCAAGCGAACAGCTTCCATCTCCAAGCAATTGATGTGCCAACGCTTCTGATCTCTCGCCCACACACCGAACGCTGGTCTGCCATCGCAGAGGGCTCCCCAGCCTGACAGTGACGCGTCCGTGGTCACCACTATGCGTCTGACCACCCTGCCCATCGCAGCACCCTGTTCGTACATAGCTGTGCCGAACCAGGGCATTAGAGCCTCGAGACATGAACGCGTTATGACAAGGCGCTTCGTCCCTTCCCTCCATGCACGCGGCGGGACTCGGTCCTGTAACCATAGTTGCAACGGTCTCATATGCAGCAAGCCCAGCCGGCAGGCGGAGGCTGCAGCTGCCATTAGACCAAGCAGTCTTTGAAACGTTTTCAAAGGAACCGCCTTGCCTAGCGCAAACGAGGCCAGTGTATTGTGAATGGACTGGATTCTCTGCTCTGATAATCGCGCGGTCATCGTGCGCGAGTCCAGAACCATACCCAGAAAAGTAATCGACTGGCAGGGCTGAAGCGTGCTCTTTTGCATGTTCACGGACAAACCCAGATTCGCTAGATGGGCGAGGAGCTTGAGTTTCTGTTCCTCGAGCACACTCCTCGATTGGGCGATGATCAGCCAGTCGTCGAGATAGTTCAGCACGCGCATTCCACTGAGTCTCAGGGGAGAGAGCGCTGCATTCATGCACATCGTAAACGTACGGGGGGCCAAAGCCAGCCCGAACGGTAACACTTTGAATTGGTATGCGACACCCTCAGCGGTCTTAGATCTAGAATAGGACGCATGCCTCCGTCTTTTTTCGGGACAAGAAAATAACGGCTGTATAGCCCGCACTTCATCTGTTCCTCGGGTACTATCTCTACTGCCTGCTTGGCTAGGAGGGAGGAGATTTCTGCCCGTAGTAGCGGGACACTCTGTTCTGACACTTCTGACATAATCACGCCGCCGAAGCGGGGTGGTCTGAGAGCGAACTGAAGAGTATAGCCGCGCTTTATAGTGTTGATCACCCAATCTGACGCCGACGGGAGCGCTGCCCACGCGCTCAAGTGGCTCGATAACGGAGACGGTGGTGTTAGCCGCGGCAAGGGCTGTGTGCCAGTCGCCGGTGAAGCACCGCTGCTCAAGGGAACAAGTGACGTGCCTGCGGCGCGTCGCACGGAGGCATTTGTCGTTGATAACTCGGGCTGCCCCGAACTTCCGCTCCGCCAAACGTCCCCCGAAGGAGAGGTTTCGCTTATATTGCGGGCAATAGCCAGTGGAGGAAAAGAGCTCTTTTGGTGAGGTATGTAATGTTTTATGTTTATTGCAACAGAATCCATCGGTTCCAACATAACATTTAAACATACATTTTTGGCTTTTAGCCGCCGAGCGAACTCTGGGCAGGAACATGCCCTCTTGGCCGCTGGCCCGTTGTCGTGCACGGACCGCGCCCTCTTCCTCCTGGCACGAGCATCAGGAACGCTGCTCTTTTTTCACCACAGGCCGAACCTGCTGACGGGGTGCCGGCTTCGCTCCGAAGCGGGATTTCTTAAACTGCCTCTGACGAAGTGGCGGCTCAGGCTCGCGTCGCGAGCTCGCGTTCGGTGGTGGAGCGCGACCAGGATATCCGGCCGATCGCTGAGCTGATGACGATCTGGACCGCGACCTGGGAGGAGCGCTAGATCGCTTGGGAAGAAGGTGTGGCAGCATCTTTGACTGCTTTAGTGCTTCCGTGTACTTCTCGGAAAAAGCTTCCACCGCGACTCCAAAGAGACCTTGCGGGCTCACCGGGGCATCGAGGAGCTGCTTCTTCTCTGCATCTCGCATTTCCGTAAGCGTCAGCCATAGGTGGCGATGTAGAACCACCAGGCTGCCCATGCTGCGGCCGATTCCCTGGGCGACCTTTTTAGATGCGGCCAGGGCTAGATCAGCTGCCGTGCGCAACTTACGGAACGACTCTGGGTCCGGGCCCAGAGTCCGGGTCTTCGTCCAGGGACCTCAGCAGTCGCGTCTGGAATACCTGCAGAACTGCCATCGTATGGAGGGCAGATGCTGCGTGTCCTGCAGAGATATATGCCTTTTCAGCGATGTGAGCTGTGGCTCGACATGGCTTAGAAGGCAACGAGGCGGTCTTCCAACCCCGCGACGGACAAAGGTGAGCCGCGACGGCGTCCTCAACGGGAGGCGGTCGTGCGTACCCTTTTTTCTCCGCTCCCTCCACTGTCGTGAGAAGCTGAGTTCCCTGTGCATGGGCTCGGGCTGAGTGAGGGGAGCGCCATGAACGAGTGAGCTCCTCGTGGAGCTCAGGGAAGAAAGGGGCGGGTCTCTGTGGCACGTCCGCTTGGCGGCTCGCGCCGAGAAAAGATCCGTCCATCCAACATTTAGACGGCTGTTCAGGGGCTGCCCAGTCCAACTCCAGATCTGCTACAGCCTCCGTGAGGATGTTCATAAGTTCTGCATCCAACGAAGTCGGGGTGCAGCTAGCCTCCGAAGGGACCTCCGACCAGGCATCCGGGTCGGAGGGATTCGTGGACATAGTGTCGTCCTCTTCACACCCGAAGGAGACCAGTTCCCGCGCTTTTGTTGGAGGGCGGGAACTCTCTTCAACATAGATGAGCGGAGGCTCCGGTGTGCGAGGGCGACGTGGGCGCTGGGCCGACGTCAGCCCCTCGTTAAAGCCTCCTGAAGGAGCAACCTGCAATCTGCCGGCCCGAGGCTCGAAGGCGGCGGGCGGGGGAGATGCAGGAGCCGGCGGGCTACCGCTGCGAACAACGGCCAGCCTCGCCCGAAGGATCTTGATTGGCAATTCCTCACAGGCTTGGCAATCCGATCCTTCCAGTGCCGCCTCGGCATGAGCGCGGCCCAAACACAGTACACAATCCTCGTGTGCATCTGGAAAGTCAATGGGCCCGCCACACATGCGGCAAAGAGACATCTTGTCAGTATCTTGTACTCCGCCGGAACGCAAGAGGGGATTGCTATCTGCGTCGTCCACTCTAGTCGCGTAGGTCAACGGCGAAAAACAGGCTCCAGGTGAAGGAAAAAGATTCTGAGATATTCTGGCGCCCGACATCGCTTATATAGCTGCTAAGCCAGCCAATCAGGCGAATGCTCGGACGCCATTGGCTATTGCAAAGCAATAGAGTGATTCAATCAGGCTTCAGCATTTCGAGGAAAAGGAGTTTCCCCATACGTAATGTCGAGAGACCGACTCGATAAGGGAACTCTAGTTTTGTTTTCTTCCACTTGCACTCCCTTTTCCAGGCTGCTTTCTTCAGGATGCAAGTGTGCTCGTTATACAACAGTGTCGGACTGTTCTCCTTAATCTCCTTTAAGCATAAAGGTGCAACCAAACCTAAAGTGCTAGAACAAAACATCAGGTTTTCTGATCTATTGGATATGCTGAGGAGTTGAGACAAATCAGGAAGATTATTAACAAACTTTTGTTGTAGAAGTGATAGTTACAATATTCCATTTTGTTGCAAAAAGTTGATTTTGTAACCTTGGCTAAATTGAGTGTACACGAGACTAGATTATAATCTGAGATGTAGAATTTTAAAACTGTATAACACTGATTTCATGTGACAATTTTAAATCTGAAGTATGATTACGACAATGAGTGGGTCCTGACACACATTGTCTTACCATAATAGAGTTTAGAGTTTAGTGTGATTCACATAAACCATTTCAATGACAAATTATTATATCATTCACAGTAATATAATAATAATAATAATAATAATAATAATAATAATAATAATAATAATAAGTAATCTTGTAATCAATAAAAAGCAACTGTAATCTGTAATCTGTATTTTAAAACACATTACATGTAATCAGTTACTACCCAGCTCTGTTCATAATTTGTTCACTAGATTCTATTTTGTGTGCAAAAAGTCCAAAATTCTTAAAACTTTCCACATATAAAGACCATAATCCATTTGCTCTGATGCTAGTTCAGTTGTCTCCCAACATCTGAAGGATGCCTTCACAAGTGCTCACTTCTTGATCCATCTTGACCTGAATCTCCTGTTTTTCGTAGAAGTTGATGCCTCCACCTCTGGTGTGGGAGCAGTCCTTTCTCAGTGGCAGAGGAATCTCCATTCAAGTGCCTTCTTGTCAAGTCAAGTCAAGTCACCTTTATTTATATAGCGCTTTTAACAATACAGATTGTGTCATAGCACTTAACAGTATCAAATTGGAGGATAGAGTGTCAGTAATGTATAATGATAAGATTAAACACTCAATTTTCAGTTAATGGCATTTCATTATTGAATTCAGAGATGTCATTGTTTAGCTCAGTTTAGTTTAAATAGTATCTGTGAAATCAAATTGACGATAATCGCTAGAAATTAATTGTCCCCAACTGAGCAAGCCAGAGGCGACAGTGGTAAGGAACCAAAACTCCCTCTGTGACAGAATGTAGAAAAAAAAACCTTGGGAGAAACCAGGCTCAGTTGGGGGGCCATTTCTCCTCTGGCCAGATGAACCCGCAGTTCAGTGTCCCCCAAGTTGTCCCTGGTGTAACAGAATCATGACAACCAGGAGCTATTAACCAAGGGAGCAAGGGGTTAACTATTGGCCAGGGTGGAGCCGGCCGGGCAGGAAGACAGGCCGAAGCTGACGGGACTGAAGTCCCCCATGGTGGAGACCACCACAGCCGAGCACTGTCAGGAGGATCGGCTGCCTTGAGAACATCTGGATGGGTGGCTGGCTTGAGAACCTTTTCGGGGGCCAGCTGAGAAACAGGCATTTGGAGTGCTGGCTGAAAGACGGGCATCTAGAGTGCATGCTGACCTACAAACGTCTGGCACGCGCTGACTGACTGACTGACTGACTGACTGAAAGGCTGATTTCAATAGACCTAATGAGACAAAAAACAGAGTTAACCAGCATATGCTGGTTTTTTCAACAGGGTTATGACATCACACCCAGGCAGTCCAGTGATTTGTCCAAAGCTTACGTCAACGTAATCAAAATATAAGCGCTGCATTTTATTAATTATCAGCTCATTTCAAGATCAAAGACCGCAATAGGAGAGCGCCCGGCATCAGCACTGAAAGATAAGTTTGTCTTATTACTTTTAATGAAGATGATTGTGTGTTGAGCTCTGCAACTTACTTTCAGTTTCATTCACAGCAGTTTGCGTGTCGGCTTGCTGAAGAGATGCTCAGCTGCTTGTCCACGGCGATGCGTGTTGCATTAGCGCAGTCTGACTATAATGTCATATAGCCTATAACACGCTCTCACACGTTTATTAATTTAACATTTTGGGAGGAGTGAAATTTACATATGTGGTTTCAACAACCAGATGCATTTACACTTGTCCAGTTTTGTTTGGAATGCGACCCAGACCACCTCCTGAAGTGGTTTGAGCGATCGGATTTATATCAGTCTCGAATGCGTTTCAGAGGGCATTTACACCTGGTCCTTTCACGATCGGATAACTATCTGATCAGACAAAACGCATGAAGTGACCAGGTGTAAACAGCCCCATAGTGTTTGACCACGCTCTCTACATTAATCTCCAGAGTATGGAAGGCTGACTTCTCCCTCCTGGGTGTAGCTGTAAACCTCTTCTCCAGTTACCATCTGTATGGCGTATGGGCAAACGGGGAAGAAGATACAGCAGATCAGAGTGCATACTGCCATTACCACCAGCACAGCTGGAACCGTTTTCTTCCATGGGCCGAGTATGCACAAAACTCCCTCCACTAGCCTACAACTGGACTAACACCGGTCCAGTGCATATTTCCAACCACCCCTGTTTCCCTGGTCAGGAGAGCCATTGGCGATTCCAGCTAGCAACCACTGGTCACAAGAGGGCGAGAGGATTTGGGATTCTGCTCACGTGTACCTTCAAAAGCCAATTCACTGCCAGAAGAGTAAGGCTGATGCCCAGAGTTCCTCACCATCCTCATACTAACCTGGGCAGAAGGTCTGGCTCTCCACCTGAGAGATCAGGCTCTGACTACCCTCATAAAAAACAATGATACATTGGCCCAAATTCCAGTGTGAGTCCAGTATGGCTGATGAACCCCCGTCTGCTTCTGTTTGTGAGATCTTACACTTCTGGCATTAAAGTGGTCGAAGAGGTCCTGGCTGGCTTAAGATGACATCCTGGATCTGGCCCTACTCAACAGCTTCCATGCGGACGATACTACCTGCCTGCATGGACATGGTCAGCAATGTCTGAGGTTCCGGCCCTTGGAAGGGGTCTGTGGAGGAGGGCACCTGATATCAATCATTAGCAATCACAAGCCTGCACAATTACTCACCTCAGACATTCAGTCAGGGTCTGGTATTGTTCTACACAGAGCTCTCAGTACTTACCTCTGATATCCTTACCTGTTCTCCTACGACGGTCTTCATCTGTGTTCCCTCATTGCGTCTTCCTTCATTGTCATCCTTGTGCTGCTCCTTCATTTACATCCATGTGTATTCTCCAGATTCTGGCTGCCCTGTTAACAAGAACTCATATCTGCTTTGAAGTGTCTCTTCATTCATTTGCAATAAACTTTCCACATCTGGGTTCATACATTTCAATTTCTGTGTGGTCTTTGATAATATTACTATAATTTGTACAAATGTTTTTGCAGACTAAAATAAAATACAAGCATAATAAATAAATGCATAGTGCACCAATCAACAACTGCTTGTTTTGTACACCAGAAAACATTTTTATGTGTTATAAAAAAAAAAAAAACACACAAAAGCTATGTACCCTTTTGAGCATGTGATATTTTTTTTTAAGTGTTTCTTTTGTTGTAGTTTATATAACAGCTTACAGAAGACTACACATATTATATAAATAAATATTAAAAAATAAATGGCTTCAAGATAAATATTTATTGTATTGATAACTTCTGCAAATGATAACTTGAAACTTGAAATGCAATTCAGTCATATAGCTTACGACAGTCAAACATATTACTTTTTTGGTCTTCTCTTACAGTCTAACAGTAAGTGGGAGTTTCTTTGAAAGTTAGTTGCCCCTTTTGATACCGGCATGTTGCTGTAAGCTGTTTCATCAAACCCTAAATATCAGTGAAGATTCAAGATGGACTTTGCATTTTTGAAAAGCTACAGTACATTTCATCTGGCTCGTTCTCATGGGCCATTAGTGTTTGGGCCCTGTGGATTGCTACTTGACGCTATGTTTCTTTATTTTTGTATGTGTGTGGTGGTCTTTCTGGAGTCTGCCAAATCTTTGTCCATTAAATTCATTTGTTAGTAACAAAACATGGGACACATGATTTGTTTAGAACTCAGCTAATGACCTGTGGCAAAGATTAAAGTGAAAACACAGATGTATTTATGTTTATATTGAGCCAACCATTCTTGAAAGTCACCATCTTTAGTCTAGATTGTAGCTCTGCACATTTAATCAACATCAAGATATGCATGTAAGAACTTAGTTTGCTGTAGTCCAGCTTATCAAGTTTTAAAATTTTATGTTCTTTATATAAGTTCTTAATTTATTTTGTATGGAAACTCATATCTAAGGACAAATTGTATCAAATTTCTATATTTAATCATAAGCCTTTAGATCATGCGAAGGTTTTAGAGATCATTTTAAGATCAAGTCATTCCATAAAGTGTCTGTAAACATTTGACTAGAAATGTACTTAAGGTACATTCTAAACACAAATATTTTAGCTTGCATATTCATTTTAATATGTAGAGTAACTTAAGTCATTATTTCTGAATCCTGAATTATTAACTCTAAACTGCATATTTTAAATTGTATATGGCAACATAGCAGTATTAATAAACATATGTTTCTCTGTTGTATTATTTGACAAAATCAGTAATGCACAGTGGAGTGACAGCTGACAACTAGTGTAAAATATGGATACTATTTTTGTTGAACATACAGATGAACATGCAGCCCCCATCCTTGTATACAGTCCCACCTTTCGTACCCACTAGTGATGCCCCTGCCCATAGTCAGACCTATCACTCTGAAACCACCCTCTCTTTAATGAAACCTGATCTTACACAAGGATGAGAAGATATGTTTTCTGGTATGTAAATGAGTATAAGTAACAGGAAGAAATGAGAAATAAGAGATGCAGTCCAGAAATTCTATTTATGGGAAACAGACAGGATCATTTTATGATTACATTGTTGCACACACACAAACGCACATACACACACGTACATGTTCTGTTGGCAGAATGCCAAATGCATGCATCTTTTTTTTTGTCTTTTCTTTTTTTTTTTTTTTTAAAATACCTAGAAATCCTTTCTCTGGATCACTGTGCAACATTGCTATGCTTTCTGTGTGTGTGTGTTTTATTTTTATTTTTCCCCAGTGCCATTAGCTGTCAGATTTCTGAGACTCATTTCCATGCTGCAGTTACTAGGAGTGCTAGGAGAAGTGCACTAAATCAACTCTGCATTGATTTAGGGGACCATCAGAGTTGTCTTAAAAAGTGATGTATGTGTTACCTTGGCATTAAACTAGACCAGCTAACCTAATCAAGCCATTGCATTTATTAATATTACCCAGCATGTGACCAAAATATACATGAATTTAAAATGATAATAATGTGCATTGAGGAATATTAATTACAGGAAGGATTAAGGGTACTGAAATGAAAGAGAGGAACAGAAGCCTGTTTAAAGGAACAGTTCACTCAAAATCACTCTGTCACTGAATCAGCAGATGACTTTTTGTCTTTCATTGAACGCAAAAGGAAAAATGCTAAAGAATTTCCTGGTCACTCTTTTTTCCTGAGATGAAAGGGAATGAGATGCAGAACTGTTTTTGGATCTGGCAGATTTGTAATCGCATCATTCCAGATGATTCTGTGCCAGCTGAACGTCCGCTGAGATGAATGGGAGAGGTCTTTGGATACTGCTTACTCCTGGCAGTCCTCTTTGCATATTGTAATTAAATCTCTGAAGCTCATACAGTATGCTGCACCTTGGCCGGCTGATATTCAACCTCCCAAAGTACTCTCACTTCTTCTATTCTCTCTCTACTTGATTTAAACAAGGTATCAAAGGGAATAATAATCACCATAAACGTAAACTATTGGAATAATGATATAAGCAGAAAGAAAAGGTAGTGCTGCCCTCTTGTGGATTTTAAATACAATCACATACAATACATCAATGTGGACACACACCCACTGACCCTGTTTGTGGAATATTGATTTAATTAGACTGATGTTTGGAGGAAATCATAAAACTGTGCTTACTGTTTGGACAGAAAGGCCTTGATTCATTAATCTTATTGGTGTGAGTTCAACAATAATTTTGGTTGTTTAATAATATATATATATATATATATATATATATATATATATATATTTTTTTTTTTTTTTTTTTTTTTCTTAACAATGGTTGATATTTATGGATAAAAATAGGCCATTCTCAAATTATTTTGTAAATTAATATAAACATAAATATATATCAGCACATTCAAAGCCTATTGATGAACTTAAGACGCACACACACACACACACACACACACACACACACAAACAGAGAGAGAGAGAGACATGTAAATCTACACTTTAATTTCAGTGTATACATCAGATAAAAATCTTCATCCTGTCATCATCTCCTAAAACACACACTGCTTTGCTCTCCCATCATATTTCCCTAATATTGCTCATATTATGATATTGACCGTGCATTTCAGCGGCAGTTGCTATGGATATTCACTTAGATGTGTCTCTATGGCAACACATTTTCCCCGGGCCTGAAAGTTTCCCAGCAGGGTTCAAGGTGCCCAGACACGTGCTCATACGCATACTCACACACAGTCTATCTCATACCACCTTTCATTTACGCAAGCACTAATTTTGAAAATGAAGATTTTCCCACAAAATCAGCACAGCAAATGCAATCAGCAGATTCCATTTTGGTCTGGTTATAGGTCAGTTACAAACATCAATGCAATATTAACAAAGAATGCTACTGTAGATTGGTCCTTCACTCCAGTCCAATGCATTCAAAGAGCATAATTCCTTGCTGGAAATTATAGCTGAAATCACCTTACTGTGATAATGTAGCTGTGTTTGAAACAAGCTGGTCATTAGCTGTTTAGTGTAGGTAACTAGCTGGACTGCTGAATTTGTAGACTATCTTGGTCAAGGGTCCTGCTGTAGATAACAGTTCATACCAGCTAACAGATGTTTGGTTTTTTGAACATGGTAGCCAGTTAGTTGTTGGGTCAACCTCAGATAAGCTCCTAATGACTGGTAGTCCAGTTTGGTCAGCCACCTAAACCCATTTGGTTTAGCTGATTTGATTGTGGGGGAGAAAGGGGGAAGGGAAACATGGGGTGCATTCTGTCAAGTCAGCTGGGGGAGGTGAAGCTGCCCCTTTATTTGTTTGGGTGTGCTGTACGTGAACTTTTCAAATCGTTCACTCTGTTGTTACCCTAAGGCGTTTAAGCAGACCTCCAGAAAACAATCTGACTTGAAGTAGAGGGATTCTGATATTGTCAGAATGGTTAATAACTGTTCAACAACCAAGTAAATTATCAAAATTAATTGAGTTTATGCTTAAAACATGTTTATGCTTCAAGCATGAAGTCACTTAGTTTTAATAAAATACTTTATATCCTATGTAATTTTCATTCTCAAGTAAATGTATCATTATTTAAGAATGTTTAGATATTTTACTGAAAAAAATGCTGATATAAGTATACTAATTAAGAATGTATTATTTATTTATTGTATATTTTTATATTTTTATTTATTTTATTTTATTTTTTTGCATTGTAGGTCCTGGCAAAATTGTGAATATAAAGAAGTGGAGGGGGCCTAGCACTGAAACCTGGGGTACCCCAGTGGTTAGTTTATGTGAGTTAAATACCCCTTCCAAGGTACCTTGAGGAATGTGTACCAAACATGCAATACTTAAACCAGCATACTGTTGATGTGTTAAAACATATTTTTATTTACATGGTCCCAGGAAGAAGTCATTTGGTTTACAAGTCCAGTACACTTATGATTCAGGTCAAGTGGTCAAACTAGATTGGGGGTTGATTGCAGGGTAGAGTTCCTTTGATTTACAAACCCAAAATACACTCAGATTTTATACTCACCACTGAACATACCTTCATGTCATCCATATATTTTAGCTTTCATAGTACAAAAACAGCAATTTTTGATGAACCCAATTCCCTATGAACCAGTGGCAATTACTGTCATTATCCTTTTGTCTGTTTCTGATGTACATGAGCACCTCGACTACCACTTTTTTTGAACATGCAGAGCAGTGATTACACCGACTTACACTGATTCTGCTGAAAGTCATTAGGTATGCAGTTACTCATTTAGACACTGCTTGAATGCAGTGGGGACTACACTTTATCTTTTTATTGCTTTTCAGTATTGAGCCCATAGTCATCTATGAATGGGCTCACTGATGCACATGTAATAGTACTAAACCTTGGGCAGCATGTCTGTCTGAGTGCATGACAGCTGCACTATATTAATTAAAGAGAAGTTACACAATTATTGCGGCCTCATTTACTTCAGTAAATGCTTTTAGTACATTCCTAATATACATACATTTTCTGTTCTTTTAATGCATGCTTATATCTTTTGTGGTGTGCTTGTAAATCTGCTCTGCATTATACAATACAAATATCAAATACAGCTTCAAATTTTGTATTACACATGAGCCTGCCACAACATATTACTTTGTTTTAGGTAGAAAGGCAAGATATTTGGTCATCTTAAAATCTTCATCATTGAAAATGAATCTTTGATGTGGTTATGATGTGGATGTACACACACTCTCATCCACCTTCCCATCTGTCTGTTCTCCCAAGCACAATCCTAACAACCTTTGGGTGCCAAGAAATTCAGGTGATCCGGCTGGCATAACTGAGACTGCAAAGTCACTTGGTTGGCAACTTTAAGAAGCTTGGTAATTATATTACTGTACATCGAAACTTGTGCAGTCTACAGTATGTCTATGCTGCACCATATCAATCTCCTTTCAGTATTCAGTGTTAAAAAGAAAGGCAAATATAAATGTTTTCCCCCTCATTTTGCTTAAATGAATTTACACATTCTAAATATGACTTTTATTGTAATTATCCATTAAACCACTGTTTACAGAATGTGTCTAGTTGACAGAATGTTTAAAGTTTACAGACAATACAACATGGCTTTTTTATGAGTTCCCAATTCCCAGTATGGTAGAACTTAATTCAGATTGAAAACAATGTCAAAATAAGTATAACGGAGGCCAGCTAAGAGCTGTGCATGCAAACCTAAGGCCTGGCCTCAAGAGGCACGCTAGTACTGATGCTAGAGACTGCAATCTTTAGCTTCCTTGTTAGAGCACCCACCTCCCCTGCTGGCATTTAACAGGGTCGAACCCCGATCGGGTGGGCTGAGCAGAACCAGTTTTTTATTTTTATTTTTACATTATTTTTTTATTTGACAAAAATTAAATATGGCAAAAGTGTTATATGATATGTTTTGTCAACTCTAACAAGACTGTTTAACTTTCTGTCTATTTTAATTAGAATTTAGAATTGTAGTATAATAACCTCCTCAACACCACCGTTGTTAAAGCAGCAGCTGTGATTTGTAATGATGTTCTGTCAGCTGTGTTGCAGTGGGACATGACCAGGGGCAATCATTAACATGAGCAGCATCTCTTCTGTGTAAAGATCACACAGAGCTCTTTTCACTGGGTGGGAAAAAACATGGCAGCCAGTTTACTAAGGTTACACTCTTCTGATTTTGACAAAATAAGAAAAATTTAGATACCCATCTGGACATCTTGCCTTCACAGTTTTACTGTTTGCTATTGTGAGTATGCTTTTGTTTAATCTATCTGCACATTTGTACTTTTTTGTAGTTTGTACTTCTTATTCTCAATAGTAGTTTTATTGAATAAGTATAATATTCACCTTACTGTAATGAAGTATATATGTACATTTTCAGCTAAAGGTAATATAATGATTCATTTAAATATGAATACAGTAAACTCAGACTGGTATACCATTATAGTTTAACATTAAAAATTGAAATTCACTCTTTACCTTTTTCATGCCTGTTATTCCGTTCGTAGCCATTAAGATATGAAAAAATAGAGATGCGCACGCACACACACACGGGTGGCAACTGGGACTGGCTGTGCTTCCCAATAAACACTGGTGGGAGTTGTTACCATGGTGACACCACTGTGTTTCCCTCCTCCCTCGAAACCCATCACCCTCCTTATTTTAGCAGCCAGCTTCTGTCGCTCTCTCTCTCTCTCTCTCTCTCCCTCTCTTGGCCACTCCCCCTTTCCAGTCCCTCGCTCTTTATTTGTTACTACCATCACTGTGAACTAGGAGATTATAGAGAGTGGAGGGGATCTCCTTTGGATGGTTGAACCAAGGACTTATTGAGCACTTAACTTTTAAGAAAAGACAACAAGAGGGATACGCTGACTCCTTTGAGAGGGTAATGAATGAAGACACTCAGTCCCATCTCAGGATGGAGGCTACAGACAAACTCAATGGGCTTGGAGGGAGGAGGAGGCGACCAAAGAAGGTAAACATGGGCTTCACTTTAAAGACCTGCTCTGTCTTGATGTAGTATCAGAGGATCTAATTGTTTGTGGAAGTTCCTGATACCGTTTATGCTAAAATTCCAGTTAATAGAGTTTATTTGATATGTGTATGTCTTAAATACAGTTTGGAATTGAGTGATTTGTAGTTGTTGGTGATTTACTTTAAATAAACTCTGCTCAGATGCCCGAGCAAGTATTTTAGTAGATTTGAAAAATAAAGTAAAGATGTTAGTTTTCTTTGTAACTGCAGCTTAAATGACTCCGTGCAACACTGATATCATTCTGAAGAGGTTGGCTAATGGACAGGTGACAAGTCTTGTGTATGTTTATGTTTTTTTTTTTTTTGCCTTGGGTTGGTTCCTTGATTTTGCAAGGCATGCTGATGGTTTTGTTTTTATGAGGTCTCTGTGTGTTGAGGTGAAGATGGGCGTGTGTGTTCAGAAGAAGTGCTGAGCAGATTTCTTCTCGGTTTTTATTGTTACTTCTGGAAATCTCTCTCTCGCGCTACATCATGAGAAGTCTGTACAAGGATTTTTTTAATATATCTATTCATCTGCTGATTACAGTGTTTTGACTGACAGGTGCCCACCCATTCTGTTTTTTTTTCTTTTGTTTTCTCCATTGCTATTTTCCTTTGAATCAGGTTCACGTTTAGTCACACTTTCAAAATATTTGATTTCCAAACGATACAGTATAGATGTTGTATTATTATGACGATTATATACAAAAAATTATATATACACAAAATGGTCAAAATACAATATACAGCATATATGTAGGGTGTTTAATAGTGTAGAATTAAGACTGTTGTGAGTGTAATAATGTCAAAAGAATTAAGCATCTCTTGCTGTGAAACACCTTTGTTCCATGTGTCTGACGTTGAGAGTGGGGCGGGTCGGCTGCCCTTTGTGTGTGTGCTTGAGTACTCTCTACAAATATCTGTCCAATATAATAAACAATATCATGTTTTACCACAAGATTTTTATGGAACCCTTTGTGGATGTGCGTGTTTATGTTTGACTCCACAAGGATAGTACAACCTACATTGTGGGCGCCAATCGATAGTCCTCATGAGGAAAATGGCTAAATAAACATACTAAATAATGGCTATTAAAATAATAAAAATAATTTTAAAAATGCAAAGGGTGTTTGTGAGGGTTAGGAGATCAGATATATAATTTTCTCAGTATAAAAACAATACAAGTCAATGGAATGTCTTCACCATGACAAAAAAAAAAAAAAAAAAAAATGAGAGAATACTACTGTTGTTGCCACTTGAGTGCTTAAAGTCTCAGATATTCTTGGCATTGAACTGAAAATGAGTGATTATGAGAAAACTCTGTTGACTCTAAACACTATTTTAACCTCCAACAGTTATAAAAAACAAGCAGAGCAACTAGTGCTTTGTAAAAGGAGAAAAGGAACTGTAATTTAAATTATTTGCTGCTGCCCACATAACTTCATTATATTATGTAACACCTAATTTGATGAGAGAAAGCTTAGAAGATATAGGCACATATAATGAATTAAGGCAATAGTTCACAACTAGTTTTGCTTCAGAACCCATATTTTACATTTGACATCAAATATTGATCCAAAACAGTACCAACATTCAAAAGTAAACTTACCCACAAAAATAAAATAACACTACAATTAAACATTGAAATGTAATAATATCACCATAAACTACATATGCACAAATATGTACATGGTTGATTATGGTGTTAACAATTTTGATTTCAAAACATCTCTAATTTGGTTTCATGTTCTCAGCTGCCAATTATTTATTGCACAAACATTTCAGTGCTGCTTTAAGTTTTATTGGATATTTTATTGGACTTTAACATCAACAAGTGTAACAATGTAAAATTTAATCTTTAGAAAAAAATGTAATCATTTGTATCTTATCTAATAATATAAGCTGACTGAAAAAAAAAAAAATAAACTTGTGAAAATGTATGGGCACTCTGATACAGCTTAAGTATATTCACAGGAATTTATCACCACTTTTGTAAATTTGTTTTGTAATATATACCACTGGAACACTGTCAAAAAGGTCTTTGAGCTGAATTAGCAACAATTCAGCAGTGTGGTTTGGCTTTCATGGTGAAACTCAGGAAGGCAATGAGGGATCATGCAAGATCAATGATGTTTGCATTATTGATATGTCTCCCCTTCTAACCCAGCCCCACTCAGGCGGTGGTGGGTGGGGTGGCAAAGGGTGGATGCAGGGTGATTGAAGTTTAATCCAAGCAGGGATTTGTTTAGCAGGCATCTGTTTCTCTGCTGACTGTACTAATGAGTAAGCCAGACAGAATTTTTTGACTGATTTTCTGTGGCACATTTGGGGGTAAATCTTCTGTGAAATATTAAGATGTGTTAAGCAGAGATGACAGTACTATAGCTAAAAAGTCCAAATGACCCAAAATAATTAAGACATGAACATGCAAGGTGTTGTGAATGCGTCCCAATTCTGAGGAGCTTTCTTGTGAGTTCTCTGAAGATAGATTCTGTGTGGGCCAGTGGGATAGTTATAGATCTGTCAATCTGTAATCTAATCAAACTGGATGTGGGTGGGGTTAAAACAGTAAGCCCATTTGTAATCTAATGTTTTCTTCATAATATACATACAGCAAATATGCCATGTACAATTCTTAAAATTATTATTACAAAAAAAATCTATAAATATCTACAAATTAAAATTACACTAAACTGTAAATAAAGGGAAAAATAGTTCATAGTACATGATTTGTATATGGGATGGGTGTCTTCACCACAAGTCAATTTTGTCATTGCCACTTTTTGAAAAAAAAAAATGGCTTATGGAACACAAGTACAAAACACAGATAAAGCATCTCTGATCATTCATTCTTTGTAATTTAATTCATACATGAAACATGAAATTCATTTTTGCCAGAATTGTTCTGTGAACTGTACAATTGTTGATGCACTCAAATGGCTAAGAACTGATGCTGATGTCCTAATACCTTAAACAAAAAGCCTTCTATATAACTTTTCTGACACCTCCTGCTTAAAACCCAAAAAGCCAGAAGGATCGTGAGGCCCCGCTTTCGCGGTCCGTACTCATACTGAAAATCAAGATCAAGAGAGCTTTTGCCCTTCTGCTCCACGGGAGGTTTCTGTCCTCCCTGAGCTCGCCTTAGGACACCTGCGTTACAGTTTGACAGGTGTACCGCCCCAGTCAAACTCCCCACCTGACACTGTCCTCGGGACAGGTCGCGCCCGGGACCGCGGCGGGCCCCGGGGCTTGGACACCAGAAGCGTGAACCCGCCTGGGGCTCGCCTCCCTGCCTCACCGAGTTAGTGAGGAAACGATAAGAGTTCTAGCTACCTTTTCAGCACAGTCCTTAAAGGAAATAATAATAAGTGTGAAATGCATCTGGTTGTCAACTTCACACTTGCTGCTGCACATCAGAAATGTAATGTGGCTATTTAATCATGCTGTACTCATTTTCAGTTGTATAGTTTACAGATGATCACTTTACATACTTACTATAGTGTTGTTATTTTAGGTGTTTATCTAAAATATCATGCAATTACTTGGCTTACCTGTTATCCAGGTGACTACATCTAACAAATATTTTTTCTATTATCTGTTACAATACATTATCCATTTTTAAGTGATTATCCATACCTTTGCGGACACATCCTTACTCTCTAGATATTGGCCTTTGAAAAAAAAAAAATCATCGGCTTCGTTATTGGGATTCGGTAAAGCTTCAATGTATACTTTCTAGTAACTGAACTAATAAACACAATTTTAGTTCAGATCACAATTCCCTTTCATAGGATTGTGTGTTAGTGGACATGAGGTGGTCACTGAAGCCCTATAGAATCCTTCCAATTCATTGGCTGATGGTGCTAAATTACCGCCCATTAGAAGCTGTCACAGCGCCCTTATAAGTGCATGCTTGGTGCCATCACTTCCTATTTTCTTTTCTTCAGTGTGCAGTAGTTTTAGCCCATTTTGTCTAGTGACTCTTTTGTCTAGTGGCATATAGGTCATGTGTCTCTCTTGTTTTAGGGGTATGCTCGTTGGAGTCTGAGAAACATGCCAGAAATCAAGCCTTACCTCCCAGTGGTGCTTCCCATTTAGCCGTGTCTCCACTGCACGAATTTGCAGTTCTGGACTCTGCCATATTGTGCCAGAATTACTAATAAACCAGCGGTGGATTTTACCAAAGTGTGCCGAACTGCAGAGCATGGCTATGTGGCTATGGTATCGTCCAAGCCTTCCCTTCCCTCCAAGCACTTTAGCACTTCTGGCCACAAAGCACATTGCGTGGTTGGTGGTTGTTGTGGAGCAGCATTGGTGGCTTACTCTCTCTGACATCAGGGACTGAGATAAAGGCTTTCTCTTGGGTGCACCTGTGTATCAGTCTGGAATTTTTAACATGCAGTGCAGTCCATGGTGGAGAAATTTTGCTATGTTAAAAAATGTTAAAAAAGTGTGTTCCAACAAATTCTTTATCATAAAGAGAGAAGTCTATTGCATCATTGGGGCATTTGTGCTCTTCTCTCTCAGTGTCCCGCAGGAGATTGCAAGATGGGTTCGAGGTTGAGTTCCTCAAACCATCTTTGTAAGGACTTCAGTTTAGCTTCTCACCACAGTTTGTGTTGGAGAGCAAATCTGTTTGCCCCCTCCCCATCACACAATCTTCCATTCTCGTGCAAAACACCAGGAAGTAAGTGTTAATCAAGATTGAGTTTCACATATTAGTTTTGCATTCTACTGTTTGATAAGTGCAAGGATGCGGCACTAGCTTGGCTAAGACTTGAGAGCATTCACAACAAATTATCTCTGTGATTGACTGGTGCTGGCCCACTCATAGAGTTTGGCAGTGCAGCAGGGGATATCATCCTCAAGGTCGAGCAAAGTCATAGTGATGTTTCCACCTTAGGTTGGCACTGTGTGCAATAGGCACCTGTTTCATGGCCAGTGTGACAGTCGTTATTGGATGTGTCATATAAACAGTCTGGAGATTGAGGCAGTGTATTTGTGCGCAGAGATTTTAACTTCCAGATACATGTTCTGATTTAAGCCCAAAGTATCCTCTGTTTTTGTACACGTACAATAGCGTATGCGTAGTCGAACATGTAGCCTTTCAAAGTATACTCCATTTGATAGTGTGTGAGAATGCATGCAGTCGACATGTGCTCTAGAAAGCTTTATCTTTGTCCAGCATCTTATGTATTTTTGTCCAGAAGTTATGACCGATAAAAATTTATTTGTACTCTATGAAACTAAAGTTGTGGCTGTTTCATAACTCCCACACACAAGCGCTTGTCAATGCGGCCATAAGTTGTTGTTGCAGTCTCTGATATTTTGTTGTTTTTGTTGTTCTGTCACTTTAGTTTCATTTTCTACTGTGAAATAACAGCCCGAGCCAGTGCTGCCACCTTGTGGAACAACTAATTAGTGCAAAACCAAGTGAATGCACATGTGCTACCTGCGCATACCTGCGGTTTTAATAATCAGACTGTGAGTGCGCAAACAGTACATGCATACTATTTTGGTGATGAAATTTGCGTCATGCACACTGTACGTGGACCCTCGCATGTGTGTGTAAAAACCGAAGTATTCTTTGGCCTTTAGAATGACAACATGATAGTGGTGTCCCATTTGAATCAGCAAGGGATGGTGGGGGGCAGTGTGTGCTTGCAGGCCATGTTGGCGCATAGCTTCCTCCTGTGGGCACAGGACAAGACACAGTCAGTGAGAGCTGTTCACATTCTAGGTCACTTGGATGTAGCAACAGTCCTGTGAAGACAGGGCCTGATACCATCAGAGTGGAAATTGCTTCCTCATACCATGCAACGGGTTTGGGAGGTGTTCTACAGGAGCTATGTGGATCTGCACGCATCAAGCGAGATGGCACAGTGGAGTTCTGCCTGTTGATTCCACCCCATTAGGCATCAATGCTCTGGCTCATCTGTTTCCGTAAATGCTCCTTTATACATTTATACGTACATCTCAAGTTTGGTTTTTGCCACTGGTATCTCTCCTAGACGGTGTACTTTGTGTGATTCTGTGTCAGAAGGACATGTTGTCTCAAGCTTAGGGCACCATTTGGCATCCCCTACTAGAACTATGGAGGCTGTGGGTCTGGCCCCTCAATGGGGCATTTTGTTAACAGATGGGTTGTCCTCCACTGTGGTTGACACTATTGTAAATGCAAGAGTAAATCTACAGGGTGGCTGTATTTGCTTAAGTGGTGTATATTTGCTTTCATTGCTTGTGAACAGTTGGGAGCTGGAATGACTTCTGCAAAGCTTAAAATGGATATGTTTGCAATTGCAGCAGAGCATGTCACATTTAATAACATGGACAATGGCATGGCTCTTGCTGCAGAGGTTTTATCTGTTTGAAGAGTGTTAATCTATAGATTTTATGCTGTTCTTGAAATATTATTCAAATTGCACACGTCTGTTCCTACAAAAGGGAACATCTAGGTTACTAAATGTAACCCTTGTTCCCTGACTGTGCATTGAATTTGTGCTTATAAGTCTGCTGTGATGCATCTCCTTATGGTTGACACTTTATCACCATCTGCCAATGAACTGCTTTGATTTTAAAGGGCTTCAGACACTGTATCTTTACACAGCATCTCGTTCCCATTCAGGGAACTAGGGTTATATTCGGTTACCTAGACAATTACTGTCTTTATCTTTATCTTATGAGGTTGTTTGTCATCATTGGTAATATCCTCAAGGGGTAATTGGTGCTTTAGTATAGAGCCCTCAACGGAGTTACATGCTTTCAAAGATGATTAGAATGCTGCTGAGGAAGGTGTTCTCATATTCTGATGAATGCTGCACAAAGCCCATATAGCTCAGGTTTGACACATGAGAAGTGCAACTCTGCAAACAAAGCCCATTCCCTTGTGAGCATTACCTCATTTTTCCATAAGCATCCTGACAAAAAAAGTACACTGAAATGTAATTAGTGGTGTTTTGTAGTGAGTATTGCTATTAATGTTGATCATTGTTGGAATTAGAGGGTTTTGAAAACCCTTGAGCCTACATAATAAATACAACACATCACTAATGTCGTATGTGCTACAGTACAAACATGAAGTATATCAAATTGTGAGGTTTGTTAAGGAGAGAGTCTCGCTATTGCTTTCCTATGCATCTGAATTTATGAGTGAAAAAATGCCTTATACTTAGGAAGCGAACCTTTATGCAAATCAACTCGAAAAACACACTAACCACATTAAATCTACCTCAGACACTCTAGCATCCTGGCAGCAAGTTTTGCACAGGCAAGCATCACTAATATTTTCTCAAAGGCACATTTAAATGCACATGCATTCCACCATAAATCAGAGTTGATTAAAATGGGAGGACTGCATTGTAAAACTAGAGAATCACTGCTCCATCAAATGCAGAAATGTTTCTTTTCTGTTTGAATGGCTATAGCATCAGTGCATTATAATGTGAGACCTGCATTTTAACTGGACACATCTTTTAAAAACCAATGACACTGAACAGTCAGCAGGCCAGTAATTTTGTATCATTAAATACTTCCTCTCCAGTTACAACTGCCTCGCATGATACTGACTTATCCAGTTTTTATTACTTGATGCAATTACAAGAAGTTAAATTAAATATATTTTCATTTAATCATTAGCTAATCACTGAGAATCATTGAGCCCTTCACATCATATAGGTAGTTTTATCATGCTGAAGATTTCCATGTTTAGGGTGTCTATGGATGTCCTGATGAGTTTAGCTCTAACCCTAACCAAACAAATCCCAACAAGCTACCTAAGGTGTTTAGAATTACTTTCAAATTACAGACTGATGGGTTAGCTTGGTATTGGTACCAAAGTCTGAGGGACACTGGCCTTCCAGGACTACTCCAGAGCCCTGGACTACTGTAGAGATTGTCAACAAATAACTGCTTAGAGCTACTGTGAATAAGTTTCTGTTATGCCTAAAGGCAGCTTCTTAGACCAAACAATAAGAATGTCTCTGTCATGTAAAAGATGATGCAAGATGATGTGTTTACCACTGACAATCCATAGATCACAATCCAACTCACACTGTCTCTGCTTGAAGGCCTGGGGCGTCTCCTGGATGCCGAACAGCATCGCAGATGGGAAATGCTTCCTGAAATGACATTCAGCTGTTACCACAGCAACAATGGGGTTGAAAAAAGGGTCTTCGAGCCTGAGATGTAACCTTTTTGTAAAGGTCCAGTGTTGTCATAATGTTATTTTTGTGAAATGCAAAATGCATCAACTTCATTATAGTAGGAGAATATTGAATTTGTATACTCTATATGTAGAAATACGCAGCTTCCTTTGTTATTTACTTTTTTATTTGGAATGCATAGAACGATTAGTCTCATAATAATCTAAAAAAAAGATCAGTTGTAGTCATAACATTTATCTTCTGCATTATTAGCTGCAGGTTTTGACTATTATATTATGGTAGCTCTACCTTTTGAAATGTGTGCTCCAATTAATTTAGAAATAAAATGAAAGCTCGAAAATGGTAATATAATAGTATCATAATAACATACTATTGTATATATCATGTTGTTTGTTGTTTGTGAATGTACAGTGTATTTAAGTATAGATTATATTGAGTAAGGAGAGAGATATGCATCTTCCAGATTGTTCAGTGTACATGATGCCACCTCTGAATTAGACAGGGTGGGGCCCGTTACCAAGACAACAGTCACTCTGTGGGGATGATTCCATAATCTAGTAGGTTGAAGAGAGGTGGGGGTGGAAGACAGGATTAGACAATAAAACATGTAGGGGTAAGAAATGAGAGAAAAATTGAGGTGCTTATTGTAAGTGTGTATTGATGTGTGTTAGAGGTATTAATGAATAGTTCTTTTAAACCAGATACAATACTAGATACAAGTATTGATAATACTTGTACTAGATACAAGTATTGATAATGCATAATAAAACCCCACCCTTTAATCTCCTGTCTGAGAAGAACCACTCTTTTATATAAAAAGTCAAACAAAAAGATGTGAAACCTTGGGTTGATGAGTAGTGACAGTAGAACCTTTGATGTGTGTTTGAAATAAGAGATGTAGAAAGATTCATCCAATAAAATGCCTCACGAGGCATGATTTTAGTCAATGTAGGCAATGGTATTTTTGTAGAGACACAGATTTCATTGACTGATAAAAAGTAGGAAGGCCTCATTGCATTGTTCAGTGTTGAACATAGTAACTGATATCAGCAATATTAAGAATTAATTGTTATTACAGTACAACATTGCATGTTTACAGTTAATTTTAGATGAAAAACAACAGTTTTAAAAATAGTTACATTTATTGTTAATAGTAATAATCAGAATAAACCATTATTTTGTAAAGTAAATCATAATTTGGAATTTAGAGTCAGAACTCTTAATATTCAAACATGTCTGTCTGTCAGTGAATAAATAGATAACAACAGCCTGACTGAAAAAATCTCTGACATGTGAAGCAACATTCATTATTAATAATGATTTTGAATTATTAATAATATTTTAGGTTAAGGGGCACAGTGGGGTGATTAGATGAGTTAATGAGTTGTTATTGTATTAAATCTTACATGATTGAATTTGATTGATTATTTTTTTTTTTGTATTTATTTTTTTATTTATTTGGGTTTTTGCCAGATTTATTTTTTTATTTAGGAGAGAGTGAATAGGGACAGGAAATAGACAGGGAGGGGCAAGGGCAATTTGAGCAGTATATAACACAGGCTAGATTTAAACCTGCAGAGCTTCAGCATGAGCACTATAGCTTTAAAGGGATAGTTCACCCAAAAATGAAAATTCTGTCATTAATTACTCATCCTCATGTGAGCACGCATGCGCTGCGCCTTGTTTATGAGCAGAAGAATGTACACGCATGCGTCATGGTACTCTCAATAATGGTGGAGGATGGTGACGCAGAAGAGAAGAATTGTTGAATAAAGTTGTTATTTTTGTTTTCTTTGCACTCAAAAAGTATTCTTGTATCTTCATAAATTACGGTTGAACCACTGATGTTGAACCACTTACTATTTTAACGATGTCCTTAGTAAGTTTCTGTGTCTGGGAACATTTCAGATGCATTGCTGTCTATACAGGGTCAGAAATCTCTCTGATTTCATCAAAAATATCTTAATTTGTGTTCTGAAGATGAATGAAGGTCTTACAGGTTTGGAACGACATGAGGGTGAGTTATTAATGACAGAATTTTCATTTTTGGGTGAACTATCCCTTCAAGTTATCAAACATATGTAAATTTTGGCATGCACTCATATGTATTTTGTGAAGAAATAATTCATAAAAAAAAACGTCAAAATTGACAACTCAGGCTGTTGTGTCAAGTCTAGCAGCTTTTTAGTGTCTCATAGCATGAGTTCCATGTTTTTGCCACTGTGTCAAAATGTATCACGTTTCATTACATTGTGCCCTTTCCAGCTGTTTTTAACCCAAGAATCCAAATTATGTACCAAATTAAGCACTGATTATATTAATCTATTATTTATATATGTAAATGCAAATAGTTGTTTTTCATTACATTTATTACATATTCTTCAAAGACAGATTAATATTTATTCATTTCAAAATAAGTATTTACAAACAGTAAAGCACAGCGAACACTAATCTCATCCTCACTCTGTCTCTCACGCTTGCTTTATCATCAACATTAATTTTCTCTCTATCTTGTTCCCATGGTACCTGCGGCTCTGAGGCGCTCCTTATGTTTCAGACCAACCCGTGCTGGAGGGAATTTGAAAAAGGGCTATATTTAGCATTCACTGCTTGTGAACCTTGTCACTTGTAGTATTTTCTTGTAATTTACTATTTTCATAGAGAGTGTGTTAATAGCATGAATTGAAGGAGCGATTTGAATAGACTCTTAAATTGTGCATCTCGTGCTGTTTTTGCTATGGACATGATATGAATGATATCTCAAATCATGGCTTGTTGAGGAGAGGTGCCCTTTTTACTTTTCTAATCAGAACCCAATCTGTTGAATCAAAGAAAATTCCAAAGACATATTAGGAGACAAAACTATTATATCATCAACTTGGGGGTGAGCTCTTTTGACTTTAACTAGCCAGTAACAACTTAGCAACCACAACACCTTGCCAACCATCCACATCGAATTTTGCACAGACAAGCACCACTCATACTTCCTTGAGAAAATGTATAAATCTAGTTTTATGTTGGTTGTATTGTATTTTCTAATTAAACAGAATGACTAAAAACTATTCAGAATAATAAACATCTATTCATGCATGCAGTCTTTGCAAGTTATAATAAAACTGTCAGTAGAATTACTGTGGTTTGTACTTAATCGTTTGTAAAAGTTTGTTGTTTGTTCTGGCTGAATACACTTCCTCTCACTTAGACTGCTTTTTTGGTTAGTGGTGGGTGTAACATGAAGCGAAACGCAATGACAGATGGGGGCTGGAAATGGCCAGAGAAACTGTGCACCATTAGGGTTGAGGGTTGTAAATGTGTGTTTGTGTGTGCTAATATTCAATATGTGTTTATATGCGTGTAAGGCATTTATCAAGTGTGCTGCTGCATTATAGCTTCACATCAAGAAAATTGAGAAATACAAACATTAGAATATACCAAGATTATTTCAAAACAATATGTGATTTCTCTTTTCACTTATTTATACAATTACCTGTTTTTTATTATTAATTTTATTACGTTTATTTTATTATCTCTTACGTTGATGATTAACAAATGATTTGTGATGCTACTTGGTATAATTTTTCCAAATTCCAAATAGACAAATATTAGCCGTTTAACTGACTGGCCAATATATTGCTCTGTCACTACTCACCCATGTTGTTTTTCATTTATTGAAACTGGCATGCCATGTAATCTTTTCACAAAATAAGAATGTTCATACAAAGAAAGAATGGTTTAATATTATAAAGTTTTATTTACACCAGACAAGAGCTAAAGTGACATAAACAATAACTATGCAAGAAAAGCTTGACTTTGCTTTGAACGTTTGATGGAATGCATGGCAACAATGTCAATTACATGCATTTCCTCTTTATCTCCATTAGTCTTGTTTTCTCTGGCATCCTCTCTCTATCTGTTCTTGTCTCTACAATTTCAGTGAAACTTTTGCTTAAAGATTCATTATAAACTCATTCATATAAAATTCACCATCATTATTCCTCCTTTTCCAACTGTCGTTCTCTCACTGTGTATGCCTGTGGCCAGGAAAGCCCATTGCTTTGACTGCAAAATCTTGTATATAGAGGGAAATCCAGTTACCCATCAAACCCTGCTGCTCCCCTCACTGTTTCAGCCAAATCTTTTGTTCTCCTAATCCGATTGTTACAGTTTTTCGTTCTGCTTTATCCCAGAGTCATTCCCTCATCACCACCCAGATAACATAAAGACAAAGTGAACATTGTGCAACAACCACAGTAGAATTAAGCCATAATAATCCATTTTTATGTACTATGTGCCTTAAATGTGATACTTTCACTTAAAGGAATAGTAAAGGAACAGTTCTAATGACACCTGCTGTTGTTCCATTAAACATAAGGAGAATTTTTAAATGACTCAAGTTGAATGAAACACATTTATGGTAGCGATTGGAGCAACATCAGTAAATAATTATAGGGGTTTTTTTATTGAAAAAAAAAGAAAAAAAAAGATAATTGCAAAGGTAATGTATGTCACACATTCAAGGTTGTTTGTGAACGTGAGAGGGAAAGGGAAAAAGAAAATAAAATATAAACCATAATTTTGAGGAGGTTGTAGATTTGGGGCTTGGGTGGAAGAGAGAGAGAGAAAGATAGGATGATAAACAGAGTCTCTATTTACTGTTAAAGAAAGGATCGATTATGAGCGTTCTGTTCTCTAAGAAAGAGCTATTGAAGCTGAAACAGTGAAGATAGTGTCAGACTGGAATCTTTGACCAAGATCCTGGAAACATTCTCCTAATGTTTGGGAATATCATTTCTTCACTCAAGTCTTTTCCATTCCCTCTATAGTCTTTTTTTGTTCAACAGTGTCACACAATGTCTCCACATCAGTTAATTAGTTTTTGCTCATTAATCATTTTTCCCCCTCATAGAGCATTGCTTTCTATTACACATTACAAAGCCTTTCAGTTGATCGTTTAAACCTTCCCTGCTTCATATGCATATGATTATATAAAGATTGACTGACTGATTTCGCTCTTGATTTTTAAAACTGGTATTGTGTGAAAATTAAGTCTCTGTCAAAATTCAAACCTGATTGGACACCAAAGTAATTCAATTTGCTATTGTAACTTTTTTTGTGATTTTTGCTCACTATCTGATTAGAAATCCTACAATATTGTTTGTTTATGTATGTAGTCTTTTGATTATAAAATCAGAATGCAGTACGTGTTTATAAATTCAAATTCATTCATAAATTCACATAATATCCTAGCAACCACATAGCAACAAGCTAACAAGCAGTCACAGGTTCATTTCGTGACAGCATCGTTATTCTACATGCTACACGCTACACTACACTACTGTAATGAGTCCACTGGAGGCGAGCATAGTGAGAACCCAAGTGCAGTTTATTTACAAAGTGTAATCCAAACATCCAAACAAAGACAGATTTGACATGAACAGACTTAACTCACCAACAGCAGATTACAACTTCAATACATGGCAACGACATGGCTACTTATAACAAACAATGAGAACCACATGACAAGAACCAACCAATGGGGACATGACACATGACTTAGAACAACCAATCAGAACATGACACATTGAACAAGGGAACCAATAGCAAGGAGACAAGAGGGCAAGGGAAGTATGACACAAACAGGAACCATAACTAAACTTCAAAAATAAAAGACATGAAAACAAGAACATGACACAGAACCCAAAACAGACCTTACATATTCCCCCCTCAAAAAAGGCGGCTCCAGAAGCCTAAACTACACAGAACCCCAAAAGTCCAGGAGGGTGGTGGAGCAGAGGCGGAATGGGGGGAGGGATGGAGGGCCAGGCCCGTGAAGGGGAACAGGGCCTGGAGCGTGGAGCAATGGCGGAGCAGGGAGCCATGGTGGTGGAGGCAGAGCAGGGAGCCATGGCGGTGCAGGCAGAGCAGGGGCCTCAGTGGCCGTGACAGGACAGGCAGTGAGTTCATGAACGACCTCCATGGCTGTGACAGGACAGGCAGTGAGTTCAGGAATGGCCTCCGTGGCTGTGACAGGACAGACCGTGAGATCATGAACAGCCTCCGTGGCCGTGACAGGACAGACCGTGAGTTCATGGATGGCCTCTGTGACCATGACAGGGCAGATCGTGAGTTCATGAACGGCCTCCGTGACCGTGACAGGACAGACCATGAGTTCATGGACGGCCTCCGTGGCTGTGACAGGACAGGACGAGGATTCGCTGACGACCTCCATAGCCATGACAGGACAGGCAGAGAGCTGATGAGTGGATACCCTTGACACCTCTGGAGGTTCTGCCGCGGTTTCATCAGGATACAAGGAGCGTTCAGCAACAGTTCCTTTGACCGCAACATGACAGGCTGAAAGTACATTGCTGGGCGCCACCATCGTGCAAGAAGCTGAAGCGGGTGCCGCCGCCTTGGCAGGTTCTGCAGCATACGCCGCCACCTCTGGAGAAACTGTAGCAGGCACCATCGCCTCAGGGAACACAGCAGCGAATACCACTACTTCGGGAGGTTCTGCAGCATCAGCCGCCACCTCTGGAGACTCGCCAGACACACCATAGAGCGATTCCCGTTATGGAAAGCGCTGCAGACGGAGGAATCAGTTCACAAACAAGAAGGATTGAGAGTGTTGGTTTGGTGATACCAGCTGCACGAGCTGACACCAACGGTAGGTCCTCCACGCTGGATGCCAGTCTGTGATACTGGAGAACTGAACCTGAAGATCTGGGTTCAACAGACAGGAGGTGACAAGACTCTGAATGATCAGCTGTGACGTGACGTGACTCTGGAAGATCAGCGGTGACGTGACGTGACTCTGGACGATCAGCTGAGACGTGACGAGACTCTGGACGATCAGCTGAGACGTGACGAGACTCTGGACGATCAGCTGAGACGTGACGAGACTCTGGACGATCAGCTCAGACGTGATGAGACTCTGGACGATCAGCTCAGACGTGACGTAACTCTGGACGATCAGCTGAGACGTGACGTGACTCTGGACGATCAGCTGAGACATAACGAGACTCTGGACGATCAGCCGTGACGTGACGTGACTCTGGGCTATTAGCCATGATGTGACATGACTCTGGACGATCAGCTGTGACGTGACGTGACGAGACTCTGGGAGATCAGCTGAGACATAACGTAACTCTGGATGATCAGTTGCGACGTGATGAGACTCTGGAACAGTAACCATGACGGGACGAGATCCTGATAGGATGACCTTGGCATGACAAGACAAGAACCAACCAATGGGGACAAGACACATGACTTAGGACAACCAATCAGAACATGACACACTGAACAAGGGAACCAATAGCAAGGAGACAAGAGGGCAAGAGAAGCATGACACAAACAGGAACCATAACTAAACTTCAAAATAAAAGACATGAAAAGAAGAACATGACACAGAACCCAAAACAGACCTTACAACTATATGCTATACATATTCTCTATATAGCATGTCAACAATCAGCACTATTTTAAGATGGTACAACTACATAAATGCATAAGGGAACTCTGGGGTATGATGTAAGAGGGAACCCACAATTAATCAAACAACAAATAAAGAAAAATAACAGTATATAAATACTGAAGTAGATGACAATTCCCTGGTTACTACCAGAACACCCTGGCAGTGGGTTTTGCAAGTCTAGTTATTATTTTAGGCTACATATTAATACAAGAATATATTGTATATACTTATTAACATTGTATCATACTATTTAATCCAATGTATTTTTAAACTAGAATTGCATGTTCAGCAACAAACAAATTTTGATCAGACATTGCAAATAGTTACTAAAGTACAAGGTGGAGTAGGATTTTGACATGGTCTTGAAAATTAGGTTTTAAAAGTTTTTAAATGTACAAATGTAACTTTAAAAATCTTAACATAGAACAGATTTTATTTACTCAGCCTCCCTCAGCATTATATTACCTCAGTAGGGTTTTCCTCAATAATCTATAAGGCAGACTTATATCTTTTGTTCATGTTCTTGTTATTCCTTATTGCCACACTAAGAGTATATAAAAAAATCAAACCGCTATCTCAGCCCAAAATTGAAAATATGGAAATCATATCCCCATTTAATGAACCATGCCATGGTGAGCTTCAGGCAGTACTGAATAATGGACAGATCCACCCCTTAGGGTTTTATCAATTATTCATCTGAGAAAGGGGATTCTGTTGGTTTACTATTCATGTCTGATGGTTAGGAAGAGAACTGACCTGTGCGGTGTAGCAGATGACATTTTGCTGATTTGTTTTTCTTCAAATGTGTATGAATACTTTTCAGATGGTGATTAGTATTCTCCAAGTTTTGGTGATCCCCCTATCTGATGCTTAAACAAACCTGTCTGCTTTTTCTTTTTTTTTTCTTTTTTTGCAAGAAATATAGTTACCCCCAACACAGAAATTCTGTCACCATTTACAGACCCTTCTGACCCTTTTGATACCTTTATAGCATATGCCCAAGCTGCTCTTTTCTATACAGTGAAAGTAAGAGGTGAACACAGCGGTCAGGCATGGTTTTCAGTGAATACCATCTTTAAATCCTGTCTATGCACAATGGTTCAAAGCATTTCAGAACATTATACACATTCAAAATGCTAATAAGTCTTGAATTGTTCATTATCACAAAATAGGTTTTATTGCATATATTGTTTTAATGTATCCATCATGTAGCTAGTTGGAATGGAGCTGGAAACAAGCTGTAAAGAGTTGCATAATGCTCTGCTCTGTTCGACAGCACACTTTGTCCCCTGGGCTGTTATTGATTTTGTTCCAAGTTTGCAAAATGACACCGGCTAATAGAATCTGTAGGAGGATCTCTGTATAGCGTTTCTATTGGTTTGCCCCACAGCGCTTTGAAATTGACTCCCTTTAGAGACCTTAATAAACTCGGAAACTGTGATGTCACATCCATTTTAGTACAGAACTTTATTACAAAATAATGAATAAACACATTGAAATGAGTTTAAAATCAAGTTTTTTTCCCCCATTGTGAATAATGACAATGTTTGAGCACCATTATTCCATTATTCCTGCTGTATTCTGAATATACTGAATTGCCTTTGTGTGTGGGTTATGAGAAATAAGGTCTGAAATGACAAAGAAAAAAAAAAAAAAAAAAACGATTCAAATCTCAAGTTGGCAGTTTAAGCTGGAGAAACACTATGACTAGCTGAAACATTCTAAGATTGAGCTCAACACACTTATAGACTGTTTCCATCGAATGTAGCAGATTCCAGTCTTTGACAGTCAGAGAAAAACACAAACCTAATGACAGTCCATTACAAAACACTTTTTAACTGGTCAGACACGACTTTACATTTTGGTGAACTAACAATATCCCGTGATAATCAACTGTGCAAGATCTTGAACCACAGCAAACTCTGACATCAACAGACAGTTGGTACCTCAGATGATGCCAACCCTCAGACAACATACAGAATTACCTAATTTTGCCATATGTTAAATATATTAATTTTCTACAATATATAAATATTGTAGAAATTTAATTTCCTGTAAAGCTGCTTTGCAACGATTTGTATCGTGAAAAGCACTATACAAATAAACTTGAATTGAATTGAATTGGTACTACTTATTTTCAGTGAAATTTGTAAAGAAAAAAGAGAAAACCTTACTGAAACCTTAATTTACCATCACATAAACCCCAAACTCTTGCTTGATTAACTTAAAACTTTCTTACTTATGGCTATCAGTTCCAAAAACTCAACAGTCATCTTAATGGCCACGTACACACTGCAGCTAAATTCGGTTGTCAGTTCACATTTTAGTGCTTAATCCTGTTCTGTACACACTCAGTTCTTTATCACAGGAGTAATTTACAAGAGTGACAACTGCATTTTACAAACAGACTCCAGAAAAATTCAGATAGTGACCACCGGATTTACAGAAATTCTACACAGTGTGTACGGAACCAAACTTAACAACTAGTTAATAATGTATTTAAACACATATCAGAGTTATGTCTTTTCTGTATACACAGTACAAGAAATCACAGTGTACCTTTTGACTAGTGACTAGTATTACCAGATCTTGCTAGGAAAAAAAAAAAAAACAATAAGAATGAGCCAATATTAAACTCAAACCCAAACATGTCTTCTTGGAAATAAGCCACATACCAAAATATAGTGACCTGCACCGCACTTTTTAAACTCCATAAACTGGATAACTGTATAAGCCAAACCCAACAAGCTCAAAGATGCTTAATAAGATTCACGTATCAGTGTTGAGGAAAGTTACTTTTAAAAGTAATGCATTACAATATTGCGCTACTCCCTAAAAAAGTAACTAATTAAGTTACTTAGTTACTTTTTATAGAAAGTATTACGTTAGCCTACATTACTTGGCGTTACTTTTTGTCATCTGGGCTGGGCTTGCATGTTTGTTTTTAATATAAAAAAGTTATATTTTTTGGCAAATGTAAAAGCCCTTTCACACCAAAAGTGACATGAATAAGCCTAAGGCTGAAGGAAAAGTACATTCTTGTCTATACAGTAGACAATAACGTTTCTGCTGTGCTGCTATTCTGGGTTGCATGAAGAATAGCATGCAGTAGAAGAAAGTTCAACACTCTTCAGCAATAACAAAAAAAGTAATTTTTGCTTATTAGTATG
This sequence comes from Spinibarbus caldwelli, assembly GCA_039654775.1. Taxonomy (NCBI): domain Eukaryota; kingdom Metazoa; phylum Chordata; class Actinopteri; order Cypriniformes; family Cyprinidae; genus Spinibarbus; species Spinibarbus caldwelli. The sequence goes on from CM077221.1 coordinate 35,414,913, forward strand.
GTTGAATTTGATCATCAAAGCTCAGCAGCAAAGACATTGGTTAATAAAATTGAATTAATACATAAAGGATATTTGTGTTATTTAACATGTAATTATTGCAGGTTTGTGTGATATTTTGAGTTTGCATTTCACTGTTTTCATTCATTTTGATAAATACTGATTCTGTTTTTGTGCAAGTGAGATGAGTTAATGCATGTTAACATTTAGTCTAAAACTACAGTAAGCATCATATTTACACAGTGAACACAATGTCTTACTCCTGATTTCTCTTTATTGTAGAGTAGAGATTGACTGAGCGAGTATGATTACCTGCATTTACCTTCATTTAATACAGCATTCATTTAGCATTCATTTTGGGTCAAATTCATAATCAGAATACATAATCAAATTCCAGAAGAACTGGGTAAGATAAGGTGTCTGTATACAATGCAGACGGATGTTTTTGGTCACTGGCTCATGTCTAGCTGTAGCTTTCAGCTTTTCATTCTTATTATCAAGTTTAAAATGCTGTATCAAACTTCATTGTGGTAGATCCGGTTGTCTTTGGATGCATTCACACTTCCTGTGTGAATGGCTCCATAATCCTTACTATTATTTTTTTTAAACACCATTATTTTTTGTGCATTAATGTGTGGAATTGACAGGCCCACCTAATATTTTTTATTTGATGTTGTTGTTGTTGTTGTTTTAGACTTTGATCTTTGATATCTCATTAATGTTGGTACAGATGGATGTTCATATGTGCATTAAAACCAAAACGCACATCAACATGTTCATAAAAGTGAGATTTCACACATGCAAATAAAATAAATGAAAATGTGCTTTGCCTTCCATTTTCTCTGTTCTCTCGGTCAAGCCAACTATTGTTTCATAATAGGACATTATATCACTGAAAGAGATTCTGGCTCAGGGTTGGTAAGATTTAATGCCCATAAACCACACAAATCCACTGCAGTGGATTTGTCTTTTTTGATTAACAGGTTTGTCCAAGTTTAATCTGCACCAGTTTTAGACAAGAAGCAAATACTGAGGACTCTGTCATGTGGAGAGAATAGGAGAAAATGGTGTGAATACGCTGCTCTGCACTGATAGTTTGGACTCTGGACATCGCCTTTGCAGATGGTGTGTAATAGCTTGTATTTCCTTGAGGGCTTTTCTGTCGCATACCTGTACCAAGATCTGATGCTGGGTCAGTTGAAGACTCCACTATTTCTAGCCTCTTAATCCTCTAAGCATTTTTTCCTGCAAGCATCTCAGTGTGTGTGTGTGTGTGTGTGTGTGTGTGTGTGTGTGTGTGTAATCACAGTGTACTAATACCTCTATCCTGGTGCTCAGTAATCCATCTATCCACAGTGGCCGTTCTTCAGTAGACATCCTCGCAACCCCTTGTTCCCTATTTTTATTTCATTATTCTGGCATTCTGTTTTTGGATATACCTCACTGAAACCTCCCAAAAACACCCATGAGTGTTGGAATGGTGACCAGAGCAACGGCTCAGGTAAGGCTTTTACACCAACACTGTGTATTAGCTAACCGCTCATAATGTATTGTCAAGGCAGTTTTATCTAGTAGGTATTTTTTTTTTTTTCTTTCAAAGTTTCACAGAGGTCTGCTGCAGCCTTTAACCCGCTGGTCCACAATAATGCATATTTCATAATTGTCTGTGGCCAAATAACTGCATCTAAATGTTAAGCAGCACATTCGTTAATTTCTCTTAAAAATAAAAAAGGGATAGTTCACCTAATAATGAAAATTCTGTCATCATTTACTCACCCTCATATATGTACTCTCAGAAAAAAGGTACAAAAGATATCACTGGAGTGGTGCCCTTTCAAAAGGTACTAATATGTAATTTTAAGGTACTAATATGCACCCTCTAGGTACTTTTGAAAAGATACTGTCCCAGTGTCAGCTTTGTATACAGGTATAACATCATACAGGATATGATTGTGAATAAATGATGACAGGATTTTTATGTTTGGTTGAACTATCACTTTAATTAGCAGTTTGCACTGTCTATGAAATATTAGCTGCACAAAAAGTAAAGCTGAACATTTTTCTGTCTACATGAAACATGCAATCCTGTGCATTACCAGTTAAAGAACCAGGGACCATCCAATTCAGTTTATTGTCCCCACACAACTTATTTCTTATTGGCAAAACTACTAAAAGCTTGGTCAGACACAATCTGTAAGTGCTTCTTTCTATTGAAACATTAACTGCTGGTGCTTGCTGCTACTATTACCCATACTTTTTAAATAAACCGCTAACCTTAAGTGTTAAACTTTTAACACTTTACTCGTCCACCAGCATTTGTGTTATAGATGTGAATGATAACCCAAATTAAGCAACTTGTTATGGGGAGGTGCGCTATTACTTTTCAGAGTGAGCAGATTTTTGTCTGCCAGATGTTATAGCAAAATACTTGGGAAAATACTTTGGAGGGACCTGAGCCATCATGAATTCCATGTTGGTCCAGGCTTGTTTATGTTGGTATTGCTAATCTAAACCAGAGAAGTAATGCTGTTCTCAAGTAAAATGGTGCTGGTGAAACTGATTCACCAGCATAGACTTTCTGGTGAAGATGGTTGACCAGGATGGTCCTGCTGGTTTGAGCATGAGTAGGCCAGTTATCTGTATGCAAGCAGTATTGTGTCGACAAGCTTTACTTTTGTTTGTGTATTTCTACATTGAATACATTAATGATGTAAAGTGGGGAAAAAAATAGAATATAACATACATTATAATAAATAATAAATAACTGTAGTTGTGGTCTGATATTATATTATTAATCTATGTTACCTAAAGTTAAAATATTTAATAGATTTAATATTTAATAATAACATTTAAAAAAAAAATCTAACTGGTAAAACATATATCAGTTTATTCAAGAGACAAAATAATAAACATCAGTAGTGTTACTACAGTTTTGTCTTACATTGTGCTGCAGAAAGTTTTCTTTATCTTCATAGAACATAACTGACAACTCAATACATACAATATATACAGCGTTCTGTTTACATGAACATAGTGCACAATGTTTTACACATAGAAATTTCAAAATGTTTCAAAGGATCTGTACACAATCAATTGAAAAGAGCATGTGTACATGGCAATACAGAAACATTTTGAGAAATGAAAAAACAAACAGAAAAGGCCAAATAAAAGCACCCTCATTCATGCATTTTGTATTACAGGGGTTATAAGAGGTCTTTCAATGTTACAATTAATAACAACATAATAATAAATGCTTCATACACATTTGAGAACTCTCATGTGACAAATTCCTGTCAGCAGCCTCTAAAAAAGTGCCCATAGTAAAGGTGTCATTGCAGGCAGGAGCATAAAATATTGTAAGTGTGCCCTTTGAGCAATTACTAAAAGAGAATTCATTTACTAAAAGACAAAGGTCAAAGAAGTGCCAAACTGAAGTGCCCAAATGATTTTAAATTGACTAAAACAACTTTTGTACTGTACTATACATATTCTGACTGTCTGAACAAAGCCTAACAAAGTGCTCTCTCCTAATTTTTATGACTGTTTTATCTTGTATTTATTTTCTATTTTTTCCATGCTATATATTACTGATTAGCAGTTCATTTCTGATTTTTATTGATCACAGAATAATTGGACCCAAGAGCTCATGGCCGAGCAGGGTATAAAACAGGTTGTTCATGGTTTTGTGTGTGACTGTGGGGTGTGATTAGCTTTTGAGACTCACCACTACAATAAAATGTTCAAGGGCCTGGTTATATTCCATTGGTAATGCCCATGCTTTGTTAGAAAGCAAAAGGTTGCATTTAGCTGCATGCTTGATGATTGAGCCAAAATGCTTTTGACTGATAAAATAACCCTAGTGACAGTTGCTGTCTTAATATGATTATTTCTGTGATGTTTACATTCTAATTAAGATTTCTGAACAGATGCGATTACACCAGCTTGAACAGACGTGATAACACCAGCTGCCATTGGCCAATAAAATTCAAATCCCTAGTTTTCAAAGTGCTTCCAAAGTCTATGTATCCCACCCATTCCAAACTGTTTTCCATTATCCTTTGTAGAGTAGCAGGGGATGCTGCAGGGAGAACATCCTGGACAGATGGCCAGTTCATCACAGTGCTTTTTATTTTTATTGTTATTTATTTTTTGCACATATCATATTGAATTACTACAATTGGTCCATAACCACATGTAGAGATTTTGTGATAATCTAAATATTTAATTCATGGTGCACAGTAAAAAAGAAACATGCACAGTGTCATGGAAATGCGTTACACCACATTGCATCACATGCAATAACTGCAGAAACTTGTAAATTATTAAGTGTGTAATAGTAGATGAATTTTGCATATATTTGAGTAAAATCTTTGGATATTTTTGGAGAAACTTGAAATAGAGAGGTTACAGAATAACCTTACTATGCACCAAAATTGTATTTGTGTATAAATGTCATTAATATATAAACATGGTTACAACCCAGGCTCATGAACAGTGTGCCTCCTGGCTACATTTTTGCAAAGATTATATTATGTTGCTGCTAGCATGTTTTGCAGCAGCTCCAAAGTGAAATTCCCATTGAGTGGTGCTAAAAAAAAGCGAGTTAAATTTTGTCTGAATCAGATAAATGTGACTGTGCCGACATTTTATTACATGGGTTCATTCATGTATCAGGGCAATTCGAAAATGAAATGTCCGGTGAGTGGCGCTTAAAAAGTTAATGCTATATTCCATAAATAACATATTTGTAATAAATACAACCCTACACCCAACTAATATTATTAAAGAAAAAAAAAACAAAAAACGGCAAGATACCTTGACATTTTACGTTGTTTTTACATGGCTTTGAGCACTTTTGTCAAACCGTGTTTCTGAGCTTTCACTTTGATCCAGCTAACAAAAAATATGTCCTAAGAATGTGTTGCTGACGTTCCCATCAAGTTATAAAAATGTTATTTCTGAATGCAGAACATTCAAAGTGTACAGATTTTTAAAAGGTTTTAAAAATATTTTTCTTGGTTATTTGAAAGCTAAAGAAAACGTTAAAGAAATGTTGAATGTTATCATTGCGCACACATTACAGGAACGTTAATTTACGTTAGGAAGGTTAACAAGTAGTAAATAGCAATATATATATTAAAAAAAAAAAAAAAACAGACTAATGTCCACCTGAAATATTTCAGAAAATCATTCTATTAAATCATTTTTTTAACCAGATACCACATAACATAGTATTGTGTGAAAAGGAATAAAACTTGTTGGTATTTTAACTGCCTCTAGTCTCCATTTTTGCTGGAAACTGCAGCAAGTTCTATGTATAGGTAAAATTTAGGTAGAGGCACTTTTTTTTCAATCAGGTTTTCCTGGTTTGCTAATTTAGTCAAACATTTTAGTCAAAAACGGATGATACATAGCCATGTATTGCCAAATGTGGCCATGAATAAAGGTTTGTGTGAGGTTGCTGTTAGGCCTGCCAAGGATTTCTGCATGTGTGTGTGTGTGTGTGTGTGTGTAAGAAAAACCAAACAGATGGCATCACTAGTGTAATCTGTGAGTCACCCCTGTCGGCCTACTGACACACTCGAAAACACTCAAATACGTACAAATACACTCCCACACTTACACGCACACACACACACACACATACACACACACACACACACAGAGACTTACAGATCTGTCACCTTCTCTGCTCTCTAAATCCTGATGTCACAAAAAAGGTTGATGTTATTATCCACCATAATATATTCAGTTTGATGAAACTAATCATTAGGGATCCACTAATAACTTTTTTTTAAAGATCAAGTCCAAGTGAAAATTCTTCCTCTTTGGTACTGACATTTGTATTTTTAATAACTCACCAATTTTCATGTACATGTAATACAGTGTGAATGATGATTTGAAGACTGATTAAAAGCTTATGGTATACACTTTTTTAAATGTAACACTTAAAATAACACTGTAAAAGATATTCCGTAAACTTTATGGTAAAAAACCGGCAGCTGTGGTTGCCGGAATTCTGCCGTAAAAAATAAGCTAAGAACATTTTAGGTTTTACGGTTTTAACTTAATATATAATGTTAATATACCAACCTATTGAAGTACTGAAATCTGTTTTGTACCTTTGAAATACACCGATAACCACCAAATTCAGGTGGTGATGAGAAAGCCACATGATGAGCCAAAGCCCATCACAAGCAGCTTTTAAATAATAACATATAGAGAAGGTGCACAGCGTCATTTACACAAACACTAAACACCATCATGGTGAGACTCATTAAACTGAAACATGCAATAAACATTAATTTAACAACATTAGACATAACATACAACCCTAATAAACATAACTGATAAGAAAAAACTAAGAAGAAACATAATTATTTCAAAGAAAAAACATCAAATTCAAACAAAATTTGAAATGCAGCGCAGGGAATTCTGGGAACGTATAGCTTTCCTGTAGCTCAAATAGTAGAGCATGGCACTAGCAACGCCAAGATCATGGGTTCAAGTCCCAGGGAAAGCAAGAGCTGATAAAATGTAAAACTGTAACTTGAATGCAATGTAAGTCGCTTTGGATAAAAGCGTCTGCTAAATGTAAACGTCAGTTTACATTTTTTTCCCTGTAAATTTTACAGGAACTTACCGTTAACCGTTTAACAGGTTTTTACTGTGGCATTTTCACAGTTTTTTACTGTTAAAATCACGGACATTTTTTACAGTGTACCCACTTTACCACCTTGTATAATTCTTAAAATGCTATGTAAGCCTTTTAACATTCATGTTAGAAAATATATCCATTAATAATGTACAGTTGGAGTATCACAAATATAATTTTTAACAGAATTTGCGTAGCATGTGTGTAAATGTGACTTTTATCCTATTATCATAACACTGTACAACTAAACAGCATGTGAAGCAATAGGAGACCAATCCGGGTTCAGTTGATACTCTGTGTCTCAACCGTACCCCACTGACATACTCACACATTTCTCTAGATTATGAAAAGACCTTGCATGGCACAATGTCATAAAATATATCTATTTTTAGAGCACAGAGTAATATTTGCAATGATGGATTTTAAGTTTAACAATCATAAAAGAATAATAAGTTATTCATTGTGGAAGGGACATGGTGAAATGAAAATCTCACCTTGGAAAAAAAAAACTTTTGCTGATATCTTCGGAGTGGAAAGATGCACAAATTTCAAATTTCCCACAATCAAAGAAAACACTAATACACATGTGTGGAGCAAAAATCACGGCTCGGGGTTCTTGTGTACACAAGTTATTTAAGGTGTTTCAACTGTACACATGTCTCAAATGTACTCAGTCTACCCTACACATAAAACCAGACTTTTTACTTAAATACCAGATATGGGTGTCATGTCGTAAAATATTTTTTAATACGACTGACTTTGTATTTAATGTGAATTTTATAACAATATTGTAAGTTACTAATTATAACACTTTTATTTTACAGAGAGCAAAGAACATTTACATTCAGTCTAGCCAGAGTTCAGGCACTCTCAAAAACTCCCATTAAAATCACTGAAGCTGTTTACACTGTGAAATGAATGTCTTGCTAACATTCGTACGCACATCTGCACTTTCTTGTTTCTGAGGAGAGAATTCGCCAGATAATTAAGTGAGCGAGCAAGTGAACAAAACACCGCGTTGCAGCGATGACTCATCTGAACGTCTCTGATTGGCTATTGCATTCATAAGCTCAACAGAAACGTGTGTGATTGGTTATAATGCAGCGCTGTACAAACACGTCTGTCTCTGGCTCAGCGCCAGCCAGGGAACGCAGATTTGAATTTAGCAGCTGATGCGGTGCCGATCTAATCCCACTGATGTGATTGCATCAAATATAAAAAAATATTATTCGGCTATTTTTTGTCTTTTGGAAGCTGCATTCAAAATCCACTTGGCTCAGAAACCTGAGGGGGCACGTGCCCCCTCTCTTTCAATGGGCATGACGCCTCTGCCCACAATACATGGAAAACATTGAAATCTTTTGTGATTTCCATGCCAAGTAGTCCAAGTAATCATTGAAATTTCTGCTCTAAAGTCATTGAAATTTCTGCACTAAAATTTAATCTGCCACATATTGCACTATGTGAGTGCTTGTGTAAATTACAAACTTAAAAAAAAAAAAAAAATCACAATCCTGCATTGATAATATTAGTCTGTTGTTTGTTGACTGTACTTGGAACATTTGTGCGCTACTAAGGACAATCTTTTAAACTCCAATTGAAATCTTTAAGCAGTAAGTACATTATGACTGGAAAGGTAACAGAAGACTCTTGGGAACTGCTGAAACACTATAGTGCAATTTCTGTTGAAATTGAGGTTGTAGAGGACAGCTCTAGAGAATAGATAACCAGCAGATGGCGCCACATTAAAGTATTTACAGTGGAACAGCTAAATAGCCAGTGCTCTGGACTGCACTGCTACTCTGAGCTATGAGCTATGTACATTTTCTGAGCTATGTACATTTCCTTGTTGGAAATTTGTTTAGGCGTAACACTATCAGTTATGCACCAAGATTTACTGATGACTGTCATACTTTTGGAGAATGATCAGTAATATATTGTTTGTGCTGTCGGGCTAATTGGTACAAAAGTGCCTGTTTCAGAAATCTACCTATCAGTGAAATGCATATTTTCTTATTTACGTTGTAAGATAAATGTTCATTTAGTTTCAGCAATTTTGTGTGCATCTGATTTGTTAGAATTTAGTTTTAAAGGGGAGACCAGGGAGTGTTGGAACACAAAGCAAGTCGCAGTACCTTTAATTACATGAATTAGGAATGAGCTTCAGGTATGAAACCAAACTCTGAGAGAGAAAGAAAAAAAAGATAATGCACTAGTATACTATTGTGTACTGTTTCAGTACTTCTTAGGAGTATCCTTTTAAGTGTACTTTAAGTGTAACAGTAGTAAACTTTAAGTACAGTTTACATCTAATT